>CM020452.1:4333568-4933568 GCA_009819605.1 Sterna hirundo | reverse complement strand
CCCAGTGCCACCCCCTGCCCTGGGCAGGGACACCTCCCACCAGCCCAGGTTGCTCCAAGCCCCGTCCAACCTGGCCTTGAGCCCCTCCGGGGACGCACCCATCCCCAGCACCCACCAAAACGATGCCTCATCCCTTCAGGAAGGGTTTTCGGCACCCAGGACCGGGCGTTTCTCTTACCATAATGTGACAAGGACCAGAGTGGTGTGTCAGCCACGGGCAGCCGCAGCCCTTGACGAACACCCCGGGGGACGCGGCACCGTACCCCGAGCCACGTGCCGTGGCCGAGGCAGCCAGGCTTCCCCAAAGGCTCTGGAGCTCCAGCCTGGCTAATTGGGCTGCTTCCAGATGGCCTGTTTCCGGGGGTAATCGATCCAATTTCTGCAAGTAACTCGACAGGGAAGCAAGCTAGATAATCACAATTTACTGGGTGGAAAATCAGATATAAAGGAGGTTTCAGGAGGTAAAAGGACATTGCGCAACTGATTCGGGGAAATGGAGTAAATCGATTTAATTAGAGAAGCGACTCCTCTGAAAATTTCTGCAGATTTCCTTTGAATAAAGGCAGCCACGGGAATGAGTGTCCCCTCCCTGGTCAGGTAAGGGATAGCTGCTTCGGCAGGTTCTAAGCCATGTTCTGCAGGTGCTGGATCAGGTCTCATGTGTGCGTGTGACCCTCTGCTCGGGCACCAGGACTTCAACACACACTAAAACCATGCACGAACCCAAGTCCTTTCTCAACGTGCTCCCTGGGGGTCCATCCAAAAAGGTGCTGAGCACGGCCATTGCTGCAGAAGGGCACGTTGCAAGCAGGTACCTTTGCCCACCGAGGGTGATGGCACCTTGCGAGCAGCCAAGGAAAGCCGGGCTGCGCCCCCTCCTCATCACTTTTGACTGTCCACGCACATACTTGGCCATGGTAAGCCAGCCCTGACCATCTGACCTCCTCTGCCACCCCAGGTACACCAAGATGAAGACAGCCACCAACATCTACATATTCAACCTGGCCCTGGCAGACGCGCTGGCCACCAGCACGCTGCCCTTTCAGAGCGCCAAGTACCTGATGGAGACCTGGCCCTTCGGGGAGCTGCTCTGCAAAGATCGTGCTCTCCATTGACTACTACAACATGTTCACCAGTATCTTCACCCTCACCATGATGAGCGTGGACCGCTACATCGCCGTGTGCCACCCAGTTAAGGCCCTGGATTTCCGCACGCCAGCCAAGGCCAAGATCATCAATGTCTGCATCTGGGTGCTCTCCTCCCTCATCGGCGTGCCCATCATGGCCATGGCGGTCACCAAGTCAAAAGGCAAGTGGCTTCTGGGGAAAGGTCCCCTCCTGGCCCATCTGTCACCCTCCTGGCAAAACCCTGATCCTGCAGCAGGTTTGAGCTCAGGGGTGGGCACACCTTCGTGAGGCCGTAACCGTGCCCTGCCGTGGAAAATCCTCACGGTGTTATTTTCCATCTTGGCTGCCGAGGTTGGAAACGGTCCCAGAAACTGTCTTCCCGCTTCCCCATCCCCAGTCCCACCAGTGCCTCTCCCAGCTCCTGGCATGCAAATCACGTGCCTAAAACCACCCCCAACAGTAATGCAGAGTCCCCGGCTGGCCCACACTAAGGTCTGCAGCTCCCGTGTGAGGACACCAGCCCTTGGCTGCTAGGAAAGCTCTGGGCATCTTGAGGAAGCGGACAGGTTTCAGTGGAAGGTGACATGGGGGACATGTCCACCACAGGGCTGGGGAGGGGGCAGTGTGGGGATGGCCCAGGAGGCTCCGCAGGGAGCAAGTCCCTGGGTCACTGCACCCGCTACATCCCACCGGCACCCCAAGGGGCAGGGGGGCTGGTGGCACAAAGCGCCTGGGGAATCTCTCCAAGAGGCTGGTGGGTGGGCATGGGTCTCCTTGTGTTTTTATCAAGCATGGACATACCGCCAGCCATGACCAAGCAGACGGTATTCATGGCAGACACTCCACCGGCTCCCTCTTTGATCGTCCTCTCTCCCGCAGATGGGATGGTGCTGTGCACACTCCAGTTTCCCGATCTCCCATCTACTGGGACACTGTGACCAAGATTCTGCGTCTTCATCTTCGCCTTCATGGTCCCATCTTGGTCATCACCATCTGCTACGGGCTGATGATCCTTCGCCTGAAGAGCGTCCGCCTCCTCTCAGGCTCCAAGGAGAAAGACCGCAACCTGCGGCGCATCACACGCATGGTGCTGGTGGTGGTGGCAGCCTTCATCATCTGCTGGACGCCATCCACATCTTCGTCATCGTGCTGGACGCTGTTGGGACATAGATAAGAAGAACCCCTACGTGGTGGCCAGCCCTGCATTTCTGCATCGCCCTGGGTTATACCAACAGCAGCCTCACCCCGTCCTTTACGCCTTCCTGGATGAAAATTTCAAGAGGTGTTTCCGAGAGTTTTGCCTGCCTTTCCGAGCCCACGTGGACCAGAACAGCTTCTCCCGCGCCAGGAAACACCACGCGGTGAGCGTGTCTCCACCTGCACCCCTTCTGAAGCCCGCAAACAAGCCGGCATTGACTAGACGTGGGCAGCCTCCAAGGGGGCTGCCGGGCCACAGAGGGGACGACCTGCACTCAGAAGTGACCCGAGTCACCACAACGGAGCTTTAGCAGAGCGGTGGCCGTCAAAGACTTTTCATCTTGGATGAACCGAGGATGGGGGACATCCCATGACCCACGTCATGTAGGGATGAGGACCAAAAGGAGAAGCAACCTGGGCAGAGCTGCTCTGCTGCTGCTCCACCGCGGCTGGGGAGATCCGACGGGCCCCATACACCACCGAGGGCTGTCACCCTCCGACACGCGGCTGTCGGCAAAGCCCAGGCCTCCTGGGACACCACGGTCGCAATGACCATGTGCTTCTCCTCCTGCATGGCCAAGACGGCATCGCAGCCTGAACAAGGGGCGAAACGCTCCCACGGAGCAGAAGGGGACTGTGTCGGGGGGGCGATGCCACGTCATGGGACCTCACTCCACCCCCCTCTGAAGCTGTGTCCAAAAACCAGGACAGAGATGGAAGAGAAAACGATGCCGCTTCAGAGACAGCGTTATCAAAGAGCTCCAGATCCACAGGAAAGATTTTACTGGAGTCCTTCAAACTGGGACTGGACCCTGAGGACAAACTTTCTACTCTTGAAGTCATTACTGTATTATTTAGAGACCTCTGACCGCAGGCCAGGGCAACCCTAGACATGGATGTGATGCTGGGAATGCGGCCAGGGGACCGGTGGGGGAGCGGGGAGTGTCCCAAGCTCACCCCGTGTCCACGTGCCGATGCCAAATTCCCCAGGGCCGGCATCCATCAGGGTGGCAGGGAACCGCTCCTCACCCTCCTGCCTCCAATGCCATTAAGCCCGAGAAAGATCTCATTAAGGAGCAATTTGTAGGGACCTGAGGAGTTCCGCGCGGCGCTAAAGCAATTAGGATGGACTAACGGGCAGCGCTGCGAGGACTCTCCCTCCCCGGCCCGTTGGGTGAAGGATGAGCAACCGCGCTGCCCAGAACTCCTGTCGCAAAGCCAAAAAGGATAGGATTTTTAACTTTTTTTTTTTTTTTTTTTTTTAAAGTAGAAGATGGGAAAAATATCACCATCATTCCATATCTTCCCCGAGCAGGGGCCAGAGGTCGTGCAAGCGCTGAGAAAGGACCCACGGCCCGCAAGAGGCAGAGAGTCGGGGATTTGGTGCTCAGCCCTCACCTGGCCGGAGGCAACCAGCCTTCCGAAGAAGCGGCCGAGCTCCAAGGCAGAACATCCTGCAGGAACCACCTGCCGGGGACCTCTGGACCGCATTATCTGCTGGCTAAACGACGAACCGATGGGTCCTCCCAACCTTCCGCTCCCTGAATTCCTCCCCACCAGCATCCGGCAGCCGCGACTTTCCCTTCCTCTCACCTTCTCACCACCATGGCTGCAGCCGGAGGTCAACCAAGCTGTAGGAGGAGGAGGAGGAGGAGGCTCGGAGGAAGGCGGTAATAGCATTTAGTGGACAAATTGATGCAGCTGGAGGAAGCAGGCGAGCGCCCGGCTGCACCTGGGGCTGGTGGGCTGGATGGGGAGCCTGGGTCGCGTCTCTGGTTTTTCCAGTTGCATCAATTTAGCCATAATCAAAGCCATTACCTCTCCTCACCAGCCCTACCTTTCTTCGGAGCCTGTGGAAATTGCAGCCTCCCCGTTAGGAAGGCAGCGGGCCCCCGAGGCAGCCAAAACCCCATTTCTTTTTTCAAACGAACCGAAAAGGGGTGAAATCGCCCATTCGGATCTCAAATCAATGGCCGCTGGAGCGCCGCGAGCGATCCTCCTCGTCCGCCCGCTCCGTGTCCGTCCGCCTCTCGCTCGGCGTTGCATCAGCCCAGACATCTCCATCTCCCACCCAGGGCTCCTCGGGATCCCTTTGCAGGCACTGGTGGGAGTCCTGGACCACCGGCAGAGCCACGCGTGGTCTCCTCGTCCCCTGCTGCCACAAGCATGGCTGCTCGTGGAGCATCGAGTGCGGGAGGGCGGAGCAGGATCAGCTCCAGGGGCAGGAATTGGGGGAAAACCCCCAGGGTTCCACGAGACTGAGCTTCAAGCTCCATGAGAAGAGAGACTAAAGTGTCCAGAAGGAGCTGGAGACCATCCTCCAGCTCCCCAGCTCCACCCAACCTGGGGGAGAAAACCCTCAGGTGGGAAAAGCTCTTGGTTTAGAGCCGCTTCATGGCGAGGTCCCTGCAAGGGTGGGATGTCCCAGCAGGGGGTGGGATGTCCTGGTAGGGGTGGGATGTCGTGACAATTGTCCCAGCAGGGGTGGGAAGTCCTGGTAAGGATGGGATGTCCAGCAGGGGTGGGATACCCCAGCAGGGGTTGGATGTCGTGACAATGTCCCAGCAGGGGTGGGATGTCCTGGTAGGGGTGGAACATCCCAGCAGGGGTTGGAAGTCTTGGCAAGGATGGGATGTCCCAGCAGGGGTGGGATGTCCCGGCAGGGGTTGGATGTCAGGACAAGGGTGGGATGTCCCGAGAAAGCTGGGACGTCCCACGCTGTGGAGCAGGACATCTTGGGTTTCACTCCAGCTTTAGCATGAAGCTGAATTCCAGCTTGATATCTCCATTTGGGGGGTAACCCCCCAAAAAATGTCATGACCCGAAATCACTCATCTCTTTAACCCGCCTTAGCCAGTGCCTCAGTGTCCCCTGGAAATACCGACCCCGTGCTCGAGGCACGGGGGAGAGCAGCGTTTCCAACCCCAACAGCGGTGGCTGCCGAGAGCAGAAACTGGGGGACAGGGGGGAGGTGAACCCCACCACCCATGGATGGGGCACCTCTGCCCCAGCGCAGCCCCTTCCGGGACGTGTTGGGGGACCGAGCCACGAGTGCTGGGGGCTGCACGGACTCCGCGGGCAGCTCGGCCACCCCCACCTCCAAAGCTCAACCACCTCCCATTTCCCATCCCCACGGGATCCTTCCATCCCGGGGAGCCCTGCCAAATTCCCAGCCTGCTGGGAGCCGTGCCCACAACGGCCTTAAAGCGGGTTAAAAGGCTTCAAGTCATGATTTTTTTTAAACGCAGCCGCGCTCGGGCAGAGCTGGGAGCCCAGGAGGCGGCGAGGAACGTGGCTTTTCTTAGCTTAGGTTTTGCTGAATAGAAAAAAAAAAAAAAAAAAAAAAAAAAAAAAAACAAACCCCACAACAACAAAAAAAGAGAATATTCCTAGGGAAAAGAGGACACTGACGGCAAACGCCACACCGGAGCCTTCCCGATGCCACGGACCCAGAGCATCACCCGCCTGCCCGTTCCAGCTGCATCCTGGCAGGCGCCCGAGGGCTGGTCCAGCTTCTCCCCCGCAACGACACCCACCCGAAAAACCAGTTCCACCAGCCCCGGGTTCGGGCTGGGAAACTGGGGTCGAATCCTGACCCAGGGAAACATCGCTGGGAGGCTTGTGTCTGCCCCGGGCAGAGCCGCGCGGCGGCTGGGATGCTCGGAGGGCACTCTGTGTACTTATATATATATATGTATATCTCTATATCTCTGTATATCTCTCTCTGTCTGTAGCTGTAGGAGATTAAATTGACCCCATCCCAACCCCCCGCTATAGCAGGCCCCCCGCAACTCCGCGCGCGATGGAGCCGGGGACCTCGCAAAGTGCTTCAGCCGATATTTCCAGCTCCAGCCCTCGTGATTTTGGGGCTTTCGATGGCATTTCTGTATGGGAACCCGCGCTTTCTAAAAAAATAAATAAAATAAAATAAAATAAAATAAAATAAAATAAAATAAAATAAAATAAAATAAAATAAATAAAATAAAATAAAATAAAATAAATAAAGAGATCGCAAGCGGTTTCTCAGCTCTCCTTCGACTTCCAGGCACTGAAAACGAGCAGGGTCCTGCTCGGGGTGGTGTTTTGGGGAGAGGATCTACCTTTAAATTCAAGTTTTAAAATTCTCCCATGCTGCGAAAACCCACTTCCATGAAATCCCGAGGTTATTTTGCGAGCCCCGGTAACCAAAAGCCTTTGCACCGCACGGGTGGCATTCCAGGCATCCCTCTGCTGCCGGTCATCAAGATAGAGTTTTATTTTAATAGCCCAGGCAGCTCAAACTCCGGCCCAAATTAAGTTGTAATTTAAATGCAAATGAGGATTTAGTGCAAACGCAATGGGAAAGGGTATCGGAGCCTGTAACTCCGCTCCCGCCAAATGAGACTTTGGATTTTTCAAGTCCTTATCGCTTCTGCCGCGTCCATCGGCGAAACGCTTTGCGAGTTCCCAAAGAACGGGCCAACCCTCCAGAGCCCGGGGCTGGATGCGAAAAGCAGATTTCCAGCCGGGAGGTGATTTCTAGCAGGGACGGTGCCGCTCCGGCGTCGCTCCCGAGACCCCTCCGCCGTCATCCGGCGCCCTCGGGAAAAAACGACGCCGGGCACCGGCTCCAGCGATTTCACAGCCCAGTTAACCAGCAGCCGGCCCGGCTGAATAATGCAGCGACACGGGAGCAGCCACGCGCCCCCACAAGCTATTTCCAGGGACCGTCTTCCCAGCCTGAGAACACATTTCCTACCGCAGGAAACGGTCTTTTTTTTTTTTTTTTTTTTTTTTTCCCCTTTTTTAATTAATCCACCAAATAATGAGCCCTGATGTAACGGGCTTTCTTCTCACACTTGTGATTAATTACGGAGCCGCCTCCTCCTTTGTCTGCGCCCCAGGTTCAGGCTGACTTTGTAATTGCGTTGTTATGCCTACGGAAAGGAGTAATCCGGCTTTCCCGGCGAGGACGCGGGCGATATCTCCCACCTCCCTCGCTGCGGAGCAGCCCGGCCTGGATTCAGGCTCTCAGCCCTGAAGAGACGCTTCTTGACTTGCAATTCATCATTTAAAAAGAGAAAAAACAAACAAACAAAAAAAAACCCCAAAAAAACCCAACCCAAACACTATGAATAATTCCTAGGGCTTTTTGCCTTTTTTTTTTTTTTTTTTCTTCCCCCACCCCCCCATCTCCTTACAAATTTGGCTCAAATGTGCTGTTTAATTCCCCCCCCGCAAGCGGGGCTGGGGAAGGATGCGGAGCCCAGGGAGCGGCCGTGGAGGGGGGGTGGTGGTTGGTATCCCCTGGGAGCACCGGGGGCTCCCGTTTCCCACCTCCGGAGGGATGGCCTGAGCCGGGTTAAGCCGTTTTCTCGTATTTTTTTGGAGCTGTTAATGGAGAAAAACCAGGACTCGGGCAGTTTGGGGAAGGGACAGAGCTCCACGCGGCGCGATTTCAATCCAAATCCCACCTCCAAAACCTCCACCGCGCTCCTCTACCAGGAGCCCCACCAGACCATTGCGCACCCCGGCGAGACTGGGATGTACTGGGCAGGTTCCCGGCCTCAACGGCGAGACCCGACGCACTGATTAATTAGCCGGTTCCTGCTAATTTCCCCCGTTTCCCAGGGAAAACCACCCCCTCCTGCCCCGGCCTTGCCAGGGGGGAAGTCGGCAATAATTAAAGCTCCTTTTCCTCTTTGAGGCAGGAAAAGGAGGACGAAGAAATCAACTCAAATGTCCCCCAAACCCTCTCGAAGACGCAATTCCCTCCCGGCAGATCCTGCAGGAACATCGCATAGGTAGAATTTTTTTTTTTTTTTTTTTTTTTGCATCCCAAAAAGCAACGTGTTAAAAACAAGAGGGGGAAAAAAAAAAAAAAACCCCACCCATGGCTCAAACAACACGTCAAGTGCTGTTATTTCGGGGACAAAAGAGCCTCACAACGCCGGAGCTCATCCTCCGCGGATGCTAAAAGCCCCAAATCCCACGTTCCCATTTTTGTCTGTCAATTAAAAGCCTTTTACGCACTTGAAATAGCAACAGCTGGGGACCGGGGGTGCGGGATCGGAGCCGCCAACCCGGGGACCCCCCCAGCAATGGGAAGGGGTCCGGTTGTGCCGGTGGTGGGAAACCCGGCAAACGGACCCTGGCACAGCCGGGACCCCCCAAACCCCACCATGGGACCCAAATTCCTCCTCCTCCTCCCCAAAAACGTCACCACCTGGTCCCGCTGGTGCAAAAACCTCATTAATAAGACATTTCCCTTTCTTCAATTAAGCTGTTTTCCTTCGCCCACCCTCTCCCCGCGGCGCGGGGGCTCATCCTTCCCCCAACTTCCAGCAGCTTCCCATTGAAGTGTCACTCCGGCTCCCAAGACAACACCGGCTGATTCATCAGCTCCGAATATTTTAAACCCTATTGTTCTCCCCAGATCTGTTTTTCCCTCTTTCTTGAAAACAGCAGCGGGCTCCCTCCTCACCGGGGGATGTCTTCCCCTTCCCAGGAGCAGGACCGGTCCCTTGAGGACGGATGGCTGGGAATGATCCCATCCCATTTGGGAACTATCAGGGTTTTGTCCCCAGCTGCAGGTGATGGAGGAGGGAATTGCGTCAGCTCTTGGCAGGATCCGGCCCCGGGGGGACCACGCAGGACGGTCCCACCAGCCCGGTCCTGCTCGTGCTGCAAGAAATTATCCCAACCTGGGGGATGGATGCCAAAATCTGCCCGTGCTAAGGGGATGGGGAGCAACTGGGAGCACTGGGATGGGGGCTCCTGGCTTGCAGGGCACTCTGGGGAAGAGGGGGAGGTTGGCAGGTGTCTCTGCCCCGGGGTCGGTGTTACCCAGAAGGGACAAACCGTCCCTTGGCCAAGAGGCTGGATGGGTGTTTGCTCTCGGAGGTTGTCAATGGTGCCCGGAGCGGACTCCTGGCCACTGCGAGAGGCTCCCAGCTCGCCAGCAGCCGAGGAAATAAGGAAAATCCCACTCAGCAGAAGCGGGGAGGAATCCTATCCACCCACCCGGCGTTTTGTTGTGTGTCCCAAGGTGCTGCGCCCCGATGGGGACACCCCGCTTCAGAGGGACGGGAGCTTCTTGGTGCAAAGCAGGGCAGGATCCCCGGGGAAAACCTCCCCAGGTACCAACTCAGCCCCTTGAACCAGCTTTTCTTGGTTCGCTTTTGCACCGTGAACCTCTTCCCTGTCCAAGGGTGGGACGGAGAAGGAGGGATGGGGAAAAGCCGCCCCCAGCTGACGGTGAGGGAGAAGCTGGGAGCGGAGCCGGACCCACCGGAGACAGCAGCCCCAGGGACCGGCAGCCAAAGGGGCGACGAGGAGGCGAAAGCCAAACCCCAGCCAGCCCCGGGTTTGCACCGGGGAGGTTCCAAAGCCAAACCCATTGCTGCCAGGCTGGAGCTCCCCCGGGTCCCTCCCCAGATCCTCCGCATATCCCCTTCCCCTCCGTGCTGCCAGCAACACCTGGAGGAGCCTCCAGCCCTCATCAGAGCAAGTTTTATCCTTCCTAAAATCATTTTCCATGGGGTTTTGAACAGGACATCACTTCTACAGAGCCCTCACCCTCTTTGGCAGCTGCACTATCCAGGAATTGCACCAAAACCCCCACTTCAGACTCCCCAAATCCAGCTGAACCGACAATTTAACCCACCTGCATCCAACCCCAACCCAAAACCCGGAGCCGCCTCCTTCACTTGGGCACCCGGCAGAAAAAGAAGCTGCTCTTCCAAGCCAGCAAGCCACCGTGGCTCGTCAGCATCGCCCCGCTGCCGGAGTCGTCCACGTCTCCCTTTATTAAGTCTCTCTGCGTTTTTTAGCTATAAATAGGCCGGCGGGGTTCAAAGCGAAGGGCGCGAAGACGCGTGAAAAGCAGCGGCCGCAGCGGGACTTTGCAGAGCCGTCGGTGTCACGGCAGCGTCGATGGGCTGAGAAAAAGGGTGGCAAAGTAACTCAGGTGGAGGTGCCTTTTTTTTTTTTTTAATTTTTCTTTTTATTCCCCCTGGAAGGGATATAAAAATACCAGTGCTGTTTTGGGAAATAAGATATTAACACCGAGCTTGTCGTTGGGAATCAGGCCCGAGACGACGAGCAATTTCCCCATCCAGCACCTGCGGATGGAGGAGCATCAAACGGAGGGTGACGGTCCCCAGGGAGCCCCATTAGCCACGACATCAGTGAACACTCGCCCATGGCTCAGCCCGCAGTGGTGGCAAATCACGGGCTCCATCTTTGGCAGTAAAACACCCCCCCCACCCCCCCGTGGGTCCACATCCCACCTTCAGGCTTACGCGGAAAATAAAAAAGCCCTTTGCAAGCCCAACGGTGCACCAAACACACAAACCCGGCCTTTAGTGGTGGGTGCCCGCAGCACCCCCAGCCTCCTGCTGGACCCCCACCGGCTCTGCGCCGAGGCCGTTATCTCATTGCACGTCAAAAATCATCCTTTCCCAGCCCAAAAGACGTGGGAGCAATGGAGACAAGAGGCTGCGGGAGCCTGAGCTGCCCCCGGTCCCCACCAACCTCCTGCCCAAAGCCCATCCCCGGCTAAAAGCTCATTAAGGAACCTGCTCCCTCCCAAACTAATTAAGAGTAAAGAGACGGCGGGAGGGGGGGGGGGCCTCCGGTCACACCAGGGTGCAGAATTTTGCTCCGTCGGTGCCAGGACACACACACGCAATCCGGCTCGGCTCCCAACGGAGTCGCCGTGAGTGTCCAGCCGGTGGCAGGGATGTGCCAAGTCACCCTTCCAGCCGTGCTGGTGGCCTCAGCCATGCCTCTGGAGGCCCAAATGCGCCAGGAATAGGGGTCCCGTGGGGACAGGGAGGGTCCCACGGGGACCGTCCCCCCTCTCCCTGCCCCACGTCCCCCAGTCCAGTGGCCCAGGTGTCCCCAGCGCCTTCTCCTGCTGCCATCCCGCGGCCACGTCCCACAACTGCACGTGTCCACCCACGTACGGCACTAGACGGGGCTGTGGCCACGCTGGGACCATGCCAGCATCCAAGGGTGGCCCCTGCAAAGCAGGCACCCATCTCGGCCTTGGCCCCACGCCGCGGTGGCCACGGCAGCCCCTTGGCCAGGGGTGGCAAGAGGCCAAGGTGTCCTCGGTCCGTCCCCATCTCCCCCCAAGCACCGGCCGAAGGGTGCCGAGCCTCTGGCTCAGCCCTGGGGTCCCTCGGCGCAGATGCCAAAGCTCAGGTGGCAGCGCGGCTCCCCTGGCAGCTCGGGAAGAGGAACGTGGCAGGGTTCATGGAGAGAGGTGGCAGGAGGGGACACTGAGCAGCCCTTCCTGGCCTCAGACATGATCCTCCCACCTCCGGGAGGGCTGCCCACCCCTCCAAGCCACAGGAAAACCCAGGGTTTATCAAAACTCTTTTATTCCAAATGTTAAAAGATAACAGTTTTCTTCCTCTCTTCCTCAATTAATCAACCAAAATACTTTACATTTTCTCTTTAAAAAAAAAAATTCAACCTATTCTGAGCCCCAGCCCCACCCCACACCCCCCCACCGCACACACCTCCCGCTTCCCCCTATTGCTATAACTTAACAGGTAAAATTTAATCGTCGCAGACCCCCTTTCTCAGTCCAGGTACCTGGAAGGCAGCACGGAAAGAGAAGATGGGGGCAAGGCCGGGCGCAGGGAACGAGACCAGCTGGACCAAGACCGGAGGCGATGGGGAGGGAGTCCCGTTGTTTGGAGCAATTCCATGCATAGCTGGGTTTTGGTTGTCTTCTCAGCGAGGCCCCTAACAGCCAATGAAGCTCTTTCCTCAGCAAAGAGAAAAAAATAATAATGAAAATAACAAAAGTTCTCACCCGTGGGATGGATTTTGTTGGGTTTCCGAAGGCAACGGGGAAGAGCAAGAGTGGCCGGGACTGCAAAAAGCAGCGCCGGAGGCAGCTGCTCTGGGAGGAAGGACGCGGAGGAACCTGCTCCCAGCCCCGCTGCCTGGGGGATTCTGGCTCAGATAAATGTGGGGGGGAGGCAGGAGCCCCCCTTTTCCAGCAGCCCCAGCTCTGTACGTAGCACAAGGACGGGCATCGTCCAGCAGCGTTCCCCCTCCTTGCGGGCTCTCAGCTGTCCGGGAGCATCTCCCCACCGCAGCCATAAGCGCCGGGTGCAGGAGAGAACCCCCCCAGAGAGTTTCTGCTGGACTGAGATCTCACCCGGAACAAGCCCCAGGAGGGGTTTGCTGGGTGGCAGCAGACAAATTCAAGTCGGAGGTAAAGATGTTCAGGTTAAGGGGACGGGGGGAGCACCCAAAGACGGGGGGGAACACGGGGATGGCAGAAAGCCCGACGCCCAAACCCTTTTGTGCAGTGAAGAACAAGGCCCTCAGCTTTGCCGAGAAACATTAAAAAAACCACCCAAACCGAACAAGAAGTGGAAAACCCATCCAGCCACAGCACTGAGATCAGGTTGGGACCAAGCCGATCCGGGGGAGCTGACAGAGCACCAGGCACCACGGGAAGACAGACACGCGCTCGCAGGGAGAAATCATGAGCATCCCTGAAGAGCCCTGCTCCAGCCACGCAGACGCTACCGGGGCCCGGCTCCGGGAGCCCCCCCCGCCCTCCCCACCGCCATCGGCGGGAGACCAGAGCTGGAAACCGGTCGCCCGACCCGGGTGGAAGGTGGGGGTGTGTGCACGGGTCCCGCGATCCCGCTGGGCTCGGCTGCGCGGCGTCTCTTCATCAACTCTGCTCCTTGTCCTTGACCAGCAGCACCGTGTGTTGGCCGCCGCTGGACACGGCCAGGACCGTGCGGTTTTCCAGCTGCTTGCCCGTCATCTCCACGGGGCTCCAGACATCGTCCTCCTCCCCCGTGCCCAGCTGGTAGTTGGTGCCCATGCCCCAGGCAAACGCTCGTCCTGAAATGGAGGTGACACAAGTTGTGACTTCCAAGTGGTTGCGCAATGGGGTGGGGACTGGAACACCTCTCTTAGGAAGAAAGGCTGAGGGATTTGGGTCTCTTCAGTCTGGAAAAAAGACGACTGAAGGGGGATCTTTTCAATGCTGATAAATACTTAAAAGGCTGGGTGTCAGGAGGATGGGGCCAGGCTCTTCTCAGTGGTGCCCAGGGACAGGACAAGGGGTAACGGGCACAAACTGGACCATGGGAAGTTCCATCCCAACATGAGGAGGAACTTCTTTACTTTGAGGGTGGCAGAGCCCTGGCACAGGCTGCCCAGAGAGGTGGGGGAGTCTCCGTCTCTGGGGACATTCCAAAGCCGCCTGGACGCGTTCCTGTGCCACCTGCTGTGGGTGACCCTGCTCTGGCAGGGGGTTGGACGGGATGATCTCCAGAGGTCCCTTCCAACCCCTGCCAGTCTGGGATTCTGTGACCCATCAGCCAAACTCAAGGGGACTTCACACCCCGGCAGGGGAACGAGCAATGGGTGACAGAGACACAGGCAGAAGGAAGAGGAGCAGCGCTTGCAACTCAAAGAGGGGTTTCGTCACACAACCAAGGCAGCGTTTTGTCCCCAGGGAGAAAACCAGATCCACCAGCCCACTGCAAACCCTCCTCCCCACAGCCGTGGGATGCCGCACACAAGCATGTCCAGCACAAGAGCACAGAGGTCTCACAGCAGCGGAGTTCAGGGTGCGGAGAAGGGACCGGCAGGCCAACAACCCCCTCCCGGTCAACACCCTGTTACCAACCTTGCTGCCAAGGGCCCACAAAAATATTTGAGCAGCTACTGCCCAGCTGCCCCCCAGGCCGGGTGCTCAATCAGTGCCAGGACCTGGCTCCAGTCCCAACCCAGCCAGCAGCGTGCGATGAAGCTGTGTGGGGCCAGATGGATCCAGGGGGGCCAGGATGGATGGATGAAGGGTGGGGAAGATACACAGGATGGCATTCCCAAGCCCACACAGGCCTGTGGCACTCACCGTCACTGCTGACGGCGTAGCCGACCGATGCACCACACGCAACGGAAGAGATGCTGGGGAGCTCCGGGATGACCGTGGGCGTGCTCTTCTCCTCCGCCCCTGCCCCGAGGCCCAGCCGGCCGTACTCGGCCCTGCCCAGGCTGTAGGCTTTACCTGGAGCAAGACAGACGCACAGGAGAGGTGACTCGAGGGGGGCAGAAGCCCGCAGCAGGCCGTAGCTGGACCCTCTCCCCCTGGTGTGACTCCTGGAGGAGCATCGCTCCTCCCTACCACACCCGAGATCCCAACCAGGGGGTGCAGGGTGGGACAGAGACCCCCGAGCTCCCCAAAATCCACAGGGTGGGTGGGTGCCTGGACAGACTATTGAGCCTGCGAGAGCAGAGGTCACAAGTGACTCCGGGTTCCTGCCATCCTCCCCTGCCCCTCTTTGCTGCAAATTCACACCACTCTTGTTGCCTTGAACACCGAGGCTGGAGGGCTCCAGCACATCACCCTCACCCCAACACCTCCCCATCTGGGACAAAAGCCATGGGAGTCCCCCGCCATCCCGCTTTGTGTGACACCCAGCCCACCCGTCACGCCGCTGCTCACCCTCTGAGTCGACGCACACGGTGTGGTGCTGCCCACCGGAGAACCCGACCCAGGACTTGGTGGAGTTCTTGAAGCACGTCAGGTTCTGCGGAGAGAAGCAGGGCTCGGTGCCCTGGGTCCCTGCGGAGTGGGACACACAATCCCAGGCAGATCAGGTCAGCAGGTACAGACAGCCCAGGCCAGGCGCCGGCACCGAGCCATCCGCCCAAGGGCTCACCCCACCAGAGACTAACACAGCACCCTAAACCCCCAAAATCAAATTTCTGCTCAAACCCATAAGCTGTAAGGGCTGGGACCTAAACCCAGAGCTATGCAAGGTGACCGCCCACCCCAATTTCCAGCTCCAGTGTGTCCAGCGGGTGCTTGGTGTTCGGATTCAGGGTGCCCAGCGGCATCCCCCGAGCAGGCCAGGGCAGCACGGGACCAAGGAGTGTGCAACGGACCAAAGCAGGCAGGAGATCTGGAGGGACACAAGTGAAACTCACCCAGCTGGTGGTAGTTGGAGAGGCCGAATCCATAGATGTGCCCCTCCTGCGTGACGGCGAAGGTGAAGTAAGCACCGCAAAAAGCATCCTGGAAGTGCATTTTGCCTCTGTTGCCTTTGCCTCTGACAGGGACGCGCTGGGGGACTAGCAGGCGCTCTGCGGGCAGGAGACAAGGTGTCACACGAGGCCTAATGATTTACACCCTTTTCACCCCTCCCTTAGATCCAGCTCACTGAATCCAAGCAAGCGATTTACACACAAGCCTTTGTGCAGCAAGGGAAGAGACTGGGTCTCTGCTCCTCTGCGAAGCGCAGAGGTGGGACCGAAGGACACAGCACCACGCGCCTCCGAGCACCAAAGCGACTCACGCAGTCCTTTCCTTCCTCCTCGGTTGGCAAAAAGCGCCGGCACTCTCCCCAGCTGGCCCTGCTCGCCGCAGCCGCATGTGAAGAGGTCACCGTCCACCGTCAACATCACTAAGTGGTCATTCCCTGGGAGGAGATGGAGAGAAGAGTGAAGCAGGATTCATGCTCCAGGAACCCAGCAAGACCCCGGGGCTGAGAACCCACACGTAAACCCCAGCTGTCCCAGCTTTCTAGAATTCGGCGGGGATACCTTTGATGGCAGCTTCTGGCACAACTTAAAACAGGAGGATCTCCCTCTTCCTGATCCCAGTTCCCCATCTGAAACTCCAAAGAAGTTTCTGGACAAGTTCACCAGCTGTTCTGCTCAGCTTCCCCAAGTCTAGAAGAGGGCGAGCGCTTTGACCCCACGGGGTCGCGGTTAAGGCGCTCTTGTGAGGCATTTTTCATCGGATTGGGTCAAATATTAACAATATTGTCAGGGCTAGAAGAGACACAAGGTCTGTTCTCTCAAGAGCCAGATGAGAGCAAGCACAGCCTTGTACCTGGCTCAGAGCAGCCAAGGGGGGAGGAAAAGGACATGGACCTTCTGGACCTTCACCTCCTCCCAAGCACTGCAACACGCCCGACCCGCGCGCACCCCAGGACCTTGCTCACCTGAGACAATTTTAATGACGGGTGCACTGAGCTGGAGCTGCACAGGAATGGAGCTCGTCTTCATGGGCTCCAGCAAGCCGATCACCCCGTTGTTATCCTGGGTGGAAAGAAGATGCGAGGACATGAGTCACAGAGGCAGCAACCACCATCAGGAGAGCTTCCAGTGTCCGAGAAATCAACGTACCCGGAAAGAGCCCCAGACAAACACCCTGCCGTCCTCCGTCAGCGCGGCTGTGTGACTGTCCCCCGCTGAGACCTGCACCACCTTTTCCTGCAGCTCCACCAGCCCTGGTGTGGTCTCCGACCCTTCTGCCGAGGTGTCGCGCCCGAGGGCGCCTTCATCGTTGCAGCCAAAGGTGTAAATCTGCAGATAGCGAGCGAGACAGTCAGGATGGGACCCAGAGGGGCAACAGGTTGAGTGTGAAGCTGGGGGACAGAGACCCAGCAGGCTGAATTATCCCTTTGACCCCATAAAATTTTGTGATCCGTGGCATGGAGACCACACTCATCCCCGGAGCTGGAGTGAGTCTGGGCAGAGCAGGGTCTGATTCAGACCCTCTTGCTCCAGAACACGTCCCAGAGCTTGCGGGGAAGCGCAGCTCAGCCTCCCCATGCTCCCCTCGATGCTGCACTCACTTTTCCCGTCTGGCTAAGGCACACCGTGTGCATCCCTCCGGCTTCCACCTGCACCATCATCTCCGGCAGCGTCACCAGGGCCGGCTTCTTCCTCTCCATCACGTCCTCCCCCAGGCCCAGCTGGCCGACATCCCCCTGCCCCAGCGTCAGCACCAGGCCGGGCTGCGTGCGGTGGGACGAGTGGCAGACTGCGGGGCAGAAAAATAACAGATATAACATACCAGGGGGGAAAACAACCCTTCCACTAAAGCTGGTCCCTGGGAATAGGGAGGGAAAACTGAAGGGGATTTTTCTTACCTTTAATCTTCTTCTGTCCAGGAGAGTCTTCTTCCGGCACCGGGCTCTTCTTCGCAGTGCGTTTCCCTGGCATCGTGCCTCGGATCTGAACACCAAAGACACCCTGTTAGGGGCTTTGCTGGAGAGTCACGGCATGGCGAGCAGTTCTTTGGGGTCTTTTTCTCCCTTCCTTCGCTTTAAAATCACCTCGGATCACCTGAGGGGCCGGCGACTGAGGATTCAAGCACCGAGCTCCCACTTTTTACAAAAACGTAGGATCTTTTTCCTTGGGTTTTTTTATCCACGGTCTCCACTCTCAGGCAAACCTGAACCCCTGTCGGGTGACGGCACCCGGGGAATGCGGCCAGGCCAGGCCGGGGACGGCCCCAGCCCCCCGCCTGCCCTCCCCACGCAGGAACACGGTCCCCCGGGGAGGGGGGGGAAGGACGACCCCGCGACCCCCACTGCGTCCCCCATCCCAGGGACGGAGCCGTGTCGCCAGGCGGGGTGTCCCAGCCCCACGGCCCCCCATGGACCCGCCTCACCGCCCCACCGAGCCCCCCCCCCCGCCTTCCCGCCGTTTGAATTCCCCGCCCCACGTGTGGCCGCACAGGCCCCGCCGCCCGGCCCGGCCTTTCCTCCCGCTCGCCGCGGGGACCGGCCACACCGAGGGCGGGCCGAAGCTCGGAGGGAGACCCCCCCCGACACCTCTCCCCGTCCCCCGGTTTCCCCAGCGCCTCTCCCCCCCCGGTTCCTCCCCGTCGCCCCCGCGGCCGCGCCGCGCACCCACCTCCGCTCCGCCGCCGCCGCCGCGCTTCCGCAGCGCGCATGCGCCCAGAGGGGCACGGCCGGCTTCCCCCCCACCTCCCCGGCCGGGCACAGCGCCCCCTGCCGGCCTGGAGGACCGAACCGCCCCCCTCCGGGCGGGGGGAGGGAGAACTGCCACCCAAAAAATCAGGTATTTAACCCAAGGAGACACTAATTGGGTGCTGATAATGATGCAGGATAAACAGTTATTAGCAAAATCCGGTACGTGCACGCTCTCAGGTCTGGCAGACAGGGCCATAACAGCGATACCATCTAACGGAGGCTGTTATTCAGCTATTTGATGAACTTAACTATATTAATTTATTATTCTAACAGGTTGCCCAGAGAGGTGGGAGATGTCCCATCCCTGGAAACATCCATGGTCAGGTTGGACGAGGCTCTGAGCAACCCGATCTGGCTGAAAACGTCCCCGCTCACAGACTAGGTGGCCTTTAAAGGTCCCTTCCAAGCCAAAACATTCTACGATTTAACTTATTTACGCCCCATTCGATCTGTTCGGATTGGTTTGTACAAAAGCCAGAAGTTCAGTCTCTAGGACGCTAGGAGGTACTCTGAAGCCCACTGATTCTGTGTAGTTAACGGAGAGGGAGAGTTGATTTCACACTGGGAATTTTTCAAAGCACCTACAGTAGCGTTTTGAACCATTTCCAGCGTAGCAGAGATGTTCCCAACAGCCTTCTCCATCTCTGAATGTCTAATTGTGGAAATACCGAATGCAGGAGACTAAAAGCACCTTGTTTAGGATGCAAAAGGGTTTTAGTAGGCGTTCCTGCCCACAGGCCACCACCACCCGTGCTGTGAACCACCGCGGCGCTGGCAGAAACAGCACCAACTGCTGGGTTTTGAAGAGAAACTGAGTTTCATAAAGGACGTTTGACCCAACTGAGCTGTTCAACAGGGTCCAACGTTGTTTGGACAGCAAGTTTCCCAGCTGCGGTCAGAACTCAGCCACGACTTTGCCCATTGCGTGGAACCGGGACTGATGAATTTATAATATTTTTGGCATTTGTGCCAAATGTTTTAAGTAAGGTTCCAGGATTCTGTTTATTTGGAAAATGTCATTTGTCAGCACGGATTCATCCTCAGAGTTGCCCTATTTATTTGGCTTCCAATGGGGTTCGTTGATTGAGGGCAGACCCTGCAGACCACCGGCTTCCTCCCCATTGCGGCCCTCCATCCCCATCTGCTACATACCATACCACCTCTCCATCGACCCACCGTTTTAACTGGAAAGCCCACTTTTATTCTCCTGCTCCTGTAGCCAGTGGCCCAGGTGTCCAGGAAACCCGTCCAGAGGGGCACAACTCTGGCACATGGATCAGGGACAATCTGGGCATGAACATACACTTTCATTAACAGACCCCTTCCCTTTGGTTTTGAGGAGAGGATATCCTAGGATCACAGAATGGTCTGGGTTGGAAGGGACCTTAAAGATCATTTAGTCCCATGCCCCTGCCCTGGGCAGGGACACCTCCCACCAGACCAGGTTGCTCCAAGCCCCGGCCAACCTGGCCTTGAACCCCTCCAGGGATGGGGCAGCCACAGCTTCTCTGGGCAACCTGGGCCAGGGGCTCACCGCCCTCGCAGCCAAGAACTTCTTCCCAATATCTCATCTAAATCTCCCCTCTTCCAGTGTAAAACTGTTCCCCTTTGCCCTGTGGCTCCCCTCCCTGATCCAGAGTCCCTCCCCAGCTTTCCTGGAGCCCCTTTAAGGGACTGGAGGGGGCTTTAAGGTCTCCCAGAAGCCGCCTTCTCTCCAGGCTGAACAATATCCAGCCAACTGCTGGGGGCTGGCAGAAAGTAACCCATTAACCGGTGTTTTAACCCTTTATTTAAGCAGAATCTTCTCAGAAGCTGCTGACGCCACCAGCATTGTTCTTTTGCAGAGGAGCAGCACTCCCCCCCCACACACACACCAGCAAACCTAGGGTACAGACCACATTAACTGCTCTGGGTTTAGCCCATAACGGCCAATATAAAGGTTCATTGGCCAGGAGATGATCCAAAACTACACCGAAGGCATCACCTGCTCCTAATCCAGCCCAAGCAGCTATTACCACGAGTACAAAGTGCGCTTCTGCACCTCTCACAATCACGTTCCGAAGAGGACACACAATTAACACATGAGAATCCCACTTCTGACTAAGTGAGAGGCACTGACAGGAGTATCCGACATTTCTTTCATATTCCGTGACTAACCAAGCAAATCACTCACAAAGAAACACACACCAAGCCAAAAAGAAGTAAAGTTTATTTAGTTCTCTGCTGCAGCTATAGGTTTACAATCAATCAATACTTAAAAGGCATTATTTCATGTAACAGAGATGTACAAATTCCTGCTCTCACCCACATCCTATGAGTCCCCCCTCTGGTATTAAGTTTCCCCTGGAACATCCTTGCCATCAGGCCAATTCACGTCTTCCCTGGCAGCTGGCATCAAGGGTGGCCCCACTGCTGGGGGGATGCGGGTCTGCAGCCCAGCGGGTGGCAAGTCCGAGTCCACACGTGGCTTCTTTTTCTTACACCCTTCTTTCACCCCGGGCTCCCACTCTTTGAGAGCACCCCAAAGGCAGCTCCTTCCTGGTGGGCCAGGCCACTCGAGTCCTGCCCGTGACTCTGCGGTGCCTTTCAGGCATCTACATCTTAAAGTCATCACAGCCCCATGGCTCTATCTGCTTCTCTCATGTGTAGCTCAGCCCCAGGCCCTGCTTCACTGTACCACAAAATTCAGCAGCTACACAACCCACCATGCGACCGAGCCTTTTCTTCTGATATACAGGGATCTTCTGCTTCCAGCCGTTTCAGATCTCTGTGGCTACATTTTGACTACACATAATGCATGAACTGACCCTTAGTTATCACTTCTATTTATTATTTGGGCCGGTAGTCTCCATATACTCACCCTCTCCCACTAGACACATGGATTCTTTTCAGTTGTCAGCATCTCATCGCAAACACTCATCAGTACCTGCAACGATTTAGGAAAAAATACAATAAAGAAAGCTTACTACTTGGCAAGAAGCACGCAACGTTTTTAGGTATGCGATGATGAGGTAAAATCCAGCCACATGTTCCCAGTCCTAGAGCAAGTGTGACATGTGCCTACCACGTGCTTTCCCCTAATATCACCCCAGTGCTCTTTATTAATGATACATTCCTCTTTACAAGCGGTAAAAGTCTGCTGGGACCCATTAACACACAAGAACGGGTAATTACAGGGGTCTAAGCCTTCGTGACTTTCTATTAACTTTGTTTCTGCTCTTTCCCCAATTAACGAATCATACAAATTAGGCCTCAAAACTAATCAAATAAATATCATTCACCTCCACTTTACTAAGGATTTTCCCCCCCTTTAAGAGAATCCAGTAATCCGCTTCTTTCCCCCCTCCATCCAGAGCCCAACAATATCTTAAAAACTAGGGAACATCTAAGGTAAGCTTTCGCTGTTAAACAACGCTTATAAAGTCTGCATCGCTGTACAGTTACTTAAATCAGATCTAATTCAGTTTCCCTAAGCCACTCAGAAATACTTCAACCTTTATTGAAGTATAAACCGAAGAGAAACGTATAATTATTTAAGCAGAACCTTAAAAGCACAGTTAAGAATACGACATGATCAGCGCAATATTACTCACCTTGCAAATCAGTGCTCCACTCACTTCCAACTTCTCAAGTTTAGAACTGGAAATACAAAGCAAAAAAGGATTTTAAGCAATTGCTGGGTATTTCTCCTCTAATCCCCCCGCGCCCCGTGCAGAGCGGCACATGTCTCCCCATGTCCCCCCACCCCCGAAGCCATTTTGGGTGGCAGAACTGTTTCCTGCATGGTTTGTCTCCCCCGTCAGGGCCCGAGGGCTCGGGGAAGCAGTAGGAATATGCAGGCTGCAGGCTCGAGGCCCGGCTTGTTCTCCAACGTCGTGGAACGGGACTATACGTCATGGGCCCGAAGGCCTACGCTCCCCTGCGCCACACGGACAGAGCCGAGAGAGAGCGACTTCTCCGGATATCCACGTTGGGTCGAGGTTTTAAACCGCCGTAGCCCCCTTCACCGCCCACTCGCCCCCTCAGCAGCGCCGAGCACCCAGCAGAGGCCGATCAGTAGCGCGGAAAGAGGGACGCGGTGTCCCCGCAGCCGGCCTCGGGGTGTGGGGACCCCACGTCAGCGAGCAGGGGAGAAGGAGAAGACGAAGGAGAAAACAAAGGAAACCGCGAAGGCCGCAGCCCCGTCGCACCCACCTGAAGCCACCATCGTCGCCCGCGGAGAAAGAGGCCGAACGCTCCCGCGTCGCTATATTTATAGAGCGGGCGGGGGGCGGGGCCAAGGGAGCATGCGCGTTGAGAAAGGGGCGGGGCTAAGAGGCACCTGCGCAGTGTAGCCCGCGGGGGGTGGCGGAGTCGGCGCGCGCGCGGTGGGAAGGGCGGGAAAGGCGCGCGCCGGCGCTGAGGGGCCCTCTCTCCCCCCCGCCCCCCCCCCCAAATCCTTCTGTTAAATGCCTTTAAAAAGACGACCACGAAAGCAGGGTTGTTGGCTTTTTTGTAAAAAAAAAAAAAAAAATCCTAAAATACTTTTATTCAATAATTAAAATCTGTTGAGGAGGAGACCGATATACAATGCAATCATTTAGTCTACAGGCTGTACAAGGGGAAGCTGTGAGGGGAGACCCGCCGCCATCTCCCAGGGCCGGCCATGGCAGCGGGGCGAGGGCAGGCCCGGGGGCCCGTCCACCTGGTGTTGGCACGGCCTGGGGGGACTGGTGGCACAGCCAGGCCCACCCCGAGCGAGGAAGGAGACAGGTTTGTGAACAAGGCAAGTCCTCTCCGTTCCCACGCACCTCCATTGTCCTCCCTTCTTCACGGGAAGTGGCATCTCACACAGGGGTTAGGTCTGTGCATGATACAGCAGTGGCCAATAACAGAATTCTTTAATAAAAACACCAATACGAGACCATCCTCAGAAGAGAAAAGAATATCTTTTAAGGTCACTTTTTAAACCTCTTCTTCCCCGCCCTTCCACCCACACAGTGAAATTATCAAGTTTCCAGTAGGTGTAGCTGTAAAAATGAGAAAAGGCAAGTTTCACCCCGATTTGGGAGAGTAAAAAACATCTGAGAGGAAGCCACAATAAAAAGAATTGACTACTCTCACAGCTTCCCCAAATTAAAAAGTTTTAAAAAGGCAACAGTCTTTTCCTGGTTCTGTAATTTGTTAAACAAGCCCAGATATCTTGAGACAAGCTCTGTTAACATCACAGCGAGTGTGAGAGAATGGTGAGGGAATGTTTTATAACATTTAAGTTCTGGTTTTTTCCTCTGTCCTTTTTTTTTTTTTTTTTTTTTTTTTTTACAAAAAGATGCAGCATATGTTAATACCTATACAATTCCCTTCCAGGACAACAAACCGTTGGTCAGTAGTGATTCAAGGATATTAAGGACATGACAGAGACGCAAGCAAAACCAAAAAAAATTACGAGTCGCATGTCAGTTGTCTGCCAGGTCAGCGTCTGCGCAGGGTTCTCTGTACACAGCTAATATACACACGTGCTTCCGAGCACATCCACTTGCCATTCCTCAGCTTTCCAACACTAGAGCTGCCTTGGTTTTTTTTTTTTTTTTTTTACCCCCACCTCCTCTAGGTAAAGGAGGAGGAAACGAAGGAGTTGCATCCCCCAAAAGGAGTATGTACAGCTGAGAACTGGACCTGTCCCGGCTGGGAAAGGGAGCCGGGGAACGGAACCCTTGGTTCACACGTGCATTGTCTCCTGGCAGGGACGCTGGCGCCGGAGCAGAGGCGTATTGCTGAGCCACGCGAGGTATAGTGTTCAGTTCCAGCCTGATGGCACTCAAGACGTGTTTGTTCCAGTGAAATGCTACATTCAGACAGGATTCCCCTTCCCTGGCCGAAAGCCCTTTTCTGGATATGTTTTGAAGGCAAACCTTGGACGAGCCCAGGTTCCACCCTCACTGTATCGCCTAGGAGAGGGACACAGAGAACTTCAGTCCTCTTGGGTCTCTTGCTCCCTTCTTGGAAGATTATGGTCGATGGTACCTAAAAGCCAAGGGGAAAAAAAGCAAGCGTCACCCTTGGGACTCAGGTTAAATGGTTACCGAGGCGCTACAGATGGCCAAAAAGAGTAAACTGCGTTATCTCTGAACTCTCAGCCCTCAGTGTTAACGTCAAACAATTTCACCTCTGCCTTAGAAAGCTCCTGTGCTCTGCAAACAGCCAGAGAGCAACTGTTGGGGCGGGGGTGGGGGGGGGGAGAATAATCACTTGGGATCCACAGATTACTTCATAGATAATATCCGAGCTAACTACCAAGGTGTTTTGTGGCTGTGGCTCCGGCTGCACATGTCTCTAGCTCCAGAAAAGCACACTCCCGCTGCAAGGTCGCGCTGGTTTCAGATACACCTCAGATCAGCCACTGGTCACTTTGAGTTTCCGGGATCAAAACCCCAGTTTAAAGGAAGAACAACCCACTTCATGTCTGGTACTCCTCCAGTCACCCACCCCCACCAAGGCAGGAAGGGGCATTCAATCTGCAACTGCTGCACAGGTTGGGGTGGTTTTTTTTTTTAAAAGTTTTTAACATTTTGCCTCTCAGCACTATGCCTGCAGCGCAGCTCTCCCAACAAGATCGAAACCAAGGGAGTAACGTGTTCTCACTCACCTCGTGAACTGCTTGCTGTCCTCGTGGACTTCCATTTCACAGCTCTTAAACTCATTCAGCTCCTTCCGGATGGCAGCCTACACAAAGGGAGAGATATTTTTTTTATCTCCTGCTAAGACACATATATTAATTACCCTCTCACCCAACTCGAGCTCAGACATGGCAAGAAGGCGCTGTACCTTCAACAGCCCTGCTCAGGGCTGATCTGTACCACCTTTCAGTGGTGAAGAGAGTTTTGATACGCAGGGCTGAGTCCCACAGCCCCTCCGGTGAAGGTCGGAGCCCAGACTGCAGCAGCCACCCCAGCTTTCGCAGTCCGTTCACACTCGGCTGAGTTCAATCTGCCCCACTTCCTCCCCGCTGAGGGCTGGGCCGTCCCCACAAGCGGTCAGGGAAGACAAAACCAGTTTGCTTCCCTGCCATCTTCTCGCCCGGGCCTGCCTCAGCCTGCGAGGAACAGCACTCCTGACCAACGCCCTGCGCTGGGCACCCTCTGGTATCGCTCAGGAGCTGAGGCAGAGGCCACGCCGCCATACAGACCGTGCCCACTTGGGCTCCACATCACTGCGGAGGGGGCAGCAGGCAGGGCTGGGTACAGCACAGGGGGGTGAAGGGACACTGATGGTCCTTGGTGGGTGGCAGAGGGGAAGATGAAGAAATGAAGCAAAAGGAGCAGAGCAAATCTCAGCTCACACCCTTTTGCATGGGACACCCCAACCTAGCTGCTCTCCCCACACCTCGGGACAGGGCACACTCCCTGTTACCTTGTCAGCCGGTGTTAGCTTTGTCCACGGCTTATCCGCTCGCCGGTCATAGTCTTGAGCATCTGTTACTTCCACGTATTCGTTAAACCTCAGGATCTTCCTGGCCTGCAGCTCTGCCACTGTAGGCCTTTGGCTAAGCTGAATACCAGCAAGAACAAAGACAGTTAGTTTGTGCCTTGTCCACAAAGCAGTGCAGGACTAACCATCCCGAGCAAAACTAAAACCAGTTCCCTCACTGGACCTGAAGCAGAGACACTACTAGGTGCTGCTCACAGCCTGCAAGGGAATAAAGCAAACCCTCTTACAGACAGCGTAGTTTCCTTTGGATCAGGAGGCCAGGCTAGGGCAGAACCGAGGCCACACGGCCAAGGAGAAGGAAGATACTGAGGTGTTTAGTAACAGCCATCAGAAGAGTGAGCCTTGCGTGACACCCCTAAACCAAGCAAGGCCATTCCCCGCTTCAGCAATGGCAACACTCACAGGCCCTTGGGAAGTTTTTCCCAGCCACAATTAACAACCACAAGTAACTTGGACGTAATAGCTAAAAGCAGCTGTTGCTCTGCTCAGCCTCTCCCACACTGCTGTTACTTTAGAAACGGATTTTGGGGAGCCTGGTGTGAGAGTGGTGGCCACTGAAGTGCTGTGTTAAAACAGCCGGGCCAGCACCAGCAAACCTTTCAAGTGCCAGATGCCAAATTTAGTTCTCATCTAGCTTGTTACGCTTGATGCCAGCTCAGATCTATCACCGACAAACGTGGCTGCAGTGCCAACGGCTCACCGTTGGTGACAGTCCACGTTCCAAAGTCACTGCAGTCAGAGGGCACTGGGGACACTTACACAATAGCCCCGTGACTTCACCCACAGCAAGGTACCTACGATGTGCTCATAGCCACCACAATCCCCGCCAGCTCTGCCAGATGGCCATCACAGCACGGAGGCCAGCAGTACCTTTCTGGTGAGCCTGCGTTTGATCTCTCGCTTCTCAGCTTGACGGTCAGCTTCATTTTTCGCTGCCAAGGGAAAAGAAGACAGACATTTTTCCTGTAAGCATCACAGGCTTTGAAAAGCGCTTTCTGGACTCGAACGCAGGAGAGTATCGAGCTGTATCAGATTATCTACACATCCGAAAGCTCATTGTGGCGTGTCTGCACTTATTACAAGCAGAAAGCGTGGTCCAACTCAATGCCCTGACTCACCAAGCACCCCCCGACTGGCAGTGGCAATGTGGGCCTTTGCACAGCAGGAATGAGTCATTCCCTCCAGCCCTGGCTATGTTAAAGATTAATGGCCATATTGTCAAAATACATCCAAGCTACTCTGCAGATCGCTCCTCCCCAAAGCTATTATACTAATAGTTTAAAGAGAATAGCAGGGCAGATAAATATTTTAAATGGAAACTTCCTGAACTGATATTTCCCTTTCCTCAAGATGTTTATTTAAAACTTTTGCAGAGCAAGGTATGGCCAAGAGAAACACCATTGACTGAGCAACGAACTGCTGCTTTTCAGATCATGCAATACAATGCTGTAATGTCTGGCCCACAAATAAAAGTCCAGCCCAAACAAAAAAGAGCTTTAACGGTCCTTGCTTTTAATATCAGAGTTGTAACCAGTTCACATACTTTCCCCTGAGGTGTCAGGCAGGGGATGGGTAGCCTTTCTAGAATAGGATGCTTTTGAGCTGTATTGCTTGGTTTTATCCAGAGCTGGTTTCTGATGGTAACAAAGTACTGGGAAAAATTAATGGAACTGTTTCGCTACCGTGATACAACCAAAGCACAGTCCTCCCATCACTACATTTCAAGCAGATTCCAGGTACGCCTGGACTACGGTGTTAAAAGGCAAACTTATTTTATTACTTAGGACCACTAGAGAAGCACTACTCACGTTGAAGTATGTTCCTCTGCTCCAGTTCTTCCGCTGTTGGTCTCTGACTCAGTCGCCTGAAGAAAAGGCGTAACGTTTTATCTGGTCATTCATCAGCGGGGGACGAAGAATACGGCTGCCTGGTTTCAGTGCACTGGGAAGCCTCCTCGACACCCCTCACTCACCAGTGGAGACCACTGCTGCCCCTTTTTGCACTCTCCTCCGCTCAAACAGCTGGCCACCCACAGGCACAGGCTTGGAAAGCGCAACGGCCTCTCAAAAGCTCAGAGGCACCTTCGCAGGGAACTCCAGGAATGGCAGAGCCTGGACTATCAGCAGCCCCAGCTTAATCCACCCCCTAATGCATCAGCACTCAAGCTGCATCTGTCCACATCTTTATACACCATCCATATTTTACAGTGGGAACATTCCAGTAATCCTCGAGATTTTCCCCTCCCAGTCCATTTAACATCTGGAAACAGGGGCCTGTCAGGGGATATTGCTCAACTCCAAGGAGGAACTTCCAACTTTTATAACCGAGGGGGAAAAGCCACACTTAGCCTCCTAGCCCCGATCCAGCAGCAGTGCCCAACCACCCATCACATTCCAGCACAGGCTGCTTAGATGAGGCAGCAGCTTTGTCCAATCCCACCCCTCACACGCCATGCCAAGGGCTCAAACATAACACCCTCCTCCATTCCTCGTACCTGATCAGCGTCGTCCCAATCTGGTGCCGAATTTCGTTCCACTCCTCCTTGCTCTTCCGAGGGAAGACAATCTTCTCCTCCTGTGGCGTGGTTGTGTTCCCCAGCTTTATAGCTAGCGTGTCTTTCCTCTTCACTTTGTTAGCCAGCGTGCCTGTGGGGAGGAAGAGCAACGGGATGCGACTGAAGACGGCAGTGCCCTGAGCACAGCGATATCAGCCACGTGCCCCTGGCAGTTGTGCTCTCCCCTGGGGCTTGCTTTCCCAGCTCTGCACTACAGCTCCCAAGCTAGCCAGAGCCAGTCACGATGGCAACAGCCAGCATTTCTGCGTGATGCCCACATGCTCACCTAATGCTATCCCAACCTGAAGGGGTGGGACAGCACAAGCTATTGCAGGAGCCATCTGCAACTGGAGTGGATGCATCTCAGCAGGTGAGCATACAGCTTTGGCTGGAGAGCCTTTGAAAAAGCGAGGGAGAGGACATGTGGTACATCATGAAACCAAGAACCAGCTGCTTTGAAGCACTGTGTGAACTAGCTCTTTGATCCAGATCTCAATACAGCCAGGCACAAGTTCAGCAGAGAAAAAAAAAAAAAGCAGCCAGCTGCAATGTCAAAGCCTTACTGTTATGGCTTTCATCTTCTTCCTCATCCTCGTCATCTTTGTACAGGATGGGCCCCTCCGAGTCAGAGTCGCTCATCCCTTCCTCTCCTTCCTGCTCCTCTGGCAGGACCTGGGGCACCAGTTTTGGGATGACTGTGACATCTCCAATATACACACGAGGGCCCGAATTCTGCTCTTCTTCCTGGTCATCTTCTTCCTCTTCCTCATCGTCTGGACTAACGAGAAGCACACTATTACATCTCTTAACACATGCCACAGTGTCCTGGGGAATACCCCTGAGACCAACACCGTATTAGCTCTCCTCGGCTCATAGAATGCAAGTCTGTGGGGAGCCCAGGAACCAGAGATGCGAGAGCAGCTTCACGATCCTGCACCGTCCCCTCTCGCCAAAGCACAGGGGAGCTCTGGCAGAGGAAATGCCAGAGGCAGGTTCTTTGCAGAACCAAACAGCCCTCTCCCCCTCCCTAGTCTGGGATTTACAGGTTCAACTCTGTTATAATACAAGACAGTCCTTTTCCCACTTCTGTTTTGCAAAATGAAAGGCTAAGGAAGGCCACAAATGGATGAAATCCAGGACCTTGTTTTGTCTTGGTGCAATTAAAGACAGGCCTGGATTCCTGGCATCAGCCTGTGTTTGTAGTCTGGAACCCATTTCCCTTTGTGAGCAATAAAATCCCAGAACCAGGTTTAATTTCATGGGGAATCACGCACTGGCCCCCTAAGAGGCTGAAACACAGATTCAGCCAACAGGCAAAATGGTTTCTAGGCTGTTGCAAAAACCAGCAAAGAAGCCAGCCCTGCCCACAGCCCTCCTCACCGTCACAGCCTTGTGGCCAGAAGCGGGGAATATGACACCAACGTTTTAGAGCCCAGCGTGACCCACGCCACTGTTAGGTGTTTACTACACAAATGCACAGGAGGTACTCACACTTTCAGCATCTCAATGGTGACAGGCAGGGACCTCGTCCTGCCCAGGGTGCCACTGTCTTCTCCAAAGCCATCATTCTCAAAGAGCAGCGAGTGAGCCCTGTGTGACCCCTCGGCAGGAGGGGTGGCAGGCAGAGGACTCGCCAGAGCCTGCTGAATACGGATGTGCAACGGGATTTGGGGCAGGCGAGGCAGCACGTGAGGTTCGACAAACCCTTGCTCTGCCATCCTCTTTGACGTTTCCAGGGACCTGAATTCTTCAGGAGGAGGAAGAGGAGTCGTCGTTGTCTCTTTGGGTAGGTCCAGGGAGCGTGGAGGGTCCAAGACAGGGGTGGAGGCAGGCAAGGGCATACGTGGAGGCTCCGGGGGTATGTGCGTGGGCAGCGGTGGTGAAGGCGAGGGTGGTGGGTAAGCAGAGGTCATGTGCATCGGTACTGGTGCCGGGCGGTTAGCTGTCACTGTCCTGTCATTCAGGGGCTTGGAAGTGGTAGCTACCTCTGATGTGTTGTTAGGCAGGATGCCTCTCTTCGGTGGGAGAGGAGGGGAAGGCTTGGACAAGCCTGTACCACTGTTCATTGCTTGAGAAAGTTCAGCTGAACATAAAAAAAAAGAAAAACAACACAACTTCATAAAAGCCACTATATTTAACAGGGCGTTTTCCAGATATCCTTCACCAGTGTGGAATAAGCATGGCAAAGCACTCAGGGCTTTGGACCAAGCAATCTCTGCTGTTTTTTCTGCTAGAACACGGTGCCAGAAATAACCAGGTTGCAAGCCTCTAGTTTGTCCTTCCTGCAGCAAAGGTAAAACTTGGGAGAGCAGCCAGAAAGAAGCAGGCCGGGAGAGGTCCGTGCATCCTGCTGCTTTGGAGAGAGAGAAAGAGCACCAGCCCTCAAGTGACAGCAGATGGAGCTCACGCCGACCAGTGCACTGCCTCAGCCAAGGAATGCAGGTATGTAGGGCACTTTATGGCTATATTTACAGCATCAGTTTGCAAAGGAATTTGAGACATCCAGGACACCTCAGACTCCAGTTGTGTTAACAACTCCCTTGCACATTAAAAAACCTTTTGGGAAGTCTCTCTCAAAGGCAAAAGTCAGAACTGCAAGCAGCAACGTGCTCTCTCCCTTTCCATTCACCTGCCAGACCCAGCCTAAGAACACCTTGCTGCCAGCAGCTCCTGCCTGTTTGAGGAGGAGGTTCTGCTGTACTCCTTCCGCGCTCTGTTCCTCAAGCCCCATATAAACGTCTCTGCTACTATAAAATAGCTAGAAAACTTCCAAGAATATTTAAGAGCCTTGAGTCTACACAGAGTTTGTCTGCTGTGCAGTGGAGGAGAGAGGGAGAAATAGAAAACACGTCATATCACAGAAAATGCCTGCAGCAGGCAGGTCTCAGGTTCCTCAAACACCCTTTGGTTCCTAGGGAAGAAGTTGCACCAGTGAAGACTGCTCTGGCTTTAGCAGTTTGTAGCCTTTAACATTCATGTATCAATGGCTTGTAGGGCTTGGAAAGGTTTTGCCCACCTGCCTGAAGGGGATCAGGTTTCCTGTACCTTTCGCCTGGAGCGGGGTGATGGTCACACAGCGGTGGCCCCAGGACGGGTCTGGGAGGAATCCGCAGTACCGAACACCACAAGAGGGTGCTGCAAGCAGGGAGCGTTTCACCGAGATAAGGCTGCATAACTGGAGAGAGGTGGGCACATTTTTGGGATGTTTAGCATTTTCAGACTTTCCCCTTGTAGATTAAGGGCCAGATTGTGCAAAACACCGAGTGCCCTCAGCTCCCATCAACTTCAGCCCAGAGGTATTCCAGTATCTCCTCAGCAGCGCTCGAAGCCTGGCAGGACCAGGCGTGAGTAAGGACAGACAGATTTTGAAAGGGACCGAGTAGCTGGCAGAAGGGAGAGGAGACAGAGGAGGACTGGGCGCCGCTCAGAGCATTCTCCCAAGCCAGCCTGTCTCCCTTCAGTGTGATAAACCCAGGCACAGCCCCCTGTGACATGCCACCGCAGCCGGATCCGGTGCTCTAGCACAAGCTGCAGCAACTGTGGCTCCTGAAACCCAGCAGCGGCACCAAGCACCAGGGCCGCTGCCAAGCTCCCGGTCAGCAGCACAGCACCATTTGCACTGCTTGTTTCTTTTTTTTTTTTTTTTTTTTTTCAAGCTGATGCCAATTAAATTCCCAGTCCCCAAAAGCAAGTGTTTCAATCTGATGCTGATTAAATTCCCACTCCCCAAAAGTAAGTGATTCCTGAGCCTTGTTTTCAGCTACTGCATCAGACACCAGAACTGCTCAGAGAATGAACATAAGGGAACATCTTCACGACGGAACAAAGGGACGATCTGCACATTGAGTCCTCCCTTGCCTTAGGTTATAATAGCAGCAGCAGCACAAGAACTAACACATGCCTGAGTCAGAGCATGCATCAAAGACCTGTGGAGAGCTCACCAAGCCAATTCCACTGCTGCTGTTGATCCACAGCAACAAAACAAGGCTGGCACAGCAACGCCTGCATGCATGCTGCAGTTACAGCTCCGTTGTGCTGGATGCAGGGCACTGCAGAGCTGCAAAGCCTGTCTCTGCATCTGCATTCTCAATGAGGAGACAAAAGAGGGGCTGGCTGCTCTCCTCTCCTCCCCTCCACACCCCTGCAGCCGCAGGTGCGCCGAGCCCGGCCCCGTGGTGTTGCCCAACAGGCTGGGTCTCAACATATATTTGATAGAGTGCTGTCTTCCGCCACATTTTTTGTTCCGCAAGTACCTCCTGCAATTAGCGCTGGGGCATTGCAAATACCATCTGTGATGTGTGCAAGCAGCTTAAGGAAAACAAGAAAGTATTTCATCGAGTGCTCAGGCATGGTCAGACTAATCAAGCTGGTCTGGCATACAGGAGTGTTTAATACCATATCAAGGTCGCTTGCAAAACCTGCTAGAGCAAGGAGAAGCCCCAAGCAGAACAAGAGATGCAGTTTGTACTTAAAGCAGTGGCCCAGGCTCCTTCAGATGGTAACCTGCACACGATCTAAGCTCCTGCCACTGCCTCCCAAACCACACCTGGGTAACGCCTCCAGTTTCTGTGATAACAGCACAGATCTGTCAGATTCATCTTCCCAGGAACCTCCCTCCTGATCTGTACTAGCCTCTGCTAATCCAGCGCAAAAATTAGCAGGTGGTCTGTGAAGTATCAACAGGCCATCGACTGGATGGAAGTCATCTCATTTACTCCAGCAGTGTTGCATCTTTAAGACATCTAAAATTCCTAAAGAGAGTAAGGACTCATTCAGCTTTAAGAAACGCTCCGCAGACCTTCTGCTTAAAAAAGTTACAGAGATAAAGACATTTAATTCTTTAAGTGGGAAGACTCAGCTCAAATTACAGTTGAGCTGATTTATCCATGGGGCAAGACTTCAGGACAAGACTAATATGGCAATACGCTGGCCACAGACCTTAGGGAAGGTGCCTGAGTATAACCAGAGAAGTCTGAATTACCCCTGCCAGCTGCTGGCCTCTCTGCCCAAAGTGGAAACCACGTGGCCCAACAACAACAACCATAATGGACCTTGTTTGGTGTGATGTGGATTTTTTGGTTTTGCTTTTTGCAAAGACCAGCTCAAAGTATCAATTCTCACTGACCAGAGTCTTGCAAAGCAAAAAAATCTTATACACCATCCATCAGTCCTGGCTGCCCACAGCTGAAACCCATCCCTTGGTGAATCATCAACATTCAAAGACACTGTCTTGTGGCTGACAGAGAAATGCCATCCCCTCTTCCTTGAGCCATCCCGCCTCCTGCCAAAAGCAGGCAGAGATTCCCTCCTGCAGGTAGCTGTTGGAAACACGCACGTCTGACAGATTGGATGGCTTACGGCAGAAGACTCCAGTAATTACACTGTTCTCAGCACACGTGTGCCCTGGCAGATCTTCTGAGTCCAAACTGGACTGTATTCAGGGAAGATGGTCAGACATTCATTATACAACGTGTGCTACATCATACTAAAAGTTGTCCCTTATGAACGGTACCCAGGGTACAAAAACCAGCTTACGGAGGCACTTACCGATTACTGAGTTGCTGTTTCTGTTGACAGGTTTGGGAGGAGGGACGGGCGGCTGTTTGGCAGGAGCTGTACTGGTTGTACTCGTGGGAGCAGTAGTGTTGGCACTGGCAAGAGCTGGGGGCAGAGTCCTGGGGGCTGGGGAAGGGGCAGCTGTGGAATTGACTGTCTTTGCCACAACAGGGGCTGTGGTGGAGGGTGCAGTTTTTGCAGTGCTGCTGACAGGCGTTGGATCCTTTGCCTGTGCTTCGTTTGCCTCCTGAGAAGTGGAGGGAGGTCTTTTCGGAGGAAGCAGAGGCTGTCTGGGAACATGTGGCTCCTGAGGTGGTTCCGGTTCAGGCCCAGAGTGGCTGCTGGATGAGCCTGAAAAGTGAGACACCTCGGTTTAAGAGACTGGGAGGCCCAGAATGGGGTGGGAAGAATCAGAAGAGAATCCAAAACTGGTCCTGGGAGAACCTGAAGCAACCAATTTTGTACACATCTGGTTTCTTACCCTGCCTTTTCTTTGGTTCCTCAGCTGGAACAATCTTCCTAAGGCTGGATGGCTTTGTGGCCTCTTCCTCCTGGCTGGCCAGGTTACAAACCCCAGGACCACCGATCGGGACTGTGTGGCCATTCTTCAGTGCAGGGGGGTTGAGCTTGTCTGGTTCTTCAGCATCTGCAAGGGGACGGGAGGGGAAAGAAGCAAACAGAAACACTCAGAAAGCAGGAGACGGAGGAGACACGGCTGAGCTGATCGAACTGCCATCAATCCGCATCAGCTTCTCTCTGGCTTCTGAAACAGCTGGTCTTCAGTCTACCTTCTGCAGAGGAGAGCACAGCAACACCAGCTAGCTGAAGCTGAGAGCCCTTGATTTCATTAGCATCAAGCAAAACAGTACAGCCCTGTATCCCATCAAGTGTTTTTCTTCTTCAGCAGCCTCAGTCTACCACCTTGTTTAGAAAGAATGCTACTGCGTTAAAGAGGAGTATGCCCAATGCTGTGCCACAGCCCAAGGAAGTTGCAATCGCGGTTAAAAGCCTCTAGCAGTTTCTGTATCTACCCCACCATTACGGAGTATTCATAAATTCTCTGCTGCAATACAAATTCCAACACTGGCCAAGTAATCTACTGGATGTGCACTATTAGGTTTTGGTAAAGTCTTAACATTAGTTTAAGCACCTCTATTTTCTTTCTGTCTCTACCCTGAATTCGGCACAAAAATCACTGCTCTAATCAAAACATCCCACAGCAAGGTATATTTCCTCACTTTACCTTTGTTTTAATTAGAGATAGTGATACATCTCTAGAATCTGATGCAGCTCATCTTGACTATTTCTACTTTTACAGATGGAGTTTCCCAAATATTTGAAGATCTTTTTGGAAAAAAACACTATCCTCTTTTCAGCCCATGCTTTTGAGAGCACTTAAAGCCCTAGTCCCAATGAGGAAATACTCAACCACTCTCTGCCTCTAATCACCCTGACAGAACAAACTCTTCATAATACTATTCCCCAAATCAGAGTTAGCATCCACTCTAAAGGGGCCCATTTTGACTGCTTTCTGACTCAAGAAAACTTGAGGAGATACATCCCCAATTTGATTAAAAATCCTTAGCATTTCCAGGCTACCATCTCTCAAGCAATTGCAGTGCATGGTTTCATGGGCCCCCCAGGTGTCAGACCCCACCATGCTCTGTTGCTCTGATTTTTGTTGATTTATTCCACCACCGCCTTTACCTCTCTTCTCCGCCCTCCCTGCCAAGGTACTACTCTCCCCTTCCCTAACCTGGCGTTATTCAGAAGCTGAAAGCAAAGATGCCAAGAAGCCAAAAGTTCCCCCTGCTTTCTTTTGTACAAAAAAAAAAAAAATAAATAAAAAAATAGCCTTGGTTCCTGAGAGGAGCTGGAAGACGGCGCTGCCTCACTTGCTTTGCCGCCCTTCCCCACAATGCAGGAAGCGCAGACAGCAACAAGAGGGAGTTTCCTCCCCAGCCAGGGCTGAAACTCAAGAGATGAGCTGGGGCTTTTTGTGGCAGCAATCGCCTCCGGCTAGCTGGAGTTTTCAGCAAGGAGACAGGACAGTACGATCTAGCTTTCCTGATCATTCAAACCTTGCGTGCCCTTCTCTGGCACACACAGAATGCTCCTGCTGGCCTCCTCACACCACATTACTCTCGACTTCAGTTCCAGTGACCTTATTCAAGGTCACAGTCCAACGCGATCGTCTTTCCTTACTGTGAGCCCAGCACAACCTGCTGACCACCAGCCCGGAGAGCAGCAAGGTCTCCTTCTCCCGGCTGCACCGGGTTTGAAAGCCCTTGCTGTACCGCTGCCCCACCTCCTCGCTCACTCCTCTCAAAGGGTTTCCAGCTTTTTTTCCCCCCTGAAGAACTTGCCTAAGAAAATTAACTGACCTTGTAAGTTTTAAAATTGCAAGCAAATACAATAACCCACCACCACCGTCTTAGTCTTATGACTGCCCAAGTGTCTCAAACTCAGAGAAGGGATTAAGATAATGCGCTTTCTAATCTAACCCTCCTGACAATACCGACTGCTCCCTCGTACCTTGGGTTTGCACTTTGTCCAGATTCTAGCCATCTTCTGTTCCTTAAGCCAGATCAGATGACTCAAAGCAGAAAATAATTCCATCTCTCAGCGACGCTCCTGCTACACCCTTACAGTTTGGAAGATGTCTCCTCTGTCATCTCTGCTTGTAAGTTTGTTACCCAAAGCCTTTGATCTCTCTTCCACAGTTTCATCCTGTGACCTCATGCACTTTTGTACCCCAGTGAACTCTTCCTCCAGCCCACCATTTACACCCTTGCGTAGTTGCAGATGGCTTTCATTACAGTATAGCTGCGAACAACTGCGTTAAGACTTTTCCTCTCAGTTTTGGTTTCAGTGGTTTGGTCTGAAAACCACTTTTTCACCTCCACTTTTCCACCTCTACTTTTCCACTTTGCGTCTTTCTTAGAAGAACCCTGAAATTTGCATGAGGTGAAGGCTGCCTCTGCAGAACGCCTTTTGGGGTGCAATTTTACATCGCTCTAAGCCAAAGACCAGGCTGCCACCCAGACGGGTGGGCTGCTCTCCCACCACACGTTCGTGGCCCTTCCCCTTGTAGCCACATCACCCAACACGCAGCCAGGTGACTAGATGGTGAAGTGATCTGCCTGAAGAGCTATTTTAGCAGGATGGCCCCAACTCAGAGGCATCAGGGATGACAGAAGAGATAAGACAACTTTGACAGCAGGGCATGACTAACTATGACACCATACCATGAAGCATCTCGCCTATAACTCTTTGAGGAAATGCCCTTACCCAGGCAGCTCCAAAGTTAACAATTGGTTTCTTTTTCCAAGACTAAGGCCTGCGAACCTCGGCCCCGAGGTCAGCGCCTCTCCCGCGATGGCGGCAGCACAGTCTGGAGCTGGCGAGCGCAAGTGTGACAGAGGAGCTTATCAGGACAAGACAAGGCAGCCGGAGAGGGACACGTACAAGGAGGACAGGATAGGAAGTGACACACAGAACACCCCTTCCCTCCCCGCTGGCAGCAGACAGGAAGATGTCTAGGACAGGCATTGCTCCTTCTCAGCAACATCTTCCTAACTGAGCGGGCTGCCTTCCTTGCCGGGTGCAGAAGTCAGACGAGAGAGGATATCGAAGAGGGCAAGACAAACAGACAGGAACTACTTTAGCAAAGAGCCATCAAATTTGTCTCCCAAAAAACCAAATGGCTGCAAGGGTGAGGTTTTGCGAGAGGAAGATCAGCTACACAGAACACAGACAGGAGGAGGAGGAGGAGAAGTTCATTTGCAGACTCACCCTGCTCAGGGTCTTCCAACAGAACCCCTCTTTTTACCAGCTCCTCTCTTGGCTTTCGCATAGAAATCTTTCGTTCTAAAACTGACATTAAATTGAAAAAAAGCACTCAGAAAACAGGGTAAGCTAGAAGTTCAAGAAGATACTTTTTTTTTTAAAGGGATCCTCTGGAGGAAATTAAAGGGCTTCAAATTTCACTGTTTTTGTGTGGATTAAGAGGAGGGAACTGCACGTTCAGGCCTGTGCTTCACACTAGATTGGTGATTGTGGAGCAAACCTTCCCTCCCCACAGCTGCTTGGGGAGGTTCCTCGCAAGAAAGGAATTTGTTTGTCTGAAACTACTGCTCCATGGCAAGGTGTTTCTGGAGAGACTGCAGGTGCCAGCCCATCACCAAAGTCACATTTGGTTCTTACACGTGTCAGCACCCAGGCTTGTGACAGCAAGCCCTTCTCACTAGCCAGGTGGCTAATGGCAGGTTTCTCAAGCAGAGGAAGGGACTCCCACCCAGCCCCGATTACTCTACCTTCCGAAGTCTCCTTAAATTTGTCACTGCTTTTCTTTTTCCTCCACTTCCAGGGTTTGAAGATCTTGCCAAAGCTTGAGAACTTGCTTTTCCTCTTTGTAGGAGGTGTGGTGTCACCCGCTTCCAAAACGTCTACCCCCATGCTGGCATCAGTTGGGGGGTGATCCACCTCTTCGGCTGCACGGAAAACAATAAAGAAGTCACCTTTGTGCTGCGGATAGCTGCTGCCATCTCCCCCCAGCCTGCCCTTTGTACACTGGGAAACGGTGGCACATGTTCATGCAAAGAAGGTAGCAAGACTCCATGCCTTCACGTAACCCGTCAGCATTTCACGTTAGCTTGGGGAGAGACGAGAGTGGGGTTTCCAATGTTAACAGTGCAAAGGGTAACCGATAAGAGGCTTTCCAATGAAACGGGGATTAGTTTAAATTTGCAGTGTCGCAGCTTCGCCCAAGGAACACAAGTCACTTTGCTGCAGCTTCTCATCCTCAGTTGGAAGCAACTGGTGCTAGACACAAGTAATTACATGAACACAAATACCTTCCAGACTGCAGAGACGACTTTCATGACTGTCTACACACACTGAAACTACCAGCCCCATTAGAACAGCTGCATGTGCTAGAACTTAGCCTCTCTGATTTTTCCCTCTATAAATAAGGCCGGCAAAGCTGGCCAAGAGCAACAACTACACAGGAAAGCAACACAATGCAAGCCCGCGCTCCACCTACTGTACTCGATGTCTCTGGAGAACAACACAAGAAGGACACGGAGGCGGGAAGGGACAGGCAAAAAACCCCCCAACTCGCTGCAACAAAAAAAGCTCAAAAAGAAACAACTTGGGACGCAGAACCAGAGCATGAAACGCTGAGCTGGTGACTGTCAGTTCTGCCTTGCCTGGTGCAGCTGCTTTCTGGGTATTTGATGAAACATAAGGGAACACTTACAATCAGCAGAATCTAGCAATGCCTGCAAAAAAATAAAAATCAGAGTGCACACAACCTAAGTGAAGCCAGCTGGTGGCCTGCTTCGCGGTCTTAATTTACAGACCGAGAATCCCTTGGCTTCAGCACTGCAAAAGACAAAAGCACCCAAGCTGCGTCGCAGAACTCCGTGAAAACACGCAATATCGAGAACAGAGCCTCGAGATTTCCTGCAGCCCTACGACACGCTCCTGCCAAACACCGCATACCGCAGGCTGAGGTGCCGTGTTACAAATTGCACTTGCGCGTCTTATTTTTGAGCCTCCAAGTCAAACGTTCTGGAGTTTGCAAGCCTTCTGGGATCACAAAAGACCTTTTAGTCAACTTCAGACAAGTCTGTATGACGTGCCTGCAGAAAAGACAATACCCTGTAGGCCATGCAGAAAGTTCAGCCAAAAATCCCGTCTCCTGAGGCAAAGAGATTGGGAAAGGAATTTTAGGGGAAAGCCATTTTGCACATAGGGCGAAGAGCTAATAACATATCTGCTATATCCTACAAACATCCACCAAGGATACAGACCCAGGTGTGAGAAAGCGGATTCCTGTTGACATGGGGAAGAGCAGATTCAGGACAGGGGCCGGGGGGAACCACCGCAACAAACCCAAACAGGAAAAAAACGAGTTGTTTGGTGGAGCTCTACCTGCAACCCTGTACTGGTTCCCAGCATGAGATTTCAGTCCCCAGGAAGCGTCAAGCACGGGGAGCCCCAGCCACAGGCTCCCAAGCAGCCGTCTGGGGTGGGGACAGGCCATCACTGTGCAACACCGCAGGACTGACAGACCCCAATCTTTCAGTCTGAGCACAAGTGAAATGGAAAATCACTGAATAATAGGGAAGAGAAGAGCAGAGGCCATGCTAACAGCACAAGGGAAACCAGACAGTATCTCAGCAGGAGGATCTAGATCACATACGAGAAGTGCCGTCTTCCACCAAATGACGGAGGATGAGGAAAACCAGCCCAGGACGCCGGTTTACCGAGAGGCTGGAGTGGCAAGAAAGTACCACTGTGCTAACCAGCAGGAAGGAAAAGGCTAGTTGTGGCCATTTCAGACTTTACCTAAAAATGCATGACCCTTCCAGCTCTGTCCAGGTTTCTCTCCTCTCACTCCAATTAGAAGGAGAGTGACAAGCATTCCCCTGCCACAGTCGTCTCAGAACAGCCAGGGGCTCCAGATTTCACACAGTGGTGGCTGATGGGGTTTTTCTGTTTGGTTGTATTTTTTTTTTTTTTTTTAAATCAGCCACCTAACAGAAAGCTCACTCAGAACCAGAGAAAAGCTGATGCCAGCCAACATTTATTTGAAAAAGCAAGATCAACTCAGCATCTGAACTGCTTCTTAAAAAAATCTGGCTTCATAACAGGAGAGAAATTGAGTGGAAAGTAACATACAAGATGTCAGCACCGATCTGTGATTTTCTGCGTCTCTATTCTGTGATTTTCTGCCGGGAGGGAGGGAGGGAGGGAGGGAGGAAGTGGGGACAAAAAAAGTGGCATTTCAAGCTCCCAGAAACCCAAGAGAAATTGTCTGGATATTTAGAGGCACTTTCTTCAGAGACTAGAACATTAGCCCTGGAGTTGTACATGTAATTTTAAAAAGCAGTATTCACTTTGTTCAATAGAGCGTTCCCAAAGTTTACCAGGCAGGCAAGAGCGCTTGCCAGGCACAAGCTGTGGATTGAATTTGGATCCTAAATGCCAGGCAAAGGCATTTCCCTCACCTTCCCCAGGAGCAGGAACAGCGCTGAAGGCAGTCGTACCAAGCTCACTTCATACATACCCCTTCCCTGAATTGCTCTGAGGAATGTAACTTATGTGCTCTCTGCCACCCAAGGTGTCAGAGTGCTGCACTAAGCAAAATAAGTTATTAAAAGAAAACTCAACCATCAGGTCCGCGGATTAATGACCGGAGACCTCATCAAGCTGCGATGTCTCCATTTCCAATTAGAGGGAGAGTGACAAGCATTCCCCTGCCACAGTCGCCTCCGAGCAGCCAGGGAGGAAGAGCGGACATGAAAGGATGAGCCGAAACTGCAGGAGACACACGATACCCCCAACGCAGGAGCAGCTGAAAGCAGGGAGGGTAGGGGAGAGCCCACGTGCGAGTTTTACTCCACGCGGATGAAGCTCTTTCAGCAGCTCCCGCCGTCCGGGTCTGGCTGTCAAATCAAATACCATCTCAGGGTGGAGTTTCACACCAGGTGCCTCACTGCCACTAATTGCAATCATGCAGGTTAATACAAAAGCTGGGTTTCACAATGACATTCAGCATCGATATCGAATAACTCGGTTCGTGCTTCTCTGCTGTGCCACTCCGTCCGCCATGCCACTGACTGCTTGTAGGCTCGTGCTGTGCCTCAGGTCTTGTCCAACATGAAAAAACTCGGTTTTCATGTTTTATAATCAGTTCCTTGTCTAAAAACAGCGATGGAAGAGGGGGAGACAAGCAAACCATGTATCCCTTCATAGCATGAAAACACAATCCAAATAATTTTCACCACCCCTTTTGCTCTGTGTAGAATAAAACTCAATACACGTTACTAAACGGTGTGAACATCCCAAGACAGGGTGATACCGATGCCATGAAAGCGATTTCTCTCCCTGATACAAAATGGGATTCGTTCTGTCCAGTTCTGCAGCGCAGGCTGCTCACAGGAGAGCCTGCAGTGCCTGGATCCCTTCCGCAGCACTCTTACCATCCCTAATTACCAGACGGACATAGACATTTAAAATAGCCTGTTGTGATGCAATTATGAATTGCATTTACTGCTAATTAGTGGGTGGATCTGCAGCTGTAGGTGTGCTTTACTGATCTGTATTTTAAATAACCTCATTGTTCAGTGATTGTTCACATTAGATAGTGCTCATACTCCCTTGCAAAAGGACCTTCCCTTCCATTTGCAGCCCATTTCCAGCTCAGACTTCCATGAAATGGAGCAGCGAGGACATTTCTGGCCCAAGTTGCCTTCACTGCGAAGGGAGCAGCAAGGTGGATTCTCTGCGCCTCCTCTTGTTCCGCTCTACAAGGTACAGGAGGGTCCCAAAGCTGCTTTGCAAGGCAAGGCAGAAACCCCTCCTTACCCCAGTCATGCACTGGGGAACTGCTAAGGAACTACAGCAGTGCTTGGGGAATGGAACAGGGCCAAAAAAAAAAAAAAAAAAAAAAAAAAAGAAAAGAGGAACTGGACTTGTAGGGAAGGGTGAGAAGCATCAGGAAGCTGATGCCCTCGCCTGACCCGTCCCTTGCTTGGCACCAAGGCTGCTTACCTGCATGGCAAGTCCGTGTCCAAGAGAACAGCCTCACCTCCACTGCGGTGCCAGGCTGGAAAACCCATTTCAAATCTATGAAAAAGGTTAAACGAGGTCACACAGGCCTAGGTGAACCCAGCAGAGTCCTCATTAGAAGGTCAAGAGCTTACCAATAAAGCAGGTCTCTGTTGCGTCCCCATGCCAAAGCATGACCTTGTTTAACCTTTCTGCAAGAACTCCATGAATTACCCCCTTCAGAGAAGTGACCCTGAAGCAGGGAGGGCCCTGCAGAGCCCACCCTGGCACCAGCACACCATGCTTAATGCCACGACCTGCACCAGAGCCCTGGCTGAGAACAACTCCAGAATAAAAGATCTACTCCAACCTCAGCACATTGTCCTAGGCAAGTGTGAGTGCTTCTCCTGGAGATGTCCTGGGGCGCCCAACCTCGGACAGACCCCCAGGACCCAGTGGGTCTGGGGAGGGAGCGATGCCCTGGCATCCCCACCAGAGCCTGCTGCCATTTCAGATCTTCTCTCTAAAACACTTAAGACACCCCGATCCTGTTCCATCAAAACAAGCAGGTGAATTTGAGCTGTTGAAACAGCAGATTTTGTGTTAACCCAAAATGTTTAGACTGAAATAGTCTAGGGAAACGTCACAAAATTGGCACAGCCTGGAGACACAAGGCGCCAGAAAGCTCCAGCAGCGCCAAGCAGCCAGGGATGCAGTTCTCCACCAGTACGCCTGGCCAGCTGGTCCTTCAAACCCTCCCCCTGCAGCCAGCCACACACATTTACTCAACTCTTGCCGTTAAAATGCAGACAGAAAGCGCTCTTCTCCCACTGCACCTTGTGTTAGGTGCAAACCATTGTGCAACAACACGGGTGGTGTTGAGCTGTTGGGGTTCCCCCCCCCCCCCCCCCCCGAGAAAAGAAACCATTTCAGTGGAAGAAGCCGGAGACTCGCAGTTGGTCTCCGAGCTCATCACGCAGTCGGCAAGTGGCTGCGGTGCTGCATGTGTCATCCGCTCCCAAAGCTTTTGTCAGGCTTGGGGCTGTCATTCCTATTAAAGACGCTGAAGCTTTCACTTCTACTGCTGCTCTCGGTGGCTCAAACCCGCAGAGCCAGGATCCGCGGGGTCAATTAAAAATACCACACGTGTTCACATCATTGCCATCCACACGGGACACTCGCAAGAGCAAGCAGCCATTCTAGCTGACCTTTAGGAAATACCAACATATAAATGTAATGCTTTAATGGTCACACCGTGGTCGGAGGGAGGAAAAGCCATCATGTGAACACAGATAGTTAACCCCCATCTTCAGAAATGAAGCCCCAGAATACCCTTTTGTACAGCACTGCACCACCAGCCTTGAAAAAGGCACAGTAGAGACTTCAGGTACCAACATGAATAAACAAAAACAAAAAAGCATTTATTTCACGAAGGATCATCTCTCACAGGGAAGATCCCTGCAACAGAGAGTGGCACCTCTGACGCACAGGATTAAAAAACAAAAATTAAACCCAGGCTGCATCTAGTGTACATCATCGCAGGATTAGTCCTGGTGAATTTTTAAACCATTTTAACTCGGGCCCCACACCATCAAAAGCCAGCATGGCTGTGGAGAAGTTTTATTTTGTTTTTAACTGGCATGCCATTACATAAGCTAAAAAAATCACTTCAGGATTCGAGTTCAAGACCCTAACAAAGCAAGGCTGAAGGCTATGAAGAAATCAAAGAATTGCATCCCAGATGCTGACAATTCGTATTACATTGCTATATGCCTGGGAGGGAAACTACTGATTTCTCCAGTGTTCATGAAGAAAACGGCACAATCCTTTAAGGATGAAGGGTCAGGAGCCCCAGGACAGGACTGCAGACTGAAGTTGTTCAGAAAAGACTGAGAACATGCGGCTTTTCTCCCCAAAACATCTCTGCAGGCATCCAAGAGTTGGTGGAGCAAACTAACTCCAAAAGAAGATGGGTCTCAGCACTGCCTGCACCACAACAGGCTTTTTGCCCCAGTCCTTTTCAGAAGTGTAAGATCTGTTAAATTTGATCTTTGTTAAGAGACACCCTCCCAAAGGAATCAAGAAAGCCTCAGTATTTTGCTTTGACACAGGGCTCGCACAGCGTGCAAATCATGAGCTTGAGCCAGATTCTTTCCATCTGCAAACCCCACTTGACTCAGAACCTGATCCAGCTCTTATCGTAGTAGTTACTACAGGATTTCCACAAATCCCAAGAGTTTCTGTTCCTGAGGAGCTCACCGGGCATCTCTGTCTCACAGTCATAGCCCCAAGGCTCGCAGACAGACAGAACTGCAGCAGCGAGACTACGCTCCAGCAAAACACAGTGTAAACGCTTAGCTGAGAGCTAAAAAGCACTCAGACAAATTAGGTGCTTCAATGCCACGGCAGCAACTCGGAACACTTCTGCTTAATCACCTTTATTTTCCTAAGTTACGCACACACCTGAAGTTCTGCTATCACAAAAGCCCCAGAAGGTGCATCAGGAAGCTTCTGCTGAGAACGTGGCTGCTCATTAGACACCCAACGTTTGGCAGCTTCGGCATATTTTCCCGTACAGCCTGGACCTAAGGCTACAGCGGGACCGACTGCCTCGCGACACCGAGCCTGCGCGGGATCCTCACCGGCTCACGCTGTGGGACCGCAACAAACCCTCCCGTTGCCAAAACACTGTTGATGCACAGGCCGGAAAATAATTCAGCTCCCTCCTCTTTGGCTTTGTTGTGCCGGGCAGAGCAGTTAAGAATCCAAAAAAGCTTTCAAGCAAACAGCTACAACTCAGAAAAAAAAAAAAGCAAACAAAGAGTCTTTTGAGGGAAATGCTGTTAAGGTTAAAGTATTAAAAAAAAGCACTTTAGGTAAATGTTTCTAGCTTCCTATAACAGCTTTAAAAACTTCATGTGCATTTCCTGAATGGTCCAGGCACGACATGAATCCTGACCTTAAAGCAATAAAAGACTGTGGTCACAAAACAGCCTCAAACAGTCCCAGCCCTCGGTTTCCCTGGTTTTTGTACGTTTCTAATCACTATAATCTTCACTAGACTTTGATTTTCAACAGCATCCTGCCAAAGTTAATGCAAGAACCATCTCTTCAAGTCCACAACTTATTCAGTGGGAGCTACACAAGCTGTGCCATCAGAAAAGACTCCAGATAGCAAATGACCAGTTGAGGAAACACCAGGTCTGCTGGCCTCCGGCAAAGGACAATGCCATTACACCAAGTGAGCCCACTCCCCTAAAAATTACCACCGTCTCCGGTGCTTGATGAGAGAAAGAGCCCAAGACTGAACAGGTCGGTTTCTAACAGCACATAAATCCAAGGAGATGCTGCTGTTTATCTCCATCGACACTACGAAGGAGACTGAAGTTTTACTTCCCCCTTCCACTCTCTCAATACCACTTATTTTTAGCGTCTCTTGAACAAGACAAGCTGGAGTGAACTGGGGGTGGGGAAGAGAGAATCACCGGTTTAATCCAAGCCCTAAAAATACTTGGTAGGTTCAAAGTTGTAAAAGTGAAAGAGAATGAAAAAAAAAAAAAATACTCTGTATCTCAGGGAGCTCTCCATGTGCAAATGTCAAGTGTTTCTCTAAAAATCAGATAATTCCACTTTACAGATGAGAGTAAGCAACTCAGCCCAGACAGCTGACAGCGAGTCGGGATGAGATAAAAGGGAAGAGCGAGACGTGTAAAGTCCCCTTCTTATAGTCAGGGCACGGCAGTCCCAGCGCTGGGAACAGCACCCAAGACAGAGACCTGGAAACACCACTGGGCTACGCACCGCGCTCTGGAAGTGGTGCTGCTTCCAGGACTTAAAGCAAGGTTGTGTTTACACAGCCTGCCAGTTACTCAGATACCTCGCAGAGTAGAGACAGAAAACAAGCAGGAAGATATCTGCCGAGCCCTTTCTCCCCCCAAAACTACCACAGGTGCCCCAAAAAGCTGGGTGACATCCCACACAAGGAGGTGATTTTAGGCAGCTTTGGTCCAGGCAGACTATCGGGGATGGCTCCTACCCCACTCCGGTGAATTTTACCGCTGTCCAAGCGCTTTGCAAAGCTTGCGTCCCCTCAACCTGGCCATGCAAGACAGAGGCTATCCCTAAAAACTGCAGCTCGGAGAATGTCCAAAGATCAGCAGAACATGTTACGCTGTGAGTGCATGTGACACGAGTAAGAAAAAGGAAGGAAATGGAGTTATTTCTCTGGTTTCTCTTCCCAGTTCCCAAGCCAGGCGCAGGTTACACAAGCCCCGCATTCCACTCCTCCCGACTCCTCCGTTTCACCTGCAATCCTGCCCCGCCGCAGCCCCAAAGTTTCCTCCGTCTCCCTTGCCCTCCATTACTCACCAAAAGCAGCTGGATTTACCGGTCTCGAGAAGTGCGGCTGCCCCATTAGATTCTTTTCTAAGCAGCTCCCCAGGAGGAGGTGGGAGGGGGAGAGAGGGAAAAAAAAAAAGTCTACCCTGAGAGAGCACTTTAGTCCTTTAAAATGATAAATCCACGCTTCGGACTGGGAAAGAGCCCGGCGAGCGAGGCGGCTGCCAACTCTCAGGCAACGGCATGAGTGTCCGACAGTCCGGCGCAGGTCCTGTTCTCCCTGTACCCCATGGTCGGGCACTTGATTCTCATAAATAGGCGTCCGTGCCAGCTCCCTTCATGCAGGAATGCCTGTCATTCCAGAGCCGAGCTGGCTAGGGCCGAAGCTCAGGAAGGGGAGGAGACAGCCAGCCACGCTCCAGCCACTTAGCTGCATAATCCAAATTATCAACACGCCTCGCTCCTTCCCCGCATCAAGTTTAGGGAGAAGAGAGAAAAGCTGGGAGAGAGGAGAGGGGGAAACCGGGGTGTTTTGCTCAAGGAAGGGCTTGGAGAAAGCACGCACGCCAATGCACGGAGGGGTTTCGCCTCCCAAACGGGATCAAGTAGGTAACAGCGTACCCGAGCCTGTAAAATACCGACGGAGGTGGCCGTCAATGAGAAAGCGTGGTACTCTAACTGTTGTAGCAGCTGCGCTATCCTGAGAGTAAAGGGAATTTCAAAAAGAGTGCCTGAACTGATCTGCATCTAGCCAGACGCCTAATTAAAATACAATTTCACAGCAATTCCTCTCTCCACTAAAGTTACCAGGAAGAAGGTAGGAGCGGGGAGTGTGTCTTCTCATTCAATTTAAATTTAACAAGGAAAATAAGAGTTTGGTTTTCATTTGTATATCACATCTTGACAGTTAAGGTAACAAATATCCCCCTCAACATTTGCATCACAATAAGAAAGATCTCCAGAGTTTAAATACGTCCACTTGGATTCTTTAATTCTTCATGAAAATTTGTGTTAGGACTTCAGTGAATTTACATATAATTTCCAACCCCTCTACACCACACCACAGAGGAGCAGGAAAAAGAAAAAGCCTTTAAACATCCAGAAGCTTAATCTCAACTCAGGGGAAAAGGAAAAACAATTTTCAAAGACATACAGGAATTTGCTGCAGCATCACACCAGTGACTAATCGGGAACTCGAACCCATCTGACACATCCAGGTTTGTTCTCTCCGCTGTAGGAAAAAGGAGTTTTAAACACACCAAGATTTGCTGCAGCCCTCGAGGTCCCCGCCCTTGTCAGGCCAAGCAGCCGCAGTACTTCAAAAATCGCTGAGTGTTACTCAGGCAGCCAGGAAGAGTTCAGGACAAGCTCACTACTGCAGCAGTCCCAATAGTAAAAATCTGCTATTCTGGGAAACAACAAAATCCAAGATTGTCAATTTGGGCTGGTGCAGCTGGGAGCAATCAATGCTGCGCATTAGTCAGAGCAGACACCCGAAGCGAACGCCCGCTTCACAGCGACGGAGATCGCCGCTCACAACCGCACGTCGCAGTGGGAGGCAGTTTTGCAGCCGACAGACCCTAGAAAAGGGAAGGGGTAGTTTTGAGATCTAGTAAAACTCCACCTAAGCCACAAACACACCTGGAAGACGCTGATGCTCTTGGTTCCTCCACTAACGTGCTAGACGTGCCATCGGACACCTTGGAAAATCCACTCCTCCTTTCTGAAGCACAGCTATAAAAACACGGGAGGAAGCGGGACACCTCTGCACCTTCCGCCCCTACCAGCGCCCACTCATCCCTAACGCCCCAGGTCCTCGGCACACCTAACTTGTCCTTCACCTGCCTGCTGAGCACATGACCGCCATCCCCATGGACAGCACGAGCAGGTGGACGAGCAAGGGATCAGCAGACCCAGGGAGGCGGAGGAGCAAATAGCACTCTCCTCCCTCGCGCGGAACATATGGACGTTCCCGAAAGCGTTGCTCTTCTCCGCCTCCCACCACCAGACACCTCCGTGCCCGTTTCTGTCTGGTCAGCCAGAGCAGTCAGTCTTCCAAGTACTTTTGATTTTCATTGTGGGCAATTACCACACTGATTCACAGGCATGCTCCACCTCATTGAAGACTCTCTGCTTTGAAACAAAGAAAAAGCCATTTTCGAGCCATTTAAATACGCTGCCATCTGGCAGGGACCCACCAAGTTTGGAGATAGAGGCTGGAAGACTCCTCCAAGTCTGTAAATCAGCTGTCCAGCTTGGACGGAGGTCTGGAAAAAATATCCCTGCATCTGGGAACGCTACAGAACGCTAAACACTGTATCTAGGACTTGCCTGACGTCCAAGGAGATTAAAGCCATCGCATTTTATACTGCATTTGCTGTGAATTAAGAGCGCGCAAAGCTCTGCTGCAGAACAGATGACACAGGGGAGGTTGTTAAAGAACAGCAGCACAATCATGTACCTGACCCTTTATTTCTGCATTAGTAAAACATGCAACATTAGCTTAAATTTCAATGAAAGAGATTTAAATTAGTACATCTGAATTTACAGCAGCTGCAGTCCAAGCACACGCATGACAGTTACTTGGGCTCTGGTGCTGTGCAGTAACTCACTGGGCTGTGAAGAGACAATCGTGCAATAAAGCACTCTGTATCATCGATCAGGCCTCACAAACCATCACAAAGAGAATAAGACGACTATTTGGCAAAGGCACTTGTAATAAAGTTTGTACCAGAAGCACTAATATTTGCTTCCGACATGCAGGGATGCTCAAGGAGCAGAGCTACAAATCTGCATCATTTCACACTGCAGCTGGGTTCAGACTTCAAACATCAGCCACAACTCTCTCTTCTTTGGGGTAGAAAGAACCAAAACCCTTCCAGAATCACAGAATGGTTTGGGTTGGAAGGGACCTTAAAGATCACCCAGTGCCACCCCCTGCCCTGGGCAGGGACACCTCCCACCAGCCCAGGTTGCTCCAAGCCCCGTCCAACCTGGCCTTGAACCCCTCCAGGGATGGGGCAGCCACAGCTTCTCTGGGCAACCTGGGCCAGGGGCTCACCACCCTCACAGCAAAGAATTTCTTCCCAATATCTCATCTAAATCTCCCCTCTTTCAGTGTAAAACCATTCCCCCTTATCCCATGCTCCCCTCCCTGCTCCAGAGTCCCTCCCCAGCTTTCCTGGAGCCCCTTTAGGGACTGGAAGGGGCTCTAAGGTCTCCCCGGAGCCTTCTCCTCTCCAGGCTGAACCCCCCCAGCTCTCTCAGCCTGTCCTCACAGCAGAGGGGCTCCAGCCCTCCCAGCATCTCCGGGGCCTCCTCTGGACCCTTGTGAAGAAGGACGACAAAATGCAAAGAACAACAGAAATTCAAATCAAAAGTAACACTAACATCATTTCTAGGTGGACTCGTGGCCAGAAGAAAAACCTGCCCGTCCATCCTTCAGTTGCAGCTCTGCTGAGAAAAGTGCAAATTCTGTACCAGCAGAGACAATGCGAAAAAATGTTTCTGTCTCACTCCAGCCCGAGGACAGAGCATAAGAGCAACCGTACTTACCGTGCTCTTAAATAACCCTTTTCATTCGCAGTGCTTTGTTTCACAGCTGGGGAAAAACATGGGACAAAGCAACCTGTCCCTGTTCCCCACCAGCTCCCGTGCAGAGCACAGAGCACCCACGCTCAGGGTTTAGCATCCTTTAAGGCCGCTTCAGCTCTACCAACAGCAGCGAGACAAAACATTAGCCCCCAAACAACTGCACATTGAGGGTAAAGGAAAATCCACATTTCGAGCAACAAATGTCTGAAATTCCCATAATAATGCAGAAGGGCCACCTGACACAGCAGCAACCAGAAGAAACTGGAGCGAAGCCTTTACTCCTCAGGGACAGGTGACCTTTTTGAGAAGGAAGAACTTGAAATAGCAAAGAGCTTTCTACGGGAATGCAAAAAGGGATATGGCTGACAAGCCTTTGAATATTTTCTTCTAAAAACGCAGTGACCAAGAAATGCCAGTTACATGAAAGTTTTGCAGGATTTCAGGAGAGTCAGATGGCCAAAATAAAACAACAAGAGGACTGGTTACGGGCAGTAAACGCCCCAGAAGTGGGGTACATCGCTTTCCTCTGAAGTTTCATTTCCTCTCCATCCAAACCAGCATCCCATTAAAAACCCGGCATTCAAATGTTAATGGTCTGTTTATATACATTGTAAAAGGAACTCTTCTGGATTGTTTCACTTTAAAATCTAATGAAACCCATAATGAGCACAAATATTAGCTCCTCTAATAAAGGCACTGTTGTTCACATTTCAGTTCACACCAACGTGAAACACCGCATTCATCTACGGTGACTCAAACATTTACGTTCCATGATTCAGCCACGGGAACATTAAAAAGGACTCTTGCATTATCGCATCCAGGCAGACGGAGCTGTCTATTTAAAACCAGCCACACTGGGCGTTTTCCTTTAGGGCCCATCAGCAGAAGAGTCAGCAGGAGCTACAGGATGTTCCAGGCTCTTCCCTTGCTGGACATGCACCCACCTGAAATATCAACAGGGGCCCATGGTACCTGCCAACACCAGGAGGGCTGGCAGGGAGGAGGAGGAGAAGTGGCAGCACCACAACTCTGGATGCGTCTCACCACAATCTGTTTGCTACCAGTCCTCAGCAGCTTTGGCAGAACAAGGAGAATATGAAAAAAAAAGTAATATATATATATGTAACAGCTCTGGCTACCTACAAAGCCGACCATTTCTGGGCTGTGCTCCGAAAGGGAGCATGTGGAAGAGTTATTAAGTAGGAGAGCAGCCCAAGGGGAAGCAAGCGGGTAGGAAGCCGGGCAGTCGATCTGAAAGGTCGCAAGCCAACACAACGTGACGCTCTTCCTTTCTCCTCGCATGGTATTAAAAGTCAGCCCGATACCCGGTGTGGAAATGGAAAATGGTTTATTTATAAGCCAGCTGGCATCGCATTGTTTAGGTTCTGTATGCTTTGATGAAAGGGCGCTGGTTCGGATGAGACAGGCAAGTGAGGTAACCGCTCCTGAGCCACATGATTTCCTCCGCGCTTCCTGTGACATTTCCAAGAGGGAAACTCCTATTTCCCAGAGCATTCCAGTCCCCTTGTCCCCAACAATTCACCAGCACGGCGATAGCAGCTGCTCGATCTCAGAAAGCAAGATCTGCCCCAACAGAGCTACCGCACCAGGGACTGTCTTGATGCCACCACATACGTGCCGGTGGTGGGGAAAGTGAGCAACCCATGTCCTAGAGCAGCCCAGATGTTGACCCGGCATGGAGAACAGCTGGAGGAAGAGCGTTTCTCCGGGCTCAGCAGCAGCCTCTGCCAATGAGCTGACTGACAGCACATCCAGCCTCACGTTTAGAAAAGGAAAATAAAGCTGAGGACATGCTCCTGGAAAGCCTCGTGATCACAGCGGGTGGCTGGAACACAAGGAAATGGCTTAATTGTCACAAGGACCAGGCTAAAGAAAACCGCGTAGTAGGTCTTGGGGCCAAGAGGAGCTTAAGGCCAAACATCCCCCAGCCTTGTTTTCCAGCAGAAGATGCGCAGCTTTCATTGAGAACACATTTTAGCTAGTACTGAAAACGTATCATCTTCAATGCCTCCTCACCATTCACTATAATTACAACACATGCTAAACATTGCCTTGTTTACTAGTGAGGGAAGGCAAAGGAATGTCATCCTGACAAAATTAAAGATTCAGTCACATCTTGGCTACCTCCATCACCGCAGTGATTCACGGCTATGCCATCTTGAGGCAAGGGAACCTCCAAAGCTGACAAACTACTTTTTGGAGCACCTTGAAGCAGCAATAAAAGAAACACTGGTCAGAAGCCAAAGGAAGCACAGATATAGGACACATTCCAGCAAAGCATCAGGCATCAGCAAAGCATCAGCATATTCCCAACAGTGAAGCACTCAGAGGCAGGATACCCATCTGCCACTTCCAGCTATGTTATTAGGAACACATTAAGCAAAAACACAGAGAAGAAAATTATATTAATTATTCCATTGTTTAGGGAAGAAATAGGCATGGCATTTAGCTTAACTCTTACTTAACCCTCTCCTTCAGCAAAAAAAATTAGACACTCAGAGAAAGAGCCCATAAACTAACACCACCTAAGGCTTCCCACTGCAAAACACTGGAGATAAAGAATGACAAAACTACCAGAGCTACAGCACGACTCAAAAATACATCCCTCGCCTTTCAAACCACTACCCGGCACGTGCTTTTAGGACTGGCACAGCACAAGGACGCAGCGCTCTTCCTAAGCGAGCGGCTGCAGTACAGATGTGTTTGACAGACACATCCTCCGTCCGTGTTAACTACCTCACGGGACAAACCTAAGATTTTACAGCTTAATACAGATATTATTCAAAATAACCGAGTCCTTTGGTTGAGGTAAATCCATCTATGCCACCTATAAAACTGATGGCACAAGCACTACACTGGAGATTGCAAGTTAACAGCAAGAATAGCAGTAAATATTAAACCTCTAAAATAAGATTAAATTGAAATTAACCCTCAGAGGTAGCACTATATTTAACTCTAGTCTGCAATGTACAGGTCAAGGTCCACAGGCTAGTATCCCTGCTCTGATTCATTAAAAGACTAATGATCCCAAATTTCTCTTCCTACCTCTAATCCTTCGAGATGACAAACTACGTCTTGAGCTGAAAGCCTCTCTGCCCACATGCTAGCTGAAAAGAAAGGCAGCAAGATTTCTCTGTAAAAGTCTTATTTCCTCTTTCTAGCATTTCACAAAAATCTCAGCAAGCGCACTCGCTCTTCATAGCCGAAGATGAAACTGCAGCAAAAGATTTTTAGCATTTCCTCTGCCATGCCAAAGGGCTCACTGCGGGCACGCTGCACCAACCAGCCAAATTATCCTTCAAAACCTAGAGTTCCTCAGTCTGAAGTTACATTTTTTCCAAATTACTGCACGAAGGCCAGGCAGTGCCAGGGCATCCTACCACCATCCTTCACTCACTTGGCTCTGCCCAGGGAGACTTACAAAAGCGCCTTGGTTTAGCTTTTGGGGAACACCCAACTTCCCCACCGCACCTGCTCTGCTTTAATTATTGACTAGGCTAGAAGCTCCTTATTAAAATGCAAGGCAAGTTTGGCACACAATCTCAGCTTCTGATCTTCTCGAGCAGATATATTTGGAAGAGAAGCCCAGATTCCCTGCCCCGGTTCAGAAATTAAAAGAAACGGCAGATAGAGTTGGCTTAAGGCACTTAAATTCAGCACGAAAAATACTTTTTTGCACCCATGCAACTGAAAACTCTCATAAAATCTGAAATTTTAAACCATAACTTTAGATTCACACACAAACAACAGGTTTAAAAGCTTCCTTCAAGCGTATTGTGTTTTTACAAGCCATTTCTACCGGAGTGAATCTAACAGGTAATTACAGGTTTGACCTCCATCTATTGCACAAATATGCCTTTTGAAACAACGTGGATAAATATTTGCCCAATACAAGAAGACAGCTCCAAGAGGAACCATTCCAGTTTATCAACTTTGTGATTCATGTTGATACAAGCTTTATTCTCTATTTAAGGAACAAGATAACGCTTAGGAAGTTCATCTAGCCAAATACGTTTCATAGATGGACCGTGGACCACCCTAAACAGTGGCACATCCAGACCACGGGGCACACCCAGACAAGAGCCACCAGCATGACAGTGAGTGAACCTCAACTCTCCAAATATTTACCATTGCTCAACCACCACGCTGTCTCCAAGCAGCAGCGAAGCTTAACATTGAAACCCGCCGACTAAAAGATTGCTGCTAAAGCGATTAAAGGAACTCTTGGGTTTGGGTTGTGAATCATCCCCCTTCCTTACCCCTCTCGAACTGGCTTGCTGAGGAGAGAATTAGGGAGGCCCAAAGGAGCTGAAAGCAAAACGTGAGCTCCCTACCTAACCCCTGTAGGCTCCTCTTGAAATCTCGGCCCCTGCCCTGATGCTCCGGTGTTTTCTGCCAGCACCGAGAGCTCTTGTGAAACCAAGCCGGTGACAGACACCACCACGAAGCGCCATCCCAGAATATGGCACAAAAAGCAGCCATGATAATCGCAAACAGGTAAGCTTACATCCCATGACATATCCAGATCCGATCCCCCAAAGCCAACGCTGTTTATGCATGACATTGACTCACACAAGCTGCAGGGACAATGCCATGGCAATTGTTTACAGTGTCAAGGCCATTTCATATAATTAAAGGAAACGTCAAGAGATGAGATAACACCCACAGTTCAGGAGGTACAGCTAATCGTAACCTTGGGAGACGCGGTTTCTCCCACAGTTGCTCCCCCTTTTGTAGATACGACCCTTCACACATTCCCAGAATCCTCATTTCACATAATTTCACCTAATTCTCTTGCTCCTGCATTTGTAGGCCACCAGCAGCGACCTTGTTTAGGAGCAAGTAGCACCATACCAAAACAGTGGCCAAGTCCCCTCTCCAAGACTACTGAAGAATGCTCCCGTCTACTCACACTTGGCACGGCTGCACGTGGGGCTGCAGACCTCGCTGCCGAGAGGAAACATGGCTAAAGTGAAACAGGAATGTTTCTGCCTGCCAGAGGTCTGACTGTAGCCCAACATGACCACTGCAGTCCATCGGGACTGTCAGATACCGGCAGCCGCCTGCTCCTAACAGCCACGAGCCCTGCAAGGGCAAGCTACTCAAATATTTACTTACCTTCTCAGACAAATTTTGCAGCACAAGAGTTATAGCACACTAGTATTTCAAGTATGTAAGCTAACGAGCTTACAGCCAACCCGGGAAGGCTTATGTGAGCTGTAGTCCCATCTCCACTTGCAATGCAGATAACCCCCAAGCCAGGGGCCAGACAGCGCAGCGCGATTCACCTCGCTCCTGCCCATGGCAGCCTTTGTAAGGCTCACACCTACGTTAAACACCCTGAGATAGGGGCTTGGATCAAAGAACCACGCGGTCACGGAGCTCCAATGCTACATCCCAGGGCTCCAGGAGGTTACAACGCGCTTCCCAACGCTCAAAGAAGTCAACGCTGCTCATTAGGGAGAAAAATCTTACAGGCAAAATATCAGTACAAACTCCCCACCAAAGAGTTCCCACCTCAAGATCCACAGTACACAAGACCCAGCAGCGCCAAAACTCAAGTTCAGGGCTTTTCAGCTCGCAGGAGGAATGAGCAAGAACTGTCTTTAAGGGCTGCAAAAAGAAGCCACTGGGAAAAGGAGGCACGTTTGGATTGACTTCGCAGGGGTCTGTGCCTCCCGTCAGACACCGTTCAAAGCTGCACCAACGAAAAGTTGAAAAGCAGTAAGCATATTCTTCAAGCAGCAGTTATAGCAAGGATACATTAGAGCAAGCATTTGAATCCGTGCACAAAATTCAGAGTGTTTAAACATAAACATGAAACCACTTCTCCACGTGCTTTAGGTTTGAGACAGGGAGTTTGTTCCGGGGCTGGACTCCCATCTAAACAAGCTGCAGAAGGCGCTCGCTCCCTTGCTGTACGAACACCATCCCAGGGCTTCCCCCCAAGGCCCCTGAAATTACAGGCTACAGCGACGCCATCTAAATCCATTAGTTTATCAACAGCAGGGCTAGCTGGCCCCTGGGCACTTAAACCGAAACCCTAGGTAGCCCCTTGGCTATGCCAGCCCACGTCCTCTCCCTGCCTTCTCGGAGGCAACTCGTTTCTGCTCTAAGGGAGCTCCTCGGAGCTTCCAAAGCAATTCTCACCTTTGTCAAGGGGGTAGAAAAGACTAAAACTTCACAGAAAAAAAAATGTGCAGTTCTTACTGAGATTCAGATCAGCCTTAAAAATAAAAATAAAATAAAAAAGTAAAGCTTGGAAACTAAATACTGCCTGACCCTTCAATGGAACTTTCCCATATTTATGGAAATTTCTGGTTTGGCACAAAAACATCTGCTCATTTAATGGGTGTTGTAGGCATCACTTCCTTACTCTAGCGATGCCGAAAGAAAAAGGCCTGTTTCATTGTTAATTGAGCCTCTGGCTACAGAGTAGAGAAAAAAAAAAAAAAATGTTTTCCCTGACTTTGAAACTCTAATTCTCACCAGGGTTTGTAAGTCTCTCCCTCTCGCACGATAGGCAGCAATAGCTGATTTCTGTCCGAACCGTAAGTCGCTACATTTTGCCCCACTGCAACCAAGGACAGACCTTGGCCTGGCAGTGACAATGCCATTGTGCCAGCTGAGGACAAAGCCTGCGTGACAGTCAGGCCACTAAAACTTGGGAGGTCTGCAGGTCCATCAGGAAAAGCAATCACATCCGTAACAAACATCGGCAAGTGATAGAACATGCGTTAGAGCTTTTCTCTCTCCTCCCTACACGATCGTTTTGGTTCTTGTGTTTTCCTGACACTGGTTACCTTGCAATTTATCAGACCGCTTAAAAACAAACTCAAGACAATCCTTTTAAAAAGCCCCACCAGTTACATTTGTTTAGAACAATTGCCACAGGCTATGACGGACGCAAAATGACGCTTTCAAACCAGAAATGATTATACTCCGCAACTATGATGGCCCGGGAACAGTCTCCAGCACAGGAACTCACTCCACTGCAGATTCTCGATGCCAGGAAGGCATGACGAAGGGAAGTCTCCTTTTATACTTGTCCTTGTTCTTCAGTTCTTTTCCTAAACGTTTATTTAGGGATGGGCTCAAGGGATCTTTGCCGTGGAGGAGAGAACGGCTTCATAAAGCAACAGGGTGCTCATTATCAAACTCATTTTTTCCAAAAAATAATAATAATCCAGCACCACTGGAAACCAGTGCCCCACCAGCACCTCCCAAAATGAACTCTAGGAAGACTGATCAATACTTTACCCTGGACAGGAAAACAAGAAAAATCCCTGAGATAGGGAGTGTCGAGGGTGCCAGACTGACTAGAATAATCCCATTACAGAGTTATCCAGAGCAAGCACAGTTTGCTCAATATTTGCGAGATAACAGGATTAACTTCATGTTCAACATCATTTCAGCCTAATAATTGCAGAATCACTCCTAAGGCCCTAATGTCATCGATTCAACAGGGGATTCCCACCAACCCCCCCACCAGCCCCAGCTTTGAAAGCCCCGTTCATTAGCGTCAGCATCTTAAGTTAATTACTTTGAGAGATTTTCCTTTCCTCCCCAAAGCAAAATGTAACTTAACCCCTGCAACGCCCAATGCTTGAGCAGAACAAACTTCTACCTTCCCTCCTGGAAGGGCCGATGTTTACTTTCCTAATCACCACTAATGTCTCCAAGATCTGATGTTAAGATCAAAGGGTTGGGGGTAGGGGGCAGCTTTTCCAACATTTTGCTTCAATTTCCTCAAAAATCATGTCAGGGGCTGTTTATAAACCTCTCAATGATCAAGGGGCAGGCTCAGATGTCTGCCTAACCTTCCCGAGATGGGGAGAAGGTGTTGATCTACCCTTTGGGACCAATGCTACCACCAGATCCGTCCAGCGAGGATCACCCCGAGTCTTTGGGAGCTGTTTTCCTTGCCAAGCCATGACTCACTCTTCGCCTGGCCTTAGAAACAAGCCCCTTACTGCAGCCGTGCTGGGGAAGTAAAGGGAAAACACACAAAGCAAACAGTACACAGAGCCCTTTCCTAGCCCGCGGCAGAGAGCTGGGGAGAAGCACCGCAACCGGGCCCTGTTTTTCTATGGGATTCTAACACGGAGCATGGAAAGTTATTAAATTCCACTTTTTCAAGCTCAAGGGGAGGCTTTTGGTTTGGACGCACCACACCAATTCGGCCACCTTTATTATTTTACCCCTAACCTGATGCAACCACAGCACGTCGCCCCATCTCACGGCGTCCTGCAGGGTCACCGCCAGTGGAAGTCGACATCCACAGCCACTGCTCGGCTGCACCTTCACCATTTGTTGCTTTTTCCAGCCCAAAAAACAGGAGAGGGAATCACTGGGGGTCCTGCTCTTGGGGGTGCCCTAAGGAAATGCAGCTTTAACAGCAAAGCGCCTTGGTTGGGGGCACGCAGTTCTGGCCCCCCGAGGGTGAAACAATGGTAGGCAGCACTCGGGGGTCCCCACCGAGCCCCCCCCGGTGCCGGTACCGCCGCTCCCCGCCCACTGTCCCCGCTCCCCGGTGCCACCCGCCCCCTGGCGGCCGTTTGCGGGGAGTTTGCGGGGCCCGGGGTAGGTTTCAGGGGTACCAGAGCGGGACAAAACCGCGTATGCCCCCCGGCAGCGGGGAAGAGGGAGCGGGACAGGCTGGAGAGGTGGGTCCGAGCCAACCTCATGAGGTTCAAGCGCAGGGTCCTGCAGGGGGGTCGGGGCAACCCCAGCACAAACCCAGGCTGGAGGGGGAATGGCTGGAGAGCAGCCCTGGGGAGAGGGACCTGGGGGAGTTGGGGGTTGAGAAGCTCCACACAAGCCGGCAACGTGCATTCACAGCCCAGAACCCCCCCGCAGCCTGGGCTGCATCCCCAGCAGCGTGGGCAGCAGGGCGAGGGGGGGGATTCTGCCCCTCTGATCCGCTCTGGGGAGACCCCCCCGCAGTGCTGCCTCCAGCGCTGGGGCACCAACAGCAGAAAGACATGGAGCTGTTGGAGCGGGGCCAGAGGAGGCCACCGAGATGCTGGGAGGGCTGGAGCCCCTCTGCTGGGAGGACAGGCTGAGAGAGCTGGGGGAGTTCAGCCTGGAGAAGAGAAGGCTCCAGGGAGACCTCAGAGCCCCCTCCAGTCCCTAAAGGGGCTCCAGGAAAGCTGGGGAGGGACTCTGGATCAGGGAGGGGAGCCATGGGACGAGGGGGAACGGTTTTAAACTGAAAGAGGGGAGATTTAGATGAGATCTGAGGAAGAAATTCTTGGCTGTGAGGGGGGTGAGCCCCTGGCCCAGGTTGCCCAGAGAAGCTGTGGCTGCCCCATCCCTGGAGGGGTTCAAGGCCAGGTTGGACGGGGCTTGGAGCAACCTGGGCTGGTGGGAGGTGTCCCTGCCCAGGGCAGGGGGTGGCACTGGGTGATCTTTAAGGTCCCTTCCAATCTAAACCATTCTATGATTCTATGCAAGAGATGGGTGCTAGGGTCCACCGGTGGGGAACCAAACTCAGTCCCCGCCACCACCGCTCCAGGCAGGGAGAGGAACGTGCTGCCTTGCAGCAAGCATCATGTTCATCCCATGAGAGAAGTCTCAGAGGTGAGGTGCTCTCTCAGACACAGATCTCCGCACCGATTCTGGCCTCCTTACATGACTTTAGCACAATTTGCTTCTATTTCCATCTCCAGATCTCTCCAGCGACCACTCTGCAACTGCCTGGGTTAGCAGCAGTGATGCCCCATACACCTGAGATGAAAGCAGGTTTCCAGGCTGAAATGGAGGATCCTGGTGAAAGGACTGAGATGCTGCATGGAAATCGTAGAGCTGAGTTACACCAGCGTGCAGAGCTGCACCTTACACAGCCTTAAGATGAGCTCTAACGGGCACCGGGATCCCCAGCAGATCCTGAGGCTGCAAAGCTCAGCTCAGAACAGCCTGAGCACCAACAGGCTAGACAGATCTTTAAGTGGAATTTAAGTATTATTTTTAATGTACAAGGGAATCCAAATTTACCATAACCCAGCTGGAAAGTCCCTCAGAAATATTAAAATCCGCGCTTCACAGAGCAAGACAAAACCCGGCTGGGTTGAAGAGCAATATTGTTCCCAATCAAGCCGGGGTTATCGCTCGTCCCATCACAGCTGGATCTGTAAAAAAGCCACGCCAGATCTCTGGTTTCTTGTTGCGCTCAAGTGTTTTAGGAGACAAAAGACACCTTCAGAAATCAGAGCCAGGCTCCTTTTCAAGACAAACGAGAAAGAAATAGATAAAGCGGTGACGTTAGCGGTGACAACATGCAAGTGCTCGCAACCGCCCGCAGCTCAGCGCCAGCCCCACAGCCCCGCGGGGTCTGAGGGGCAGCTTTGTTCAGCCAACGGCTCAGCTAACGCTATTTACAGCTCACCAGGGCACCAACATTAACAAGAACATTCAGCATTTTGTTTTTAAAAAGCCAGGTTTGCCATTCAGCCCGGACACATTGCTGCTGTGTGAACTAAGAAAAACAGTAATAACCAAAATCACTTCATTTATCCTAAACCCACTTACCTCTGGTTCCAGGCAGGCTCCTCTTCTACCCCCAACCCCAATAAAATCGGCTACTTAAATCCCTTGGCGGAATTTACAGGCAGCAATGTTCCAGAGAGCAAGGTGAATTTAAGGTCCAACAAGTTGAAAATGAAAACTAGAAACTCTGGAAATCTGACCCCTCTGCTCCGTGCCCTACTTACTGAACCACAATAACTCCACACTCACTATTTCACAGCGAGTCGGCCTGAATTATCCGGAGGATTGATTACATGTCCTACAAGGTCTTATCTCTTCATACAAGGAATAAGATCGTTCAATTCAATCACGAAGCACTTCAGTGGATACAACATTTCTCACTCAACGTCAGCCTTTGCTACTATCTTGCTCCAGCCAGCCTGGAGGCCAAAGCATCTCATTCCCAGCACACCCCCAGCTCAGCCACTAAACCACAAAACCAGCAAAATTAACCTCCGCTTTCCTCCAGGCAGAGCGATCTGGAGGAACTGCATGGCCATTTACTACAAAACAGCTTTAAAAAAAAAAAAAAAAAAAATCACTTGAAATGGGGTGCCACGGAATTACAAGGTCTCTGGCAGGTCAGCAAATAATCTCTGTAAAACACTTGGCTTGTAGATCAGGAGGGAAAGGCAGCAAGAGTTCAGATACCTACTCAAATCATACGGGGCTTGTTCGGAGGGTGGAATTATTGGGTATTTATTTTCTTAAATGCCATACCAACTAGTAGATGGATAGCTGATCTGCATCACTTGCAAATACAGCAGGCAGAACAGCAGCACTGGTGTCCCATTAACTGCCCCAAGCACCCTGACAGCGCTCGGCACCTTAAATACACTAAGAACTAGAACGTCCGTCGCAAATTTAAGAACAAAAGGCTGTCGGCATAACGTCCCAAAGTATTTTTTACAATTTGTCGAGTACACTCGACTTATTTACAATAATGCTTTCACATAGGTAAGCAAGTGTTCTGTACTGCACCTTGTTTACAAGCCAAACGGTCCCCACCGAGATCAGTTCAACCCTCTGGTAAATCTGACTAAGAACAGCAGGATTTTGCTTTTCTGCGTGCGTGCAAATTAGCATATTTCAACTGTAATTAAATGTTTCATCTCAGGCACTTTGACCACTTCATCTCCCTCCTGTTGTATGGCACATAGCAGTTATATTGCTGTATACATAACATACAGGATCTCATGAGGGAATTGCAGCTTCCGTGTCTTTCTGGAAAAAAAACCCTGTTCTTTTGTTCTGGAACCGACGTTATAAAGAGATTTCCACTGGCTAGTTAGCATTAAGTGTTCTCTGACGCTGTGTGACAGTGAAGCACCTTAACACTGCTCTATGTTTAACTCTGTAGATCATACCCAGAAAACAACCAATACCGTCTCCAGCAGCCCACTTTAAACCAAGAACCACATCGTCAAAACACTTTAGTTCAACATAAAAGCGCACATTTGCCAAGTTTTTCCCTAAATGCTGCTGAACGGTTAAGTGCCTGTCCTGGCAGCAGCCTCCAAGCAGCTGATTTCCAGTTGAAACTTAGTCATGAAAAGGGGATTCCCACCCAGCCAGTCCCCAGCACCGGCAGCAAACTGAAAGGCCACCCTCGGATTCAAGTTCTTCAGCAAACGCCAAGAACACAACGAAGTGCCCTCCACCTCACCCTCTCCCTCCCTGCCCCTGCTCGCGCCCTTCCCTTCTTGAAGCGCGTTACCCCAAGTACCAGAATGACTGTCCTAGAGATCTGAAGCCTTGTCAGGTTTCCGAGGAACACAAGACATCAAGAGCAGCACGTATTTCCTCCTCAGCCCCGACACCCGGTGGCAGTCACCATCAGATCAGAGGGAGGTGCAGGTGGAGACCTTCTTCCCACGCAGGAAGCTCCATCCGCAGCTGTAGTCCTTGCAAAGTCCTTGTCTCTGCCACCAGCCTCCGACGCGCTGACGGCACGAGACGGAAACTCATACTCACGATCCCTCTCCTAAGGTTCAAACCAACAACCTACAAGCAAAACATTTCGCATCCCAGCAGCCACTCCCTCAGCTTTCACCACTGCTAAACACAAAAGGCTTCACAAACAAAGGAATACCGAGAAGAAAAGTCACTCGGCAGACACCTTTGAAGCAGAAAATTGGTTTTTCCTGAGCAGGTTTTGTTTTCTCATAAGAGACTTCGCACATCTGTAGTCTTTTGCTCTTTTCTGCTTGCACGTGGTGCCCACCCAGAGGAGATGCCAAGCTTGGTGGGCCTTGGCAATGAGCAGCAGCAGCGAGAGGTCCTGGCAAAGTTGCCATGGTTTGGACAAGAGGGATCCCATGCATGTTCCACACACCAGCCATATGAAAACAAAGTGCTCTTTTCAGATCCCAAGGCAACAGGCTGATGGAAGCCAGTGATTAAAGGGTATTTGGGACAGGTCATGGTCATCACACCTTTACCATTGTGTCCATCTCCCTTCTGAGCGTTAGTCTTCTAAAAGGCAGCAATGCCAGAACTTGCTCAGACAATCTAGCCCTGGAACGGCTTGATATGTATTTTTGATCTCAAACTTCCTTTCAGACAGCAGAGCTGCTAAGAAGGTGGCAGCAATGGATGTATACTAAAAGGTATTGCTTCTACGGACATGCTTTGACCCAGAAGCGATCTAAAAATCCTGTTACCTATACACATGCGATGATCACACACTCGTTTCCTTAATGGTTTCAAACCTCTGAGCATCCGAAGGTATTGTTTGCATTTTTAGGGATAAAAATGGGAATCGGGTAGCCAGCCATGCATCCTGCCAGGAACAAGTAGCAGAGCTGGTGGCATAAGAAGCAAGTACTCACATTTCTAGCCGTTTCCTCGACTCAGACTATATTTGGAGTCTAAGTCTCCAAAAGCAGCAAATTCATATCACACTGGTTTCCTTATGAGGCATGTAGCCCAGAAGTCAGCATAGATGCTAAAACAAATTACTTCTTTGTTTGCACAAAGGTTAAGGACTTGAAGAGTATTTCCTATTTTTAGTAGGAAAAGAATTGGAAAAAAAAGTAGCACAGCGGGAGATAAAGGGGATGAAAGTCAAAGGGGATGAAAGTCAGCCTCGAATAAAGAAATAACTGCAGAAGCATCCATAAACTTGGTAATTCAAGTGCTATTGTATAGAAGCAGCGTTGGGGAAAAGCCTGTGTGTACAAAGGCTACTTCACTAATTGCCCAAAATGCTTCGCAGTTGCCCCGCAGAGATTTAAACCTTTTAGGGACCCTACTAAAAGGTCCCTCTCCCAATACCTGCAGAGGAAGCGTGTAGCCACAAGTAGAAATTGTAAACAGAGCACTGAAGCACAGGAGGTCAAAGGACCCAAGAGCAAACACTTCCCACGAAGAAAGGTATTGCCGTGTTCCCTCTGCAGCTATTCATGAATGATTAGCTCAAAGATTGCCAGGCAGTTGAACTGCAGGCCCGCTTCCACGTTAGGGCAATCCAACGCCACAGCAGAGCTTTCAAGGAACTACACACACGAGGTGAGGCTTGCCCTGCCAAGCACAAAGCTCCCACTTCTTCAACATTTTGCTTTTTAAGATCATGGAGACTTACAGGCAGATGAAAGCTAGAGAAGACAATCCTTTGACTAAGAAAAAGGTCCTGATTTGTTTCATATCACGCTAAGGCAAGCGTGTGGCCTTTGGGAGGGGGTCTGGGCAGCGACGGCGTGGGCAGGAGATGGAACAGCGGAAAGAGGCTCCGAAAATAGTGTCATCCTTCACCCGCACCACAGGAAGGATCTGAAGAGGGGAAAGGTATTCCAGTGATACTTCCCTTCAACAGATCACTTGTGTAGGTGGAACCTTGGAAAGCGGGGAAACTCAGCCCAGCAACGTGTATATATTTAGATTTCATTTATTCCTCTCCCTAACCTCCGTCCTCCCACCTGCCTCCCAGCTCCACTGGCGACTCGGGGGCCACACTCTGCCCCCAGACCTCGCACCGAGGCACAATCCATCGCCGCCGCCACCTCTCAGCTCCTGCACAGAACCCTGCAGGTTCCCACCACTTCTCAAACCTCTTCCATCTCCAGGAGGTGTCACAGCACGAGTCGGCAGCTGAGGGCTCAGGCTGACAGGCTACACAAGTTGCTGTGACTTGAGCAGTTTATGCATTCGTTAAAGCCAATGCCAGTCATTACAGCAAAGTAATTTGGTTTTGCTTAAGTCCAGCATTACAGTGAAAAACTAAACCATCTGATGCTGCCCTACCTACAACACACGAACGTCCAAATTACTGCAGATAACGGACATGTGGTTACTTCAACTATAGTCACTTGCTCCAGGCCATGTTCCAAGGCTTGCAAGAAGTTTCTGTATATTCTTCTCTATACTTGAAAAACAACCTGGGGTAGGGTTGTTTTTAGAGCAAATTTTAAGTTGCATACCTGTTCTAAAGTAACTGCGTACAGAAAAAGCTCCGAAACTTCACTGCAGCTGCCTGGAGACCATGCTTCCACTAGTCTTCAGGGATGAGCATGAATTAAAATCTGAAGACAACAGCAAATTTCATTTTTAATTAGCCAGGGCAGCCAGCCAAGGAGGGCTCCCCCACCCACCCATGGCTAGTGAAGCCTGACAGCTAAAAAGGATTTATGCTTCGCTGTGCAGTCCCAGTGGCCATTCGAAGCACACCGACTCTGAACACGCGCCAATGCAGTTAACACAAAAGCCAGCCATGCAGCATTGTGAATGCGGTTAATATACAACCAGTTAAGGACAGCAATACATCAAAAAAAGCACCAGGCTTTGAGGGAACAAAGGGCATCGACTTCAGCTCAGCTCCTGCACGCAGCTCCGCCTTACCTCATATCTCCAGTCTCAGGGCCGGGAACAACCCAGGGGTCCTGAGCTTAGCAGCACTTGGAGAATGAGCGTCCTTAAAAGCAAAGTAATTTTAAGGAAATAATAATAGAAGACCCATCTGTTTATTCTGCCTTTAATATGGGGCTCTTAGCTCCCAGCACTAAGAAGGCAACACGTAAAGCTTCACAACCAGCTGTGTGGGGTGTCTGTGCATGCAAAGATCGAGTAGAGATACTCCATCCTAAACCTGCACAGCTGAGTTTGTTCAGAGGGAAAGGGGAGGTAATTTTACTTAAGTTGGCAAAATGCAAACAGAACATAAGGCCTTTCCCATCCCAGGCCCCCAGTGCTGCTCAAATCAGGAGTCAAAGCTCTCAGCAACCTCGACAGGCTCCAACCCCACGGCTCACTGACCTACCCAAAAAATAGAGTTCAACTGCACGTAAAAAAAAAAAAAAAAAAGATAAAGGAGAAAAAGCTTTGTGATACGAACACAGCTGGCTGCTGGCAGTCCCAGCAGAGGCCGAGTCCTGGTGAATAAGCAGAGCTCGCAGTGTTGCTCAAAGCCATCCCATTAACGCAGGCTGGAGAGATGGAAAAAACTCGCCCTGCTGCTGTCTGTGCTTTGTCCTGGGGTTGAGCAGGGAGCCGTCATCTCCACAGCCACCGCTTCAACGTCAGCTGCCAGCGCCACACTCACTCTACCCATCCTCCCCCTTCCAAAGGCGTCATTTGGGATTAGTTTGCCACGAGCAAATCATAAGGGAAAGCAATCACCACAAATTAAATGTGCACCTTACAGGCTAAAAATTTGAGGGCCCAGCAGCAATTTTTGCCACCAGGATTATAAAAGCATGACGTGTTTTTATGCATGTACACTTGGCTCGTAGCTGTTCCAACTGGGCCGCTGGGTTCCAACCAACCAGCTTTGCATGAAGTCAAAGACTGGCCTTGAGCATGACCTTCACAGGCCCGGTACATCCAAGCACGCCGCACTGCTGACAAGTACATCGATTCTCAAGTTTTAAGGATGGCCTCACCCAGCTGCACAGGAATAAGCTAGCAATAGTATTTCTGGTCCCAGAGTTGCAATTCACTACAGAGTTAGAAGTCACCAGCTGCAACATCACGGCCCACAAGATGGAAGGTCAATACGTTTCATGGAGACCAGCTTCCTACAGTGCAGGCAAGAGCTTTCATGAAAATCTCATTTCAATGGGAAGGAAAAAACTGGCCATTTAGCTAGTGCCTTCCATAGCCATTTTAGGCAAAACAGATGGAAAAAACATTCAAGGCAATGTCTAAGTCAAAAATCTACCAGTTTTAGTTGCAACCATCCTTGCATCAGTTAAACCTAACAGCGATGGATTTGCTTGCCTCCGGGCAAGCAGTACACAGTGCCTAAAGCAAGAACTTTAAAGCCAAAATTTGTTTAATAAAAAAAAAAAAAATTCCTACATCTTCTGCAAGACAGAGCAGCCTAGAGAAATAAATACAGAAAGTCAGGAGCTATCAATGAGCTGATCCTTCTCTACGGCTTGCCGTGTACCTTATTCAAATCACACACCAGCTCAATGCTTCTAGCCTCTGTTAAGAAAGTGGATACTATTTGTTTTCAAGAGCTTGGGATATCCAATAGACTTGTATTCCAGGTTTCACAGAGGGAAATTTCAAAAAAAGACCTTCCAGACACACAACACAGCTTTAATCAGATCCGGTCCACACCATTAGTGCAGTCCAGTTGCAACTGATGTGTCTGCCAAACTAGCTTATTTTCTAATCACCTTCTACATTCGAATTGAAGACATGAAGTATAAAGTAATAAGGTTCTTTATGATGCTTAACCAAGGAGGAAAGAATAGGTCCACAACTCACGGTAAGATATCCAAGAGTGTACTCACCAGTGTTCTCTTCCATTCCTCTTGCACACTAGCTTTCTGAGCAATTCCTACAAAAACAGCAAACAGAATTGACACACAAATTAAAATTCCAAGTGCGACCAAAATCTACAGTTTCACTTCTCTATCAGCTCTGCTCAGTCTACACATAACCAGCGTGGAGGGAACCCAGAGCAGAAATCCTGCCCCAGCAAACTAGGAACGAGAGCGTGTGGCATCTTTGCCCCTCTTTGAAGGTATCACTAACCTCTAATCACACACATGCTGTGTTGGAAAGAAAAGGGAAACAAAATTAAGGTGTAATAATTACAAAGCATCAAATGTTTGTTTTGTTCCCAGGGCCAGCATCCCACGTCTGCCTCTTCAAGGAGGCATGTGTCTGCTGTAAAAGGGAACAGCTAATGCTTATCTAGCAAAGGCAGAACAGTGCGTGCACAGGAAGTATTTTAGATGTCACACAACAACAAGACAGTTCTGAACGTACTGGGGGGGGGGGGGGGGTTGAAGAGACAAAAAGGAGGAACTAGGATTTCAGTAGCAAACCCAGCTTTTCTTTGGAGAAAGTTCTGAAACGAGGTGCAAGAGGAACTAAGTTCCGGGAAATGAGGAGACATCTTGATTCTGATAGATTACGTACCACGGTAAAAACGTGCTCAGCATTTTAGAAAAAGGGAGCTTCTGTCCCGAAGAGCTTGCAGTTCAAACCAAGACAACCACAATAGGAAGTGTCAACAGGCACAGCATGGGGTGATTGGGAAAGAGCTACGAAACAAGCTGGTTTCCAGTGCTCAGTAGTCAAAGCTAGCTTTTATGCGTAGCCCATTTCAAGCCTCACCCTTCCCCACCAAGTCCAGGACAGCTCAGTGCTGCACCTCCCGGCAGCGAAGCGCAGTTTGTTGGCTGTAATGCACCATCAGCTCAGGTGGGTCATCTCCATCTGACGATGTGCTGATTTTACAGCACGTGCACAGCTCGCACAGACAGCGTGGGAGCATCACAGGGCTGCGGCGGCGGCGGAGATAACCCCACCACACCGTCACTGGAAGTGCGCCTCAACAAGCGATTGCCAGCAGGGCTTTTTAGCTTTGCCTTGCTCAACTGCGTGGGCGAAACGCTTCTTTTGATCAGACAACCACGCTCCAGGCTACTTCTCTCCGTGGCAGCTAGAATACCATGGCAGCATTATTCTTAAGTGGGGAGAACACCTCGACAAAGCCATTAAACTCTCAAAACATCGTCGGCAACCACAGCATTTAAACAGCTTAGCAAAAAGCAGCGCGATCTGTGCAGCCAGACAATCGCCCAAGAACGTCAGACTGTCTTCCTGTCAGAGGCAGATGGCCACGAGGTTACTTGGAAAACACCCTCAGAACCCCTCCAGCTTAATCCATTAACACTGTTAAAACACAGCGAACTTTCACGTGCCTTTTGGATGTGCCATTTGGTACCTCCACGCGATGTGCCTATTCTGAAGGCTGCATCAAGGACACCACGTGCAAAAACTAGAACAAATGCTCCCCCCACTGAAGGCAGAAGACCCATAATGATTTTTTTACAAATATCATTATCAAGTCAGCATCTTCACACAAACCCCCAGTTAGTAGCAACTCTACCGTACAGGGCGTTTGCAGGTAAGGTCTCCCTGCCTGTCCTTTCAGTGAGCCCTTCTGGGGAGGGAAAGCAGAAGAGAAACAAAAGCAGACACCTCAAAACCTACTGGAACCTCAGCACAGATGACAGCAACCCTCCTACTCCCCCAGAGCCACCCGGGAGTTCGGTTTAATTTGCCTTTCAAGGGCATTCCTGCACAGGCTGCGCTGAGCTTTGCATATTACAAGGGGCACATTTGTGCCTGGAATACTAATGCCGGCAGTGTCGCTGCTGGACACTCGCTGTACGCACCAAGGACATCTGTCATTGCCTGACAGCGCGGCTGGAAGCACCTCAGCCTCTACAGGGAGGGATCCTTCTGAGCAAAATACTAAATCCACCGTTATTAATAGAACAAGCATAAAAGGCACATCGGAGAAGGGAAAAAAAAGTGACGCCAGGTTAGAGCAAGAGGGAACAGTCAGGACTCCCGCAGCATTGCCAGGAGGCTGCCCACGCAGGAGCGCTAAGAAACAGCCACGTTCTCACCGAAGCAATGGATGAAGCGGCGCAGATCCCGCTGCCGGCATTAACTAGGACTGGCTAATTGGGAAGCTGTATTCTGCTACGGACAGTTTGAGATAACCTGCCCTGCAGAACAGAAAATTACTTTTATCCTCTGCTGTCAGACATTTCCCAGGTACGTAAGCCTGAGAAAACTTGGATTTTGCATTTCCTTTAGTATGACACACGCTACAGCCCCTCTGAATATTCATGTCCTCAAAGTGCTCAGACATTCCCTGGGCCTGACAGCTGTGTGAAATTCCTCTGTCACCGGCACCGCTCGGGGACACGCTGCTTTGCAGCCCTGCTCTTGCCCCTCGCTGCTGCTCAGCGGCACAGCCAGCAGAAGCACAGCCTTTGTCTGGCTTGTTAGTTCAAACACTTCGCCTTCCCCCCCTCTCCAGCTCTTCGTACCAATCTAAGAATATATTCTCGTTCCGTTGACCCATCTCTGAACTCCCAGCAGCAAGGTGATGGCTTTTTTCCAGCTAGGCAGCTAATCCACACACAATAGAAAATGACTGCTCCGCAGCCATGCTGTACCATTTTCTATGCTGTTTTCTACCCCGTTTCTTCAGTCTTAATGCGCTCTCTGATGAAACCAGGAATTTCATCTGTCCCAGCTCTGCATCCTCCAGAGGGTGCGGTCCCACGGCAACACAGATGGACCAAAGTCCGGACTCCGGACCTCCTCCCATGCCTTCCCAGCCCCTTCCTTGGCCGGCACCGCTCCAGCCACCCAGGGAGCAGCCAGAAAGCTGACCCAGATGCAAACTCAGCACTTTCAGAGGAGCACGCGGTGGGTTGGGAAGGTCAGGACTTCAACAGCCCCAAGTCCAAACACCAAGTCACCACGAAGCTGCACACTAAGGTGCTGCTGGTTTGGGTTTTTCCCAGCCTCGGGCAATCCACCTACTTCAGCTACGAGCTCTACTGATTACCAGCTTATCCACTTTCTCGTGGTCTCATTTTCAGCAGCTCTTACCCAAACCTCTGGAACGTTATGCTTTCAGCTTCCTCCGCGGTGAAGCTCATTAGTTCTGTCCTCACAGGCATTTGTGATCTAGGACCGCTCATCTCCTCCAGCGACACTGAGCACCTTCCTTCAAAAGACGAAGGGATGTTTCCAAAAGTCCAACTAAAAACCAAGCCAATTTTGATTCTTTTTCCCCAACTCAACTAGAAAACTGACAACTCTTCCGAACAGAAGTGGCACATGACTTCTCCGCAGTGCCTGCTAACAGGCTTGCCTTAGGCGTGGAAAACCAGTTTCCATGCTGGCTCAGCTCTAAATCACCATTCCAGCGAGGGACGCGACAGCAGCTGGGCAGCTCCTACAGGGCTCTTACTGTAATGAGAGACAAAACCGGAGGCTGTCTTGGGGAAAAAAGCATGCGGGGCAAAGAAAGGATGTTCTTAGAACAGTCTTGAACTCTGCCCGTCAGTTGGAGGGAGAGCGAAAGGGAAGCGTTAACAAACGCTCAGCAGACTGAGGAACAAGGTCCTGCATTAATACAGACCGCTCCTGAGCGCTCAAGCGACACACCCATGAAAGGAAACCAAAATCACTTGACAGCCTCCCAGAAGATATTTTATTTCAACCTAATATGGTGCTAGTAACAGTCAATAAACAAATATATTATAATTAATTATGCTAGTTCACTCCTTTGGCTTTACACTCTTTTAAAAATTATATTACTCCAGCAGCACCCAGAAGCCCAAATCCGGAGCCGGTCCCCGCTGGACCAGATGAACCTCGTGAGGAACTCTCCTGCCTGCGAGAGCTCACAGTTACAACAAGAAAAAGTTATAAAGAGAATAACAAGAGTTACAACAAGAACAAGGCCAGCTGGGAGACCGAGGCCAGGCACCGAGCAGCCTGCTCTTCATCACACAGGGTATCCGGGGAGATTCTGAGTCTTCATCCCTGGCTTCCAACCTTTACTCAATTGGTTGAACCAAGCCCAGCTGCAGGCGTTTCCGAAAGGCTGGGCTCCCAGCACAAACTTCCCAACCGCACCACCAGATCTGCCTGTCCATCCCTTTTTATAAATGCAATTAAAACAAAATATTAAAAAAATAATCAACATTTTATTCTCTCACCAATCAATTACTCATTCCGGGAAGCCAGATGAGCGGATTTTTGCAAAGCTGAGATAACTCCACCTAATGCTCTGGGTATGCTGTCCATGAAACCCCAACAAAGTCCCCAGAGGAAGGGCTAAAGTAACTCAATTTATCTGCCAGTCATAAGTTTAAGAGCATGGTAAACAATATTAAAATTCTGTCCTACAAAGCAGAATAACTCAACAGCACAGAACAGCTCTCCCAAGGGGCAGCTTATAGCACGGGTGCACAGACCAGAGTTTAAATATCACAAGGGAAATTCTTAAAAAACCGAAACAAATCAACCATGCCCAATGCCCTACTATAAATTACAAGACAAGGTGTGACGGGAGAGTTAACCTCGCGTGGGACTGAGCGGTACAGAGGGGAAGAGAGACACGCAAGCCCTTCAGCGGATCAGCAGATGCCAAAAAGCTTGTCTTGTTTTTCTGACTTCATCTAACAACAAACCGACTCCACCTAAAACTCTTGGTTTGCTCATGTCCTTCGGATATATGTTTTGGATATCATTCCCTACAAACGGGTATGCTGGTTTCAAAATCCTCCAAGCAGCCTCTGCTGACCCAGTTTGTTCTGCGCTAATCGCGCCCAGAGCAATGGAGAGGTCAACTCCTGTGCATCCTGGAGATAAATCAGAGTATTTTCCCCCGCCTTCAATAAAAAGACACAGATTAAACCAAGTCGTTCTCCCAGCCTCAGATGGCAACGCCTCAGTGAACGGGGTGCACTGGTAATTAACAGCCCTGCAGTTTTCCTCCCTTCACGAGGACCCCAACACTCCAAACGGGAACACGGCTTGCGTTTCTTCACTTGTTGGAAAGCAACCCCTTCAAGCAGGAACGCAGCAGCTGCTCAGCACAAGGAAAAGGTTTTGTGGAAAAAAATCAGAAAATAGTATAACGACTATAAATGCAATTTAACTAGAATACTAGAATAACTAGGTTTGAGAAATCTAAATACAGTTGATATTACAGCAAACGAAACCGGCGGCTTTTCGTCACTGATTTAACATTTGATAACCGGCTCCCCATGCAAACGGCAAATATTTTTCAGCAGCGCGGTAGCTGCCTGTGGGTGGCACAGTAATATAACATTACCAGAGAGGAACTGGAAAGGGAAGAGAGCTGCGAGATGTGGTAGGCGAGCGGGTTTTTTCATCCCTTGTGCAAAGTAAACCTTAAAAATACTCATGGGCGCGCTGTGCAGGACATTGAGCCGTTCCGGACTCACTTTCACTCGCAGCTCTGCTACTGACCAGCACGTTCCACTCTGGATAAGGCCCTTTGTCTGTCTGTGCCTCAGTTTCCCCCTCTTCAAGAGGGGATTAACATCCTTTGTAAAGCAATTCAAAACCAAACGAAACCTTGCAATCCTCCATTTCTTAGAAACCGCTGCCTTATACAGGACTCCCACAGCAGCACCTGGACACCTCACTCAGCCAACAAGCCACACACAGCAAATTTTTTTCATTCTTCTACTTGAAACAGACCATACAAAGTCTCAAAAAAGCCACTATAGCCCCTCCCAGGTGTTTCAGTTCACTGGATGAGCCATATTTACCAAACCTTAAACAAAAGCCAGCAGTCTATAGAGAAGCATGGCACAGAGAGGAACACAACAGGACTTCTAAGCCAGCTCCCAGTGACAAATGCTATTTCTGTTCAGCTATCAGTAGGGTAAACACTTATAATTCGCCTCCAGACCTTTTGGCAGCTGATCAGCCACTCTGGAGGTGTGGATGCACGCAGGGGGGGAAAAAAACCCCTGCAGTACGAATACAGCAAACCAGCCTCCCTACTCGCTGTCCTTGAAGCGGCTGAAGGGCTTGCCTCTGCCAAAATTATCTTCCTGCTAAAAGCAGAGGGTAAAAATTAAAGCAGAACGGCTGATTTGTGCAGGGGGCAGATGCTCTTTTTATTATCGTGGAAGACGACACAGGAATAAGAGCATCCATAGGGAGGTGGCAAGGCATGGCTACTCCTTGATCAACCTCCCAAAAGACAGAAGTCTTCAGTCACCCGAGAACAAGAGGCTATTTACCCTCTGGATTCCTGACGGACAGCTAGGCTGTAAAACTTTAGATTTACCTCTACTGTTGAGTAGAGGTGGAAGTTTTTCCCTGGAAGGCTTGACAGATGGACTCATCACCTGCAGGTTACCACACGTCTGTTTGCAGCTGGTATTTAGTGCCCCATCCTCTCAAAACTCCGTTTCATGAGCTGTCTGCCCAACGTTTAGCAACGCAGGTTTCAGCTTGGAAGAGTTTCGGAGAAGACAAGATTTCGGCTTGGCTCAGCAAGAAGGTTCAACACCTAACACTTGAACCAGAACGCTCAAAGCTCCCCACCGCAGCTGCAAAACACTTCTACTGCAGACACCTTTTCAAGAGAGGATGATGTACGTTTAATTGTAACACAGAACAAACAAAATAGCCCGTTTGGAGATCAGAGATGAGAACTAAAAGCAACCCAGGGCTAAAATTTTAAAAAAAGCCAGAAGAGCAAGCTTGATATAATTAAACCCAGCATATTAAAGATGTTCTAGGCATCCACAAAACTAACACACACTACGTAACCTATCAAGACATACAAACCCCCAAAATGCGAGTGTTAATAAATTCTTAATACTGAAGAATGCAGTTCACACATTTTGCTATTACCCAGAGAAGTCTGGGCACACCAAAAGGAGAGAAGAAAAGAACTGATGTATTTGTAAAGCAGCTTCCACACAGGATCCCAGTTATCCAAGTACCCAAATTCATTTTTGTACAGTGGGACTTAAGAAAATGAACCGGTTCCACCAGCACCTGCTTCAGGATACTGCAAGCAAAAACCAATGAGTATTTGAAATGCAGAGTTCATTTGCCCAAAATCTAAGCTGTACTTTCTATTTCTTCCTCTTTCCAAAAAGCAGGAGATGACAAACTGAATTCTCGACTACATAAATCCCAGATTCGGAATACCGTTATTGCTGCTGGAGCCACCGCAGCAGCAGAGCATCCCTCACCAGCTACGAAAATACCAGCTGAGCCTCGGCAAACCTAGCCCACAGCCCAGCCTCTGCACCAGAGCAAGGTCTGTATAAATTAATTAGTGCAGTAATAGGAAGCACGCAGGAGATTGGGAAATGCCTAGAGTCCAATTCACCTTTCAGAGAGGGTTATACTAGTGTAAAGGGAAAGCATTCAGGAGTGTGGTTCCTGTTCCTCAGACCTGTGGATGTTAAGAACAGAAAGTCTTGAGATGCCTTTTTTTTTTTCCTCCCCTAAAGACTATAAAACAACACACAACATATTAAACAACGAGCATCTAAGATTCAAACCCAAAAATCTGACTGCCTTAAACCACCCTAAATGCAGGCCACCGATGAAAGGATTCATTTTCACCTAGATCTTTCCCAGTTTGTTGCATTGCCACAATGCAACAAGGGACAAAACATGATAGACACAGGGCTGCGGGTCTCCCTTCCAAAAGCTACTCACAGGTCCTGTGAAATCCCAGTCCCAGCAGCACCACACTTGTTCCAACTCTGGAACTGGCACGTTTCCATCGTGTCTTTCCGCACAACTGATTTCAGTACAATGGGGCCTGTCAGAAATTAAAACGCCTTTGTGATCAGTACATACCTGCTCATACAACAGTTTGTTCTTGTACCACACCTCGCAGGGAATTTCAATTTACTCTAAAAACCTCTGACCAACTCTATCCATGGGCACAATTAGAAGTGAGAGGATTACGGACTCCAGGGTGAAGAAACTGCAGCGGCCTGAAAGCACGAGACAGCTTCTCTGAAGCTAAAATCCAAAAACCAGACTCACGATAGCAACTTCACGATGTAAATAAATACACCTGCTGGCTTGCATTTGACTGTACATAAGAAATTCATTTTTTTTGCCCCCGGTTTTAACAATGATTTTCCACTCTTTTTGAATTTGCACAGAGACCAATGAAGAATCTCACACCTCCGCCACAAAAGACTAATGAGAGATAATCATCACGTTCATTAGGTCTCGGCACTAAATACAGCACTGATTTAGTGAAAAAGCTTTTCCATTCCAAGGAAGCCTACAGCTTTTGAAGCAGCAAAAGCCACTTCTACAACCCAACAGCACCTCCCAGGAAAAACCGGCATCTATTGACCAAAATCCATTTTTAACCTGAGGGATGCTACTGAAAACATGAACTCAGCCTTCTGCTTGGAGTTGCCTGCCACGAAGCACAAGAATGAGCTCGTTTGGATGGATCAGCAACAAAAGCCTCCAGCCTCGACCCACCATTAAGACGCGCAGTTGAGGACCGGGTTGCACACATCATCTGGGCTATATATAATCTGCGTCTGCACTGCGCTGTACCACGCACCCAAAAGGCACATAATAATAGGGTTACTTATTTCCCTCTGGCTTCTGGGGTAAAATGCAAACCAACTTTGCCTCAGTTTTGCGGTTTCCATTTTCGTCAAACTTTCAATGAAAACAAAGTAGCCGAGGAGAGATTGCCGTGCTGCGGTAATGCCCCCGTAATTATGACTCGATAGATGATTTCATTTGCAACCACCGTTTCCTCGCCGAAATGAGGCCGCTCTTGGGCTCAGCCACCGCAAAACCAGTTTGCGAAGCGTCTCTTTTTGCCTCTTTTTAAGAGGCGACAGGAATGAGTGTAGCCACTATCAAAGCATTAAAAGGAATCTGTCAAAAAGCTCACCTGAACTCCGAAAAAGCCAGCAGCGGTCGAGGCAGTAGCTGGATTTGTGGTCCTGCCATATGGGTCTTTCCCAAGGCATCTTGCACGTTCCTTCCTTCCTGGGATAAACACCCCGCAGGGTACATGCAATCTGATTAAACCCCCGTGCTTTCACCGGTGCACATTCGAGTACATAAACCAGGCACCTCTAATCAAATTCTATAGTGAAAGGCAACGCAATGTTCCCACTTGAAAAGAAACAAAACACGAAATACAGGAAACCTGTACTGTGTAGGTGTCTTTATCAGCTTCAAGTATAGAGTCAACATATGTTAACTGGACACAGCTATTTATAACTAAAGCTCTTTCTGAATGGATACTCTGGAATCACGTCACTGCATCTACAGCAGCCTTAAATTTCATTTTTTTTTATCCAGATTTTGTCAAACACTAAGCAGTTCAGGTAGATTTTGTAGTTCAGTTGAAGCCTTATTTTTTTCTTCACAGTCTCACTACAGTAATTTCTAATTACTTCTGATTAAGATATCGAATTTCCTTAAAGGAACCCTCCCCGGGCAATTTATTCTTCTTGTGTTCCGCAGCTTTAATAAAAAGGTGCCCCAGCCATAACTAAGAAAACAGAGAAATTAATTCCCACTACTGATTTGGCAAACTCTTTACAACACAAGTACAGGCAGCAAGGCATCCCACCGTGAAAGTAAGCCCATAAAGTTTCTGAACATTTCCTCTAAAAAAAAAAAAAAATTATTATTTGTAGTTCTCATTGCTGTGCACAGAGTTTATGAAGCAGCAACACCCTTCGCACGAGGATGGTGCTTACTACAGCAATCTGACCTAACATGCGCCCCAAATTGGGTCTTAATCTGAAGGGAAAGTTGTACCTTTCTTAAGGTTCTTCCAAAGGGGAAGGAATAAATACCACAGATCAATACCATTGCTAGTTCACTCACGGCCGCTGCTATTTCAAGCCTGTCAGAGGTTTTGGACTGACACAATGCCCCAAAAGGCAGTGGTGATCTCCTGAAACTCCACCATCAACAGGAATGTTTTTTTTCAGCCCTCTCTCATTGCTACTCTACTAACTCCCAATTTAGTTATTTCAATTTCCAGCCAACACATTTAGCTGCATTAAGAGCTCAACAAACTATCACTGAGTCTTTTCAGCCACAAAAGGACCTTCAACCGTAACAATGGCTAGAAAAACACCCAACTGAACAAGCAAATCTCACATCACACCCTGCAGGCAGAAGGGCAAGTTCATAGAATCACAGAACGGTCTGGGTTGGAAGGGACCTTAAAGATCACCCAGTGCCACCCCCTGCCCTGGGCAGGGACACCTCCCACCAGCCCAGGTTGCTCCAAGCCCCGGCCAACCTGGCCTTGAACCCCTCCAGGGATGGGGCAGCCACAGCTTCTCCAGGCAACCTGGGCCAGGGGCTCACCACCCTCACAGCCAAGAATTTCTTCCCAATATCTCATCTAAATCTCCCCTCTTTCAGTGTAAAACCATTCCCCCTCGTCCCATGGCTCCCCTCCCTGCTCCAGAGTCCCTCCCCAGCTTTCCTGGAGCCCCTTTAGGGACTGGAGGGGGCTCTGCGGTCTCCCTGGAGCCTTCTCTTCTCCAGGCTGAACCCCCCCAGCTCTCTCAGCCTGTCCTCACAGCAGAGGGGCTCCAGCTCTCTAAAGTTGATCTGGTCCAAGAAAGCCAACACAGTGAAAACTGCTCTTCTACCAACTGTGCAAAATTAAACAAGAGGAATCAATTTCAACAGCAACCAGCAGATCAGCAATGAGACAGGACACAGAAGGAGAAAGCATCAAGTGTCTCCAACATGTTTCCATCGCACAGAAGCCGCTAGCTGGGGAACTGCCTTCAGACGGGGTGTATTCACTGGAAGCTCTCTGGAGCTGGCTCTCTGATGTACCTACCTGGCCTGGCGAGCTCCCGGTTCACAACCAGAGGGTCTCCCACATGGGACATGCCTCGGAGAGGAGCGCTTGGGGTACGTCCAGCAGCTCACAGCCCTGCCTCAGGAACCAGTACACCTGAGTGGTTTGCCAGGTCACCTTGAATAAATCCATCTAAGAGCTAAGCGAGAATTACATCCACCTCGCAAGGTGATATAATAGAAGCCCAACACCAGAAAGAGCCTGTTAGAAGCTTCAGAAGAGAATTAAAATCTAATAAGGAAAAAATTCTTAAAAAATGAGTGGCTTGAACTGTAAGCTATGACTTTCTGGTGACCTCTCTTGTATGCCAGATTCAGCCTTTCTGTTCTGTTCAACTGCTGTGTCCTTGGACATCAGAGCAGGTTCGTTAACACGCTCCGTGACCCCCCCACACTCCCAAGCACAGCTATCAACAAGCCAGAAACTGCTGGTTTGCTCAGCAAACAAGACCTTTTGATAGATGCCAGGGTGAGGAATGGTTACAAACCCCCTGTTCCCTCCACCCACGCTAGCACTCCCAGCAAATTTTAAACAAGAAGGTCTCTGGGCATGGACTTAAATATATCAGAGCAACAAAAAGAGCTGAAAAGGAGTGAAATTGAAGGAGAATGCGATCCCTTACAAAATGTAATAGGGAAAAGGTATATTAAGAAAAAGTGTTAACACTAGCAGGACTTAAATCCATATCGAGCCATATAAACAAAACACACTTTGCTAAGCTTTTAAGACTTCAAAGGTAGCTCTGAATAAGCCTCAGGAGTTAGAAGCATCGGGCAGCCACAAGTATAAGCTGACAGCATCTCTGGAAATGTAAAAATATGCTGAAATCCTGTTAGGACTGTATCCTTACCTACAGCAGGACCACTTATTTTAAATGAAAGCTGGCATCAGTCATGCGAAACACGCCTTGGTTCAGTTCTTACAGAAGGTAGCAGGTGGCGAAATATTCCAAATATTCCATTTTAAGGAGGAGAAAGATTTTTCAGCGTGGCCCATGCTTCCAAGGAGATGTCGTTAGCCACAGCGAGACTGCACAACACATACCCACTCACGTTCAACACTTCACCCTGTTAGATGCGTCCACAGCAAGCCCTCTCCATCCCTACTCCAGCACAACACGCCCTTCTAAGGAACAAAACCCACCACTTTGTCACTGCTGACAGTCACCTCCAGCACGTACACGGTGGCTCAGCACACAGGCAAGGGCACATATCCAACAGATTCACTGCATACCTCTGCCAGGCCAGATAAAGAGCTCAATCCTTGCACAGAGGGATTTCTTCGCCGCATGTAAACTCCCAGCACACCATCACTTCTCACTTCCAAATGTCAAGCTGAGCCGTTCTAGAAGGACACCTCGTAGTAAGATGGCCAAAGGAAGCGTTTGTGCAGATTACACTGACCTACGGGGACAGGTTGCTTAAAAGGGAACTCAGTTCTGCAATAAAAAGGGTATTGAGGAATAGCTATTTTGATGCAAAAAGGAACTGAAGCTTGATCCAACCTGACCCAGCTTCACTCTAAATTAATGATGCTCACAGCAATCTTCAGAATTGAGAGGTATCCTTTTCCCCTCTGACACAAGGTCAAGCTGGACAGATGATGTAATCCATTTGAAGGCCACAGAGGGCATTTGTCAGCCAGCCTTGGGGTTTGCCTATAAATGGGAGATTTCCTAAATGACTCCACCTGAGGAACACTTCAATTCACAAAGGTGGTGTCCACAAAAACCAGTGTTTAGATACACAACAGTGGCGTAACAGCAATAATCAGCCACCCCAGAACACAGTGAGCTGTAAAACACCCACACCCAATCCAACACAAACCTCCAGCAGCTTTCACTGGGACTGCAGCTAACAGATTTGCACTCTCGCATCCCAACAGCGAGGATGGAGCAGGCAGAAAGCTGCAGGAGCTCTGCCAGCTTCAGTCATTTGCTTCAGTGTAAATTTATCTGCTGGAACCTTTAACTGCACCTTCTCTGCAGCCTCTCCTGTCCCTCCAGATGGGTCAGGGAGCTCCAGGGAAAGACGGAGCTGTAACTGCTGTGCAGTGGGGACTAGCTCAGATCACTCAGCTGTAACACTTTCCTACCTCCAACCCAGCTTCAGCATCCAAAAGGAATGAAGTGACTGATTTCTTCAGCTGCCTCCCATCACTAAGACTTGCCTTCAGTCTTGGGTTAGCTCTGGGTATTAATTATCTTGCTGCAGAGCCAAGCTTTGAGCAGCTTTTACCATAGCACAAACATTAGGTTTTTACATTGCACACCTGTATTTTGCAGCAAAGAGAGCACACCACAACAAGAACCAAAGCACCCCAATATCCCTGATGTTTTGCACAAATATAACAGTAGTGCATTTGGGATAAAATGAGCTTTTTCTCAGGAGAAAGCATTCAACTGAGTGAGCCAAAGAACAGGCTTCCCACAAGAATTAACAGGCCTGAGGAAGAGCCCCGCAGTAACAAACTATCCTGACCCTGTGGAGTTCAGCAGAGCTCTTCCATACCTGCAGCGTCCTGGCTCTTTTGGGTTAGTTTGAACTGAAAACGAAACTGGAGAAACACCTAAACCTGCCAGCTTCCTCCAGGGAGCAATTCAGTGGCAAGCACCAGGTGAGGACACGCAGGCACAACCACAGACCAGAGCGACTGCACTTGAACCCAAAATACCTCAGTTTGGAAGGCAAGGAAAGCCGTAGCTGACGGGCGCTTAGCAGCGCTCAGAGCAGCTCTGCTGCCCTCCTCTCTGCTGGCATCAGGAATCTCATCCAGCAGCTGATCCCGGTCGAAACCAGCCTGGTGCTGGTTTTAATCCAATTCAGTTCCTCAATTTGTTTGTCACATGGCCCACAAACAGTTGTTTGAGTGTAAGGGAAGGGAGTGAACGCACAGCACCCCTTCTTCAGCAGCGAGAGCAGTTTTAGGTGTTGACACAGCTGCAACCCAAAAGAGGGGTCTCACACTGGAGAGCACAGTTTGCTGTCAGAGAAGGGGTAAGACTGGGTTAGGAAGGCATCAAGGCAGGCTTCCCGGCACCATAAGCAGGCTTGAAAAATCCGACATGAATCATCAGATCCTGCCCACTCCTCTATTCCTTTTTCCACAGCAAACACAGAGGTGCCATCCTTATCTTTCCATGCTGTTTGAACCAGTTAGATCACCAAGCCACGAGTATCTATGACAGATACTCCCAGTGTGTCTAATGTTGTGACAAAACAGGACTTGTTTACTCATATTTATGAGATCTCTGCTACAAAACTATTATTAAACTCCTCCGACTTAGGAGGAAAACTCTGAAATGCCAACAGATCCCAATGCGCCAGGATTTGCCAGCCCCAGGTTTTGGAAGGAGCAGGACCTCGCTGTTCACAACCCAATGACCCAGGAATTCCAGTTCAACCAGTTCCACCCCTTCTGTCCCTCATTTCTCCCATTTTCTTGGAACAACAGACAACAACAAAACCCTACCCCAATCTACACCGGAATAAACAATTCATTGTATACCCATGCAATGGAAAGCCACCTGCTCCCCCGCACAATTAAAAGCATTTCCAAATTCCAGCTCTCCTTCAGCCAGCGCAGACAGATGGACACAACAGGCACAGAAAACCCTCTCCGCTTCCAGCAAAGCCTTTGTACTCCAGCGGCCGGCCGGAGACACAAAGCCTAATGGCAGAGCCTGCCTCCACAAGAACTGTTTTGTTAAGGGATCACAACATAAATCAGCAATCCTCCAGCCACAAAAACAGCTCAAACTCACACGTAGGCCAATTAAACTCACAGTCCGCTAAAACACACATGCACTTTCTCTGACTTCTGGGGAGCGTGTCTCTCAACTGGCATCACAGGTCCTGCCATCCAGCTGACACATTACCTGCCCCAGATATCCCCGGATAGCAACAGTAAATGTGACTAAATTTAAAATGCATTGGCTCAGTCATGACCACAGACAACTACAGATTTTCACTTTTTCTGCACACCCTCCTCCCATTCAATACCGTCTCACAGGAAGGAAGTAACCCCTTTGCAGAGGAAGCAATAGCCCTGAGAGCAGGCAATAAAACGCTGAAATGGGAGCTGATCTGCTGCTCTCGCTCGGGCAGGACCTGCCCTCAACAGCACAATCCCTCAGGTCTGCAGGCATTTGGGCTAGACCTGGATTCTCAGCAGGAGCCGGGCTGCACTCTGCAAACGGAGCTCCTGGCCGCCAGAGACTGCTGATTATTCAACCAGATACTTGCCGCTGCCTTTGCCAAGACGCAAAATCAGTGCGAGAGGCTGTTCCTGTAGTGCTTTGCAACACACACCAAGCACCAGAGACTGAAATCTCTTGCCTTCCTCCCCGTACTTGTGGTCCCCACGTGTCGTTTAGCAAACCTGGCCATCCGCAGAACGCTTCCATGTGACATACAGGGCACTACTGGCAGGGCTGGATTCTGGTGTGGTTAATCATTTCCCCAGCAGACCTGAAGCAGATCTGCCAGTACAGCAACAACCGGCACACAGGCAGAGCTCTCGCTCACCCAGCATTGCCCTCCATGGCATCCTCCCTCTCTGCACCCCGAGCACAAGGGGAAGAATTTGTGAGCACGACGCTGCACGGCTCGCGTACCTAAGCACCAATTCTCCCAGTTCAAACATACTGGGAGCTCTATCCACAGAACCTACCCTATCAGCACCGCACAGGAACTGTTTCTCATAACTTTTGGCTTTCAACTCAGACTTCTTTGAAGAAAAATGCTAATAGCCTTTTAAAAAAAAATTCACCAATCCAAAAACCAAAGACTCTTATGAATCTTATGAATCACACGACATTATCATTTCTCCTGCCCGTCAAAATAGAAACGTCTCACCTTGCAAAACAATCGCTGTGGTTGCCCAGACTCACAAAAATCTATCCATCTGTTAAAAAGCTGAGCGCGCTGAATGAAACTATTTGACAGGCACTCTGTGAAAAGACAGCAAACATTTCACCCCACAATGGCTACTTCAAACACAGTCAAACAGCAATTGCAAGGCAGCTCAGCTCAGTTAGCATCAGCCATCAGAAACACAGGTTTCTAGTAAGTAATCCTTTTTTTGAAGGCAGCCTGTGGGGACTCTGAATTTAAGACTCGAGCCTGCAACTGCGACAAAGTGCCACAAACACAGGTTTAGAAGATCTCACGTCCCAACTACTACAGTCAGAAAGCAAGGACCAAACCGTTTCTGCCTCCGATACCGTAATGGAAAAGGCAAATAACCCAGGACCTCCACTTTACCTGCAAAGCCTCTGCGTAACTGGCAAAGCTTCTCTGATCTCAACTGCAAGGGACACCTACAATAACGCCAGAGCTAATCACCACGGAGGGTGACAGTAATATCGCCAATGGAGTCGAGCCGCATGCTGTCATGTGCCACCCCAGCCCCTCGTGCACCGCATTCTCAACTGCTTTACCAGCCGTTTTTGAACGGCGGTTTAACCCCAATCATGATTCATCTTGGGGACACGGGCAAAAGTCACCCTGCTGCCGGTGAAGCCCGCACAGGGTAAGTTAAACGCAATGATTTTTAACCAGCATCTCCCTGACAGACTCTTGGCAATGGACACCTTCTCCTTCTGTTTAATGAAGATACAAACCCATTCCCAACAGATTCTTATTTCACCCGCCGTCGTTGTCACAAGCAAGTCACATGCCACATCAGAACCAGAATTTTGGAGGAGAAAGCTTTATTTATTTTTAAAGCATTCTTGCTCAAAAGGGGTGCAAGGATGGAGAGAATGGAGAATTGGTGCAGGCAAATGACAGCACGAGCCATCACGCTTTCCCGAGAGCAACCACTAACACCAGTTTCAGACCAGGCTTTGCTGAAGCTCTAAGTTCAAGAATGCACCTCATTTTTATAGGACATGAGAGCGAGATGACATGCAGCTTTAAATACACAAAGAAACGCTATCCACCGCATTATCTTGATCATGCAAATCAAAACTCTTGCTACTGGCATTAAGAAGGAAGGCTCAAATTGCTTCCTGCAGCAAAGTCACCTTGGAAATACCTAAGAATTCGAGCTTTCAGTAAGATAGGATTAAACCGCAGTTGTGAAGAGCGTCCCAAGAACTTATGAGCCAACAGATAACGTTAAACCCTGAGGCAACGGTTTGTGGAGAGCGCAGGAGGACTCACCGCCATCCACCCATATATGATTGGGTTCTTCTATCTTAACTGATAATCTAAAGGTAGTAAGCTAAACATCTCACACCAACATAAGGAGTCCTGCTCTGCATTTACTTAGCAATGAAGCCACACAGCACAGTAAGAACAAACCTAAAGAAATGCTCATTGCGATTATTAAAAAAAAAAGAGTTGTTTCAGTACTCATTACATGCAGCACAAACGCAGAATATCCTTCAACATCAGTCCCCTATAAAAATGACTCTGATCAGCAGCAGACATTAATAAATCGGCCATAATATTCACGTAAAACCCATGATGAACTGAGAGTGAACTCCACCCTCTCGTTAGAGATTTCACTGCTATAGAAACTATGATTAAACACACAGGGCCATGAATCAGCTATCTGAAACGAAGGTACGCCTCGGCAATCACGGAAGCGCCCAGCACTAGCGGGCACACCGACATTCCAGTCACCGAAGGCACTTTCGCCCAGCATCCCGAAACCACAGCATCGTCCAGATGAGCAGCTTTAAGAGCTTTCCCAGTTCCCATGAACATTTAATCTTTCTTACCTTTTGGGTTGTTTGGTTTAGGGGCTTTTTTTTTTTTTTTTGGGGGGGGGGGATGGGGTAGGTGTTTTCTTATTTATTTTTTTGGCAGTGCTTAAAGCTGCACGCACTTGTTGCGGGAACAGAGAGAAGAGTTTCCAAATCCATTTTGACACAACTGGATAAAGCACCTAAAACCAAGCCCCAGATGCCTCCGGACCAGCTGCAGCTCTCTGCACTGCATTTCCAGTCAAGCCCACAGAAAAGCTGGGGGAAGATGGCAGGGCTTACCAGCAGTTCCCCAGTCCAGAGTCTGAACAAAGTGGATTTAAAAGAGGTTTAATTTTCCCGGAGACTAATGCTCTCAAATCAGAATAAATCCTCCAAAAGAAGAGATTATCCATAAATTTACTAGTTATAAATGTTAATATAGCCAGTGTTTATGCAAAGACTGCTGCTCTCTCCACGCAAGAGCATCACCTATACAATTTCATATTAAAGGAGAAGAGTATTTTTCGTAGTTTCTCCCCCCACCTCCCTTTCCACACTGAAATGTCACACGGCAACTTTATAAATACCACTTTCCAAGAGCAGCAGTAATTTACTGAAGAATCAAGGCAAACTTGTTCTTATTACACTAGGAAAGCTCTGAAAAATCCTCCCCTGCAAAGGGACTTAACACAGAAAACATGGGGAGAAAAGTCCAGCACGAAACCTGGAAAAACATTCAAATTAAAAAAAAAATGCAGAGCTAAAACTTCAAATTACACGTTCGCAAAATGTAGGACGTGGTGCAAATTAAGACACAAGTACTTGAACACTGCTGATTCAACCCGAGCACAGCAGCAATACCCATCTGCATTGCCGGACTTGCCCAACATACTCAGACAAATGCTTCCTCCTGTTATTCACATGCTATTTACTAAAGGCCCCATCTACACACCGTACAACACGTAGTACGATGGGACCTAGACCAGTAGAACCTGGCGGCTAATTATGGCCCTTAAGGCTGAGATGCATTAATACGTCCCTCGAGCTACGAACACGAGTGTGACTACGCCCTCGCTGAGCACATGTAATCTTAGGACAGACAAGAGGATGAGACAGGTACAGGAAAAAGTGACTTGCCTGACATCAAACAGCGCAGCAGGAACGCAGCTGGGAGCTAAATTAAGCCTCCTGTCCACCCAAGCATCCTTATTTTCCCTGTGCTCAGCCTACTTGATAGGTAGACAGAACCCAGTCATTAGGGTCCAGATTGAAGGCTTCGTTTTGAAACTAAAAGCAGATGAGAAATAGTACTGATTAATGTAATCACTAGTGTCAGATTGGTTTTGGAGATCCAGCAGTCTCGCAGCGCTCCTTCATTCTGCTTTCCAAAGCCCGATGTGTTCACCCAGGTTTCAGCATGCCACTGCACGCACTGCAACATGTTCTAGACACCTCACAAAGCCTGCTTAATAAATTAATCTTGAAAACTCCCTGATTTCTTTCCACCAGATGCACTCTGTGTAAGCCCACCAGCACCCCCCAGAGAGGCTGGATACTTTCTTAATGCTCCCCAGTAATAGCATCGCTGGGTGAAGTACAGAAGAAGCCAGGCTGAACTCAGGCAGCAGCAACTGAGCAGCCCAGGCACGAGTGAACTTTTCCAGTCCAGGCACTTCCCCCTGCAAACTCTATTTATTCAGCAAAAAGAAAATCCAATATTTATGAGACAAGTGAAACAGAACAATAACAACAGCAAAAACCACTGCTTGTAATGTTAGGTGTCAGGTTGAGTTAGCAGGTATGAATTTTCCTCAAGTTTCCCCACTCTGCCAAGGCTGGCCCTCTATTAACTGTCTTCACTTTGTGCTGAACAGGTAAAAGAAGAGCCAGATGGCCTAAAGCCACAGCTAATTCCAAAACTGCTGTAAAATAGCACAAGCCAAGAGAGCCTGACAGCACTGATTTGACAATTCCACCCAAAGGTTGATGTTAGTCTAAAAAGGCGCAGCTGAGCCAAGAGACATCATGTTTAAACATGCCCACAATCTCAGTTTTTTCTGTCGATAATTGTGGGAGTCTGTGTTAAAAATTGATTTGGAAGTACAAGATGAAAAATTCTACGACCTTGCTCACCTCTGGCCCTGATCCACAGCCAGGAAGAACAGGATACAGATCAACTTCGGAGCAGGATGTAAGCACTAATTTAACTCTCAGCACAAGGTAAATGAAGCTTCTGTGATCCTACAGGGGACAAGCCACTTCTCACCTGCTGCTAATCAAAAAAAAAGTACGTGAAAAAGCCTTTGCGTCTCCATATTTCTTCTCGTTTGGCATCACACAAACACCCTTTACAGGGGAACAAACCCAAATGGACTTAACAGCCCTTTTCCTACTTCTGCCATTACACCTGGTTTGCAACAGACAGACTAGACTTAATATCCCCAACAACAAAAGACCAACCTTGCTAGCACAAATCAGACAGCCTATCACTTATTTCAGTAATTATTATCCTCCTCCTTCTAGGTCCCAGTGGATAAAGATAACCCGGGCAGCACAAGGTCACACCATACAGGAGCACAGATCAGTAACTGAAATTCTGCAGGTCCATCCAGATTTCCTCTGTCAATATTGCAGCAGAGCAGCTTTAAAAAAAAATATGCATTCCCAGAGAACCTGAGGCAGCCTGTTCAACCAGCAAATACCAGTCCAAACCCTCTTGACCCCAATTCTATCCCTGCGCAAAGCCACCGAAGTGTCTTCTGCACTAGGACACGAAGGCTTGCTGTTAATAGCTGTACCTGCAAACCCATCTCCTGCGGATCTTGGCAGCACACCAAACCTGCAAAAACTTTTAGAGAGCTCTGGAGAGGAGAGTAATCAATAACATACCACCACCGGTGCTTTTATGCATCTGCAGGGGAGCTCTTGCCAAGGCAGAAATAATATTGATAGAAATCACGCTTCCAGCAGGCGTTGCTACAGCAGCCGATTACTCCGGCGAATTTAGTCGGTGACAGAAACATCACTGATTTAAGTAGGAGAGAAGAATTAGACCAGGGAAGACAACCTTCACAAAGGCATGCGAGTACAGCTAATGCCAAAGTCCCCTTAAAATTGGCTCAGGCAGTTACATGCTTTGTTCAAAGCTCAAATTCTCTGGAGGCGACGACCTTTGGCGTTTCCCCCGTCCATAAGCACCTCTGGAAACTTCACCTCTGTAAGCAGAAGGCTCTGTGAACCCACTGAGACACGGCTTGTGATCCTCACCTCCTACCTGATGGCCACATCTAGCAATAGCCTCTTTTTTTTTTTTGCTAAGACACCCTCCGCACCACAGTGTTTGTTAACACCAAGCACCCTGAGCAAGCCCCGGTGTGAAACGTTGTGCAGACACCAAACAAGACAGTGCCTCTTAGACTTTGCTCCAAGTTTACAAATCAAAGCTTCTCAGTAGGACTCGGGCCAAATTTTTCTCGCTTGCACCCTTAAAAGCTAACTGTCTTTAGGAGAGAAAGGCTGGCACATTCAGAGAGATTCACCCCTGCTGCAGGCAAGTGGAAGGCAATGAAGGAAGCTCGTAAGGGGCTGCCTCTGGTTTAAAATCAATAGTGGGGATTAATCTTGATGGATCTTAGACAACTAAGTCTATGGCAACACAGCTCTAAAAGAGGTTCGCACTTTTGGAGCCGGCAAAGTGAAAAGGTTCAAACCCTCTAGTCAGTTTAAGTGCTTTTAGACTTTACCAAAGTCCAAGGATCTTTACCAAATCTGTTTCAAAAGGCACGCAGCTGGAGCAGACTAGGAGCTGAGTGCAGGAGCTAGAGGAGTGCCAGACTCACACAAACCGACCTCATCAGTATGCACCTGATTTTGCCCCATGACATTCAGCAGACATGGTTAATTAGTTCGTGATAATGCATTGCCCATCATGACTTCTGAACTTAGCTGTGCAGCTGGTAGGTAAGCAATTTCGAACTGTGTTTTGTAATCAGCATGCCAAAAGCACAAACACAAAAGAATAAAGTTAACAATCTGTTTACCCATTCCCCCCTCCTCTGATTGCTGCTGCTAGCCAACGGCTTGGGGAAAAAAATAGATACATTTCCAGTTTTCAGCAGACAGAAATCATTTGGACTGCTCTCAATTTTCATATCTTTGCCACCGGTGCTTCATGTTATTTCACACAATTCATCCAGTATCGAGATGAAGCCTGTTCCTTTGACTAATAGCATTAAAAGCCTCTCTCTGGAGATAATTAGTCCTCCCTCCCCCATCCCTTCCCCAGTGCAACGTGGAAAGAGCATACAGTCATCAGTAAACAAAGAAATTCAAACAGTGTGACAGCCAGGCTGTAGCTGGGGACGAAAGCTGCCTCTCACCTCCATATCTCGGCACAGCTGATAATCAAAAACAAGTCGACACCACAAGCAATAGAACCAGCAACACGAGAGCAGTATCTATAGATTAAGGGCTTCGGCATTTAGACATCAGGAAAACAGCAATTCCCCATCTGCGAGAAGCATCAATAACAACGCATAATTAGTCATCGCTAGAGGTTTTTCACAGTCACCTTCCACCCTGAATGATTGACCCGAGTCGTTCAAAACCAGCAGATAAGAGCCAGAATCAGGAAATCTGCAGTCTATGGATGATTCCAAGCCATGAGCAAGTCACACCAATCTCCACTCCTCAGTTTCTTGGGAGATACAGAAAGTCCTTTGGGGCAGAGAAAAATTACGTAAGGACAGTCACCATTTGGAAATCACTTTGAGATTCACAGAATTCTGTACGTCTAAACACCGATTCCTCACCTGGAATCTGCCCCCTTGGATTTGAGGGAACAGTTTGGAAGGAGTTAAAACCCCCCAGCCAAAGGTATGACTGCTGGCTGGTGCATTCGCTGCCTGACTAATGCGTGACCCCACTGCGCAGAAAAGAACTGGAAATAGTTATCACCGCAGCATTGACAAGTCAGCAAGAGCTACTAATTAAACGATAAAAATAGATCTCTGAAAGGGCTTTTTTCCCCTCGACACAAAGCCAAGGCCTGACGCTGCTGCAGTCACACATCCATTAGTTTTCCACGGGCTCCAAACCCACCAGGAAAACAAAAAAAGCTCTCCTGCACACAAAAAAAAACCCCACACAGCAGAAAATCCCAACTAAACAAAATTAGGGAACTGATTCTGAACGACACGGAGCATTTTTTTCCACTCCCACCTTTAATGGGAGCAAGAACGAGATGACATCTTTGCCCCCAACAGCCCTACCAGCTTCCTTGTACTCCCAAAGTTCTGGTTTTGCCTGAAAAATGAACATGTTTTGAGGTGACCCAGATGATCCCAAGGATATCTGCGACTTGTCTCGTGCATGGCATCACTTAGACCAGTGACAAAAAAACAGTACCAGTGCAACTTCCAGCATCGCGTGGGTTTTGCTTTAAGCCCCCCCCCGACTCCCGCTCCCTGCCAGACACAGGTTTTGTACAGTTCGTAACTGAATATTCATCACCAACTAATAGACCCGCAGGAACTGCAGTCTCAGCGATTTTTAATACATATAATGCCCCACCACATGCCAAACACAATGAAATTTGATCAAAATAGAAGCCATTTGTTTAAATACAAGTGATTTGGCTCTGAAAACTGTCATCAAATTAAACTGGAAATCAAATTAACTAGTGACTGAATGAAGTAGAAGGCTGTATAATCACAGATTACTGATCCAGCAGCACGAAAACAAGGATGCAATCACATTCCCCTTGTTTCTGACAGTGCCCCACACTCCCAAAATGACTCCCCCCTCCCCATCCTCCAGGGCTCGAGGATGCTCTGTGCCTCAGATACAGCTCATCCAGCCGTTTCTTGGTAGTCCAGAAAGGAAACATTCCTTACAAAAAACACCCTTTGAGATATTATCCGCTAACAAAGCCAGCCCTGTGAAAGTACAAGCTGACACACTTGAAACCACACTAATTTAGGACAGAGCAGTGCAGTCATTTCCAGCACTGTCGGGAAGAACAAGTTTAAACCTACTCTGAACGGGAAAAGGGGTTTTTACCATCACCATGGTATTAACTTCAATTGGCATAACTGGGTGCCAACACGGCTCCCTCATAAGTGGCCTCCTTTTGGCTTTATTTCCCCCCTTTTTACACTCTCACTTGAGAAGCAATTTAAACTATGTAAAGTTACAATTTTAGATCTTGTCTACTCTTTAAAGTAATCCGGATTAATTTAAATGGTACATTTGAAGAGCAACAGGCACTTATACTGAAATCATAGCAGAGGAACTTAATTATACTCCTGTGCACCTTCTATAACACCTGCACATCAGGCTAATTCAGATGAATCCACCCTTTACCCACCAGGAACGGCCCACAGAAAACTTCATCATTCCCTCTCCACCGCGAGCAAACCCGACTCTGCAGAGGACTTGCTGATATTCATATTTTTCCAAGGCAAGCTTCAAGTTTAAAACTCACTCCTGTATAACTCAAGGCTTCTTTATCTATTAGAGCAGCAATGACAAGCATCCCCGCTCCTCTTTCCAGGCTTGCGGAAGCAACATTTAAGCATCTTAACATTTGAGAACAGCTTTTTACTTCGTTTCAGCCTCAATTAAGCACCTTCTCGCATCACTCGCTTTTTTTCCCCAGCACCTTCAGCCCCAGAGAGGGGCACCAAACCCTCACCTACCTTCACCTGGACAAACACAACCCAATGCAAAGGCAAAGAGGTAAATAATTCATCTGCACGCAAACAGAAGGAAAGAACAATTAAAGGAGAAAGCACAGCGGGGACGTTTCAAATTTCAGCCAACATTCAGCCAGAACAGATCAAACAAAGAAATACCAAAGGGGCTGCCTCGGAAAGAACTTGAAAGAAAGGTGAAAGCGCTCCCACAGAAAGCGCCAGGACGGCAACACCGGTGAAAAACCGGGTTTTACTTTTAGTCACAGCCCTTCAGAGGGGAGCAGCGCAGAGAAACCGCCGCTGCTTGGGTTTTAAAGCGAGTTTATAGGAAGAGTTTGAACGGCGAGCCGGCTCCCGGAGAGGTTTCCCCGCCGAGGAAGCCCCCGGCCCGGCCCGGCGGCACAGCCCCAGCCTCCAGGGAGCTCCGGGTGTCCCCGGTGAGCAGAGCACGGCCTTTGGCCCCCGTCCCCCCGCGCCTCCCCTCAGGGACCAGCCACGGGCTCGCCCCTCACAGGCCTCTCCCACCCCTCACAGGCCCCTCTCCCCCCCCCCGCCGCCCCTCATCCTCACACCGCCCCCCGCCCGGAGCGCTGCCGCCGGGCAGAGGAGTCGGACCGGGCCCGGCCACCCCCCAGCAGAGCTTCCCCGGGCCCCCCCCAGCCGCCCGCCCTCACCTGCCGCCCGCCTCCGCCGCCGGCTCCCTTCGCCGCTCCCGGGCCAGCCCCGCCGGAAGCCTCGGCGGGAAGGGGGGGCGCGGAGCATGCCGGGAGTTGTAGTCCGCCCCGCGGGGGGGCCGCGCCCCCGGTGATAGGCCACGCCCCCGATTCAGGCCACGCCTCCCGTGGCAGGCCACGCCCCCCCGGCGCGGAATGGGCTGGTGGGTCCGGGGGGTGTTTGGGGTGAGGGTTTGGGTTTGGGTGTGGGGGTGAGGGGGGCTGTGGGGGTGCTGCTGGGGGGGGCTGAGGCTTTGGGGTCAGGGGGCAACAGGGGTTGTGGGAGTCAGTGGGGGTGCTGGGGGGGGTTAGAGTGAGACTTTGGGGTCACAGGGTGACAGGGGTTGTGGGGGGTACTGAGGGGGCGTTGGGGTGAGGCTTTGGGTTTGGGGGCGGCTGTGGAAATTTGGGGTGAAGGGTGCTGGGGTGTCCTGGGGGGGGGTCAGGTGAGACTTAGGGGTCCAGGGTGACAGGGGTCATTGGGGTTTGGGGTAGGGGGTGCCAGGGGGGTTGGGGTGAGGCTCTGGGTTTGAGGGTGAGGGGGTTGTGGGGGTGGGGGGACTGTGGGGGGTGAGGCTTTGGGGTCAAGGGGTGAGGGGGGGTGGTGGGCGTTCGGGATGGGGGATGATGGGGTGCTGGGGGGGGCTGGGGTGAGGGAGGACATGGGAATTTGGAGTGGGGGTGCTGGGGGGTGAAGTTTTGGGGTCAAGGGACGAGGGGGTGATGGGGGTAGGGGGCGCTGGGGGGGCTGGGGTGGGGGTGATGGAGTGCTGAGAGGGATGGGGTGAAGCTTTGGGGCTGGGGGTGAGGGGGGGCTGGGGGGCTTTGGGCTGGGGGGTGATGGGGGGTTTGGGGTGAAGCTTTGGGGTCAGGGGGTGATGGGGTGCCCTGGGGGGGACATTTGGGGACAGGAAGGATTTGGGGAACAGGAGGATTTGGGGTCTGTATCCAGGTGCTGGGGAACTTGGGGCTGGGGGGGATCTGGGGACCAAGAGGGTGCTGGGGTTATGGGGGGGGGACGACTGGGGTCATGTGGGGCATTGGTGTATTGTGGGGTGGGGGTCTTGGGCCATGTAGTGCTGCAGATGGAGGGATTTGGGGTGACAGGGGGGTTAGGGGTCAGTGGGACAGCAGGGTACTGTGGGGGGGAAGGGACACTGGGGGGCAGTTGGGACACAGGGAGCTGCCGGGTGGGGACTTGGCATCAATTTGGGCATCGCATGGGGGGACCGGGGGCTGGAGGAATCTGGGGCCGGGACGTCGACGGGGTGCTGGGGGGTACTGGGGGGCAGTGGGGGGAGTGGGGCAAGGTGTGGGGTGAGCTGGGGACGATGGGGGAGAGAAAACCTCGCAAAAGGCATCTCCCACCGGAGCTGGGCGCTGGGGCAGGACCCCTCCCCTCCCCGCACCCCAACCCCAGCGGGGCTCCGAAGGGACGTGACACTGTCACCACCCTCCACGTCAGCCTGTCTAATTACTGGGGGGAAGATTTTACTCTCTAATTGTTCAAATCAGCTTGTGGGGGAGCCCCTGGGGAAACAGGGTGACGCATCCTCATCCCCAAAACGGGCTCTCGGGCAGCAGGGCCCAGCCGGCGATGAGGGGACAAGGGGACGGAGCCATCGGTACATCCCTGAGGCACCGCACCCCGCTGCCCCTTCCCTTCCCCGCTGGGCGATTGCCCTAAATCAAGGGGCGAGGGGTTTTATGGGGCCACCGGCTGGCCCAGGAGCAGAAAATTCAGGATTAAAACACTCCTGGGGCACACACGGGGCTTCAGATCTGACCTGCTGGAGGGAGGGAGCATTTAACATCCTTGAACAAAACAAGGGAATATATATTTGTCTATTTTTTTCAATATACATTTTTAATTTCCATTCTGTGTGGCGAAAGCTCAACCACCACCAAACCCCTGTTTTCCTTGGATTAATTTTTATATTCAAGCTTTCAATCACTGCAACACATTAGATTACAGAAACGCTTGCTAGAGTGGGAAAAAATCCCAAAAAGCTGGTCCTCGCCAACAGCTTAATGCCGACTCCACGGCGCGAGCGAGACCCCGCTGCCCGGCGAGCCCGGCCATCCGCTCATTTGCCCCCCCCCGGAGTCCCGGCAGGCGGTTGTCTGTCCGTCCGTGCCGTTTGTCTGGCCACACCGTTCCCTCCCGCCGCAGCATCTCCCCACGCCGCATCCCCCCTGCATCCCTGCGCCCTCCCATGCCGAACGCCAAATCCTCTCCGGGGAGCCCCGGCGGGGGCCGGTCTCGCTCAGCTCCCCCCCGTTAATGGATCCCCACGTCCATCCAGAGGTGAGGTTCATGTGTCGGATCCCCTTAAGGCAAAACATCACATTTATATAATAAAACAGGTTGGTTTGATTTGCTGCTGCGCTTGAAGAGGGGGTCAAAAGCCCTTCGTTCCCGTTGGCGTTAAGACCCCTCCCGGGGTGGGCACCCTGTGGGTCTGCGGCGGCACCCAACCGTCATCCCCACCTCCTGGCACTGCCATGCAAACCCTAAATCACCGCAAAACCACCTGAAATCTCCCGGCCCCGCAGCATCCCTGCCTCGGCCAGCACCCAATTCGCCCCCCCGCCACGTCCCGACAGGAGGGATGGGGGGCCTGAGATGCCGCTCCTTGGGTCACCCGGGTGGTGGCTTTAGCCCTTGGCATCCCGGCGAGGGAAAGCTGGCCCCCGAAACCCCGGCGTTCCTGGGGGGGGCTGCATGGCTCAGGTCGCTTACCTGGACAGGGTGGGTTTGTTCGAGGGATTCCTGATCCCCTACAACCCCCCCCCCCGGCCACCTTCCCCAGGCCCCCTGGCCCCCACCTCCGGGCTCCTCTGTGCCACGTTTCCATCGCAGCCTCATTAATTGGTGGCCTCCAGCTCTCCGGCAAATGAATCCTGGGATGTTCAAGGCTCTGTGAGGGATTTCTGCAGGGAAAACTGTACAGGGGCTGTCTCCCAAGCCGGGAAACCACGGCTTTTACTCTCCTGGTGACACTGATGCTATTTTCAAGTCATCCCAGCGCTCCCAGCAGCTGTGGGATGCTGGCAAGGAGACGGCGGGGCTGCAGCGTCCTGCCCCCTGATTTGGGTGAGCTCTCCCTGCCCAGAGAGCCGAGGAGCATCCCGGCGCCGCCAGCAGAGCCAGGCAGGCAGCGTGCCGGCATCACGCACCGCCGGGATGCCGGGAGAAAGCAGGCGACGTCGGGATCCACAACCAAAATCACTCACAGCCACTCTCCCACAGCTCCCAGTACGGCTCTGGTTTCCCGCAGCGCGTGTGGGCGCGTTGCTGGTGCTCAGCGGCTTCTCCCCATCGGGCTCCATCACCCGGGCGGGGGGTCACCAGCTCCCACCACCCCCTCATAACACACGGATCACCTTCCTCCGTGACAAACCCCAGGCTCCCGGTGTCACGGCTTTGGCTAAGCCCCCCTGGAAACACGCCCAGTGGCCCAGAGCTCGCTCTTCCCTTCCTCCGCATGAATATGTGTGTTTAATTCCCTTCTTCTGCCGCCGGCTCTGGGAAATGTGACTCATCCTCCAGCCGCGGCTGGGGTTCCCGTTTCAGCCACGGAAGGAGAAGCCACCGGGGTGGCTGGAAATGGCTCTCCTGCCTCCGCACCAGCACGGGGTGAGGATGATGATGATGATGATGATGATGATGATGACCATCACGCTCACCCCAAAGCAAAACCCAAAGGCAGCCTTGCCTGGGATTGACCCAGGAAGGAGGGTCAAGCCATAAACCACCCTTAAGCACCTGGGATGATAAAGCAGCTCGTGGCGGTGTCCCACGGATTCCAGCCGCGCCGGCGCTGCGGTGGGATGCTCGCCAGCTCGCCCTCCATCCCAGCAGGAATGGCCAGGGACATCCATCAGCTCCCCCGCGCCTGTCCTTCCTCCTCCGACGGCTCCCTCCAGGGCCTCTAAATCCCAGAGAACCCGTCTTGGAGAGCCAGCAAGGCAAGGCCAGCGCTTACAAGGAGCTTCCTCTAATGTCTTAGCCAGGAACAGCGATTTTCATCAGCCAGAGAAGCCACCGCCGGGCCATGTGCCCTTCCCAGCACCAGTACGACCAGTGTCCCACGCACGCGTGGCTGGCAATGATGCCAAAGGGCTCTGTCACATGCGAAAAAAAACCTTGTGTCCCCATCCCGGTGTTTGCGCCCCATGGGTGCAAAGATGCCGGGGTGGGGGGCCGGGGCAGGCGACGAGCCCACCCCAGGGTGCTGTGCTCGGAGCCACCCCTCGTCCCGTCCCCTCCCTTCCTCAGTCACATCAGGGGCTGGCATCAGCCGCTCAGGACTATCCATATTTTATGCATCCGGTGGGTGACTAAACAGCAGAGGCGTCACCCTGCGAGGGGGGTCAAGGCAGGGCATAAACCCCCCCCCCCTACACCGGTATCTCCTGGATGCTGAGCAGCATCTTCGCGGGAGCGAAATGCGGAGCTGCAGGGCTGTGACCTGGCTCCAGCAAGGCACGGGCTGCTGTGACAGCCCATGGAAGCTGCGAAAAGCTCCAGCTTTGGATATCAAACCCTCCTCCCCAAAGTCCCCCCGGCGGTTAGAGGGACCTCTTGGAGGCGTCAGGAAAATAATGAGAGGAAAAGGCTTCGCTCCTGCGAAGCGCCGGGTGCTGGCGAGCTTGATCGGAGGCAACCGGTCCCTGCGGGGAGCCGTGAAGCCCGGCCGGGGCTCTGCGTTGCCCAGAACCTTTGTTTTCCACTCCTCCCTCCCCTTCCCGGTGTTTTTAGATAAGAACACCCATTTCATGTATTACAGCTTCCAGCCCTTGGTGCACATGCTTTCCCCACGTCCCCAGGGAGTATCCCGATGGCTGTGCCCAGTGGGAAGGGAGGAAAACGGGGCATTTCCCTCGGCTGCCATCCAGGCAGGCTGCGGGCAGAGCTGGGGCTCTGCTGGGTCCGTGGCACCGCTGCTCCGAGAAGCCACCAGTCAGGGACAGGCTCGGGTCCTGGACACGGTCTCAGCTCTTCTCCCTCCTCTGTGACACGACTGCGGCGCAGGGCGAGCGCTGGGGATGGGGTCTGAGACCCACCACACCGAGGGGGGACAGCCAGCTCCTGCCGATCTCTCGGGAGGGACAGGGATGCTCCAAATCCCGCATGGGAGAGGGAAGAATGCAACCTGCATTTTCTATTTTCTGGAGTGCGCCCTTGTCCCCCTGCCATCCTGTGATGCAGCCTCTCAGCAAGAAAACGGGATGAGGGGGACCATTCCCAACGGGCAGCAGGGTGGGCAGCGGGGCTGGCAGCGGGGACATGGGGACAGTTTGCAGTGGGGTTGGCAGCAGGGACAGAGGGAGGGTTGGCAGCGGGGCCAGCAGTGGGGCTATGGGGCAGGTTTGCAGCAGGAAGACGGGAAGATGGTTTGCAGTGGGGAAGGATTACAGCAGGGAAGAGCTGCAGCAGGGATGCGGGGAAGGTTGCAGCAGGGCCAGTTTGGAGCAGGGATGCAGGGCAGGTTTGCAGTGGGGTGGGTTTGGAGCAGGGATGCAGGGCAGGTTTGCAGTGGGGTGGGTTTGGAGCAGGGATGCAGGGCAGGTTTGCAGTGGGGTGGGTTTGCAATAGGACAGATTTGCAGCAGGGATGCTTTGCCATGGGGGCTGGTTTGGAGCAGGGCTGGTTTGGAGCAGGGATACAGGGATGCTTTGCCATGGGGCTGGTTTGGAGCAGGGATGCTTTGCAGTGGGGCAGGTTTGGAGCAGGGATGCTTTGCAGTGGGGCAGGTTTGGAGCAGGGATGCTTTGCAGTGGGGCAGGTTTGGAGCAGGGATGCTTTGCCATGGGGCTGGTTTGGAGCAGGGATGCTTTGCAGTGGGGCAGGTTTGGAGCAGGGATGCAGGGATGCTTTGCAGTGGGGCTGGTTTGGAGCAGGGATGCTTTGCAGTGGGGCTGGTTTGGAGCAGGGATGCTTTGCAGTGGGGCTGGTTTGCGGCGGGCCGTTGGCCGCGCTGCTGCCGGTCCCCAGCGAGCGGCGCTGCCGCCCCAGGAAAGCCGGGAGCGGCGGAGAGCGGCGCGGACTGGACATTCCCGGCTTCTCCATGCCGGGCTCCTCCAACCCCGGCTCCTCCAACCCCGGCTCCTTCAGCCCCGGCTCCTTCGGCCCTGGCCCTGCCATTGCCGGCCCCTTCATCCCCAGACCTTCCATCCCGGGCTCCTCCATCCCTGGCTCCTCCAACCCCGGCTCCTCCATCCCCGGGTCCTCCATCCCCGGGCCCTCCATCCCCAGCTCCTTCAGCCCCGGCTCCTTCAGCCCTGGCCCCGCCATTCCCGGCCTCTTCATCCCCGGCTCCTTCAGCCCTGGCCTCGCCATTCCCGGCCCCTTCATCCCCGGCTCCTTCAGCCCTGGCCCCGCCATTCCCGGCCCCTTCATCCCCAGCTCTTCCATCCCTGGCCCTTCCATCCCTGGCTTCTCCATCCCCGGCTCCTCCATCCCCGGCCCTTCCATCCCCGGCTTCTCCATCCCCGGCTCCTCCATCCCCAGCCCTTCCATCCCCGGCTCCTCCATCCTCAGCCCTTCCATCCACGGCCCTTCCATCCCCGGCTCCTCCATCCCCAGCCCTTCCGTCCCTGGCCCTTCCATCCACGGCTCTTCCATCCCTGGCTCCTCCATCCCTGGCTCCTCCATCCCCGGCTCCTCCATCCCCAGCGCCTCCATCCCCGGCCCTTCCATCCCCAGGTCCTCCAGCCCGGGCTGGTCCCGCCTGGCTGTAGGAAGGTCCCCCCAGGCGCCGCTCGGCTGGGGGTCATTTGGGCTGAAAATCCCAGGGCAGGCAAAGAAATCGAGGGCTGAGGGGTGAGCGGTGCCCGTGGAGCCGGTTTGTTCCCCAATGTTGCACGGGCACGTGATGGGGACCCCTTTGCACCCATCGGGGTGCTTCATCCCCCGGCTGGCATGGAGCTGGGGCTGCAGGGTGGCACCCAGAGGGAGGTGACAGCAGTTCGGGGACACATAATGAATTACGGCTGCCCTCCCCGCACACCGCTGTGCCATCGCTGCTGCCTGGCTGCTTTTCAAGGACTAAAACGCTCCAGCAGCCAGTTGGGATTTACAGCCCGCAGTGCCCGGAGCCTGCATTTCCCCCGGGATAAACCCAGTTTGTCCCCGGCGAGGACAGCGAGTCGGTTTCCCGGTGACAGCCGAATTGTCGCTCTTAAATCCCCAGCAAACAGCTTACTACCTGCCGCAAAGGAGCAGAGGGCTGGGTGTTCCTCTGCCCCCACCCTGCCAAGCTTTCCCTCTGCCCCCGCAAGGATCGAGCTGATTTTGGAGGGGCTTGTGGAGGCACTTTGGCTCCCAGCCACCAGCGGAATGGCTTCTGCCACCCCGGGCACCCAAAGGTGCCCACCTGGGTGCGCAGGCTGGGTGCTGGCAGGGCGCAAAACCACGTATCTGGGTAAAACCCGTCTGCAAAAGCAAATCCTCGGCGGCCTGACCCCGATGACAGTGTCCACCCCGTGGCGGTGACCCGGTGGCACGGCCGCAGGCTGGCAGCCCCGGCGGGGCTGGGCGCGGTGTGGGTTACACGAGGAAGCAGGGCCGGTGCCGGGCGCGGATGGTGCCAGGGGATATTTTTGGGCTTCCATGGGCAGGACACATTCTGTTCCCATGAGCTCAGGCAGCCAGCGGGGGCCGGTCCCTTCCCTCCCTCCCACCCACCCACCCACCGCCCCGCAAAACCCTCACCGGGGACCCTGGGCGGCTCCGGGACTCCACTGCTTGGAAGGGACTGGGAACACTGGGAACACTGGGGCTGCGGGGGTCAACGCCATCCCATTCCGGGCTGACCACGGCCGAGGCTCTGCCCAGGTGGCTGCTCCCCGCTGGGAAACGTGCCGTCGCACGGGAGACACTGGGAATTGCCCACGGCCATGGGCACTGGGGAGAAAATGGGGCAGAGACTGCGCCCGCCATCACCCTGGCTCGAGCTGAACCTCCACGTCCCCCTCCCCTGGAGGAGCTGCCTTGTTTCCATCCCAAATTTCTCCATCCCACCCTCGCAGCCATGGGGCAATCACGGCACGGATATTCCCCCCCGGCTCCTCTCCAGCCCCATACCAACCCCTGGGGGGTGCTGAGCCCCAATCCCGGCCAATTTCCAGGGTGAGGACATCCCCGGCTGCCCAAATCCCGCCTGCAGCCGGGTGCGGTGCCAGGCTCCAGCAAGAAACAACCCTGTGGCACGGCACGATGCCGTCGCACCCTCCCCGTATGGGGGCTCAACCCCGATAATGCCCCTTTTGCAAAGCATTTTGGCCTCCATCAACCTTAAAACGCTCATTCAGCACAGCCCACGATTATTATTATTACTATTATTATTATTATTGTTGTTGTTGTTATTGTTATTATTATTATTATTTTCCCATTGCACCGCTGCGTTTGAAACGCCGCCAACACGTAACGATTCCAAATGGAGGGCAATTTTAGCGCGGAAAAAATCGCGTGCGTTGGGGGTCGTAACTAGCAGCTACGGGTAGGGAGGTTATTAACGCACATTCGGCCCCGCAAGATGGACAAGAAAAGCTGCCACTAAATTATACACATATATATATATATATATACACGCGCGCGTACAAATTGCAGGGTGAGGGATTTATTGAGTTGTAACCGTGACCACCTGGAAAAAAAGGAAGGGGGGGGGGGGTGTGTGTTAAAACTGATCCAATGAGTTCAAGGAGGGCACCGGCACCGGCTCTCCCCCGAGTTATTTGGGGCCGTAGCAGGAAAATGGGAGAAAAATAAAAGCAACGGGCCGGTCCTCCCTGGGTGAGACGCACGGGAAGCGCCGGGTGCCCACGGTAAATCCTTTGTGGGTTTAGAATAAATCTTGGGGGAAGGAGGGGGGGGGGGAAGGGAAATTTGGAGCCCAACCCGGGATTTGCTGCTAAGGCCAAGCTTTGCAAGAGCGGAGGGGAAAATAAAAAGGGGTTGGAAAAAAAAACACAAAAAAAAAATAACACTTTTGAAGAGCTTTCCTGCCGCCCCCCCCCTCCCCCAGGGATGCTCAGGGTGGTGCTGGCTCCAGGCGCCGGCTCCCACTTTGGGGAGGGGGGAGCTGCTGGGTCCTGGGCACCCTCTTCTCTCTGCTTTTAATACGAGGATAAAACACCCACAGGTGCCTGTGGGGGGGTGGGGGGTGGCACTTCAATAGGGCCTCGGCGGAGGAGAGGAGCAGCAAAGATGGGGTGGACGAGGGAGGGGGAGGTGGCGTCCCACCCAGAGGGGGGGGGGTCACCTCCCCGTCCTCTTGCCCACGCGGCAGGGGATGGGCATTAACAATGAAAACTAAGACAAAAAGATATTTTGTCCCTTCCTGGCTGCTGCGGGAAGAAGCGGGGGGGGGGGGGGGGGGGGGGGGGGGCGAGGGGGGGGCGAGGCCACGGGCATCGGGCTGCAAAAGGTCTCCTGGGGAGAAAAGCCTTGGGATGCTGGGCTGGGAGCGAGGGGTGCTGCAGCTTGGGATGCCGCCGGCCGCCCCGGAAGCCCGGATACATCCCCGTGTAGGTATATTTTTTTCTTCGCGTATGTATAAAAATATAAGGATTATTTAATATATTTATATATAAACACATATAATCTATTATACGTATTTAAGCGCTGGAGGAGGTGATCCGAGCTCACGCCCCCCCCCCCGGCGCCCCGAGCCAAACCACCACTCCCAAGTTGGGCTCCGGCTCATCCCAGTTATTTGATAGCGCTGGGAAAAAGCGAGTCGGGGTGGGGACGCCGAGCGGTGACCCCACAAGAGGCTGGTGCCGATTTCGCCAGACGCGCTGGAGGGGGGGGTGGTAGTGGTGGTAAGGGGGGGGAAAAACTGCAGCAGAAAAGAGAGGAGGGTTTTTTTTTCCTCTCTCTTCTTTTTTTTCCCAAAGGCTCGGCCCCTCCCCGCGTGACTTTACGACCAGCAACGCCGCCTTTAGTTGGAGGATTTCTTCCGTTTGAACAAAATATTTCGGATGCCTCAAAGAGAGCCAGAAGGCAGCAGGAAAAAAAAAAATAAATAAAAAAAATAAATCCCTCCTCGGCCGGAATCTCCCCGTTGACCTGACCCTTTTCTAACGACGCTCTGATTTGCTGAGCTGTTTCGGTTCCCCAAGAGGTGACATTTTTCTCACTTCTTTTTGCAAAAAAAAAAAACCCAAAAAAACAACACACAAACATGATTCCACCCCCCCACCTCCCCCCAGACCTCAAGCCACATCAGGTCCCCACGGCCGGACCCCTCCGTATCTAGGGTAGAAAAGGCACCAGCGTTAAAATATTTCAAAGCATCCTCCGTAAAAATAAGCTCAAAAATAATATTTGGGGAATAAACCCACCGGAGCTGGGGGTGGGGGGAGCTGCCACCCTTACTCCAGGGACCCCCAAGCACCCGCGGGTCCCTGCGCGGCGTTGTCCCCTCTCTGGCTGGGTGACACCCTGGAAATAACAGCATTTGGGAAGGTGGGGGGGACACACACACACACACGACGACTTTGCTCTTCGCAGCCCGAAGGCACCGGCAGCGGCTCAAGGCTCCTGGGCCAGGGCTGGAAAAAAAAAATCACGCTGGGAAATATTTGGCGGCTGTGACTCAGGGCAGGAACGCTGCTCAGCGCCTCGCCAGCGCTCGGGGCCACCCCCCCACCCCAGGGGGGGGTGTTCTCCGGTGTCTTGTAAGCGAGATGTTTGCTAAACCTGCCCGCAGTCACCCACAAGGCGGAGGGGACCCGGATGGGGACGCCAGTCCCGGGGACTTTCGGCTTCGGCAAAGCCAACGGAGACCTGCTCCCCTGCCTCAGTTTCCCCACTGCCCTTGAGCTGCCCCAAGAACAGCCCCCCCCCACCCCCCACCCCGTGCATGGTGCAAATAGAGGCTCTGCCCCCCCCCAGCAAACCCTTACCAAGCCCCATCCAGCCTCGCTGCCCCCAGCCCCACGTCCCCGCTCAGGTGGGAAAGGTGGTGGGTCCTACCTGGCTGCGGGGAGCGGAGGGTTCCGGCCGCCCCAGAGCCAGGATCGGGCCCACTCCCTGCTTCTGGGGCGCAGGGACGGCCCTCGGTCCGTGGGGCTGGAGCAGGGGGACGGGCAGGTCCCTCCCCAGGGCTCTTATCAGCAGCTGCCAGCGGCTCCTGCCCCCACCCTGATAAACGCTGGGCTCCCCATCACCGGGCTGGGGTGCCCCCAGTGCCGCTTCACACCCCCCCCCACCCCCCACCCCCAGCAGGACCGGAGCATCCCATGGGACACCCACATTGGGATGAGTGTCGGTGCCCCAAATCCCAGCTTTCCAGGAGGGTGCTGCACCCAGAAGAGGTTGGCAAGGGGGGGGTGCACCGGAGCTGAGCCCACCCCCTCGGGAATGCATGGACACCCCCCCCCCCCCCACCAGCACCATTTGTCCCCTTGGACAACCCAGGGCTGCTCCCAGTCACTCCCGGAGCAGCGGGACACCCCCATCCCCTATTCCGCTCTGCGGGATCAGGCCCTGGGGCTGAGCAGGGGGAAAGGGAAGCTGCAGCTCACCCCGGCTCTGCCCTGCGGAGGCGGTTGGAAAATGGAGAAAGAAAGAGGGGGGCGGGGGGGGGGAAGGAATAATTTTATTTTTTCAAACAAGATCTGTAGCAAAGTCACAGTAGCATTTCTGTGCCCAGCCAGGAGTAAATATACACCACCACCCCCCCACCCAAAAAAAATAGGAATAACTTAATTGGAGTTAAGGTTCCGCAGAGACAAACCGAGAGCAGGCGATGCTGCCGGACCCAGATCCGCGCTCCAGCAGAGCCGGGAGCGGGGGCTCTCCCGAACAGGTACATCCCCCCGACACCCCCCCCGCCGGCGACCCGCACCGCTGGGAAATGCTGGGGCACATCTGGGTAAAGCTACGGCCACCCCAACGTCCCACCCTGTCACCCTCAGCCGCCGGCAGCGCCCCCCCCCCCGGCCCCAGCACAGCCCCGAAAGGTGGAGGCAGCGGAGATGTGCCAGTGGCCGAAAAATGATGCAAAACCAAAAAAAAAAAAGAAAAAAAAAAAAAGGTATAAAACACACAGCAGGGACTTCTACCTTCATCCCGCTCCTGTCCCGGCACCCAGGTTAAGAGCCACTTCGTGTCCCAAATCGCAGGGGGCTCCTGCAGGCACCCCCCAGCCGCGGAGGGGACGTCCCCGTGTCACCGAAGGCAGCAGAATCACTGGGGCAGGGCAGGGGGGGGAGCCAAAGTCTTTCCCCCCAGCCATTAGGATGCTAAAATTGAGGGGGGGGGATTCAGCTCGGGGACGAGTGGCACCAGGGGCTGTCCCACGGGGTGGTCGGACCCTTCCCACCACTCCTACGGTGCCCTAGAGATGGGGGGGGGCGGGCAGCATCCCCACCAGCAGCTGCGCATCTTCCAGAGCGACGAGACCCCAAAAAAGCAGGGGTGAAGCCCACGGTACCTGTGGGCGTCTCTGGCCCCAGGACGGTCCTCCGCGGTGGCAGGACGGGTCACCGAGGGGTAACACCAGCACCCACAGACACCCCCGGTTTGGCATCACTCAGGCTCACCCCAAGAAAGGCGCGGAGCAGCCCAGCACCCCCAAGTTCTGCCAAGCCCAGGGCAGCGCTCCGGGATCTTCCCAACACCGATGGCTCCTTGGGGATCCCATCTCCTGGAGTGAGGGGCAGGGACGCCCCTCCTTCTTTCTTTCCAGCAGCTCCAGACCCTTATTAAGGGGGGAGACAATATTCCAGCAGAGTCTTTTAAGGCACCAGCTCCCTCCTGGCCTTTCCCCCAAACCTGGGGCAGGAGGAGGAGGAGGAAGAGGAGGGAGCAGAGGCCGGTCAGGTCATGTAGCGGGTGACGGCTCTCAGGGCGTAGAGCAGAGCCGCCTGCATCCGAGCCTCCAGCAAGAGCAGGTTGATGTGCACCTAACGCGGAGAGAGCGATGTCAGGGCACTGGGGGGGGGGGGGGGGGGCTCGGCACCCCCCCCTCATCGCCCTGTCGGGAGGGGAAGGGATGGGGCAGCACCTTCTCCGAGTGCTTGAAGTGCCTCCAGAACTGCGTGTACATCCGCTTGGTCGTCTTCTCCGGGTAGCAAGCCACCGTCTTGATGTAGACCTTCAAGCTGCGCTCCAGGAGCTGGTTCACCTCCCCGTAGTCGTAGTCGTCGTAGCTGGGGGAGGGAAGCAGGGACGTTACCCCGGGCATAACCCCTGCCCGTTCGCACCCCCCCCCCCCCCGGGGTCTTTCTGGACTTAAACCGAGCCCACCAACAGCATGAAAAGGGCTGCGTCCCCAGCAGCGTGGGCAGCAGGGCGAGGGGGGGGATTCTGCCCCTCTGCTCCGCTCTGGGGAGACCCCCCCGCAGTGCTGCCTCCAGCGCTGGGGCACCAACAGCAGAAGGACACGGAGCTGTTGGAGCGGGGCCAGAGGAGGCCACGGAGATGATCCGAGGGCTGGAGCCCCTCTGCTGTGAGGACAGGCTGAGAGAGCTGGGGGGGTTCAGCCTGGAGAGGAGAAGGCTCCGGGGAGACCTTAGAGCCCCTTCCAGTCCCTTAAAGGGGTTCCGGGAAAGCTGGGGAGGGACTCTGGAGCAGGGAGGGGAGCCATGGGACGAGGGGGAATGGTTTCAGACTGGAAGAGGGGAGATTTAGATGAGATATTAGGAAGAAATTCTTGGCTGTGAGGGTGGTGAGCCCCTGGCCCAGGTTGCCCAGAGAAGCTGTGGCTGCCCCATCCCTGGAGGGGTTCAAGGCCAGGTTGGACGGGGCTTGGAGCAACCTGGTCTGGTGGGAGGTGTCCCTGCCCAGGGCAGGGGGTGGCACTGGGTGGGCTTTAAGGTCCCGTCCAACCCAAACCATTCTGTGATTCTATCACTTTGCCTCAGTCTAAGCAGCAGCAACAGTCTCAGCAAGACCAAGCCACAGGTCCCAGGCTGGACCCGCTCACGGGCTCTACCCAAGGTGGAGAACAGGCTCCGTCCATGGCTCGGGGACCTACCGGATGCCGAAGACGCAGTGAACATAGTTCCAGATGGCCCTGCGCAACATGGACGTGTCCACGCCGCAGTGCATGGCGATGGTGTTGTACGTCAGGTTGTAGACCACCTGGAACTTCTCATCCAGGAGCTGCCCCACATCGGGGTAGAGACGGTTGATCAGTGAGAAGCCATGGTCCTCCCAGGTGTAATCCTGCCGGAGAAAGGATGCTGGGGTAGGGGCTTGACGGGGAAACACGGGGTCCCTTCAAAGCCAGGGACACAAGCTGGGGTTGTTGCTGTCCCCATGTTGACTACCTCAACTACCAGCATCTGGTCGCGCTGCTCAGACAGCTCCAGCCTGGTCCCAGCCCTTCGCCCCCTGCACCCACACTGTCAGAGAATCATGGAATGGTCGAGGTTGGAAGGGACCTTTCAGATCACCGAGTCCAACCATCAACCCAACACTGCCAAAGCCACCACTACCCCGTGTCCCTCAGCACCGCGTCTGCCCGGCTTCTAAATCCCTCCAGGGATGGTGACTCCACCACTGCCCTGGGCAGCCTCTTCCAACGCTTGATAACCCTTTCCGTGAAGTTTTTGCTAATATCCATCCTAAACCTCCCCTGGCGCAACCTGAGGCTGTTTCCTCTTGTCCCATGGCCTGTTCCCTGGGAGAAGTTACTGACCCCCACCTCGGTACACCCTCCTCAACGACCCTGGGACCAAGAGACAAGCAGGACCTGCCACCCAGCTCCCCGCCACGGGACACTGAGCACCCACCTGCGCACGGAAAGTGGGGGGCGCCTGCTCGCCCCTCCGCGTGAAGTCCTTGTAGCCGAAGTCGGGGTCCTCCACGAAGCAGAGGACGTTGGACTGCAGGGATTGATCCGCAATATCTACAAGGCACCACCACAGCGGCCCTGAGCGGGATCCCGGAGAGAGCCAGCCCTGCGGCTGGGGGCCTGATCCTGCTGCACCACAGGGAGACGCCGGCTCCTTCCCCCCTCCCCTGCGACCTCCCCAGCCCGCGGGGACCCCGTCCCCAGCCAGCTGTCCCCCCCCCCCTGCACCTCCTCACCCGCCGGAGCCACCAGCAAGCTCTCCGTCTTCTCCAGCTCGAAGCGCGTCGCCATCTCCTCCTGCGTGACGCTGCCTTCCTCCTCCAGCTGGCTTTCCTGCAGCAGCTTCATCCTCTCCATCAGCGCCTCCACCTCCCGCATGGCGTCCTTGCCCTGGAGAAGCAGAGGGCAGAGTCAACGCTGCCCCGGGTCGAGCAAGGTTGCAGAGGGATTTGCCAGCCCAGAGGAGCACGGAGCCGCTCTCCGCTCCGCCGTCACTTGGAGCAACCCCAGGGCTGCTCTAAAGAACTGTTTGCAGGACAATGAAGGTTTGTCCTGCCCGCATCCCAGCTGCTCTTGTGATTTATCCCAAGCATTGGGAAGAAGGGACAAGCCCCGCGGAGGATGCTACGGCGCGGAGGATGCCACGGCGCGGAGGATGCCACGGCACAGCCCTAAAGCACCTGCTGTTCCCAATAAAACAATCCCCCCATGAGAAGCACCATAAATCACAGAAATCGCAGAACACCAGGTTGGAAGGGACCACAAGGATCACCTGGTCCAACCTTTCTTGGCCAAAGCACGGTCCAGACAAGGGGGGGCCCAGCCCCCTGCCCAGCCGAATCTTCAAAAAGCGTCCAACGCTGAGGAATCCGCTACTTCCCTGGGGAGATTCTTCCCATAAAACACCCCCCATGCCCTCCCTTCCCACCCCACACCCCCTTCCCCTGCAAGGCAAACCCTCCCCCCCCCCCACCCCCCCTTACCCCAGAGCTGTCGTCAGAGGCAGGGCTGCTGTCGCTGTGGGGCGAGGGGGGCCGGCAGCCGTGCCCCCCATCCTGCTCCTCCTCGGGGTTGATGCCGCAGCCGAAGACGAAGGAGGCGAGCGAGTGGTAGTGGGTGAGGAGCACCAGGGCCTGCACCAGCTCCGCCAGCGACCAGCTGTTCTCCCCCGTCTTCAGCAGAGCCTGCAAAGCCCACGGGGTTGGAGAGACCCCCCCCCCCCCCCGTCCCCCTTCAGCCCCCCCCGCCGTACCCCAGAGCCGGGGCAAGACAAGGGCAGGGAGACAGGAGGGGATTCGGGATGTGCCCCCTCCATAAACCACCTCAGAGACACCCTCAGCCCCAAAAGGGTTAAAATCTGGGGGGGGGTTGTGCAATCAGGGATGTGGCCCTTGGGGCCAAGCCCCCAAAAATAGAGTGTTTGGGAGGGGCGGGGGGGGGGCAGATCCGCGCTGGCAGCATCAGGTCTCACCTCAATGTGCTCCTTGGTGATGAGCCAGGGCCGGTGGGCCAGCAGCTTGTTGATCTCATTGAGGTTCCTGAGTTTTTGGGGGGCACAGTGCAGCCCCTGCAGCCAGGCCGGGTTGCCCCCCACCTGCAGGAACTCCCCCATGTGCAAACCCACCAGGTAGGAGCACTGGTGCCGGGCTGCCGCCTGCGGGGAGAGCCGGGCAGTCAGCCCCCGGCACCGGCCAGGGGACCCCCAACCCTGCTACGAGCCCTTGGAGAAGCCAAGGCAGGGAGACACACCCCCACACCCCCCCAACATCGCCCTTGGAGGGTTTTCCCTAGGGAAGAGAGTCCACACAGGGGTCTCTGCGCCTCCCCCCCCCCAGCATCAATGCTGGTCCCCAGGTGCCCTGGAGGGGAGGGGTGCTGGGGTCACCTTGGGTGGGCACCATGGCACCAACTCCGAGGGGCTTCCAAGCCTCTGGGACCACAGATCAGGGCGGGGGGGGGGGGGACACGGGACACACGGGACGATGACACAACCCACCTGCAGGGTCCTAAATGCTTTCCTGCCCCAAAACCCAGCGGAGGTGCTGCGATCACAAATGACCCCTCCACACCACTGGACACCCCCCCCCCTTCACCGGACCCCCCCCCCCCCCCCAACCCTCACCATGATGGCGATGTAGTGGCGCTTGTGGTAGGGCAGGGGCCCGTCCATGCGCAGCAGGAGGGACTGGGTCTTCCAGAAGCTGCTGAGATACTGGGGGTGCAGCCCCATGACCACGGTGATGTTGTCCACCCTGCCCGCCGAGACGAAGGCCTCGATGAGGAGCTGCCGCAGGCTGCTCTCCGCCCCGTCCTGCAGGATCTGCCGGGGATGGGGAGAGGAGGGTTGGGAGTGTGAAGGGCTGGGAGCTGCAGCCCCCCCTTAACCTAGAAGGAGACACCCCCCCCACACACACCTTTTCCCCCCTCAAGCAGGACCCCGGAGCACCCATCCCACCGCATCGGATGCTCACCCCGTCCGAGGTGCCCACCTTTGTCCCCGCCGCCCGGTAGGGACATCGCCGGCAGCCCCCATTGCCCGTCTCCCCCCTCCCGGCCCCGGGGGGCTGGGGGTGACGGGGGGGCTCCATACCGGACCCCGCACAGCCCGGCCGGCTCAGCCCCAGGGGTTGGGTTGTTTATTTGGGTGCTGGTGCGCAGCGGGGAGGAGATGGGGCTCAGCCACCGCCCCCCCACACACACCCCCCCCACACCCCCCTCCAGCCTCTCCACCCCCACCGCGGTGACGAAACCACGGCGTTATCTCCGACAAGGAGGAACCATCTGGGAAACCGAGGCCGGGTGCGAGATAGGGCTGAGGGGGTGCCCCGGCACGAGGAGCCCCGGGGATCTCAGGGCATAGTGGGTTTTTTTTTTGGGGGGGGGGGGGGACAACGACATGACACAAGGTAGGATGGGGGCTACCTTTGCAGCACAGGGGAAAGACAGCTGCATTTGGCTGAGCGGGGAAACTGAGGCACAGGCAAGGCAGGGACTTGGGGCAGGAAAAAACAACTGCCCCCCCCCCATCTCAGTCCCCCAGAACAAGACACCCCCCCCCCGCTGCCACAGGGACACCCCCGGCTGGGTGACCCTTCCCCATCCCACCCCAGCCGGGCACTAGCAATCGGGATGGCGGGGTGGGAATCCTTCCTTAACAAGCCCCCCCCCCCCACCCCCCAAACCCAGGGCAGGGAGGGACGGAGGAGCCCCCCCAGAAGGGAGGGACGCCCCCACCCAAGACCATCCCCATGGCTCTTACCTCTCCCAGGGGGATGAAGGTGCTGGGACCCTTCCCCAGCTGCTGGGGGACCTTCACCTCTCCGTCCTAGGAAGGAAAAGAGCGGTGGCTTCAGCCCGGCACCGGGGCAGGCGGGAGCCACCGGGACGAGGACGTGCCACCGGTGTGACGAGCGCGGTGTCACCGGAAAGGGTGACTCAGGCAGCCACCCCTGCACGGGCCACGGGGACGCGCGGCCATCGCCCTCGCGTCAGGCCGGGCAGCGCCTGATGAAATCGGGCAGGGGTGTTGCTCCGCACCGTCCCGTCCCGCCCCCCCCCCCCCCGTCCCCCCATCCCCGCCACCCCAGGGAGGGGTGACACGCAGGGACCACCGGCCGGGCCAGGACACGGGCCAGGAGAGCGGAGACACCCCCCGCTCTGGGTTCACCACCTCCATGGGAAAACGCAGGGGACAAGCGGAGCTTTGGGGGGTGGGGGGGGGTCCCGGGAAGAGCCACAGCTGACAGCCACCATAAACAGGGTGCCCGGGGTCCCCGCTGCCACCCCCGGGCACAAGACCCCCATAAACATCATCTCCACCGGGTATTTTCCGCCCCCCCTCCCCAAATCCGTTAATGCAGTTAAGACAGAAGCAAACCCCCCCTCCCACCCCCACCCTCCGACCCCGGCACAGGGTTCAGCTCGGTTTTGACCCCCCCCCGCCCAAGCTCCATACCCCCCCCCCCCCCAGCTCCCCAGGGAAGAGCGTTTCCATGCTGTATTTTCTCCCAGCAGATAATTTTCCTCCTCCCCGCCAGCGCCCAAGCCGGGGGCACCCGGGGGCAGCCATGGGGATGCCGCAAGCAGGAGCGCAACGGGATCGGGATCGCCCCCCCCGCCCCCTGCCCTCCTGCTGCAGGTGGGGCTCAGTGGCCGTGGGGGCACCCCCCCCCAAGAGCTGAAACACGGGGATGCGGCAGAGCCTGAATCCTGCCCCCCGCAGCATCCCACCAGCTCCCGAGTTCGCAGTGGCGCAGGGGGCATTTCTCCGCCCGCATCACAGCGGCGCCCACGGGTGCCAACCGCAGGCCGGGGGGGGGGAAACACGACACACACAGAGCACCCACCCCCGAGAGCTAAAATAATCCCTGCAAAACACCTACCGAGCCCCCAGAACCTGGTTTGGGGGGGTGGGAGAAAAGAGGGTGGAAAAGGGTTCAAGCGCTCCCAGCCCCGGGAAGGAGGAGAGAGGGATCAGGGGGCCGGGGGGGGTGGGGGGGGTGATGCACGGTGTCCCCAAATACAGGGGGGACGCGGTGGTTGAGTGGGACCAGGACCGGGACAGGGCAGCGGGAGCAGGAAGGGCACCCAGCAGACGAACACCCGCAGCTCGACATCCTCCAGCCCGCGCTCCGGATACCGGCGCCACCGCGGAGGGGGTGCCCAGGGCCCCGCTCCGGGTGGGGAAGCACCAGCCTCCTCTGCCCATTCCCTGCGGAAAACCCCCGGCGTCCCTCCGCCAGCAGGAGCCGGGGGCGATACCGTGAAACTGGGACCTCTTCCCGAACACGGACTCACCTCCGCCGGGACCTTTGAATGGCAGCCCAGCCCCAAGCAGGATGCGAGCCCGGGTGTCCGGATCTGCTTGCCCAGGGAATGGCCGGGATCTCAGCGCCCCGGGATGCCCACGACCACCCCACTCCATCCCATGGCATATGTTCCCCCATGGCACACGTCCCCCCCCCATGCAAACCCAGTGGGGACCAGCGGTGCCACGGGGAGAAGCCGAGCCAGCAGCAGCCGTACCCACGGCGTGGGACACGGCAAAGCTCCCGCGGCCCATCCATAGGGATGCCTCGGCCGGTGGAGACCTGCACCCTGCTTTGCTCCGGGTGCAGGGAGAGACATGACCAGAGGATGGGCATGGGGCACGCAATGGCCACCGGTCACCCCCGTTTGCACTGCTGGGGGCACGGAGGGAGCGGGGCACCCCGTCCCAGCCAAGGTGTGCCTGGCCCCCGCTGGCCCCCCAAAATAAAAGGCTCATCCCCAGCCGGGAGAGCGGGGTGCTGCCCGCGCACTCTTCCCGACTGGAAGCGGGCAACCTGCACCCAGTAACCCAGTTACTGGGTGAAGCGACCGACGCAGGAGCCGCGCTGGTCTGCAAGGTTCTTGCTGTCCCGGGGGGCTTGGGAGGGGTTGGGGGGGTGGGGGGGACGGGACAACAGTGGCACGACCCTCATTTTATTGCATTCCTCCCTCCCACGGCTCAGCCAGGCAGATGCTCCCCCCCATCCCACCGGCCACGCTGCCCCCAGGCGATTCCCAGTGCCCCCCTTTCTCCCTTCCCTACGTCACCCCCCACCACCCACGGGGGCGGGCAGGGCACGGCCACCCCCCCCCCCCACCCCGCCAACCACCGCCGCCGCCATCCCATGGCTGGGAAAACCCACGGCATCCACGCAGGGAAAAACCAAGCACGGCACCCAGCGGCATTTTCCAAAACCAAGAAGCCTTCCAAAGCCGACGGCACAGATGGACACCCCCCCCACCCCGGCCCCCTCCAGCCCAGTAATGACGGGGAAGCTCAAACTGCCCCCCCCCTCCCCGCCCCGTGCTCAGCACCCAGCGCCGCGCGCCCCCCCCCCCTCCCTCCGCGGGACAGGCGGTGGCACGGTGGCAGTGAGGACCCCGCGGGATTCACCTGCGGGAGACGGGACATGTCACGGCAGGGGGGACGGTGGCGGCAGGAGGAGGGTGCCTGGACCCCGGACGCGCACAACCGGGGATGCCGACGGCAGGACGGCACGGCCCACTCTCTGGCCGCGGAGCCACTGGGCCGGGAGCCGCTTCTCCCGGGAGGGTCTTTTCCACGGTGCCCTGCGAGGGGACGAGCCCCCGGGGCTGGCACTGGGACGGAGACCCGAGAGCTGGAGCCAGGCACAGCCCCGGCGATGGCGGGCGCCTTCTCCCACCTGCCGCCTCCGAACAACTGCGGTGGCATCGGGCACAGCCTGGCACCCTCTCCGGAGCGGGGAAGGGGCGTGGGATGGCAGGAGGTGACCACGCAGCAGTTGTCGCCGCTGCCACGCGCTCCGCACGTGTCACAGCACGCCGCGGGCTGGCACCGGCAACCGGGCTGCAGCCCCCCCAGCGAAGCCAGCAGTGCCCGCATCCCAGGGCTCCCACCGCACGGATGCTCCTGCCCTGAGTCACCGCGGAAGCGGGACTGGGGTGACAGCGGGAGCAGGCTGCTGCCATCGCCGCTCCGGGTGCTGAGCCGGCTCGGCGCTGACTCACGGTTTGGGGAGAAAGAGCTTCTTTGCTGCTCCAAGAGGCTCCGCAGGGGGGGTACGGCAACGGAGAGATCCCAGCAGGCAAATTCCCAGGATGGAGACGGCAGGAATTCCGAGCTCAGTTCACCCCGCTGCTTTCGGTGACAGCCCAGGGTGACCTTTGAAGGTGGATTTTAATCACCCCTGGGCAGAGGCTCCTTAATTTTGCTGCGCTAAGCAATCCGCGGGGGGGCTGCCGTTAACCCCCGCCGCGCCGCCCCCGCGTAGGGCATCGCCTCCCGCTCCCGCCGACGGGGAAACTGAGGCACGGAGGCGATGCCACGTGACCTACTCCCAGGCTCCGGCTGGCACAGGGGGGACGGAGGGTCCCAACGGAGACACTGGGGGAAGGAGTTTGACCCCCCCCCGGGAGCAGGAGGACGGGTGTGCCGAGCGGTGAGCCCCTGCCGGCGCTGGGGCCAGGGCTTAGTCAGGTGTCGGAAAAATCATTCCCGATAAGGCGACGTTAAACAAACACCATCGCAGCCGCCCGGCAGAGCCCTCAAAACCCCGCTCCTGCCAAAAAAATGGGGCAGGAGGTCGGTCCTGGGCCATACCAGGGGGCGAGAGCAGTGCCGGGACTCGGCCCCGCTGACGCACGGAGCCAACGGGCCAGCACAAGCCCTTTGGCACAAGCCACGGCCACCCCTGGAAAGCAAACCCAGCCACCACCATCACACTCCCAACACCCGGGACCCCCAAATCCCACCCTGCCTCATCCCAAAAACCTGGAGGGGCTTGTCGGAGAAGAGCGGGACAAGCCAGCCCTGCAAACCCCCCCACTGAGGCGCCTTCGCGGTGGGTGCAAAGGTCCCCCCCCTCAGCCCACGGAGTTTCGGCGGTACCTGCCAGACGCCGGTGACACCCCCGCCACCATCCTGCCCCCAGTTTGCTCCAAAACACCAGTTTCAGGCTTCGTCTCCCACCAGGACACGTTCCGGAGGGGGATTCCTCCCCACCCCCCCAACTCCGGCAGCGCTGCTGGCTGGGGTATTTCCCACCCGCTGTCCCGGGCTTTCCAGCTTCCAGCCCCACGCCAGGAGCGACCGTCCCTGCGGCTACACGGGGGTGACACGGCTATTTGGGGAGCCAGCGACTCCCCGCCGGCAGAGCCACCCCGCCGTCCCTGGGGACACCTCCCCGCTGGGGACAGAGGGAAGGGGAAACGCAGGAGCAAGAGGAAAAACTGCAAAATTTTGTGCTTTTTTTTTTTTCTGGAAAAGAGGGGGGGGGGGGGGAAGTCTTACAAATAGAGGCAATTCCCAACTTTTCAAGAAACTCAGTAGGGTGGGGGGGGGAGTGAAGTCGCAGACGGGTCCCACTGCCTGGGAGGGCCAGGGAGGTCCCACAAAGCCCCCCCCGGGCACCTGGGGGCTCCAGTTTGCGCACTGGACCCCCAAAGGCAAAAGCTCTGGGCGATGCCGAGGGGTTTCCCAGAGCTCTGGGTTAACGGGGACACCTGAGAGAGATCCCAAACCCATCCCAGGAACGGCAGCAGGTGCAGAACGACCGGACGGAGCCCCCGGAGCCCCCCAGCCCCGACCTTGGTGGCCGCACCCCACGGCCACCCCCTGCCTCAGTTTCCCTTCGCCTCCCGCAGGCAGGACCCCTGCCCGGCTCCCACACACATCCCAGCCTTCGGAGGGTCGGGGACACCCCCAGAGCTCCCCACCCAGCCACCCCAACGTCCCCTCGCCCGGAGAGGGCCACCCTGTCCCCAGGAGCCCCGGGTGGGCTCCCATCAGCCCCAACCTGCTCCCCCCACCCCAGCACCCTTATTTTTTGGCTCGCTGCAAATGAGCAAAAGGGTTATTTCTGCAGTTCCGACATGTCCCTGCGTGTCCCGTCCCTGCAGAGGGGGAGATGGCCCCGGGGGGCGGGGGGGGGGGGGACACACCACACACGGGGATGGGGGGGGGACACAGCGGTCCCGGGGCAGGGGGACCCCGGGCAGCCACCCCGTCCCATCCCGGGTGACAAAGCGAGGTGGGGGGGAGGTATGCAAACCGGGGGCACCTCGGGCTTGCGAGCCCCCCCCCTCCCCGAGCCGAGCCCTTACCTCGCCGCCCCGCCGGACCCCGCAGCCCCCGTACTCCTCCAGCCCCGCGGGGGGGCACGGCGAGCCGGCCACCAGCATGGCAGCGGGGAGGGAGGGGGGGGAGCTAGGCGGCGGGCACGGACCGGGGACCACCACCCCACGCAAATCCCACACACACCCCCCCGCTCTCTCCCGGGGTTGCGGAGCGCCCCCGGGGGGTCCCCGGCCCGCCCTCACCCGGCCTCCAGAACCTTCCCCGCGGCCCCGGTACCCCGCTCCCCACCACCGCTTTCATAGCGCGGCGGCCCCGCCCCTAATCTCTGCCATTGGTGGAAACGGGGGAGGGGGCGTGACCGAGGCGTGCCGTCAGCCAATAGGGAGAGGCGGCGCGGGGGGTGCTGGGGGTTGTAGTTCGAGCCGGGCTGCAGCCCGCGGGCGTGCGGTGGCCACAGCCCTGAGCCCGCTGGGGGTGGGGGGGAGCAATGTCGAGGGGGCGGGGGGGGATGTCCCGCGGTCTGTGGGACGAGAGGAAGGGCGGGACTCCCCCCCCCCCCCCCTGCACAGCTCCGCTGCGGCGCTGTCCCCAGCCTGTGACACCGGAGGGGGGGGGAGAGAGAATATGTCCCCAGCCTGTGACACCGGGGGGGGGGGGGGGGGGCGGAAAATGTGTCCCCAGCCTGTGACACGGGGGGGAGGGGGGTGGAAAATGTCCCCAGCCGGTGACACCGGGGGGGGGGACGGCCGGAAAATGTCCCCAGCCTGTGACACCGCGGGGGGGGACTGCAGAAAATGTCCCCTGGGACCAAGGGGAAAAGAAACCCGATGGCAAAGGGGCACTTTTATGGGCAGTGGGTCTTTGCCCAAAATCTCACCACCTGCACAGAGCCTGGCTCCGCGCGGCCGTGAGCAATCGCCGTGTCATCCCCCCCCCGCCACCCCGCTGTCCCCCCCCCCCAGCTTCACAGGGAGCATTTTGAGTCACCCGGGGCAGAAAAAGACCCCCCAAGAGTCACCTCGCCTTGCAGCTCCCCCCTCCCATCCTCGCCACAGCGTCCAGCTCCCCTCCGCCTGTATAACAGACACCGAACCCCACAAAAGAAGGTGAAAGAAGGAAAAATCATTTAAAAAAAAAAAAATATATATATATATAAAAAAATAACAAAACCCCAGCCAGGGGTGGCCCCAGCCAGCAGCGCCGATAACAACCTGCTGCCGCTTGACAGCCCACACGTGGCAAAGTCCAGCAAACGGGAGCCGCTGCAAAAACAACTCGGGTTTTGCCCGGCAACAGCCTCCTCCGGCTCCTGCCGGTGAAGCCAACGTGGCAGCACGATGCTGGTGGCACGGCCAACGGCCGGCATGGCCAGTGGCCACCGCGCCATGGCACGCCGGCAGCTGCACCAGCCCCTGCGGGGAGAGGGAATGCGGCAGGTCCCCAAATGCCTCCAGTGCTCCTCGTCCTTCTCCCCGCAGCCGGCAAACGCTCCGTGCTATTTTTAGGGCTGTTTTGCAAAAGCTCCGCAGCCGGGACGCGAGGGTCCGGGTGGCTCTGGCCACCCCGAGGTGTCCGCTGCTGGCTTTGCAACTTTGAGAGGAGCAATTTGGGGTTTTAATTGGAGATGATCCGAGGCGCCGGAGGTGCCTGCTCCAAGGGGAACCCGTCCCCACGCTCCCCCAGGGCCAGGGATGCTCTTTCAGCCCCTGTCACCCCGGTCCAGCTCCATCACCGGCTCCCCCGCCGCTGGGAGCCCTGGAGCTGCTTCACACAGAGACGGGGGGACAAGAGCCAAGATGGTCCCCGGCCAGCACCGGGGCTGTGGCTACTTAAGGCCACGAGCTCTGGGTTTGCTTTGGCCGAAAACATCATCCCGGAGATAAAAAGCCGCCTCTCGTTTCGCAGCAGCGAAAGACACGTGGTGTAAGCAAAGCAGATGGGGGGGGGGCGGGCTCCCTCTGTTCTCCCCTTTCTGCCCCCCAAAAAGCTCCGGACAGGAGGGGGATGGGCTGAGGGGGACCTGGGGACCCACGGGGGGGGGGGGGGCGTGGTGGTGGTGTCAGGTGATGGTCCAACTGGAGATGCTGCCAAATATTTAATATAAAAATATCCCATCAGAAGATGGCGAGGGCTGCGCCAGAAGGATGTTCACCCCCCAGCTGGCTGCCCAGAGCCTCCGGCTGTCCGGTGGGATCATCCAGAGCCTCCGGCTGTCTGGTGGGACTGGAATGTGCCACGGTCCCTCCCTGCAGAGCTGGGGCTGAGCCCGGCCGGGCGGTCGCTGAGCCGGGCAGTGCACTCGCTCGGCACTAAGGAGCAGCACGGGATCCCCCATCTGCTCCGCAGCCCCCGGCGCAGCCCCTCGAGAGGCCGTCGGCAACGTTACCCGCGGGCTCAGCGCTTTTCCTGGCCTGTTTGCGATGCTCCTGCCCACGGAGCAGCCGGCTCAGGCTCCCAGCAGCCACGTGCCGGGCAGAAGAAAAGGACCTGCCACCACCTCCGAGCTGCCAGGGGCTCGTACCCACTCCGTGTGCCAGGAATGGGCGATAGCAGGCAGGATCTCGGCCGTCAGCATCCCTCGAGCCCCTTTGACCCACCAGCCTCACCCAAGAGCACTTAAAGTTCCATCTTTTGGCCCAGTTTGGGCTCAGCAGTGCTCATTTTTCAAGCAAAAAGGACTGCAGGAGGGTTTCTCCCTGCTGGCTAATTCCCAGGGATTCACCAGGGCACGCAGCAGCCTCGCGGCTGGGCTCGTTACGGTATTCAGCGGGAAAAAGGGTGGCAAAGGAGAGGCAAAATTCCCTCGAGAGAGAGGAAACCAAGAGCCGAACCCAAACACCCTGTTTTCCCAAAACACGGGGAACACGCAACGGCTCGGTAGTTATTTAGGGATGGGCAGTGCCCTCATTAGGAAGATGCCGACCGGACAAATCTGTTGCCTTTAGTTTAACGGTGCGCGGCCGAGAGAGCTAAGCGGGAAGGCCAGCCGGATTCCTTAAGGTAAGTCACCTCAGAGCAAGCAGCGAGGTTGGCTGGGGACAGCCGTCGCCTTGTCCTGCCGCCTGGGACTTCACCAGCCCAAATTCCCCCCGAGAAGCAGCAGAGACCACGCAGGGACCCTCTGCAGGGACCGACTGGGACATCCGGAGCAGATATGGCCCGTACTGTTCTTTAAGCGTTTCCTTTCCTTACGTGCTCCGCTCCTGGTGGCCATCCATCTCCTCCGAAGGCGGATGGCCACCATGGCTGGTCACCCCCCACCTCCCCACTAACAGGGAAAACCCGCCGGCACCCCGCCTTGGTGGGCTGGGAGAAGGAAGCTCAGACGGTTTGTGGGGTGGAAAAGGGGATTCCTCCGCAGCCGTATCCTTGGAGCCGCGGAGTTTGGTAACCCCGACGTGGTCCTCGGCGCCGCAACGCTCCGACGGGAGCCGCAAAATGCTCAGCGCCTCGCTCCAGGGAGATGGATGTGGGTTCAGCGGGATAAACACCTGAGAAATGGTGGGGTTTTACTGGTTTTTATGGGTGGTGGATCCTCGGGAGGGAGCCGCCATTCCCGCGTGCTCCAGGAGCAGCAGCTGAATACTGGGACGGCTGGTCTGGCCCTGGTAAGGACGGGGGTTACAGCCAAAACACCTTTGGACTCCTGGAGCTCTGGAGGTTTCCTTTGGAAGGAGGCAAAGGGCAGCCGAGATTTCTTCAGGGAAAACTCGTGAAAAAGGGAAAAGCCGCATCCCAGAGGAGCGGGTCTCATCGCCTGTGCCGGTTTTCCCCCCTTAGCAGACGACGGGGCAGCGCTGGGCGTTTCCCACCCCTAAAACCCCACTTGTTTTCTCCGGGGGTCCCAGCCGCTCCCCAAGTTTCCCTTCGCTCTCCCAGTTTCCTCGGTTCCCTCCCTCCCCTTCCCTGCCCAAGGCTCGCGCCCACCTCTCCCCCCTCAGCTACAAAACGCACCTTTGCCGAACCTTTAACAAACAAACAAAAAAAAAAACCAAAACCCAAAAAACCCACGTTAAAACCTTAGGCGTTTTGGTTTTTTACAGGCAATTTTAAAGCCCCTTGCCCCCAGGACGCGCCGCCTGAGCCAGCGCTCCCAGACAGCCCCCGTAATTAGGGAGGAAGGGAAGGGAGCTCGTTTGTGGGTAATTACCGGCGGGTTAAGTCGGTTCATTCCTGCTGTCGGGCTGCAAAACTGGTCGTATTCATTTGCCTGCTAAAGTTTCAGGTCCTTGCCAGGGGGCCTGCAAGTTTGAAAAGGAGATATTTGTTCGAGTAATTACTTAAACTAAATAAATAAATACATTAATTCAACAGATCTCAAGAAAGGGCTTTGCGAGAGGTTTTTCTTGTGCCCTGGAAACCCAACCACCTCCAACTCCGGGAACTTTGAGCTTCTGCCTCTTGAGAAGAGATTTCTGCTGGGAACAGAACGTCAGCTCACCCGAAACGAGAGGAACGGGGAAAAACACCGACCAAAAATCTGGAAGTCTCGTTTTCGACCTTGATTTCATTACTAGCAGGTGGCTGAGATCAGTATTTAATATTGAAGTGTGTTCAGTTACTGCCAAAACCGTATTTTCCTAAAGCTTTGATATAGAAGTAAAGCAATCACAACCCCAAATAAATTAAATATATATACATATATATCTTTCTGCAAACATTCAAACTGCTTTAGAAGCCGTGGATAAACCACGGAGGGAAGGAAGCGTGTGCCAGCAGAAAAAGGCAGGAGCCAGCCGTTTCTTACACCCAAGATCTGGCTGGGAAATGCAAAAAATTGCCCGTAAACCTTTGGAAATCCTCCCCGCGGCTCCGGCCAGGGAGCGACCCTTCGGAGACACGGGAGGTGGAGGGTGAGGATCTGGCTCCGGCTCTCCCCGCTGACTCGGAGCCCAGCCTTTGGCACATCAGTTCTCATCTATCTCCCCACCGGCCGTAAAACGAGGATGAATTGGGCAGATTCCAGGACGGGCAAGGTTTGTGCTGAGCTCAGCAGAGATAAAGCGCCCTGTAAACGCTGGCACCGCTGGCACGCTCAGGCAGCGTTAGCCAGGAAAAACGTGCCAAGCTCGCCTTCTCGTGAGCCTTTTTCCCCCGTGGCAGACGCGGCAGGATGCGAGCTTGCGATTCCGGCACCCACATCTCCGGAGGGTTGCGATGAGCAGCCCAGGGTGTCCTTGGAGTTGTTCCCCGGGGGTCAGCGCTGGCTCCGGTCTCGTTCAACGTAATCATCGCTGAGCTGGATGAGGGGACAGAGTGTGCCCTCGGCAAGTTTGCCAATGACAAAACTGGGGGGAGTGGTTGACGCACCAGAAAGCGAGACCTTCGGCGAGACCTTCGCTGCCATTCAACGAGGCTGGAGCGTTGGGCGGAGAAGAACCTCATGAAGGTCAACAAGGGCAAGCGTAGGGTCCTGCACCTTGGAAGGAATAACCCCAAGGCAGCGGTACAAGTCAAGGGTTGGCCTGCTGGAGAGCAGCTCTGTGGAAGGGACCTGGGAGTCCTGGGGGACAACAGGGTCACCATGACCCAGCAATGGGCCCTGGTGGCCAAAAAGGCCAATGGTCTCCTGGGGGACATTAAAAAGAGCGTGGCCAGCAGGTGGAGGGAGGTCATCCTCCCCCTCTGCTCTGCCCTGGGGAGGCCACATCTGGAGTGCTGGGTCCAGTTCTGGGCTCCCCGGGTCAAGGAGGACAGGGAACTGCTGGAGAGGGGACAGCAAAGGGCTCCCAACATGCTGAGGGGACTGGAACACCTCTCTGCTGAGGAACGGCTGGAGGACCTGGGGCTGTTCAGCCTGGAGAAGACCGAGAGAGGATCTCATCAATGCTGATCAATACCCAGAGGGCGGGTGTCAGGAGGATGGGGCCAGGCTCTTCTCAGTGGTGTCCAGGGACAGGACAAGGGGTAACGGGCACGAACTTGACCATGGGAAGTTCCACCTCAACACGAGGAGGAACTTCTTTGCTGTGAGGGTGGCAGAGCCCTGGCACAGGCTGCCCAGAGAGGTGGTGGAGTCTCCGTCTCTGGAGACATCCCAAACCCGCCTGGACGCGTTCCTGTGCCACCTGCTGTGGGTGACCCTGCTCTGGCAGGGAGTTGGACTGGGTGATCTCCAGAGGTCCCTTCCAACCCCTCCGTTCTGTGATTCTGTGATCCGAAAACAAGCCTAATAAGGAGGGACAAGGAGCTGGTCAAGGCCACCGACGCAACGCTCAGCTCAGAAAGGCCCAAGTCCTGTGAGGGACACACCGAACAAACCCTGCTGGCTTTGCACCCTCTCCCCAGGTATCCCCAGCACCCTCTGCCTGGGTTTTTGGTCTAACCCCGATTTTTGGTCCAACCCAGCACAGTACGAGGCATCACCCTGAGCCGCAGAAACCCAGCGAGGCTGCAAGAGCTCCAGCGCTCCAGGAAGGACATCCCTCCCTCTAGGGGCTGAAATCCAGCAAACCCGGGATGAAATCCCTGCCTGGCGCACATCAGCCTCTGCTTTCACAGGCGCGAGAAGGCAAAGAGATTGGAAGAATAACAAAGAGATTGGAATAGCACCTACGAGAACGATTTCATAGAAACTATCTTTCTTCCCTGCATTTAACTCTGAATTTGGGTATTTTGGAACAAGTCCTGTGAGGAGCGGCTGAGGGAGCTGGGGGTGTTCAGCCTGGAGAAAAGGGGGCCGAGGGGAGACCTTCTCGCTCTCTGCAGCTCCCTGAAAGGAGGGGGTAGCCGGGGGGGTCAGGCTCTTCTCCCAAGGCGATGGGACAAGAGGAAACGGCCTCGAGTTGCACCAGGGGAGGTTTAGGATGGATATTTGGAGAAATTTCTTCACCAAAAGGGCTGTCAAGCATTGGAAGAGGCTGCCCAGGGCAGTGGTGGAGTCGCCATCCCTGGAGGGATTTAGAAGCCGGGCAGACGCGGTGCTGAGGGACACGGGGTAGTGGTGGCTTTGGCAGTGTTGGGTTGATGGTTGGACTCGGTGATCTGAAAGGTCCCTTCCAACCTGGACGATTCCATGATTTTATGTGTTTGTCACAACTAACGACTCCCAGCAAAACAGCTGTTTTCTGGGCGCAACTCCGGGCTTTGAAAAAATATCTAATATGGAAGGATTATTTTGAGCTGAAAAAGCCGTCGAGGTGTTTCCCCAGAGCGAGGGTTTGCCTCTTCCCACCCGCGCTCCGGGAACAGACGGTCAAGGACAGGGGAGGTCCCCTGCCCTGCCAGGGGAAAGCACCGGGACGTCGCACCCAGAGCGGAAGGGGAGAGCACAAAACTCAGCTCCGGCTCCCAAAAGGAGGCGGGACACTTCCAAAGGGAAATCTCCGGAGAGTTTGTTTGGATTTGTTTTTTTTTTTTTTTTTCCACTACCGAATTTCTGCTGGAAAATTAGAATCTTTAAATAACCCCAAACCAATAAACCAAACCTGATTTTCCTCCAGACTCACGGCTGAGATAAGGGGAAGAGTTGAGAGACACAACTGGTGTTTACTCACCTCGTTTGCGTCTGTATCCTAAAAAAAAAGCCCTTATCCTCGGTGTCTTTTTGTTTCTCACCAAGAGCGTGGTTTTTGGTTTTTTGGTTTTTTTTTTTTTTTTTTCTCCCCCCTGTGCTCTGCCTTCATTCATGCGGTCGGGGAAGGAAATCGAGAATAGATGTGGTCGGATACAGCCGGATGGGTCCTGGATGTAACCAAGTAACGAGGATCCTAGCAACAGGCTGCACTGGGAGGATTTAAAGATAGAAACAAAAGTAGGAGCGAACCAAACAATGGAAAAATGCCGCCTCCTTCCCATACGCACCAGACCCCGAAGCAGCACGACCGACGCTTCGACCAGGCAGCCGCCAGCAGGAGATAAACCAGTTCCAGGCGGGGAACGATGCTTTGGTTGTTGGGTTGTTGGGTTGGTTTTTGTTTTTCTTTAAGGCAAATAGAAAGTATCAGACACAAATGAGGATTCTTTTTTTTTTGTGTGTGTGTTTTTTTTTTTTTTAAAACACTTTTACAGTTGTCAAGAGTTTTGTACAAATCAAAGCATCCCTTTTAAAATCTCCATTATTACAAACATACAAAGGAACAATGTTATTACTACAAATCATCGGCTACTCAACTGCATGATCAATTTATCACAATTAAAAAACCCCAAAACATAATAGTACGTACAGGGCCTTTCTCCCTCTATTTATTTCTGTATCTTGAGGGAAGCGAAAAAGCAAAGCCCCCATTAAAAAAAAAAAATCCCGTCAACGCACCTCATTTTCTAAAAACGTGTGAAGTATAAAATTAGGTGAGTATTTTCCTGCTGTCACACTCTGGCAAAGTGTAACAACTTTTTTTTTTTTTTTTTCCTTTTTTTCACATCAGAAGTCTCCTTAAAAAAAAAAAAAAAAAAAAAAGACCAAAAAAAACCCCACATGGCAGAGTGTCTGATGCTGCAGTGTGCTCCTTCCATGCCGGAAGCCAACATCATCAAAAAAAGTGCCTTTGAATAAAGTCATCTTTAGTAACAAAAAAAAAAAAAGAAAAAAAAAAAGGAGGGGGAAAAAAAAAATCACAAGTTAAAAGCTTAATAAAAACCCTGACAGAGCAGCCAGCCCCGCATCAAAAAAAAGACAATTTCTCCTCTTCGCTACCTACCTTTAGCGCTGCTCCAAAGGTTTTATATCTCCTACTCCTCCGCCCCGAGGGTCTCCAAACCCTGAGCTCTTTCTTCCCAGCCCGGATGGAGCTGGGTGCCGGGCTAGCGAGGAGCTGAGCCATGCTTTCCCCTCCGCACTGGCCAAGTGCTTTTTATCCACCCCCCCTACCCCAAACCCCAAAAGCCCGAGCCTGGGGAGCTGGAAGGGTCTGTGGTCTCCGTGCTGTTTCTGAGAAGCACGTCCCTGTTACAGGGAACTTTCGTAGCCCTTTTATTCTGCTGGTTTTTCATCAGCAGTGAGAAATGTCCCTGGAGAGCCCCCAAAAAAACCACTCCCCGACTTGGGTCGCTGCCTGAGTAAGCGCTTTCCTGGAGCCAACCTGGCCCCTATTTCGGCATCTGGAAGGGAGCTGTGGGGCAGGAAAAGGGGGGAGAAGAGGGTCAGCTCCATCCAGGGACTGAAGGGAGCAGAGGGAACATCCAAGCCTTGAACTCTCCTCGCGTAAAGCAATGGAGTAAGAGACGCTTGATCACACCAAGCTGCAGAAGTCATCAAAGCCTCAAAGGTCACCGAGTAACCAGGGCACCAGGGCAGGGGGGAGGGATATGGGGTGAAATTTGGGTCTGTATCATTACGCTCTGGCTCCCAACCCAAAAGCTATCAGAACAAAACAAGAAAACACAAAACCAGGGCGTTCCGTTTGCCAAGTTGACATAGAAAAGAAAAAAACAAAACAAAACAAACCCAAAAAAACTTCCAAGATAAATACATAAGCCCCCATTTTGGAAGCATCTTCAAAAAGCTGGATCAACCGTTCTCAGCAGTGGCACGACCTTCCAGTAACATCTGTTGGGCTGGTGATTTATCGGCTTCCTTTTGAAGAGGGAACAGTTCAAGAAAAAAAAAAAAATCAAGCTCCCACCACACGCAGCTCCCGTCTTATCTGCGTTAACGACTGGCCACGGTTATTGCCTCCCAGCAGCAGGTTGGGAACCAGCACGAAGTCTCTAATGCAGCAGGTTCCTGTTTGCTAATGGAAAGGGTTGGCAGTGGTAGTAACTGGTTAGGAAAAAAACTTCGTCCAGAATGCAGTACTTCAAGGGGTGGTGGGGGGGGGAATATTTAGGATGGCTGGGACCTCTCCCCGTGGATCAACAGACCGGTATTCAACAGAGATCGAAACCAGCCACGCTGAAGCATGCTGTCGAAAGGCAACACACACCAGGCGTTTCCATCGAGTCCACGGCAGTGGGATAGTGAGAACAACACCGAGGTTTTGGCTTCCAGCGATCAGGCAGGTCTCCTAGACTCCTTGGCTAATGCTGGGGAAAGCTCCCAGATTGGGGGGGTTTGGTTTTAAGGGGAGGTTATTGCTCCCGACTTCTCAGGCTTTTTGCCCTTCGACAGGGCAGCTGCTTGCTTCAGGAGTTCTCTGTTCTTGGCCTGGAAACACAGTGAAAACGGGTATTTAATGGCATGGATCATCACCGGTTCTAGGGATCCTAGAATTGCCTGGACAGAAGCTGCTGGCATCCTGCGCACAGGCGAAAAAAGGAGGACGTTGCTGCGTGGCATCACAGCACGAGCTCAGGTCCCGCATCTCACCTCTAACCACCCAGAAAGGGCTCTGCACATCCCTTCCCCCTCGCGTCCCCCCCGCTGTAACTGAGAAGTGGGCTGAAAGTTAACAGCTTCCACGGTGAAAGGTGACAAATGCGCAACTCGCATTAAAGCAGCCAAGGACACTCACCAAGGTCAGCGGGACCGGCTTTCCTTCCTTCCTTCCCCTCTCACCAGCCACCCTGCTTTCACAGCGTGAGAGGCGATGGAGCAAAACTCTGGTCACTGAAGCTCCCGTCCTGACTCTTGTTTTAGCAACTCGAAGGCCAGCTTCCCCCACCCCACACTCTCACTTCTATCCAAAAAGCGGGTTGGAGCAGCTGACTGTTCTCCAGCTTTGCTTCACCCTTGGTGTCGTCATGTGCCACCAACGTTTTATCAGGATTCGGCGCTGTGCTGACCCTGCATCCCCACTAGAAGCCTTCTGAACCCACCAAACATGTAACAACTTAGTCTCGCTATTTTACACTGAATTAAAAGTCATGGCAACTTAGGCACAAGGCTCTCTAGGCCCTTCTACCAAACTTCTGAGCTCACTCTCCTCTAGCCTGTGTCGTAAATCATGCTACAGCAGTAGGATAAAGGGTAGAACCCATGTGAAGCCAGATACAGGTCTTCTGCATTGGTTTCCAGTGAATGAATGAATATGCAAAGGGTTACTTAGAGGAATTAAACCCTCTGCTCCAGTGCTGCACGCGGTAAAGCAGCTTCTTTTACCTTCTGCAGACAGGAAGAATACAGGCACCCCTGCTTCCTTCCCCCCAAGAAAAGACAAGACGAAATAATAAAACCCAACAGCACGTTCAAAAAGTGAATCATATGAACACTTCAAGGCACCTAGAGTACACCGAGAGGATTTGAATTTTTATTTTGGAATCAGGAAAGAAAGTTTCCGGAGCCTCGGTCAATACCAGCTGAAGTAAAACATTCAGACACCAGAAAGGAGGAGTTCGGGGCAGTCCCAGTCCGAGCTAAGTACAAACAGCGCAGACATGCAAACCCCTCTCCACCCACCCAGGAGAGACAGGTGGCTGCAGGCAAACCTGCTCGTGGAGCTGATGCTTCCTTTTTCTTTTCAGAATTAAGCAAGTTCAAGGCTGTTGGAAGGTGTCCGACAGCTTTCAAGGCAGAAGTCCTCCTTGAGCTACAGCAGAGGCAGCAGCGGGGTATCCTGTTCCCACGCACACCGAGCAACCAGCGTGCTCTGCCTTAAACCACTGCAAGGAGTGGGGGGGGTCGTCTCCCACTTAGCCCTTGACCTCGCAGCCAGGGCTGTCAAGGCAACCGAAAAGTGGTGGTTTGGGCTAATGGAAAATTGTCTATTCAGAACCGGAGTAAACACTAACTCATTCTTTGCAGGCCACCCAAAGCTACGAGATAGAAACAGCTCTGGGCTGACACAGGCGGCGCAGGATCAATAAAGCAGAACAGAGACAGAAGGCTCTGGCTGTCATCAGTCCCTCAAACACAAACCACCAGTGCCTCCCAGCTCACGAGGAGCCGGACGCGCAGCCAGCCCTCGGCACACCACACACAGATATTCCAACCTTCAGACAGGCTTACAGCGCTTAAGAATGTGCATTGTGAAGGGGATCTCCCAGGCACCAGCTTCCTGACAGCAGCTCTAGTCTCTAAAACCTGTCTTCCACTCTGATAATTAACTTGGGTGTGTGCTGATGGAGGAGGGGCTGTTTTCTCAGGGGGAATACACAAGCCTTTTGTCTTATCCCCTCCCATTTCTCATGGCTAGGGCTTTAGACCATTATAAACCCCAGAGTAATTAAAGGGTGCAAAGTTCATTTCTGTGTCTGATTCCTTCCCTGTAACCAGCTCCCCTTTGACCCGATCTTGTCGGTGGCTCAGAGCGTATTCATGCTGATAGTCTGCCTAGTGTTTCCATGGCCATGACAAGAATCCTGCTCTCCCTGTTCCCTCCAGCTCAGGGACTCCTTTATTTAGACTAGAGAGATACAGTGCTAAAGGAACTGCCAATTGTTTCTTAAGCTTTGTTCTCTCTGGTTACCGGTCACATAAATCACATTAAGAGTTAAGTGGTGCAGGGAGCTGACAAAGGTTCTGCAGTCTGGAGAAACAGGTTCAAACCCCATTTTGGCAAGGGGTTAAAATGAGTTTGAGGGTTCCCATCTAGTCCATGGGGGACACGACACAGCGCTTCACAATACAGTCAGTCTGAGCCTGAATAGCGAGCAGCAAGGAGGATATAAATAGGGGTTATGATGCACCACAGCCTGTTACGGAGCTGGGGAGGGGCTTGTCTGGCAGAGCAGAGAGGCTGCAGGACAGGGCGGAGGAGCGTTAGAAGAGCTGTGTGCGCAGCAGCTCACGGGGTGTTGTGAACAGGAGTGTCCTCGGTCACTCCTGGGTACAGCACAGCTCAGCAAATTAAAACAAAAATGCTGTCACCTGTAACTGCTCCATGACCTCCTTGTGTGTCTTCTCCATTTGGTTCATCTTTGCCCTCATCTGCGACTCCTGGTACTGCAGGTCAGCTTTCAGCTCTGTGATCTGCAGATAAACCAGTAAGAAGCAAGTGAGGTGGAAGAAGAAATTAAGGCCTTAACCCCAGGCGCACCTCGCCACCGAAAACGCCTCTGCAGGAGTTGTGTGAGACTGGAGGAGTTCAGAAACGTGCTGGGGTGGGCAGGGGGAGCGCAAAGAGCCCAGAACCGTACCACTGAGCAGCACAGAGAAGCAGGAGCAGCCAGGGCTGTCTTTCTGCACAGAGCAGCATGTTTCCTCTCAGTTTTGCCCCAACATGGAGGTCTCCAAGACAGTGGTCAGAAAATGACCCTTTATGAAATGAGATCTCCTGGGTGGGTCCAGAAACCCCCTTTAACTTTGGAAAGGAGGCAGCCTGGAAACAGCCAGAAACTCTCTTGCTCGCTCCGAGATAAAAAGCCAGACTCTGCTGGAGTGCGATCTGTGTGAATATGTCAGCATGCTGGGGGGGGGGGGAAGGAAGCCAAGGGCTGTACCTTCTTCTCCTTCTCCAAAATCATCTGATCTTTCTGGTGCAGCATCTTTTTTAAAGTAGCCACTTCCTCCTTCAGCTGGGCAATGATAACAAAGTGGTCAGTGCCAGGAGAGTCCAGGGCAAGGTCTGGAGAAAAACTGCAACAAAGAAAAGGGAAAGACTCTCATGGCGACCCCTTCTCTTCGTTGAGGCAGGGAAACGCCCACAGACGGCACTCAAAGGAGAACGGGAATCGTTTCATGGTACACATTGTGTCCTCCAAACACTCCTTGAATGCAGGTGTTACCTGTTTCCCTGCTCTGGATGCCACATGGAATTTGGGAAACACATGGTACGAAACAGAGCCAACAGGGATTACGTGCGATATATTGAGTTGTATTATTGCATGATCAGCAGGGACACGGAACTGCTACAGGTGACATCGGCAGCGTCTGCAGCAACCATTCAAACAGCAAGGATCCCTTTTCCAACCAAAGAGTTGGGGACAGCAGTCAGAGAGCTAATGAAACTTTATGCAAGCGCTTAGGAACCCTCCTAGCTCACCGGCAGTCCTTGGACGCACAGCAAAATTTTTCACTAAATGTAAACAAACATTCTGGCAAGGAAGGAACATGAAAGAGAAACAAATAACCTCAAGCTAAACAAACAAAGCAAAGGGAGATACCTAGATTAAAGTCAGCACTGTCCTCAGCAGGGAAAAGGGGTAAAAAGGCATGCTGGACTTTTCTATTTTGATTCCACCGTGACACAGCGATTTAGGAAAAAGTTTCATTACCACTTGAGAGCAGGAAAGACTCTCTCCAGAAGACAGAGTAATAGCCAAACACGCTACTTGTGCACCACCAGGTACTCTAAACCTAAGCAACCAGCTGAAAACTTATCTGGACAAGTCACTCTCCTGCACTGGTGATTCACAAATGTCCCTATGTGATACCCAGTAAACGGGGCAGCCACGCACAGTCTTGCACCACAGGAATATTTCAGATCGTAAAATACAATAAGCTGCAGCCACAGGCCTAGGGACCTCACCTGATCTTTGCCTGCCTTCTGTTTCTTACCGCTGTAACGATAAACCCGATTTTTATCTCTTGGTGATAAAAGGGCAGCACACTCCCAGCCACACACACCTGAAATTGCTGTTTAAAAAGTTAACAGTAATAAGACAACAAAGCTTCACCTAGATTACTTCAAGTCTGGCCGTTGTCAGACAGCACTGCTGCTATAAATAGCCAGGGTTACCTGAAGCCTGACCTTTTTTTAAAGCCTCCAGAGTAAGTCAATATATCTTAAGGCCTGCATTCAGCTCTAAAGCTGGGAGCTGCAGTGGACTGGGGAAGGCATGGTCTGAACCCAAAATGCCCCCTCTCTCAACTACGCTGCCACCTCCGTGCTTCCAGTCCCCCATCCGTACACCGAGGCTGAGAGTACCGTCCGCTCACCTCACACAGGTTCTCCTCTTGTGCCTGGAAATAATCCACTGCCTAATTAAAAGCACAGTCTGCATCGTTTCGACTGGTTAGCAAGGATCTGGCAGAAGAAAAGGCTCTTTCCACCGCTGTGCTGGGGAATCTACAAAGGGAAACTAAGCAGGGGGGCAGCTTCACAGATCTGAAAGTCACAGGACAGCCCTGCGGCACTGGGAGAGAAAGCTTGGCAAAGGAAAACTCAGAACGGAGGGTCTGTAGGAGGCAGCCCGCAGTGGAAGAGTCTTGCATGGTTAAAACATGCTGACAGCAGAGCCCACGCCGTAAGATGTGGCAGGTCCCTGGGTACCCCAGCTCTAGCGTTGTGCTTGTCACGCTGGGCAGCTCTCGAGTGCAGAAGGGGTTCATACGCGCACATTCGTAGAGACTACCTCCATTTTAAAACCATTCCCAAGTACAGTTTCCCCAAGTGGAGGCTGTGCAAGATGATGGTGGGTGCTCCAGCACCTTTCTGTGTGGAAGCACATTACCAACAGCAGCTTTAATTTCCCACTCAGTGCTATGCTGGGGAGGAGAGAAAGAGAGAGAAAAAAAGCAGCCTCTACAGAGAAAAAAAGGCTTCCTCACTGATTCCCTCTGGCTAAAAACAAACTCTTGCTTACACCATTCCTTTGCCCAGGCAGGCTTGCCTCCTGCCATATCCTGGGGTGATAAAGAATGCTGGGAGATGCTCACATTTCCCTGAGCGGCTCCGGCAGGAAAAATTCCCTCCTTGTCAGCTCCTGTTGCAGAGCACACTGTGGAGTCGAGGAGGTGAGAGCCGGCCCTGCCACCCAGCGGGGAGAAGGGACAGGCGGGCCACCAGCCTTCCACAGAGCTGTTCTCGCACTCAGACGACCCGGTAGCCAGCCCCAGGGCTTCGAGGACCCTGGGCTCTGCACCCACAAGTGGGTAACGGTGGGCTCAGGGTGCCCAGGCACCCTCTCCTGTCAAGTATGTCGAGCACAGGCAGGTATTTTTCTGTCCAGTTGCTGCAAAATGAACCCTGAAATGCGTCAAGGTGCTAATTAAAGAAGCAGCTATTTTTTTTCCCCTATTTTTTTTTTTTGAAAGACTGACAAGTTAGTAATGAAAGGTTTCTCTGTCTTAAACCCCACGTTATGGAAGCAGCCCGAGACTCCAAAATTAGAAGGAAAACTGCCAAATACAAGTTGCTCCATTCCTTTAACAAACAGATTAAAAATTAAAACAACCAACCAACTAAAAAAAGCCATTACCCTTACAAACAAACTCCATACCCAGGATCCTAGCCCCTTGGAATAGGTCAGGGGTGCATGTGCTTTGAACAGTCTAAAATGCATGCCTCTAATTAAAGTGAATTAATGAGCTCCTGTTGCTTTCAATGGAGACAGAGGGAAAAACGGCGCTCTTCCTAAGCCGCCTGCCTCTCTCTGTGACTGCCTTAAACTCCATACCTGTTAAATGGCTGAAATCAGGCAAAACAAAGACCAAACTTAAAGATTTTGCTATTCAAGTCAGGCTAGCATAAAGAGGCACGAACCAGGCTGACCAAACCAGCACCCAAGTTTCACCTCAGACAAAAATACCCGCCATGAGCAAAAATCCAACCAGGTCAACGGGAACCAGCACCTGAACTTACACTTCTTCCTCCACCACCACCAAGAGCAGGTGCAGTCCAGGACTCCTCTATGCGAATGAGAATCATTGTACTAAACGAACTTTGCTGCTCAGCATCCTGCAGCGTCACTGCCCTCCCCCAGCCAGCTCAGTCAGTAGCGCTCATCATGGCTTGGTGTTAAAAGCACAATTTAGCACCTTGTCTATAGTCACAGAAGAAGGGACTGCAGCGTGTTGATCCGCAGAGCGTGGAACATAAAAACACTTCTGGGAGCGTTTGCACAAGAGGATGGGGACACCCGAATCAGGACCAGCACAGCACCAGAGGCTGGAGGTGACCCTGGGGTGCTCACACAGGCAGGGGCAGCCCAGGATAGCGGGATTAGTAGGTCAAGGTCTGCAGTGATCAAGAGACAGTGGGCAAGCAGGGCCAGTGCTGTTAGCTCCTCACAGAGCTCACCCAGCACGAACCATTCATCACCACACATTAAATGACTTTGGAAATCACTCAGTCCCCATATCATAGCCATTGGGAGCAACATCCACTCCAAAATATGTAAAAGAATCACATACAGAGGGAATTCAGTAAGACGCACTTATCGTATCCACAAAGGAGCGACAACTGCAGATAAGCTGGACCCTGCTGGAGATGTTGCCAAAGTCAACTGAGCTCACGTGTGCCCAAATTTTGTCCAGCTGAAGGCTGCATCAGACATTTGGCTAGAGCCCATGGCCAAGACACGCTGCACAGAAAGCTGTGACTGATCTCAGCAGCGAAGAGGTGCTGGATGTGTATCACCCCACTCCAGACTACGGTGCTGCTGAAAACATCCTTGCACCGCGGCAGGCCCTAACTCCACACTCAGGCTGCGACCCGGACTCCAGGCTGATTCTCGGGGGGGACAATCTTACAGAAAATGGTGCAAGAGGGGAGGGCTTTGGAGGGGGTTCATCCTCACAAAAAGCCCTGCAACTCCAAAACCACACTTAATGAACCACCATTATTATTCCTCTCAAGAAGCACAGCCATGTGTCTATTTAAGGCAGCTGCAGCTTGCCTTTTCTACAGCACGTTGCTGGAGCTCTTCAGTAGTTGCTAAAATTACACACAGTTTGTTACTGGGATTCATCAAAAAAAGTCTGTGGCAAGGACCACAGCCTTGGCAGGAGCCAGACTGACAACATCTGACACAAGAGCAAAATGAAGGCATTTGATTCCTTTAGTACATGCTCCTGTTTTGCAAACGAATGGCTGAGCGATTGATGCCAGAGCATGGGACCTTTTGCTCCTTGGCTATTTTCAAGCCAGCAGGGCTATTGCAATGAGTTGTCAGGTCTCAGCCCAGGCTTTAGTGAGCAGATAAAAATACCTGGTGTTGTGCTATAGCCCGGAGAGCAGCCTCAGCAGGTGAGCAGGAACCTCTCTAGAGGGAACGCTGATGGCTGCACCAGTTCTACCAGGGACCTCTCACCGGCACTGAAGGCAGTCAGATGAATTCTCTGACCACTCCGTGCTCAGCCACAGCTCCCAAGCCACAGTTAATCCTTAGATTTTCCAGCTTTTCACTGAAAACACCATTCAGATGATAAATGGTCTTTTAGACCACTCCGTAGGAATCACTGCCTTACAAATATTTAAGTTCTATTTCCCATCGTAGCATTTCACACATTAACAAACATCGACAAGGTGCCAATAGTATCTATAGGATAGATGTGATTTGTGATCTCGAAGAAAAGACATTCAAGGCAGGTAGCAATTAATGAATTACCAGTGGCTTTAACAGACCCTTTGGCACTAATGAGCCTATGCTCTGGTCCCAATTCACTGCTGTTTGGAAAGAAATCCATCGAGAGGGACAGTTTCCATGTAGGAGGCATTTCCCAGGGAGTGAGGGAGGGAGGGCAACAGGGGAGAAAACAACGGGTGATCTCACTTCAGGATGTCAGTGCCTTGAGAAACAGGACAATGGTGGGCACCGAGACTCTGTTGGGAAGCAGCCCACTGCGCCAACGTGGACGGGGCACTCTGGATAGGGGGACAAAGCATCTCGGGAGAGGAAGGAACGCTGAGAATCAGAGAGGAAAGGCAGGAATGAAAATATGCATGTACAAGACTGTAAAAAAATAAAAATCCATCTCAATCTCCTGTTTCTGCTAGTGACTCCCATTCTGCTGCGCATGCAGCTGGCATCAACACAATCCAGCAAAAACTGCGACTGCGGAATGGGATCGGATGCTTTCAAAGCTGTTTGGTTGCTTGTCCCTCCCCCAGAAGGCAGGAAGGGAAATGGGAGGTGGGTCTTGATCCTCTCCTCTGAGGCAGTCTCCCTGCAGATCAGTCTGATAGCCCCGAAAGCACAAAACCTGCAGACCTCAACTCTACAGCGCAGCCAACAGCCCCCCTCTCCCTGTAACAGCATGGAGAGGATAAAGCTGATCTGGCTGCAGTTTTTCTAACTGTTGGGGAGCTCAGCCAACAAGCAGTTTCTATTCTAGCAGGTACAGGCGCTAGGTATTCTTTTTCTCTTCAAACCTATGTCTAAATGCCAGATAAGACTGGCCTGCCAGGTTCCGGAAAGCTGCTAATGCAGCCCCTCGAGGTCCCAAAGCTCGAGATCCCTGCTCTAGCATAAGAGCTTTCTCCTATTTGCACAGAACTCTGTCATATAAAAACTTAGCAAACAAGACTGCCCACCCACAATTTCCCCATGTAACAGGCTCACCTGTCACCATTGGCAGATATAGCATCAAACTTGGCTTTCTTCTTTGGGATTTCGTTCTGAATAGAAGAGGTGGATAAGGTTTTCTGGCTAAAAAAACGAGGAAATTGTATGTCAGAACCTGAATGACTTGCAGTCGAAAACAGAGAAGCAGATAAATATTCCCACCCACTTTGAACCTATTAAAACAAGATTTCCTAGCGCAAGAAAGAATGATAAAAAAATTAATTCCTTGAAGAGTAGCTGGAGACTAAAAATAAACAGAAAACAATGCGTCAGTCAGATCAGTAGGTAGGTGAACAACTCACGCTTAAAATCTACATTTCAATAATTAAATTTTACAAATGCAATTTAGCTTTAATTGTATACAAGTTCAGTAAGTTGAATCACTAAAAAGCACTGTCGGACTACAAGTCTACTCCAGCACAGTGGGGTTTGCAAACTAGCAAAGCCTGACTTAGCCAGATTCTCCTGAACCACAGACAACTGCCAAAACCCATCACCAAGGTGCCGAGCCCCCAGGCGCTTCTCCCACTTACTTTCAGGAGCGCGCCTAGGGAGCGTGGAGCAGCCAGGCACCCTCTTTGCTCACTCCAGAGGCAAGCTCACCCTGCGCAACAGAAAAGCTCCTGCAGGTTACCTGTTATAGTGGCTGCCACTGCTGAGCCTACTGTACTGTTCCTTCTCTTGCAGGCTCGCCCGGGAAGAGCTGCTCAGGTGTTTGCACTGCTCTTTGGTCTTCTGTAGGACCCGTTTGTAGGACAGCGTGCACAACCAGCATAGCAGCTTGCCATCCACCTGGAAGGCGAGAGAAAGAAAGGGGGAGAAGTTTTGGTCTTCCTTCCTGCCCACAAACCAAACACAGAGAAGACAAGAAGCGCCGTCAGGCTTAAGATCACATACGAACAAGCAGCAATTCAAAAAGGATCCCTTGAGTATCTGGAAAGGGTAGGAATTGCATCTGGCATGGCTGGTGCAATGCAGACAGAACTCATTAATAGCAGCTTATCTACTGTAACGACAGCCTCTGCCAAGCTTCGCTTACTGACTGTCTTATAGCACCCATTCCCCAGGACATGCTACCTCTGGTGGGCTTTCTGTCAAAGCAACACCAAAGAATGGTACGTGACAGTGTAATCACCAGAGACCAAAACAGATCGGGTCTCTGCTTGAGGAGGATCAGCAGGAGGACAGGGATTATCAGTGAGAGATGTTTATAGCCTGCAGGAAGCAGGCCTTAGAAACACACACCTCCTAAGGAGCACTTATGTTGTTTAAGCACAGGGCGTGCAGAAGCCATGGAAAGGGTTTCCTGGTGGAGGTATGACACTTCCAGCTCCTCAGGCTACGGCACAAATATCGTTCCCCACCCCTCTTCCCGAGCAGGCACCTCACGTTTCACTCAGAGGCGCGTTCTCCTTTGCCAGCCCACCTACCCTTCGGCCAAATGCAAGAGATCTTCCACAGCTGATCTGGCAAAGGAGTTGAGGGGCTCAAAGACTAAACAGCTCCAAAACACAGCTCCCACAGCAAAGCTCAACTCCAGAAAAATACTTTACAACGAAGAGACACCCCCTTTTGAAATGCTTGAGATCATGTGAAGGAGATGGACAGACAATCACTGCCATCAGCCCTTTTACCTTTTTGGCCTCCTTTTATAGAGATACTGACCTTCTTTCTGTCATCCTTCCGGTCAAACGCACACTGCTGCTTGCACTGCTCGCAGGAGTGCGGAGGTCCATACTTCTTTTCGGAGTTTGTGCAACGCTGGCACTTGTTTCCAATAAATGCTGCTATAATGTTGCAGTACTGGCAGGGTTTTGGCTTTAAGAAACAAGAACAACTGATACAGCAGTGCTGCCTAATTACATTAATACATTGCTCTTTCCCCTTCTCCCCATCACTTCAAAACTTTTATTTCCTCATTCCGACCTAAGTATAATGCTGATCCAGGAGACATAACTACATCTGGACCCCTGGTCTCCAGCTAAATGCATTTAGCCATGGCACCCAGACCATTTATTAAGGGCTATGAAATCTTCAGAAAATGTATAACACCAAAATAGAAACAATCAAAATTGCTTTTTCAGATTTCAGACAAGCAGGAAAGAAAGATTTATCACTGCTTCCTGCAGCAATCTCAGTTTGTGTAAGCATGCTCTTGTTTCTATTGGGTATCGAATAGTTCATTTCCTGGCCTCAAATGATGCAGAGCCTCTCTTTTCTGCACGAAAAGAAGAGAAAAGGTAAAAGCTTCACGCTTGAGGGACCCGCATGTTATTGATCAGTCATGCTATTACAACAGAGCCAACCCATAAAACTGCTCTGGGATTCAGCAGGATAAAGACAAGAAAGATGAAAGGAAAAAAGGCTGGTGAGAACGAGCCCTGCTCACTTACTGTTCCGTAGAGCTTCACGTTCTGAGCACACTTCTTGCATATTGTGTTGGTTTTGCTGTTAAAAAGAAGGACAGATCATTCTATTAACACTTCTCAAAGAAAATTAAACCTCTGTGGTTAGGATCTCAGTCTCCCCTAGGCTCCGTTTCTAGTGGCAAGACTGTATTCATCTTCACTAGGGACTCAGATATCAAAGTGCATTTCCTATACCCATCCGGTTGAGGATAATTTGCCAAAAAGTAGTATTAGTAGGAGGTATTTTTTAATTAAGGCATCCCCAGATGACACCAGTTTTTTGTCCTTCCACATACAGGAGTCTGATCAACGGCTAATTGGCAGCAGGCGTGACTCAGCACTGGTGACAGCCTCAGTTCTGGAGGAGGTCCGGTCTGGATGATGAGGTTAAGGCAGGACAAATACACCTCTGTCCTGACCAATAAACACAGGAAAGAACACCCCACACACTGCCCGCACTCAGCTACTGGATTTAGCAATCCTTCCTCTGTAAGCTACATAACTTGCAAAAAGGCAAAAAAGGCAAAAGCACAGCTAAAGAAAACACATTAGGAAATAAATTTTGGATACCAGAAATCAGATAAGAGGAAAACTCGTGAGAAGATGCACTGACATCCTTTACTGGAAGATGCATCTGAACCCTGACCAAAAATAAAAACCAAGCAAAAGGTGCAAATCTAAGGACACCACAGAGGCATACCAACTCGCCCAGCAGACCTTTGAGGAAGGCCAAAGTTCCCCCCAGTATTCCACAGCAACAATCTGTTAAGGCTCAGCCATCAAAGGTGTGGAAACATTATGGTTCCTCAGGTGCATCTGTTTTAAAGAAAACATCCTCTCCCCAGTTCAGCGGGCATTTACCTTTCCTGCTGGAATTCAGTCCTGCAGTAAGTGCATTTAACAATGGGATGCGCAATCCGGCACTCCTGCAACAACAGAAGCATTTGGTGAGATGCAGTGCTTCCCCCGCACACTGTTTCCCAAAAATACCAGATCACCTGCTGACCTCTGCTCCCACCGCACGCACACACATCCGCCAGACTCCAAACCCTTCCTCCCGGTACAGTCATGTTGCTCTCACAAGGGCTGAGAGCAGAGGAAGGGCAACAGGAATGGCGTGTGTCACAGGTGAGCCACAAGTAAACTGAGATTCGTAACGAGGGCTTATTTGTGCCCAACGCCCACAGACAAGGGTCATGGTGGTTGGCCTCACCTCCCAGGGCAGGAACACGGAGTCCTGCCACAGTTATTCACACCTCTGCCCTCCACGAGCTTCCTGTGCCCGGAGTGCACTCTCCCCGCTCTTCTCTCACCCCGTGCTTCAGAGGTTTCCCTGTGCCCGTCTGCTTTACCCCATCTGCCTCAGCAATCCCAGGCTACTTCATTTCCTGCCTTCTATTCCTTGTCTCATCCCTGATCTCGTTCTTCCCCACCCATCCAGACTGTGCCCCAAAACCTACCTGCCTCCTTGAAGATACCGCAAGACCTCCCCTAAATATCCCCAGACCGTCCCAGACACCTCGGCATCCCCCAAATGCCCCAGCCCTCTCCCCTTGCTAACAGGCCCCCTCACAAACAGCCCTTCAGTTGCCCCCAGGCCTTCCCTCATGAACAGCACCCACCTACCCCCCCAATTCTCCACAATAGCCTCACGACTCCCTCTCTAACGCCCTCCAAATACCCCCAGCACCCCCAAACGGCCTGCAGTGCCCTCAGGTCCCCCTGACAAACAGTTCCCAGCTACTAGCCCCTCAACACCATACCCCCCACCCACCCCCGCAACGGCCCCCAGGCTCTACCAGTCGCCCCCATGCCTCCAGCCCCTCAAAACCTCCCAGGGCCCTACCCACACAGCCCCCAGCTGTCCATCCCGTACCCTCAGGCCCCAAACAACCTCCCCGAGGCCCAAACCTCCCTCAGGGCCTCCCCACAAACAGCCCCCCCCCCCCCCCCCAGTTACCCCCAGGCCCTCCAAGAGCCCCCAGGCCCTCCAAGAGCCCCCAGGCCCTCCAAACGCCCTCCTGCCTCCCCTCCTTCCCAAACAGCCCTGTAGTCGGCCCCTCACCACCCCCCCCCGCCCCACCAAGCAGCTCCCTCACAGACAAGCCCCCCGCAAATCCCCTTCCCCCCAGCGCCCCCACGGGCCCCGCCGGCCTCCCCGGACCTTGCAGAGCTGCTGGCCCTGGCTGAGCGCCTCGAAGGGGAAGCGCTGGTGGCACTTGGTGCAGGCGTAGAGCGCCGCCATCCCGCCGCCCCGCTGACAGGCGCAGCCCAGCCCGCCCCGGCCGCCCGGCTGCGCGGCCCCGCCCCCTCCTGCCGCTCCACCTCCTCGCTATTGGTCATCCGCCGCATCACTCACGCTTTAGCCGCTTCTCATTGGTCAATGCAGCCGTCATTCACCAGAGGGGGCGGAGCGGGGCCTCCTCTCCCCCCCCTCCGCCCTGTCCCTCCGCGGGCGTTGGGGAAGGGGAAGCGTTGACGTCACGCGCGGGGCGCTGCGCGGTGACGCAACCGTCCTGCCCGCCCCCTCCGCGTGACGTGTCACGGGGGGGGGGGCGCGCGCGCGGCCGCGCAGGGTGTGTGAGTGGAGTGGGGTGGGGTGGGGGGGCTGGCCCAGAAGGCCTTGCGGGAGGGGACCCGGAAGTGGGGCCGGGCCCGGGGCTGAGCTGGGCCAAGGCCGGGGGAAGGGGTTGAGCTGGGCCGGGCCTGGGCTAGGGAAGGGGCTGAGCCGGGCTAGAGTTGAGAGAAAGGGTTGAGCCAGGCCGGGCCTGGGCTAGGGAAGGGGCTGAGCTGGGCCAGGGTTGAGGGAAGGGATTGGGCCGGGGGAAGGGGCTGAGCTGGGCTGGGCCTGGGCTGGGCTGGGCAGGGGCTGAACTGGGCCAGGGCCGGGGGAAGAGGCTGAGCCAGGCCGGGCCTGGGGAAGAGGTTGAGCTGGGCTGGGCTGAGCTGGGCCAGGGTTGAGGAAAGGAGTCAGGCCGGGGGAAGGGGCTGAGCTGGGTTGGGCTTGGGCCAGGCTGGGCAGGGGCTGAGCTGGGCTAGATTTGAGAGAAGGGGCTGGGCCGGGGTTGAGGGAAAAGGCTGGTCCGGGGAAGGGGCTGAGCTGGGCTGGGCCAGGGCCAGGGTCAGGGAAGGGGCTTTGCTGGGTCAGGGTTGAGGAAAGGAGCTGGTCCGGGGGAAGGGGCTGGGCTGGGCTGGGCTGAGCTGAGCTGGGCCAGGGTTGAGAGAAGGGACTGAGGTGGGCCGAGGCCTGGGGAAGGGGCTGAGCTGGGCCAGACCAAAGCCGGAGGAAGGGGCTGAACTGGGCTGAGCCAAGGCCAGGGGAAGGGTGAAGGAGAGCGGTGGCAAGGCTAAGCCACACTGAAAGATCCGAAGGTCCGTAGCTGGTGTGTGTTAGGGGAGAGCAAGGTGAGGAGGACATGCAGGCCCAGAGGAGGAAGGGAGGCTGGCTTAGGGCAGGGCTCAGGGGCTGGGGAGGTGAGGAGCTGCTGCAGGGAGGGGAAGGCCTCTGCAGAGGTGGGTGAAGGAGAGGCTGAAGGAAAGAAGGGAGCAGAAGACTGGGGAGGAGTGGGTGTCTCCACCTTCAAAGTGGACTTGAGGGGGAGCAGAGCCACATGGGTGGGCTGGAAAGGCTGGAGGCAGAGCAGGGCCAGAGGGAAAACCGTGTCTCAAAGGTTGAGGGAAAGAGAATTGGAGGAAAAGGAAGGGAGAATGGGGTAGGAGGTAGTGTCGCAGCGAAAGGAAAACCTTCACGTGAACTCGTTTCCCTCTTTGCTCCCACTCCGGCAGCTGCTGGCCCGCTGCTAGGGCAGCTGCTCATCTGCAAGTCCCGGGCGCAGCCAAGACTGTGATTTGCTTGGGTGGATCTGCCTCTGGTTTGGGGCAGGGTCAGCGCTGCAAATTGCAGCTCGCTGTGTTTATGCCGCAGTTTGGGTGCTGGAGTTTGCAGCTCCAGACGCTGGGAAGATTTTTTTTTTTTTTCCCCCTCTCCTGGTTCGTTTTAGGTGTGGGGTTGGACTCCAGCCGCTGCAGCAAGGGCAAATTGTTCACGGCACACACACTGCGTAATCGCTCATTTTTTTATTTTTCATCAAGTAGTTGTCATTTTTTACAATGTGACGCAGAACAGGTGCTGCCTGCCTGAACAAATGGGGAAATTAAAGCATTTTGGAGTTAAAAGGTCACTCTGTAGATCTAAGATCGAGCGAACAAAAGGCAGTAACTACTCCCGATTGTGTTAATAAACCCACAGCAGTGTGATCTGGTCCCTTTTGTGCCCGTGTTGCCTGACATTCCTGTGTTCTCACACCCTTCTCCCTCAGATCGTCAGGGATGCCTTGAAATCTTTGAGAAACTTCTTTCCCCACCTTTTTTTTTTCTTTTTTTTTTTTTTACACCAGATGACAGAGTATTCCCAGGCCGAGCTTGTGCAAGTGGTGAAGCTGAAATACGAGCTGCTCGCTGCAGCGCTCAGTCTTTCCCAAGAAGGACCGGGGGAGTGTCTTGGGTTTTTAGTAAGGCTGCGTGGGTGTGCATATTAAACTGAAATTCTGCTGTGCTTGGCTACCTCGGGGACTAGTTATAATCACCGGGCAAATATGCTGTGTGTAGGAGAAATACTTAATTTCGTGAAATTCGTTGCATTGTGCTGGATGTTAGCTTGTGATTGGGAAATATCAGGTGGCGAAAGCAGAAGGCAGAGCTTGGCAGAGGCGGCGGATGGCTTTAAACAAAACCCCTCCTCGCTGCTCAGGGGCTGTGGTGCTCCGAGGAGAGAGGTTCTGGGGGAAATCGGGCGGAGGTGGAGGGCTGGGGCTGCCCGGCTTTCTGGGGTTTGAGAGCGCACCTGGAAAACGTAAACGCCGCCGGCGATTTGTTACGAGAAATAAAACCTCCTAAAAGTCATGGGATGGGATGGGGGGGGGGGGGGGGGTGTTGCAAATCTCTCGAGCTGAAGGAAAAGGAACGATTTCGTTTCAGAACGTGAACGACAAACCTGCCAGAGCAGTCACGGTCGCCAAGGGAAAAACATTTGGCTAAGGAAGAGCGTTTGTAAAGCTGCTACCGAAGGAAGTGTAATAAGAAACGTTTAAAAAGCCACTGCCTCGGTGATTTTCCAGGGTAGCCGCACTAGCAGTAAAGCGGTTTATAGCTTTGCAGAGCTTGGAAGACCCGTTCAGATCAGGGATGCAACCATTTGTACCCCAAAAAAGCTCCAGTTATCATATTAGATAGCAAAAGCGAGATGGCCTCCCCCTGCATCATGGGTTCTGCCGTCTTGAAACCTCGGGGCTCTGCAACGCGTGTCCTTTCCTGCTGTGAACCACCCGGCTCTGTCCTGACCCGGCTCCGGAGACCCAGACCCCCAGGAGTCCCTTCCCCAGGGCGTAGCGGTGGCGGTGGGAGCTGGTGATCAGCCCCCCCCCCGGGTCGTCTGGAGGCTTTGGGAGCCAAGAAGTTGCCAAAGCAACTTTGCTTCAGCTGCTGTTCTTTGACACCGTCTATGGTTCTCCGTAAATCACTAACAGATAATATTTTCATATTCTGGCTCTCTCCGCGTCCCCTGCTTTCTGAATAATTACCTTGTTTTGTGCGAGCCGTAAGAGGTTTTTCACAGATAATTCATCCAGCGCTGAAAGGCAGCCAGCTTTGGGGCTGGAGCACATTTTCTGGCCACCTGGCATTGCTGCACAGAGGTCTGGGCTGGAGCGCAGCTGCCTCCGGAGGGAAGCGCCGTATCCAGGACAGCCGAGGGCAGGCTGGAAAAAAAAAAAAAAACAAACCCCCCTCAAACCCAGCTGAAATCCCAGCCGCCCTTCCTCGGGAGAATAATTTAGCTTGGCAAATTCAGCCCACCCTGAATTTCTGGATGTGTGGACAGATTGATCCCGCGGCTCTGGATGCTCTCACCCCCAGAAAGGCCGTTTTCGCTGGAAACAAAACCCCTCTCGGGAGCTGTTTGCGGCGGTGTGCTCTGCCTCAGCTCGCTCCCCGTGTCCTGGCCGGCCCTGGGCTCCGCGAGACTGAGTGGGTCGGAGCCCAGCGCGGAGCTGGCGTTGTCCAAAGGTCCCCATCCCCGTCCCAGGGGATGAGTTGCTCCAGGGCAGGCAGGAGGAGCGATCATCGCTCTGCCAGCTTATCAGCGGCTCCCAGAAGCAGGCCACCAAAGGTGGTGTTGGCACCACTGGTCCTCAATGAGACGACGTCAGCAGCCATGGCCTACATCCTCCATCACCTGATGGAGAGCGCGGGGTCCTCATCTTTAATACGGGCCGGGAGGGGCATCAGCACCTCCATCTTCACCACAGACAAGGACGTTGTTGAGGTGAAAGCCACGTTTAGTGACCCTCACCTGGGAGGCGATGACTTTGACAGCCACTTGGTGAGCATCTTCATGGATGAATTCTTCAAGAAGCATCGAGAGAGCATCAGGCAGGGACATAGAGCTGTTTGGAGGCTCAGGGAAGCCCGCGAGGTGGCCAAGTGGATTCCCACCTCCAGCATGAAAGCCACCATCAGCTTGGACCGCCTCTAAAGGGATCGACTTGGAGGCAGACATCACCCACGCCTGGGTATAAGCACCTGAGCACCAACCTCTTGGTTGGCAGATGCCAAGAAGGGGCGACTGAACAAGGAGGAGACCCTGAAGGTGGCAGAGGACCGTGAGAAACACCGAGTAGAGGACAGGGCGCAGGACTGGAGGCTGGCCACCAAGGCCTACCTCTGCTCCTGTGTTTTCAGCGCGGAGCTGATGTCTGGAGACATCCTGAACTTCCTCACCCTGCAGATCGAGAAGGAGATGGGATTCTCAAGGGGGAATATGGGAGGTAGATGCCAAATCCCCTCGGCTTTCACCCTCCAGGCAGTGCTCACTCCCCATAAAGCGCCAGCCTCAGCTGATATTTCCCCATCTAGGTATCAAATTTGGGAAGTTTCCCGCATACCCAGCATTTCCAGCTTGCCAGCTCCACCGGCAACGTGCCTCTTCCAAAGGAAACCTTAACTGCGTACCTTTCGGCCGGCTTTGCTTTCAATGGAAAGCAGGGTTCCGGGTGGTGGTTCTTTGCTATGCTCGGCAAAACCCGGAGCGACTCCGAGGTTCGGGTGTCGAGGGGAGTCTGGAGGTCGGAGTTCTCCTGGGCTGGGAGCCAGAGCCCAAGGCTGGCTCTGGAAACAGCCAACCTGTCTTCAGGTACGTCCTTTCTTATTTTCTCCTTTTTCAAACTTAATAAATGGATTTATTTTTTTTTAACGTTCCCAGCCATCCTTAACTACCCACGCTCAGAACTCCTATCCCTAATGCCACCAAATGCAAAATTTCAGGCTCCTGCTAAATGCTTCTTGGAGGGGGGGGTGGTGGCGGTGGGGGGGGGTGTGTGCAAAACCTCCGGCTTTCCAAGCCGCCTGCGTGTTCAGCAGCAAATTCAGAACATCACCTGTCCGAAGGGAGCCTGAAAGTCACGGTTCCCTGAAAGTCAAAGCATGTTTTATTGGCTGCAGTCAAGAGAATCAAAGATCCGGAGACCTGGACTCCCACGGAATAAGCCCCATTATTCCTGCGCGGTGATCGTTCCTCTCCCAGACGGGAATTCGAGTCAGCGCCCCTGCTGAGAATGATTAAAGACCACTTCAGAAATCAGTGCAGCAAATTGTAAAACGAGCAGGTGAACCAGCGAGAGAAAACAAGGAAATGTTACGACTTGGGAGCAATCGCGTCACCCGGGAGGAAGCGTTGCTCCCCGGGTGCTGCCGGCCGGCGCGAGGAAACACGGTGGCCGAGCCCGGCTGTTTGTGACACAAATTAAGGGTGTAGCCACGGGGGACGTCGCTTCTCGGCTGCCAGAAACCCATTTTGGGGGGAGACGCAGCCCACGCGCACACTGGTACAAGCCAGGGCTGACTTATTCCCCTGTTCCAGGCTCCCTTCCCCGCCTGCCTGGCTACTAATTGGGCTCTCAAATTGGGAAGGCAGAGCCTGGCAACGCCAACGGCTCCCACCTGGGAGCTCTGGGCTGCCCACCCACGCTGCCTGCCCGGCTCCGTCCCCAGGGCGGGGGTGAGCATGGTGCCAGAGCCCCAACAACGAACCTTCGCACCACAGAATCCCAGACTGGCAGGGCTTGGAAGAGACCTCTGGAGATGATCCATTCCAACTCCCTGCCAGAGCAGGGTCACCCACAGCAGGTGGCACAGGAACGCATCCAGGCGGCTTTGGAATGTCTCTAGAGACGGAGACTCCCCCACCTCTCTGGGCAGCCTGTGCCAGGGCTCTGCCACCCTCACAGCAAAGAAGTTCCTCCTCATGTTTAGGTGGAACTTCCCATGGTCAAGTTTGTGCCCGTTACCCCTTGTCCTGTCCCTGGGCACCACTGAGAAGAGCCTGGCCCCATCCTCCTGACACCCCCCCTTTCAGTATTTATAAGTGTTGACAAGATCCCCCCTCAGTTGTCTTTTTTCCAGACTGAAGAGACCCAAATCCCTCAGCCTTTCTTCATCAGAGAGATGTTCCAGTCCCCTCATCACCTTGGTAGCCCTTTGCTGTCCCCTCTCCAGCAGTTCCCTGTCCTCCTTGACCCAGGGAGCCCAGAACTGGACCCAGCACTCCAGCTGTGGCCTCCCCAGGGCAGAGCAGAGGGGGAGGATGACCTCCCTCCTCCTGCTGGCCACACTCTTCTTGATGCAGCCCAGGATGCCATTGGCCTTCTTGGCCACCAGGGCCCATCGCTGGCTCATGGTCACCCTGTTGTCCCCCAGGACTCCCAGGTCCCTTCCACAGAGCTGCTCTCCAGCAGATACAAGCCAGGGCTGACTTATTCCCCTGTTCCAGGCTCCCTTCCCCCCCTGCCCGGCTGCTAATTGGGCTCTCAAATTGGGAAGGCAGAGCCTGGCAACGCCAACGGCTCCCACCTGGGAGCTCTGGGCTGCCCACCCACGCTGCCTGCCCGGCTCTGTCCCCAGGGTGGGGGTGAGCATGGCACCAGAGCCCCAACAACGAACCTTCGCACCACGCTGGTATCCAGCCTGGACACCCCACGAGCAGCGCTGGCCTCGGCTCTGGGTCAGGCTTCCCCACGGCCATGCAATTTTGGGGTAAAGAGGAGACAAAAGGAGCACGACAGCTTGGGGTGGGGGGGGGTGGGGGCAGCTCTGAGCCCGGCTGCTCCCCAGGAGGTTAGACAAAACCCCCCCTGAGGTGTCCTGGGTGAAAGGAACTTTGCATCCCCTTTGAGTCCATTTGGGCTCCCTCTATCCTGGAGGCTGTTGGCAGCAGCATGGAAACCTCCAGAAGCTCTGTTTTCCCTCCAAACGGGTGGGGAAACTGAGTCACCAAGCATTGACCCACATGGGAGCCTGGAGAGGGGCTGAGGAGGGGACCCACGTGTCCCGAGAGACACTGGGCACTGGGAACCGCTCTCTCTGCCTGGGGCAGCTCCCTTGTTCCCGGCATGATGCCGGCTGCTGGGATGGGGCAGCGTCCGGTTGGGAACAGGAGGGCCCTGAGCCCAGCCCAGCTTCTGAGAGTGGATTCAGGCTCCCTCCCGCTGCTGGGGAAGGGGGTGCAGGCACTTCTGGGGGTGACACTGAAAATTTGGGGGTTGGGGTACACATAACCCGAACGGGGTAAGCCTGGGCTGAGCACTGGGTGAAAGTCATCACACAGGGGACTGGCAGCCATGGCAAGGGCTGTGGTTGCTGGGCGACGGGCTGGGGAGGCAGAATACACCCCAGCGTGACAGCCAGGATCACTTCTACACGCTTTTATTGCCAAAATGGTAAAATACCTCTCCCAAGGGCTGGGAGCATCCTCCGACCTCCCGGCTGAGCTGCCCCTCTCTGCCCCACAACCACCTCCTGGCGTCCCGCATCCCTCTGCCAGCCCCCCATCCACCCGGAGCTGCCCAGGGGGACGCGGAGGGGACAGGACACATATGGGGCTGTGTCCCCATCAGGCCAGGATGGGGAAGGAGGCGGCGGTGGCCACGCCGCAGTTGTTGTCCTTCATGGCCATGAGGATGTAGCCGTCGTTGCCCCAGTAGGTGGACCAGGAGTTCTTGATGAGCCAGTAGCTCTTGCCGTGCAGGACCCCGTAGCCCACGGCCAGCACGGCGTGGTCCAGCGACGACGTCTCGTTTCCTGGCCAAGAGGAGAGAAGAAAATGGAGACATCTCAGCCCCCATCCCTTGGAGACGGAGGTCGGCCCCGAGGCAGTGAGTGGCCCCGTATCCCAGCCCCAACGAGGGGGACACGGAGCCTCCTGGGCCAGCTGGACTCACCGCAGCGGGGCTCCTCGTAGACGCCGTTGGCGTAGAAGGTGAAGGACTTGTGGGAGGCGTCGATGTTGACGGCCACGGGGCCGTGCTTGACCAGCGCAGCCTTCAGCGCCTTGGCGCTGCCCGGCTCCACGCTGGCGTAGCCGGCGAGCTGGGCCACCAGCTCCGACTGGTTGCAGTGGCAGTAGCCATTCTGGAGGGAGGTGGGGGGGGAAACTGAGGTGGCACCGGGGTCCTGGGGAAGGTGGGGGGGTCCGACCCACCCCGCTGAGGGGGTAGGAGGGAGGGGGGCAGCTCGGATGGAGCATCCATAAGCCAAAGTAGAGCCTCCATCCGCTGCCGATGGGGTGATGGCTGATTTGGGAGAGCCTGTGGGGGAAGGACTGGGGAGGGGGTGGCACTGCACGCCCACCCCCGCACCCCCCCCGAGCGGCGCTGCCACCCTCACCTGCCCCAGGTAGGGCCCGTAGGACTCGGTGCTGGCGATGCCGCCGTGCTTCATGATCCACTCGTAGGCTCGCCACTCCTCGCCCCCGTCACACGCCTGGTTCCCAAAGCCCCAGGAGCAGTCGATGAGGACTTGTTGGGACAGGGGGGTCAGCACGCCAGTCTGGGGGGGACGACACACGCCATAGGGATGGGGACGGACACCCTCCAGGCACCCCGGCCATCCCTAGGGGGCACGGCCCCGCTCCCACCTTGAGAAAGAGGGCACCCTCCATGGCACCCGTCGTAGCGAAGCTCCAGCAGGAGCCGCAGACGGCCTGGTCCTTCACGGGGGTGACGGCGCCTGGGGACAGCGCGATGGGGGGGGGGGGGGTGAGAGGCTGGGGTGTCACCGGGGATTGAGGGTGGGCAGAAGGGAAACTGAGGCAGGAGTGGAGGGCTCGCTGTGCTCCCAGAGGCTTGATGCCCTCCGGGCTTCCACGCCGGTGGCACCGGCTCCCTCCTCACCGTAGAGCCGCCAGTCGAGGCTCTCGGGCAGGACGAGGCCGGCGTAGAGCTGGACGGGGAAGGGCTGCCCGTTGTTGGTGACCCCGCTCCGGCGGCGTCCCCGCAGGGCGGCCAGCTCCTGGGGCGTGCGGTCGGCCAGGTGGTTCAGCGCCAGCGTGTAGGAGAGAGCGGCGCGGTTCCTGGAGTGCACGAACCTGCGGGCAGAGCGGGGAATGCGGCGAGAGGGGAGCGGGGGGACCACGCCGGCCACCCCGTCTCCAAGCCCCTCCACCCCAGAGCCCCCCCTTTCCCCCCGCAGCCCGTCCCCGTACCGCATGTTATGGATGAAGGCGCGCTTGCGATGCTCGTGCTCCTCCTCGCTGCCGTAGCTCTTCCCGAACCGCTCCTTGTAGCGGTGGAAGAGGCGGTGGTGGACGTGGTCCGTCTCCGGCGCCCTCCCCACAAACTCCTGCATGGGGTTGGCCACGATGCGGTGCTCGGGGCCGGCCGCGGGCCACTGCTCGCACTGCACCCCTGCCACGAGGCACGGATGGCGGCTGATGCCTCCCGAGCGGGGACGGGCTCTCCCAGCCCCCCAGGTGGGGTGCACGGCATGGTCACCCCCCAAAATCATTGGGGCTGTCCGTCCCGTGTAGACACCTGCATGCAGGGGGGGTTCCGCACCCACGCCAGAGCTGGCTTCCCGGGCACCCACGATCCCACCCGGCACCCCGCGCTCCGGGAAAGCGCCCTCATCACCCCGGCTATCGACATTCATTAGATTTCTCCCCTGCTTTTTTTTCCCAGCCAAACTAATTCACCCAACTGAGAAAAAAAAAAAAAAAACAAAAAAAAAACCCTAAAAAATGAATTTAAAAGGTGGAAGCAGTGGGCATTTTGGTGGCAGCACCGGCGGCGGGCCGGGCCGCGGGGTGGCCGGGGACGCTCACCCTCGGGGAGACGGAAGATGCTGGGGGAGAAGCGGTGGCCGAAGGAGGAGTAGTCGATCTCGTACTTGTCGTAGTGGGAGCCCAGGAGGCTGTTGAAGCCGCGCACCTCGTAGTGCAGGGGCACGGGGCCCCGGGCGGAGCTGCCCACCCGCAGCGTGTAGACGTTCTTCTTGTGGCCCCAGTAGGAGACGTTCTGCCAGACGGCGCAGCGCTGCCCGCGGAAACGCTCCTCCCGCACCCTCTGGGGAACAGCACACGTGTCGGGGACCGTATTGCCGTCCTGGCACCGTCACCGTACCCCGTGGGACACCTCGTAGCGATGGCGTCCCATCCTGCGTCGTGCCAGGCTGGATGCAAACCCTCCACCTCCATCACCCGTGGCCACAGCCATCCCCGTATTTACCCCTTCCCAGCCCGGGAAGGCTGCTCTGCCCTCGTAGGGAGGTAGCCATCAGACACCCTGTACCCATGGGGGTCCCTTGTCCCCTCCCCTGCCCCATCCCGCATCCTGGAGGACCATGCCCAAGGCTCACCTTGAAGTTCTCCAGGCTGGGGAAGACGCTTTGCGGGGCGATGAGGTCCCCATCAGTGCCGTTGATGCGGAAGCACTTGCGGACGTTGACCTCCGTCTCCGTGGTCTCGGGAGTCACCTTGAAGCTGGCACCGAAGGGCTCGATGGACCCAAACTGGTAGGTGACCACTTGGCCTGGGGATGGGGACAGCGCCAAGGTCAAGCCAAACCCCCCCCCGGTCCTGGCATGGTGGTGGCTCCCAGGGCTTTGCCGGGGCACCCGGAGGTCCTGGGGCAGAAGGAGGGGGGGCTGGTGAGGGGTCGGGGGGATGGACCCCTTTCTGCACCCACCGCCGTAGTACTCGATGCGGCTCTTCCCCCCGGTGAGGTTGTACCAGGCTTCGAAGGGCTCCCTGATCTCGGCGTAGGGCAGGCTGATGACTCCTGCGGGGACAGAGGGGCTGGGCTTGGGGGGGGGGGCTGTGGGGGGGCCGAGCCTCGGGGACATCCCTCGTCCCCCTGCCCTGAGTGTGTGGCAGGGAGGGGAGCGTGGGGAAGGCAGGGAGCACCCCCGGGGCCCCGCGGCATCACGCCTTACTCCCACCCACGGCCACCGCCGGCTGTGGTGCCCCGTCCCCGTGCGGTACCTGTGACGTGGTAGATGTCCCCAAACGTGGGTGTCTCCAGAGGAGCTTTGCATTCTACTCCTGGAAGAAAAAAAAAAAAACAAGAACAAACCCCAAACCCCGTAACGCTGCTGATTACCCTCCTCTCCGCGGCAGGGGCTGGCAGCGGTGCCGGTCCCCGGCTTGCTCTCCCGTGGGAGAGGGGGACAGACCGGGGGGACCCTGTCCTGGTGGCAGGGCTGGGCGGGCTCCCACTTGCCCGGGCAGGGCAGAGACCGGGGGTCCCCAAGCCAGTGGTCCCCACTCCTCCACCAGCTCTTTGGCTGACCCGGAGCCCCCACGTGCGTCTCCCTGGGGGGAAGCCAGCTCGGGGACACCCCAAAGCCCCCACACGCTCCCCAGGATGTGGGGGGCAACCGTATGAACCCCCATATGCCACGTGCAGAGCGTGCCCACTGCTCCGGGCGTGGGGACAAGGACAGAGCAGCCCCCTCCCGGGGCACGGACCCCCCCCGCAGCAGCCCAGGCCCACCGCCGTGTCCAGGCTAAGGGACACGATGGCATCGCCCCGCGATGGAAGCACGGCATCTGTGTGTCCCCCACCCCGGTCTCTGCCAGGGTGGGTGCTCACCCAGCAGCACGGCAGCCCCCAGCACCAGCAGCCCCCCCAGCCCCTGCATCCTGCCCACCCCAGCACACGCTGCACCCACGGGTGGCTTAAATACCGCGGGTGGGTGGGCAGGGAGCCGCAGGCAGCCAACAGGCAGAGCCCCGTCCTTCCCTCGGCTGGGGCTACACCAAGGGGGGGGGGGGGGGGGGGGGGCGTGGCTTTATCTTGCCCCCCCCCATGGGCACCTTTCCCACCAGGGTGGGTGCCGACACCGTGCGCTCGCGGCGCTGAGGGAGCAGGGTGGGCCCCAGCCCCCCGTGGGCACTAGTGCCCCATGGCAGCGCCGTCCCCTAGGGACAGGGATTGGGGTCCTGGTGGTGGGTGTTGGGGAGGTGGGAGGGTGGGGGGGTGGGGGGGGGGGTGTCCCTGCGCTCCCACCCACCCCACGTGGCAGTTCGCAGCCAGGCTTTGGTGCGAGCAGGGGGAGCATCTGCAAAACCCCGGGGGCAAGGAGGTGCGGTGACACCCCGCCGGGCACCCCGAAGTCCCCGCGGGTGCTGCTGGGATGGGAGCCAAGGTGTCCCCAGGGGAGGCAGCGCCGGGGAGACGGGGGCCGTTTGCACCCCCGCATCCCCCTGGATATACCGTCAGGGCAAGCCCAGGACTGCAACTGGGGGGGTTTAATTGGAGAAAAAAAAAAAGGGGGGGGGGGAAAGACGCAGACGAAATGTCAGGAGCTCCATGGAAAAACAGCCCCGGGGAGGAGAGCTGCGCTGTCACCGTGGCGGGGTGGCCTTCACCCCTCCTGCTTGCCGCCTTTCCAGCTGGCCCCCAGCCCAAGGTGACAGCGAGCGGCCGCGGGGCCTCCCGAGCCCAAAACAAAGCCGATAAGGGCTCGGCGTGGGCCGGCAGCACGTGCCACCGGGGACGAGCCGGGCCGGATTCGGCAGCACCCATGGGTGGCAGGGCTGGGCTGCTGCACCCCCGTGCTGCGGCCACCCACCTCCCCAGGGACCGCCGCCGTCGCAGCACGCCGGCACCCAGGGCGCGTCCTGCCCTGAGGAGGTGCCACCGAAGATGGGAGACCACCAGGGTCTCGAATCCGAAGCGGGAGCAGCCGGGTGAGCGGTGGCCACGGTGTAAAGTGCCTTTCCCTGGATGTTCCCCTGGGGTGAAGGGGAGCCTGGCTCACGGCAAACACCGCCGGTGACACCCCTACCCGTAGCCACAACAGGGACCGGGGGCAGTGGGGCAGAGGGTGGATGCCTTCCCCCCCCGCCACCGCAGCCCTCCGACACCCCGCGCCAGGAATTTCTCGTCTCAGCAGAAATCCCTGGGGTTGTTTGTGCTCCACCTCGAGAGACAGGGCTGGAAAAGCCGCTCCCCTCGCCCTGGGTGTCTGGGACCGGCTGCCGGAGCCAGCTGGCTCTGTCGGGAAGGCACCGTCCCCCCCTCCCCGGGAGGCCCCCGCCATCCCGCGGGATGGAGAAAACAAGCCTGGGGACAGGGACCTGTGCAGGGGACAGACGATGGGTCAGGCACCGCGGGCGCGCTGGGGTCTGCAAAGGGGGCAGAGCCGGGTGGGCAGCAGTTGGATCCCTCTTGTAGAAGCAAACGAGTATTTTTCCAGGGTCTTTATTGGCAAGCTCGCAGCTGGCTCCTCATCCAGCCCTTTGTCCGGCTCCCTGTGGCCCTGTCCCACCGTGTCCCCGGCTTCTTCACGTGTGGTGGCTCGCACCGAAGGGGCCGATCCAGGGATGGGTGCTGAGAGCGTCACCAAGGGCTCTCCCCGCAGAGCCGGGAGGTGGCTCAGGCCAGGATGGGGTAAGTAGCTTCGGTGGCCACGCCGCAGTTGTTGTCCTTCATGGCCATGAGGATGTAGCCGTCGTTGCCCCAGTAGGTGGACCAGGAGTTCTTGATGAGCCAGTAGGTCTCTCCCTGCAGGACCCCGTAGCCCACGGCCAACACCGCGTGGTCCAGCTCTCCTGGCTTATTCCCTGCAGGCAACAACATGGGAGATGGCTTGATCGGACAGAATCCCTGTCTGGAGAACATCCCTGTCCTGAGAGCATCCCTGCTCCCCGGAGCTGCCGGCAGCACTGGGGGTGGCTGTAGGACCAGTTCCCTCTTCCACCCCTTGGCCACCCAGGCTGCTCAACAATGATGGGATCCCGGGCATCCCAGCATCTCCCTGGGCACCCAGGTGCCCCCGTGCCCCACGTGCCACCCAACTCACCGCACTTGGGCTCGTAGTAGACGCCGTTGGAGTAGAAGGAGAAGGTCTTGTGTGAGGCGTCGATGCTGACGGCCACGGGGCCGTGCTTGTAGATGGCAGCTTTGACCGCCGTGATGTTACCCGAGGTGACGTTGACGTAGCCCGTGATCTTGGCCAGCATCTCAGACTGGTTGTAGTGGCACAAGCCGTTCTGCAGCACCCGGAGGAGGCGGGGGGGGGGGACACTGCGTCATCCAGAGCCCCCAGGTCCCCTGCCCACCACGGATGTCCCCGTGCTCTGCTGCGGGGAGCGATCGGGGACTCGGTTTGTGACAGCATCCCGGCTCGGGTCCCTCTGTCCTCCCTTGCCCACCGTGGTGGGGACATTTTCCTGGTTGCTGCAGGGACACAGGGTTGCCCACACGCAGCACGGGGACCTGGCTCTGCCCCCGAAGCCCCGGGGGGGGGCTCTTGCCTGCGTTCCTCAGCCACGTCCCTGTCCCTGGGGCAGCCCTGCTCCATCCCTGCCCCCCAGGGTACGGAGGCACCCGTGGCACCACCCGTGGGCGGAGGAGCCTTGTCCCTGTTTTGCAAGAAGAGAAACTGAGGCACGCGGTGATGAAACCGCCCGGCTGAGCCCTGGGGCTTGGCTTTGGACCCTGCTTTGACCCACAGGAAGCTTGGCGCCTTGGGAAGGAGGTGACGTCCCCGTCTCCAGAGCCCGTTAGCACCCCTGATCGATCCCGATCGTCCCACCGTGGCTTCAAAGCCAGGCCAGGGGGGCACATCCCGAGAGCCGGGGGGACCCCGGGAGGGACACGGGGCCACCCTCACCTGCCCCTTGTAGGACCCGTAGGACTCGGTGCTGGCGATGCCGCCGTGTTTCTTGATCCACTCGTAGGCTCGCCACTCCTCGCCCCCGTCGCAGGCGTAGTTCCCGAAGCCCCAGGAGCAGTCGATGAGGACTTGTTGGGACAGGGGGGTCAGCACGCCGGTCTGGGTGGGGGGGGGGACACGCCGTAGGGATGGGGACGGGCACCCTCCAGGCACCCCGGCCATCCCTAGGGGGCACGGCCCCGCTCCCACCTTGAGGAAGAGGGCACCCTCCATGGCACCCGTCGTAGCGAAGCTCCAGCAGGAGCCGCAGACGGCCTGGTCCTTCACGGGGGTGACGGCGCCTGGGGACAGCGGGATGGGGGGGGGGGAGTGAGAGGCTGGGGTGTCACCGGGGATTGAGGGTGGTCAGAAGGGAAACTGAGGCAGGAGTGGAGGGCTCGCTGTGCTCCCAGAGGCAGCGCAGCCAGGGCTTGGTGCTCATCAGGGTGGGGGACAAATGCAGCAGCGGACCTGCGGGACCCCCACCCTTGGGATCAGCAGGCTCTGGGGGTGTCGCTCCCAGCTGATGGGGACATGGGGGAAGCCAGATGTGGCTTCAGATGCCACATCTGTCCCTGGGGCACCAGAGCGACGAGTGAGGACGGAGCTGCCTTTTGCCAGATAAACCTTTGCTTCCACCTGAGCAGAGCGGGGGCCACAGGGTGACGTGGGTTCCCCCGGCACAGCGCGGTCCCACGGGCTCCCAAGCTGGGTGATGGAGAGCGGGGCGGCTCGCTGGAGGAGCAGCCTCACGGCACCCGGAGAGCGAGACCCCCCCCCTCCGCTTTCCCCAGACCCCGCACCTACCGTACATGCGCCAGTCGAGGCTCTCGGGCAGGATGAGGCCGGCGTAGAGCTGGAAGGGGAAGGGCCGCCCGTTGTTGGTGACCCCGCTCCGGCGGCGTCCCCGCAGGGCGGCCAGCTCCTGGGGCGTGCGGTCGGCCAGGTGGTTCAGCGCCAGCGTGTAGGAGAGAGCGGCGCGGTTCCTGGAGTGCACGAACCTGCGGGCACGGTGGCGAACGGCATCAGCGATGCTGCCTCCCGCCGCCCCCGCCGCCGCGGCGGCGCAACCCTCTAGGGATCACGGAATCACGGCATTTCAGAGTTGGAAGGGACCTCTAGAGATCATCCAGTCCAACTCCCCTGCCAAAGCAGGACTGCCCGGAGCACATCCCTCAGGACTGCATCCAGGCGGGTCTTGAAAGTCTCCGGAGAAGGGGACTCCACACCCTCCCTGGGCAGCCTGTTCCAGGGCTCTGTCACCCTCGCTGTAAAGAAGTTTCTTCTCATACTTGATCGGAAATTCCTATGTTCCAGATTGTGCCCGTTACCCCTCGTCCTGTTACTGGGAACCACTGAAAAGAGTCTGGCTCCATCCTCCTTAAAGCCACCCTTGTCAACATTAATAAGGTCCCCCCTCAGCCTTCCCTTCTCCAGGCTAAAGAGTCCCAGCTCTCTCAGCCTTTCCTCCGAAGGGAGATGCTCCAATCCCTCCATCATCGTTGTTGCCCTACGCCGGACTCTCTCCAGTAGTTCCCGGTCTCTCTTGAACCAGGGAGCCCAGAACTGGACACAGTATTCCAGTTGTGGCCTCACCAGTGCAGAGCAGAGGGGGAGAATGACCTCCCTCGACCTGCTGGCCACACTCTTCCCTACGCAGCCTGGAATTCCGTTGGCCTTCTTGGCGACAAGGGCACACTGCTGGCTCATGGATAACTCACCATCTACCAAGACCCCCCAGATCCTTTTCTTCAGAGCTGCTTTCCAGCAGGTCCACCCCTAACCTATACTGGTGCCTGCCATTCTTCCTCCCCGGGTGCAGGACCCTACACTTGTCCTTGTTGAACCTCATTAGGTTCTTCTCTGCCCAGCTGGGATGGGGAGGATCCCCGCGGGGGGTTGGCATCCCCTCCCGCCCCCTCTGCCTGTACCTCATGTTGTGCACGAAGATGCTCTGCCGGTGCTCCATCTCCCGTGCCGAGCCGTACCGCCGCCCCAGCCGCTTGCGGTAGTGGTGGAAAACCTGGTGGGCCCAAGGTTGGTGCCTTCCCACCAGGTCCTCCATGGGGTTCGCCAGCACCCGGTGCTCCGCCGAGCTCCCCGGCAGGTCCCCGCACTTCTTCGTCTCTGGGGAGCAAGGAGGGGATGCCATCAGCCCCAGCCTCACGGGTGGGATTGGGGGGGGGGGGGGGGTCCCCAACCCAGCTCACCGTTGACGGGGAGGTCGAAGATGGAGGAGGGGAAGCTGTTGTCGAAGTCGCTGTAGGCGATCTCGTACTTGTCGTAGTGGGAGCCCAGCAGGCTGTTGTAGCCCCGCATCTCGTAGTGGACGGGGGCCACCCCGCAGCTGGAGTTGGTCACCCACATGGTGTAGACGTTCTTCTTCTGCGCCCAGCGAGTGACGTTCTGCCAGACGGCGCAGTACCGGCCCCGGTAGTATTCCTCCCGCAGGAACTGGGGGGAGACGTGGCATCGGGGAAGGGATCTCGGGGTGAAGAGCTCTCATCACCCCCCGGGCTCGCTCCTTCCCACCCAGCGTCTTCGCAGGAGCACCGGGCTCTCGGGACGGATCCAGCGGCCACATGTGTGGGGCAGAACGTGGGGCACGGATTCGGGGTGCAACACAGGACAGACCCCCTGTGAGGCTCAGCAGTGCCCTGGGGTCACCCCGCTCTGCACCCATAGCCGGAGGGGCCTGGCTGCACGTCCCTTCCAAAAGCCTCCAGGTTTTTCCTGCTTGTTTCCAAGCTCTCGCCCTGCGGGCACGTGTCCGGCTTTGGTGACAGCTTGGTGTCCCCGTCATCGCTCACGTGCTGCACCCCTCCTGCTGTGCCCGGCCCTGCCGGAGGCCGGGGCCGGCGGGAGCTGAGCCGCCGTGCAGCGACTTGCCCAAGTTTTCCCGAAACGCCGGCGCTCGTGTGGGCTGCGACACGTCCCAACACGGCTGCCGGGGTTGGGAAAGGAGTCGGGAGTCCGGCCCCGATCCGGGTGGGGAATTGACCCTCCCTGCGCCCCGGGGTGCGGGGGCATGTCCTGGCCTGTCCCAGCACCCCGCACCCCCTGGGATGGAGGGGAGCATCTCCAGCATCCCCCCCACTCAGAGCCTGAAGATGCTCCGGGCAGCGGGTGGGGATCCAGGCTCCGGCGTCTCTCACCTTGAAGCCATCCATGCTGGGGAAGACGCTCTGAGCCTTGACCACGTCCTCCTCGGAGCCGGGCAGCTGGAAGCATTTTCTGGCGTTCACCTCCTTCTCGGTGGTCTCCGGCGTGATCTTGTAGCGCATCCCGTAGGGTTTCACCGCCGCCAGCTGGTAGGTGATCACCTGCCCTGTGCCAGCGCGGCGGGGGAAACTGAGGCACGGCGGCCCTGCCCGCGTCCTCCCTTCGCGCGGGGCTGGGGACGGGGCAGGGTGGGCACAGCCCGACGCTTACCCCCGTAGTACTGGATCCGGCTCTTGTTTCCCGTCAGGTTGTACCAGGCTTCGAAGGGCTCCTCGATCTCAGCGTAGGGCAGGTTAATGACGCCTGCGGGGTCCCCGAGGCCTCAGCACCCCGACATCCCTCCCCGAGCCCCCCCGCCCCATCCCAGCACCCGCAGAGGGTGCAGACCCACAGCCAACCAGACTGCCGTCCCCATGGGTGCTGAGGCAGGGAGAGGCACCCGGCTGTGGGAAACTGCCGCAGTTTGGCACTGGGATGGTCTGGTCCTGCCCAGTGATGAGCTGCGCCCCCCCCCTCACCCCCCACCCCGCGGCGAAGGGTTCTATGGGGTCCCGTTACCTCGGACGTGGTAGATGGAGCCGAAGTGGGGCGGGCGGCGGTGGAGCCCATGGTCCTGTCCTGGAGGGCAGAGAGGGCTTGGGGTGAGGGAATGCTGTCCCCCCCCCACCACAGCCGAGCAGGGGACAGGGCAGGAGGCTGCCCAAGCCAGTGTCCCCCTTCCCTACAGCCCCTCCTGGGAGTGGGGGGGGGGGGGGGGGTCTTGTCCGAAAGCCGCCCCACGAGCCCACCGGCGGCACACGCAAAGGACACCGACGCGCTGCCCACCACCCTCCCAGGGCCAGATCCGGGGTTGGCACCACGTCACGACCTTCCGCCGCGCTGGAGGGAGCCCTGCGATGTGGCACCCCCCGGGGAACCCCGGCTGCCGGGGGCTGGTGTCCCCGTGGGAGGCAGTGCCACCCCGGGGCTGGTGGCCGTGTGGCTTTGGGCCATGTTTCCAAAGGGGGAAGCGGCCAAGCTGTCCCCCGGCAAGCGGGGCGTGGATGAGGGGTGCCGGGCGAGCCGTCTGGTCCCGCCTGGCGTCTCCCAGTGACCTCCCCAACCTCCCCCGGGGCTCCCGGCTTGTGCAACCCCACGCCAACACACCCGCCGCTGGGAACGGGCCTTTGCCTCCGTCAGCATCTTCCTCCTCCCCGGGAGCGATCCGGCAAGCGCCTGCCCCATCCCCTGTCCCCAGGCGGCCGGGACCAGACCCGGCTCTGCCTCTGCGCCCAAAATCTGGGGGCAGGCAGGGACCGGCAGGGACCGGCAGCCTCCCCCCCCGGCTCTGTCCCATGGGTGCCCATCGCACCCTGTGGGTCTGGGCACCCACAGAGGGTGCCCGGGGCGGGAGGAGCGATGGATCCAGCAATGCCGCAACCCTGCTTGGCTTTACATCCACCCGGGAAGGGGGTCCTGCGGGGGGGGCCATGATCCCCCCCCCACGTCCCCACCACCCCTGTCCCCTCCCGCTGCTTCCAGCCTGCCCAGTTTCCCTGCCTGCTCTTTGCAGGCAGCAAGGTTTGGGAACGGTTTGGGCTTGTGCGCCTGTTAAAGCCCATCTGGCTCCATTTAGCCTTATTTTCACACACCCCCCCACCCCCCCCCCCAGCCCCTCCAAGCCCTCGAGGCACATCATCCCCCCCTCCCCCCCCCCCCCCCCCCCAAACCCTCCTCTCTCTTGGGGGAACTGCGAATCTGGGGACCCAACAAAGCGAAGAAACCACTTCCCCAACCTGCCTGCCCTGCGTTCCCAGCTGTGACACCCGTCTGGGTGTCCCCGGGGTGTCCCCATCGGCGGGGGACGGTGCCATGGTGGCGGGGGGGGGGGGATGACACACGACAGACTCACCCCGGACGGCGATGCAGAGCGCAGAGGCCGTGAGCCAGCGGAGAACACCCATCCTGGCCGCCCCGGCTCGCCCGGACCCAGCTCTCTCGCCTTTAAGCCGGAGCCGATGGCGGCGAAACCCGGCCTAAGCCAATGCCGAAACCGGGGCCCTCCCCGGGAGGAGGGAAGGAACCGGCATCATGTGGTGCCTGGCGGGGGGGCCGGGCACCCCGGGGTGCTCGTCGGGGTGTGCGTGTCCCGGCAGGGTTCCCCGCGGAGGGAGATGGAGCAACGGCGGGTGCCGCAGGAGGACGGGAGGTGCAGGATGAGCCCCCCAAGAGCTGCCAGCAGCATGATGGGGGGGTGGATGGTGCGGATTGGAGGGGGACACTCCAACCTGGGGGGGGGGGGGCAATGGGGCTGTGCGTTGTCCCCCCCTGCCTTGTGCTTCCCTGGGGCTGAGGGAGTTCTTCGCCGAGCAGCCCCGACGCCGGGGTGACGGGCAGGAGGGCTGGGGCTGTGAGCGGCACGAACAAAGCAGGCTCTGAGACCGGCAGCACTGGGAAGCCTTTGCCGGGGGGGCTTGAAAGGAAGGAGGGGAAACGTGAGCACCCCCCAGGCAGCCCCGAGGTGGGGGGGGGGGACAGGCTGAGCCGCCCCAGCCCCCAGGGCTCGGGCAGAGGGCTGGACACGGTGTGCGTCACCCCTCGCTCGCTGCTCAGCCTCTCTGACCGCAAAGAGGGAAACTGAGGCACGGGTAGGGGGCAGCTGGGCTGGAAGGGAGAGCATCCACCAGCGAGGCAGGGGAGGGTTTCCTCCACCTACGCAGGGAAAACACCCCCTTCCTCAAACCCTTACCAGCCTCCCAGGGCTTTGGGGGCTCCCCTGCCCCTCGCTGCCGGGGGTCCAGCCTCCCCAAGCAGTGGGGGCAGGGATGGGGACACTCCTGGAGGGGGGGATTTATATGCCACACACCCCCCCCCCACACCATTTCCATCCTGCACACAGGGAGCAGGCTGGGAGCCCTCTTGGCAAGGTTGTCCGTCCCCCCCCCCCCGCCAAGGGGATGTCCCATGCCAGGCTGTGACCCCCCATGGCAGCCCCTCTCCCCGTGGTTTGCCAGACTCACCCCCCCCATGTGCTGCCTGCTCCCATGGGACGGGGATTCAGCGTCTCTGACACCCCAGCACCCACCCTGCCTTGTGCCAGAGCACCCTGCCAGCATGCTGGCAGCTGGGGGGGGGGTGGGGGTGGAGGGCAAGTGCCCCCCCTGGGGATGAAGCCAACCAGAAACACCTGGGCCTGCAATTTGGGAAGGGTCCTGGGAGCCCAGGAGGAGCCCAGAGGGTCTCATCACTCTGCAGGTGACCGCAGCCCCCGTCCCTGCCGTACCCTGTCCCCTCCCAGGGACACTGGCAGGGCTGGCTCCATCCCCAGCAGGGTCTGAACCTGCCCCCCCCCCAACAAATCCCAGAGAGCCCCAAAAGCCCCCAAAGCTGGGGCTAAAGCGGAGCTGTGATCCGCACCACCCTCGGGACGAGTCGGGGGGTGACAAGGCGAGTGTGGCACCAGCCCATGGCGGGGGGGGGGGGCACGTCCTTGTCCCGGTGGGGGTCCGAGGACCTCCGCCAGCCCAGGCCCCCACCGTGAGAACAGGAAACGCGGGGGTCAGACCCACCATTACACAGGAAAGAGGTCAGCCTGCGAGGGCTAACCGCAGGGCGAGGAGGAGGAGGAGGAGGAAGAGGAGGAAGGCTCCAGAGAGATGGGGAAGGACCCCCACCCACCAGCAAGGCTGCGTGGGGAGATGGGGCGGCCGAGCCGAGACGCAGCCAGCTCTGCGGGGGGAGGACGACCACAACCTCCTGTCCCCCCCTCATTCCCCCCTTAGGAACACGGCCCCATGCCGGAAACTGTGGCCGGGGTGGGGGGACATCGAAATATCACCGGCCCCTCGCTGTCACTGTCCCCTACGGTGGGAAGGTGGCTGTGGCCGCGGGGAGGGGGCAGGGGGGGGGGGCTGCGTGCAGGATTGGGCCCAGGTGGGGCTGCGCAGGGTATTTCCAGCCAGGGAGGTTTTGCCTCAGAGTGGGGGGGGCTGCCCTGCACCCCTCATCAGCATGGGGGTTCCTCACTGAGACCCCCCCCCCCCAACCGGGACCCCCCCACCGAGACCCCCTCGATCTGGCAGTCGGGTTGCCAAAAGTTTGAGGTGCTCTCTGCAGACTGGGAGCCCCGGCAGGGTGCTGGGGGGCTCAGGCAGGGTGCTGGGGGGCTCACCCCCCCTCTCCCAGAGCTCGCCAAAGTTTTTGGGTCAGAATCACCGATGCCAAACCTTGGGCTCATCCCCCCAGCGCCTTTACCTGGATGAGGAGTAAATAAGGGGTCCGGTGGGCTACTGATGGCCACAGTAGCCTTGAGCTGGCCAGGAGCTGCACCCCATCCTGGGGGGACACACGGGGGCCCCCCCAGAACGTGGTCCCAAGCTACCAGCCGGGCAGGGTGGGCTCCTTGCCCCCCCCAGAACGTGGTCCCAAGCTACCAGCCAGGCAGGGTGGGCTCTTTGCCCCCCCGAGAACATGGTCCCAAGCTACCAGCCAGGCAGGGTGGGCTCCTTGCCCCCCCAGAACGTGGTCCCAAGCTACCAGCCAGGCAGGGTGGGCTCCTTGCCCCCCCAGAACATGGTCCCAAGCTACCAGCCAGGCAGGGTGGGCTCCTTGCCCCCCCCAGAACATGGTCCCAAGCTACCAGCCGGGCAGGGTGGGCTCTTTGCCCCCCCCAGAACATGGTCCCAAGCTACCAGCCAGGCAGGGTGGGCTCCTTGCCCCCCCCAGAACATGGTCCCAAGCTACCAGCCGGGCAGGGTGGGCTCTTTGCCCCCCCTCCACGCCTCTGCCCTGCCCCAGGCTCACCCCGTCCCGGCAGAGCCGCCGTGCCAGGGCCCCCGTGCCAGGGGGACGGGGCGGCTGCTGCGGGTGCTCTGCCATGGGAGGGTCACCTTATTCCTGCCCCTCGCAGGGTCGCAGCCCCCTGTTTGCAATACGTTGTCCCCGTGCTGTCCCCTGCCCGGGGACGCTGGCTCGTGGGGGGGGGCAGTGGTGGTGCTGGGGGGGCGACGCCAAGCTCTCGGGATGGGTGCGGGCAGCCTGCCGGGAGCGGAGCCGGAGCCCACGGAGCTGGGCATCCCCACGCAAATCCCTGTCAATCCCCACAGACAGAGCGTAGGGAGCTGCGGCAGTGTCCCCCCCCCACCCCGTGCTGCTGGGGACCGGGGACCCCCTGCTACCAGTCTGTCCATCCCCCCCCACCACCACCAACACCACCACCACCACCGCTGTGCCACCTCCACGGGCAAGCGGTGGGCCCCGGCGAGCGATGCCGGCGGGTGAGCCGGCGGCCGCCCCGGCTGGGTTGACTGGTACAATGAACACGTTTGCTGGGAGCGCTGGGAGGAAGGGGGGGGCCGAGGGGAGGGGAAGCTCTTGCTGGGCTGCGAGAGCTGCCGAAGAGACAGGGGAAACGCAGGCACGGGGCTCTCCCGCTCTCCCCGCGGCGCCCGCCTCGTCCTGCCCTGCCCTGCCACCCGCCTCGACACCCCCGGCCACCAACGCCCGGCGGTTGGGGGTGCTGGGGTGGCCCACCTCCCTACAACCCCCCCCCCCACCACCACCACCACCCCCGGCCTGCCATCCCGCCGGGAGCAGCCTGGGAGCGGGGGTCCATGCGAGCCGGAGCAGGAGGGCTGACGGTAGGAGGGGTGCACGGGGCGGCGTGGGGTGGGGTGGGGGGGGCTCTGCGATGGGGTTTCTTAATCCCCTTGCTGTGTGTTGGGGGGGGGGGGTGTGTGTGTGCTAAGAGCTGGCCCCCCCGCCATGTGTGGGGTGGCTCGGGGTTCAGTGCGGGGACAGAGAGCCCTGTGACCCTGGGGGGGCGGTGTTACAGGGGGGGCTGCCACCTGCCTTCACCACTCCCCCCTGGGTAACGCCAGCTGCTGCAACGAGCCTGGGATGGGGGGGAAGGAGACCCCCCCGTCCTCCCCATCCTGGGGGGGCAGCAGGTCAGCGGGGGGGGGGGGGGGGGGCAGCACGCCCGGGGCCGTGGCATGGGGAGGGCTGGGGGCAACCGCCAGCCCCTGCTCGCCCTCCCGGCACTAATCGGTGGCAACGCCGCGGCAGGGAGCCTGCGGAGACAAATGGTGCCTTTGCCCCCACCGGCCCCGAGCGCTGGGGAGGGGGCAGGTCACGGCACCCCGGGGGACACCGGGATGGGGACGGGGGGGGGGGACGGACACCTGCTCCCCCCATCCCTGCAGGTGCCCATGGCGTGCCAGCCCCACAAGCGCTCACCGGGGGATGCCGGGGGGCTGAGGTCTCCCCAGCCGGGGCTGGGGGCAGCCGTGGGGGGCTGAGGCCCTGGCCGGAGCGGGTGCTCCCCCCGTTCCCCGCAGCTCTGCCTCGTCCCCGGTCCTTGGTGTGTCCCAAGGAGGGACAGGAACTCGCTGCTTCCTGCCCTGCACAATTCCCTCCCCGCCCCGCTCCTCCCGGGACATTGTATTTGGAACCCTGGCCGGCTCCCTCCCTCCGCCCCTGCAGCCCCTCGGATCCGGGAATTGCTCTTCTTCCAGCGGAAATCCTGCTTTCCCAGCCAGCGATGGGGCTGGGAGGCCGGGGGAGAGGCCGGGGGGGGGGGGGGGGGGGGCAGGGGGGGGCTCCCTCTGCCATGGACATCTCCCCCCAGGGCCAAGGGGACACCCCTTGCCACAGACCTGGTTGCTGGCGGGCGGGCTTGTGGGGACAGATGGGTTATGGGGGGGGGGTGGCGAGTCCTTCCTCTTCTGTCCCAGGGTCCTGGAGGTCGGGGGGAGGGGGGGGGCAGCACCCTGCCACCTCCTGGGGCTGGCACGGGGACGATGGCCGGCCGAGCGCTGGTCATGCCCAGCCAGACCGTGGCTGGTTTCGGAGGGCCGGTGGCCCCATTTGAACCCCGTCCTGCTCACGGGCAGGCAGGGGAAGGGGTGTCCCTGCGGGCACGGCCACCGGAGAGGGCCCGGGAATAGCACGGTGCCACCACCACCTTGCCGATGGATCAGGGGGCATTTCCAGCCCCCTTCGTGCCCCGACCAGGGAAACCCCCGCCTGGGGGATCCTCTCGCGGCTGTCACCCCATCTGCACGTTCCCAGCGGAGCGCTGCATCCCACCGGTGTCCCCATGGTGGTCTGGAGCCGTGGCGTGGGTCTCTCTGGCCACGGCAGGACTCTCCTCGTCCCTCCTCGCACCCCCTGTCCTCGGGGAACCTGCCCCCACCGGGGATGAGCCAGGCCAGGGGCTGCCATGCTCTGCTGGGAGCTGTGGGGGACTCGCCAGGCACTGGGTGAACTGGGAGGACTGGAGCAGGAGCAGGGCTCTACCCCAGGACCCCGGCTCCGGGTCGCGGGGCTGGACTCAGGGCTGGGGACAGTGGCGAAGGAGCAGGGACATGCCACCGTCTGGCACCACACTGAGCCAAGGAGCAGGCGGTGGAGAGGCAGGACGTGTCCTCTTGTCCCCTCCCCAGGTCTGCGGGGACGCTGGGGCCGGGTTGGGGACACGGTTCGGTGTCGTGGGTCCTAACGAGCCACCTAAAATGAGGCACCTTCCCCTCCTGCGCTGCAGCTGCGTCGTGCCTCAGTTTCCCCTCCGGGGAGCAGGGAGGTCCAGAGGCGCGGGGTGATGGCGGAGCCCGGGGGGGGTTGCGGGCGATCTCGGTTCCTCTTTCCCCGCGGGGGAGGCTGCGGCAGGGCGGCGAGAGCCACCGGGGTGCGGGGCCGCACGCGAAGGACAGGGGGTGTGCAGGGCAAGGCGGGGGGGAACAAGGCATGGGGGGGCCAGGTCACAGGCTACCCAAGGGGCTACAGCCACCGCTCAGCCCCGCTGTGACCCCTGCCTGCCACCTTCCCCCCCCCGGCTGCCACTGTCCCCAAGGCCTGCCAGCCCTGAGGTTCCCCTTAGTGGCCACAGCACCATCCTCTTCCTCCTCCTCCTCCCCCATGCCGTGCTCCCGCTGCTTCCTCCTCCCGCTGCATAGGTGCCAGCCAGGTTCCTCCAGCTGCTGCCCCTCTCTGCTGCCCGCATGTCCCCGGGGAGAGGTGACATGCCTGGGTGCCACCCTCAGCCTGGCAAATGCCACCCTGGCTTGTCCCCGTAGCACTGGGAGCGTGACATTTCCAGCAGCCCCCGTATCTCTCCATACGGCTGCATCCCCCTCCCGGAGCCTGACCCCTCCATCGCCGTTATTCCCCCCAGGGGAGTGGAGGTATGGGATGGGGGGGATCCCCACGGGGTGCCTTGGCGCCGGAGGTGACACGCAGGGTGACACCGGTGGGTGACATCGGGTGACACCGGGACATTGTGCTCGGTCTCAGAGCTGGAGATGGGGCTGAAACCACCCATGTCCTGGGAGGGGGGGGGGCCGGGGAGCAGATGGACGGGCGGCCATGCCCGGCGGGGCGGGGGCCGCGGCGGGGGTGATGAGTTGGCCAGGTCTCAGCGCGGGGCGGGAGCTGGCAGCTCGGCCGGGACCGGTGCCGGCGGAGCCGGTGCGGGAAGGGCTCGGTTGCCATCTGCTCCCAGGCACCAAACAGCTCCTTTTCGGGAGAGCTGGGGCCAGACGCCAGCGCGGGGCCGGCTGCGTCCCCTCCCTGGGGACAACGCAAGGGGACAGCTTTTGTGCCACCTTACCCGGTGGCAGGGACCAGCTCGGGGGGGTTTGTGGGTGGCCGGAGAAGGGGGAGCATGGGTGCAACGCTGCTGGGCACGGCGGGAGCAGCGGCGAAGCCCCGCGGTGCTGCCATATTTCGGGCTTGTGCTTGCCTAGAAGCCGGTCCTCGCCTGCCCCGATCCCTGCCGGCAGCCGTGGCAGCACCGAAATTCAGCGAAATGGGAAGTTGCCGAGCGCGATGCCGGCAACGTGGGGTGGCGGGGGCGGGCGGGGGGGGGGGTGGTGCGTGTGTGTGTGTGATTCCCACCCCAGAGGAGAGAGGGTTTGCGAGAGCTGGGGGTGTTCGTCAGCTGAGATGGCCACTCGCTGTCAGCAAAAAAATAACAAACCCCAACCGGCCAAGCCCTCTCGGATTTGGCAACGCTGCCCCGTCGGCAACGGCCGCCGCCTTGCCACACTGCTGGTGTCGAAAGCGAAGGTGGAAGGGGGAGAGCCGGGGCCCTTCCTGCCCCCCTCGCCGAGAGAGAGGAAAGTGAATCAAAGAAGCGTGATGGGGGAAACCGGCCTGAAACGCCTCGTCTGCCCCAAAACCTCCCTCTCCCCCCCCCCAGCTCTCTGGAGCGCGGGGGAACAGGACATGGCTGCCGGGCGGTGCATGCTGCATCGCCGCGGAGCCCTCGGCCGGAGAGCTCTGCCCGGTCCAAACTGGGCAGACTGGTCTGGGAGGGTGGGCAGCAGCCAGGGGAGGCGACAGGGCTGGGGACAGCGGTGGTTTGGGTGCCGCCGTGGTGAGAGAGGTCTGATTTCCTCCTCCTCCTCCTCCTCCTCCTCCGCGACACCTTTGGTGCCGAGCACGGCCCCGGCCGGAAGAGCTGGGCCCTGACCGCAGCGAGGAGAGCGGGGTCCCCTCCTCCCCCGAGTCACCGCTTCCCCTGCCGAGCGCCGGGGGACGGGGACGGGGACGCTTCCAGGGCTCCTTTCCACCCCTCCTGGCTCCCTCCGGCATCGGGGCAGCCGGGGGGGGGACGCCTCTCCCCATGGAGACGGGGTGATGGGTTTGTCGGGGATGCGGCGGGAGGAAAACCTGCTCAGGGATGTGGTTGCGGCCCGTGTGGGGGTGGCTCAGCTCATGCAGGGGTGTTGCAGTTTGTACAGGGGGGTGCTGTGACGGGGTGTTTTAGCTCGTGCGGGGGTATTGCAGCCCGTGCAGGGGTGTTGCAGCCCTTGGAGGGGGATCTAAGCCCATGGCAGGAAATTGCAGCCCATGCAGGGGTGTTGCAGTCCGTGCAGGGGTATTTTAGCTCGTGGCAGGGGTGTTTTAGCCCATGCAGGGGTGTTGCAGCCCTTGGAGGGGTATCTAAGCCCATGGACGGGGTGTTGGAGCCTGTGCCCGGGTGTTTTAGCTCACGCAGGGGTGTTTTAGCCCATGCAGGGGTACTGCAGTCCATGCAGCGGTGTTGCAGCCCATGCAGGTGTACTGCAGTTCACACAGGGGTGTTGGAGCCCTTGGAGGGATATCTAAACCCATGGCAGGGGTGTTGCAGCCTGTTCCAGGGTGTTTTAGCCCATGCAGGGGTGTTTTAACCCATGCAGGGGTGTTGCAGTTGGTGCAGCGGTGTTGCAGCCCATGCAGGGGTGTTGCAGTCCGTGCATGGGTATTTTAGCTCGTGGCAGGGGTGTTTTAGCCCATTCAGGGGTGTTGCAGCCCTTGGAGGGGTATCTAAGCCCCTGCAGGGGTGTAGCAGGCTGTGCAGGGGTGTTTTAGCCCCCGCAGGGGTGTTTTAGCCCCCGCAGGAACATTGCAGCCCTTGCAGGGGTGTTTGTTTCAGCTCACGCAGGGGTGTTGCAGCCTGTTCAGGGGTCTTTCAACTAATGGCAGGGGTGTTCCAGCCCTTGGAGGGGTGTTCCAGCCACAGCAGGGGTGTTCCATCCCTTGGAGGGGTGTTGCAGCCCTTGGAGGGGTGTTCCATCCCTTGGAGGGGTGTTGCAGCCCTTGGAGGGGTGTTCCGCCCCGTGCAGGGCTCTCGCCTGCCGCCTGATGCCCTCCCCGGTGTCCACAGGTGCCTCTTCTCCTCCCCGAGGTGACATGGAGCAGCTGAAGTGACCCGAGGAGCCATCACAGTGAGTGGGGTCGCCGTCAACGGGAGCACCCGTGGGTGCCGAGGGGGGGACGTGGGGTCCCCCCGCGCAGCACAGCCCCCCCTGGCAGCCTGGTCCCTGCTGGTGGCAGCGCCCATTGGGACCCTGGTGTCCCCATGTCACCGCACAGGCTGTGCCAGGGGGCGGCGGGTCCCCACTCCTCCCAGCGCTGGGGTGGGCAGGGGCTCATGCATGTACCCCAGTGCCCCTAACTGGGACCGTGTGTGCACACGCGTGTGCCCTGCCGGAGCTGGGGGGGTGGTGACGTGGGGGTCACGGTCCCTCTGTCCCACAGGCCGTGCCCAGGATGGGCTGTGTGCACTGCAAAGAGAAGGCGTCCGGCAAAGGGCAGGTGGGGGGTGAGGTGGGGGCCCCCCCGCCCCCCGCCTCCCAGTACGACCCTGACCCCACGCAGCCGGGCGCCGCCTTCACCCGCATCCCCGACTTCAACAACTTCCAGGGGGCGGGGGTGCCCTCGGCTCCATCCTTCCCGGGGACGGGGGTCTTCGCCTCCAACACGCTGCAGATGCGGAGCGGGGGCATCACAGGTCAGCGAGGGGCTGGTGGTGGTTGGCGGGGGCGGGGGGGGGGAGATGTGGCTGCACCCCTGCAGGTGGCAGGGGGGGGACCCGGGGGCTCACCGTGGTCCCCTACACGTGCCGCAGGCGGGGGTGTGACGCTCTTCATCGCCCTGTATGACTACGAGGCCAGGACGGAGGATGACCTCACCTTCCAGAAAGGGGAGAAATTCCACATCATCAACAACACGTGAGTCGTCCCCCCCTGCCCCGGACCCCCTGCCACCCCCAGTGCCCCCCCATGCCACCCCAAGGAGGTGCCTCTGTGATGTGGGTACCCACTGCGGGACCCAGGCTCCGCCTCAGCTCCGTGGCTGGATACCGAGAAAACCAGGGCCATGTGTGTCATGAGTTGGGTGGTCTCAGCAGAGTCGGGGGCCCTCCGTGGCGGGGTAGAGCAGGGTCTGGGGGGGTTGTGTGTGGGGAGAGGAGGTGCAGGGCAGCCAGGTCGGTCCGTCTGTCCCTCCTCCTCACTCCCTGTTCCTCGTTCCCCAGGGAGGGTGACTGGTGGGAGGCCAGGTCGCTGAGCTCGGGGGCCACGGGCTACATCCCCAGCAACTACGTGGCCCCCGTGGACTCTATCCAGGCAGAAGAGTGAGTACCGACGGGGGGGGGGACAGGGATGGAGGGGAGACCCCAACCCTGTTTGCCTTGAGCCCGGGTGTCTTGGACCCCTGCTGAGCCCCGGCAGCGCCGCGGTGCTGGCAGGGGGCCGTGGCGTGGGGTCCCCGTGGGTGCCCCTTGGCGGTGCCCCCCCCCCCCCCCGGCGCTGAGCCCGGCCCCGCGGCAGGTGGTACTTCGGGAAGATCGGGCGCAAGGATGCAGAGCGACAGCTCCTGTGCCACGGCAACTGCAGGGGCACCTTCCTCATCCGGGAGAGCGAGACGACGAAAGGTAGGGGGACGGGGATGGGGACACCGGGGGCTGCGCCCCGCGTCCCTCCCTGACCCACCCTGACCCACCCTGACCCCTGCCCCCACCTAGGTGCCTACTCCCTCTCCATCCGGGACTGGGATGAGGCCAAGGGGGACCACGTGAAGCACTATAAGATTCGGAAACTGGACAACGGGGGCTACTACATCACCACCCGCGCCCAGTTCGACACCGTCCAGCAGCTGGTCCAGCACTATATAGGTAGGGTGAGATGGGGGGCACCGGGGGAGGGGGGGGGGGAAACATTGCAGAGGGGCAATGGGGAGGGGTGGGAAAAGCCCAGAAGACCCTTTGGCAAGAGACAGCCGGCTGGGCTAACTGGGTTTAACTGGCGAAGGAGGGGGCTGCTCTGGTGGGGGGCCCCCTGAGGGTCCCCCCTCTTCTGTATCCTCGGTGCAGGGGGCACCCGGCCGCTCCAGAGAAGGTAAATATCCCCTGGGTCTGGGTGGGCACAACCAGGGGGGGGGCTGGGGGTGCAACCGAGCCCGAGGGGGCGCGGGGCCATCCCTGGGGGTGGTGGATTGGAGGGGGGGGGGGGGGGGGGGGGCACCCCATATACGTGTGTGCATCCTGGGAGGTGGCTGGACCGCGCAGGAGCCTGGGCGATGCCCGGGTGGGGGCAAAGAACCGGCGGGGGTCCGTGCCTGGGCTGATGCTTGTCTGTGTGTGTGTCCCCCCCCCCCGCCGCCGGGGTGCCGCAGAGCGGGCGGCCGGGCTGTGCTGCCGCCTGGCCGTGCCGTGCCACAAGGGAACGCCCAAGCTGGCCGACCTCTCGGTCAAAACCAAAGACGTGTGGGAGATCCCCCGCGAATCCCTCCAGCTCCTCAAGAAACTGGGCAACGGGCAGTTCGGGGAAGTGTGGATGGGTAGGGCCCGGCGAACAAGCCGGGGCGAGGGGTTGGGGGGGCGGCGGGGGCACCCCCAGGCCTGGCATACCTTCCCCCACCAAGGAAGGACTCTTGCCTATCCCGACAGTTTTCCAGCGTGGGGAGATTGTCCCATGTCCTGCTCTGGGGTCATGCCGGGGACCCCAGGATGCCCCATGACGTCCCTGCATGGGCAAGCAGCCCCCCCCCAACCTCCCCCCCCACCCCGCCATATTTCAGATGGGACCACAAGCAGGAGACAAGACCAGGCCGGGGGGTCCCCTCTTCGTCGTCCTCTTCCTCCTGCGCCCCGTGCTCCCTCCGCTCGGCGTGCATGCTGCATTCATCCCATCGCACCCCCTCCTTCCCTCCTCTCCCCCCCCCCCACTCCTTGCTCCCCCCCCACCTCCCCCCGCAGAGTGTAACGACGGGTTGTGCCATCTGCTAACCCGCGCGTGCCCCACTATGAAGCCCCAGACCCTGGGATTAGCTAAGGACGCCTGGGAGATAGTGCGGGAATCCATCAGCCTGGACAAGAAACTCGGCATGGGATGTTTCGGAGACGTGTGGATGGGTAAGGCTGGCCCAGCCGGCCGTGGGGGGCGGGGGGGGGGGGGGGGGGAGGACGACATGGAGGACAGGAGCAGTCTGGTCCTGCCCTGGCAGGCAGCGTCGCGGGGTGCCAGGCGGTACCCACCGCGGTGGGGGAGATGGCAGCTTGGCACAGGCTCCCCCGTGGAGGGACGGGGAATGGGGTAAGGTTGGTTTTTAGGAGAGGAGCTCACGGGTGCCTTGTCCCCATGCCATGGGGTTGGGGGGGGGCTCCTTGTCCTGCGTGGGGTATGGTGGTGTCATGCCCTTTCCTTGACCTGCCCTGATTTCCTTGCTCCTCCATCCATGCACCCCTCCATCCCTCCATCCATCCATCCATGCACCCCTCCATCCATCCATCCATCCATCCATCCATGCACCCTTCCATCCATCCATCCATCCATCCATCCATCCATGCACCCCTCCATCCATCCATCCATCCATCCATCCATCCATGCACCCCTCCATCCATCCATCCATGCACCCATGCACCCCTCCATCCCAGCCCTGCCGGGGGCTGGCTGTCCCCTGGGCTCGCCGTGACGCCGTGTCCCCGGCCCAGGCACGTGGAACGGCACCACGAAGGTGGCGGTGAAGACGCTGAAGCCGGGCACCATGTCTCCCGAGGCTTTCCTGGAAGAGGCGCAGATCATGAAGCGCCTGCGGCACGACAAGCTGGTGCAGCTCTACGCCGTGGTGTCCGAGGAGCCCATCTACATCGTCACCGAGTTCATGAGCCAGGGTGAGCTGGGGGCAGCTGGGGGGGGGCTCTTCTGCAAGCCTCACCCTTCCTTGGCATGGCCAGGGAGATGGTCCCAGGGGTGGGGGCTTGCCGCGGGGGGGTGGGCATGGCTGGTTCTCGGGCGCTTTGACCAGCACCCTCCGCCCGCAGGCAGCTTGCTGGATTTCCTAAAGGACGGGGACGGCCGCTACCTGAAGCTGCCCCAGCTGGTGGACATGGCTGCCCAGGTACCGGGGAGGCTGGCGCAGGGTGGGGGTGCCCCCCATGGGGTGCACGCGGGGGGTAGGGGTGGGTGGGGGGGGGGGTGGTCCTCACTTTTTTCCCCCCGCCCAGATCGCGGCGGGCATGGCCTACATCGAGCGGATGAACTACATCCATCGGGACCTGCGGGCTGCCAACATCCTGGTGGGAGACAACCTGGTGTGCAAGATCGCCGACTTCGGCCTCGCTCGCCTCATCGAGGACAACGAGTACACGGCGCGCCAGGGTGAGCCGGCGCGGTGCCCCCGCCGCCTTGGGGACCGCTGCCCTTGTCCCCTCCGTGCTGCGTCCCACCCTGGGCCTGGGGATGGTCACCCCCAATGCTGGGTGACGGGTACCCCGGAGGATGGGTACCCCAGGGGATGGGTGCCCTGGGTGATGGGTCCCCTAAGCTATGGGTACCACAGGGGATGGGCACCCTGAGTGATGGGTGTCCTGGGTGACGGGTACCCTGGGTGATGGGTACCCCAGGTGATGGGTAGGCCTGGTGATGGGTACCCCAGAGGATGGGTACCCCAAGGGATGGGTATCCCAGGGGATAGGTGCCCCGGGTGATGGGTGCTCCAGGAGATGTGTACCCCAGGGGATGGGCATCCTGAGTGATGGGTGCCCTGAGTGATGGGTACCCCAGGGGATGGGTGCCTTGGGTGATGGGTGCTCCAGGGGATGTGTACCCCAGGGGATGGGCATCCTGAGTGATGGGTACCCCAAGGGATTGGATACCCCAGCGGATGGGTGCCCTGGGTGATGGGTACTCCAAGGCATGGGCATCCTAAATGATGGGTGCCCTGGGTGATGGGTAGCCCAGGGGATAAGTACACCAGGAGATGGGTATCCTGGGTGATGGGTGCCCTGGGTGATGGGTACCCCAGAGGATGGATACCCCAGTTGATGGGTACCCCAGGAGATGGTTACCCTGGGTGATACGTGCCCCAGGTGGTGGGTGCCCCAGGGGATGGGTACCCTGGGTGTGGGATGCCCACAGTGCAGGTTGCCCAGGGTGCTGGGTACTTCTAGAGCTGGGTGCCCCATGTATGGGGTACCCCAGGTACAGAGTGCCTTGGATGCGGGTGTCCCCGGTGCATGGTGTCCCAGTGCAGGGCACCCTGGATGCAGGACGCCCTCAGTACAGGGTGCTCCAGCTGCAGGGTGTCTCTGGTGCAAAGACGCCCCAGGTCTGGGGTGTCCCCAGTGCTGGGTGCCCCAGGTGTGGGATACCCTGGGTGCGGGTGCAGCGGGGTGCCCCAGACGCAGGTCACCTGCCTCCCCTCGCAGGCGCCAAGTTCCCCATCAAGTGGACGGCCCCGGAGGCCGCGCTTTTTGGGAAGTTCACCATCAAGTCGGACGTCTGGTCCTTCGGCATCCTCCTGACCGAGCTGGTGACCAAAGGCCGGGTGCCCTACCCAGGTACGGGGGCAGCGGGCACCCTTGGGGCGAGCTGCGGGGGGGGAGCGGGGGGGATGGTGCAGGCAGGGCAGGGGTTGATCCTCCCCAGCGCTGCCACCAGCAAGGCTTGCCCCGTGCCTCAGTTTCCCCATCAGAGAGACCAGCGCTAAGCTGGGCTCCCAATCCAAACCACGGGGCGGTGCCCGCTGCATCCCTGGGCCTGCCTCAGTTTCCCCGCTGCTCTTGTCACGCAGGGATGAACAACCGGGAGGTGCTGGAGCAGGTGGAGCGGGGCTACCGCATGCAGTGCCCGGGCAACTGCCCCCCGTCCCTGCACGAGGTGATGGTGCAGTGCTGGAAGCGGGACCCCGAGGAACGTCCCACCTTCGAGTACCTCCAGTCCTTCCTCGAGGACTATTTCACCGCCACCGAGCCCCAGTACCAGCCGGGGGACAACCAGTGACCCGGCGTTGGCACCCGTTCCCCCCCTCTCCCCCCCCCCTCCGACCCCAGCCGGGCTCTGGGGTGGCTTTTGGGCAAATCTCCCTCTTTTTGCAGGGTGGTTGTTGCTCCTTTTGCCTGTGCCCCCCCCACACACACACACACCTCAAAATGCCTGTCAGGGGGGTGCTCGGGCTGCCCCGGGGAGGACGGGGGGCTTTGCACAAGGATTTTGGACTCAGAGAGGGGGGAAAGCTGTGCCCCCCCCCACCCCAGCCCCCCCCCCTTCTGCCCCCCAGCCCCTCTCTTGTTGCCTTCACACCCTGAGAAGTGCTTTTGGCTGGGGGGAGGAGGGTGGGGTACCCCACCGTGCCCCCCCCAGACACCCCTAGCCCCACAGCGTGGCGGGGGGGGGGTAACACACCTCCCCATGCCAACCCCAGTCTCCTCTCCCCCAGCTCCTGGGGGGGCTCAGCCCCCAAAATCCTGGCACCGACCTGGGGAAGGTCACCTCAAACACCCCCCCACCCTCCCTTTATATTGTCTTTAATTTATAAGATTTTATACCCCTCACCCAGCAGCCACCTCACCCCCCGGCATCCCCATATTTGGGGGATCTCCTTGCCCCCCCCCCATTTTATTTCCTCTCCTTATAGTAGAGCCAAATCCTGAAAGCCATAAACCTCTGCTTGCACTGGGGGGGGGACAAGGGGTCCTGGGAGAGACAAATGGTCCTGGAGGGGACCAGGAGCCCAGGCTACGGGGGGGCAGCTCTGCCCTGGGGGCTGTTTCCCGCTGGCCCCGTGCAGGGCGGGAAGGGGGGGTACAGGATGGGGTCACCCCCATGGCACCCGGGGGGGGGGGGTCCCGGCTGCATCTGGGCTCGAACCCCTGTTGCAGGCATTAACGGGGAGTGGGGGGGGGCACTCGGGGCGCAATGTGAATGTGATGGCACTGGCGGGGGGGGGGGGGGGGTGGTGCGGTGTGCCACCCTGCCAGCTGGCTCCTGGGGGCCGGCTGCCCCCCCCGGGTACCCCCTTTCCTGCGGGGGGGGGGGGGAGGATGCACCTGTGGTCCCAGGCTTGGCCCCATCCCCGCTCCCCATGGCCAAGAGCTCCCCTGCACCCATGGGGCAGGGCTGGGGGGGGGCAGTGCCATCCGGGGGTGGGGGGGGCGTGGGGGGTGTCTGAGGGAAGGGGAGGGATTTGTTGTTTATTTTTTTTTTTTAAATCCAGTCTGTAAATAGAGAGAAATAAAACCTTTCTAACAAGCCGGGGGGGGAGCCTGGGTCCTTTTTGCCCCCTCTCGGGTAGAGGGGCTGCGCTGGTGGGGGATAGACACCGGGCGGGGGGGAGGGGGGGTGTGAGGGGGGTGCAACAACCCTGGCTTGCAAGATTTGGGTGGGGGGCACCCATCCCCACCCCGGGGGGGGGCGGTCCTAGGGCCGTATCCTCACCCCCCGCCTCCAGCTCCAGGGCACAGACATACCCCGGGACTGGGGCGGGGTGGGGGACGATGACACCTGTATGGGGGGCAAGGGCAAAGAAAAGCCCCCCCATGCCCCCCCCGCCCCCCCCCGCCCCAGCCCATCTGGGTCTGCGGCAGCATCTCTCCTTGCAAAGAGAAGCCTGGAAAAAAAAAAAAGGGGGGTTGGAAAGCATTTGGGTTTGCAAAGCTGCCCCCCCACCCCCCACCCCCCCCCCAGGGCACCCCACAGTTTCCCCCCCCCCGCCCGGCACCCAGCATTCCCACGGTGGGGACCGTCCCCTCCTGCTAGCTTGCAGGCATGTGCCTTACGGAGGCAGCAGCCTGGGTTTAATTAGCGGCGGGGGGGCGGAGGGGGGGGGTCCCTGGGCAGTGTTTGGCTGGATTGGGGTAGGGGGGGACGGACGACGACCCTTCTGGCCCCCTCCTCTCTGTGAGGGCAGAGGTGCCGGTGGAGGCGGGGGGGCGTCCTGCGCTCGGAGGCTGGGGAGGAAGAGGTTAATTTTCCTCGCAGCTTGGCCCCCCCAGCAGGGCCCAGCTGTGGCCGGCTAATGAATTCCCCAGCACTGGTGGGAAGCGGGGGGGGGGGACACTGGCCCCCGGCCCCAGCCAAGGTTTGGGGTGGGGGGGTGGGGGGGCGCTCAGGCTGTGGGGGGGAGAGGCCCCAGGCAGGTGGAAGGAGGGGGGGGGGGGGGCACAGAGCGGGTGCCAGCGGGTATGGGGACATGCCGGGGGGGCTTGGGGCCATGCCACCACCCCTGGGCTCCCGCTTCACCCCAGTTCCTACAAGGGCTGCGGGGCTGGATGCGGCCACCCCCCCTTTACCCCCATCCCACCCCCCCCCACCCCAACACTGCTTCCCCCCCATCCCAGGGAAAAAAATCCCTCCGGGAAGGGCCAGGCCCCCGGCCAGGCTTGGCTGGGCAGCAGTGGCACGATGCCCGGTGCCGGGGTGGTGGCGGTGGCGGGGTGTAGGGGGGGGGACACACACACACACGGCTTGGGGGGGGGGCGAGGAGAGCAGATTGCGTGGCAAGGAGGAGGCGGTTGGCACCGTCCCGCAGCCGGGCAGAGTCCCCCCCGCTGCCAGATTGCAGCCACCGGCCCCCCCCACCACCCCACGCCCGGGGTGGGCACCCACGGGCACCCCAGGGGCACGGCAGCGTCTCCCATCACCCCCACACACACACACACACACACACCCCCCCCCGTCAGGGCTGGCCACTCGCCCCCCCCCGCTTTGTGCCACCCCCATGCTCGGCGTGCACACACGTGTGTTCAGCACCCACAGCTCTGTGCACGCATATGCCCCCCCCCCCCCCCAAAATATTCAGTGCCCACAGGCTCTGACAACACCCAGCCCCCCCGAAACCACGCTCCCTTCGTGAGGGGCACACGCCTGGTCCGCGGGACGTGTCCCTTGTACCCGTGCCCACGGGGACACGTCCGCTGTCCCTCTTCAGCCCCGGGTGGGGGACGGAACCTTCCAGCTGGGGGGAGCACCCCACTTCACCCCCTGCTCTCTGAGCTGGGGACAGTCCCGCTTGGGGCAACAAAGCAGAGCGGTGCCCCCCCATGTCCCCCATGACCCCACTGCCCCCCATGGTCCCTGTGGCCACCATGCCCCCGGCGCCCCCTGTGGCCCCCATGTCCCCCATGACCCCACTTCCCCCTGTGGCCCCCATGTCCCCCATGCTCCCAGTGCCCCCAGTGCCCCCTGTGGCCCCTATGCCCCCAGTGCCCCCTGTGGCCCCCATGTCCCCCAGTGCCCCCTGTGGCCTCCGTGGCCCCCATGTCCCCCGTGCCCCCAGTGCCCCCAGTGCCCGCTGTGGCCCCTATGCCCCCGGTGCCCCCTGTGGCCCCCATGCCCCCAGTGCCCCCAGTGCCCCCTGTGGCCCCTATGCCCCCAGTGCCCCCTGTGGCCCCCATGTCCCCCAGTGCCCCCTGTGGCCTCCGTGGCCCCCATGTCCCCCGTGCCCCCAGTGCCCCCAGTGCCCGCTGTGGCCCCTATGCCCCCGGTGCCCCCTGTGGCCCCCATGTCCCCCATGCCCCCAGTGCCCCCTGTGGCCCCCGGGCCCCCGTGGCCCCCATGTCCCCCAGTGCCCCCTGTGGCACCCGTGGCCCCCATGTCCCCCATGCCCCCAGTGCCCCCAGTGCCCTCTGTGGACCCTATGCCCCCAGTGCCCCCTGTGGCCCCCATGACCCCCATGCTCCCAGTGCTCCCTGTGGCCCTTATGTCCCCCATGCCCCCAGTGCCCCCCAGTGCTCCCCATGACCCCTGGCACCCCGTGTCCCCCAGCACCAGCCCTGAGCAGGGTCCATCTGCGCCTCAGCCCCGGTGATTAAAGTCTCCCACTTAATTGCAACTGGTGGTTCCATTGAGCAGGGCTGGCTCGGGGTGGGGGGGGGCACGGGGACCCTGACCCCACGCACCCCGGCTGTGGCAGCAGCCTCCGCTGCTGGGTGCTGGCTCGGAGGGGGGGACATGGATGTGGCCGAACGGCCACGGCGGGCACCCGTGGAGAGGAGAGGGCAGTGGGAGGTGGGAGCAGCCGGGCACCGGCGGGGAGGAAGGCTCCCCATCACCGTCACCTTCGCCACAGGCAGCCCCTCCATCCGGGGTGCGATGGACGGACGGAGACTGACGGATGGACCCCGGTGTGCCGGGTCCCAGCTGTGCCGCGCCCCCCCCCCCCAGCCCCGACTCCATCCCTGTTCCTGCCTGTTCTTGCCTGTTCCTGCCCGTCTCGGCATATGGGGGGGGGGGTTGATCCCCCCGCGCCCCAGCTACCCGTGGGGTTACACCGGGGCAGCACCGAGCAGGATCAGCCCCTCGCTCCGCCGGGCTGCCAGCATGGCAATTCCCTCCAGCGCAAAATTCACTTAAAAAGGAATAAAAATGTAAATGCGGGGCCTGGCCGGGCGCGGAGGGGGCAGGCTGGTGGGGGGGGCTCCCCACTCCTGCCTTCCCACGCTCTGCTTTTGCCCCCCCCCCCCCCCCCCCTCCTCGCAGCCGGGGCTGGATCCTGACCTCCCGATGGGAAACGATGCCACCACCCACCGTGTCCCCACCAAGGACCCCCGTCCCCAGCGGTGCCGGTGGCAGGAGTGGGTCAGGGCTGAGGCAGAGGGTCTGTGCCGGCCCCGCCGTACCCGCGTGGATTTGGTGATGTGCTTCCAAAGGCAGTTGGGCCGCAGCAGTCCCCTCCCTGCGGGACCGCGGTCGTGTCACCGTGGTCTGTCCCCAGTTTCCCCCTTTGGCGGCATGAGCGCGAGAGCTCTTGGGGACGGCGAGTGGGGCGCGAGGTGGCAGAGACCTGTGGAAAGGGGCTGAAGGGAGGGACCCCCATCCTGGCCTCCATCCCTCTGTCCTTCACCCCATGGCTGCCCTGAGGCAGGGGCGAAGGGGTTAACGGGGTGACCGCAGGCTGGGCAGGGGAGGGGGCATCGATTTTATGTTAATGCCGGGCTGCATCGACCGGGGATGGAGGCACCGATGGTGGCCAACAACCGCCTGCTCCTGGGGCCACCCTCCCCAGAGCCCTTGTGGCTCCCGGCAGCCCCGGGGCAGGGTCCACCTTGGGGTGCCCCCAGCCCAGAGCGATGGGGAGGTGGGGAAGGAGGCTGGGACCCCCCCCCCCAAAAAAAAAAAAGTGCTGCAGGGCTCATTTTCACTGCAGAACCCGGGTTGGGGGCTCGAAGGGAACAGAGCTGCGGGTGCTGGGGAGGGCGAAGCTCAGCATCCAGCCCCGGGGGGGGCTCCGACCCCATTCCCTCCCGGCTGCCCGGTCCCTGCAGCATGGCAGGCAGCGCCGCGTGGCTGTAGCATTTTCCGGAGAAGAGGCGAAAGCAGCTCGGCATCACCTCCCCTGCCCTCGCCCTGCCTGCAGCCGAGGGCCGAATCCAGCATCAGGCTGCGGCGTCATGTCCCCCCCCCCCTCCCATGCCCCCCCAGGACCCCCCACTTCGTCCCCATCGTGCCCGGACCTGCCTGCCCTGCTCCCACCAGCGATCCCTGCCCACGCGGTCCCGTTCCGGCTGGCTGCTCCGCCTGCGCCGTGCCAGCCTGGGTCCACGCAAGCGTGGCAGGAGGTGGCGGACGAGGGAAGGGGAGGTGGGGGGGGGGGGGGGGGGGGGTGGTTCTGGAGCGAGCGTGCCCACCCAGTGCCAAGCGCGCGGTGGGCGCAGGTGTGAGACCGCTGCAGATGGCCGGCGCTGCAGACCCTGGCACGAGGGAGCCGTGGCATTGCCACCCTCCCCGGGGGGGGTTCCCCTCGCCCGGAGCTGCTGCCGCCGCCGCCACCGGGAGCTGTGTCTCCCTTGCGAGCGGGAAGGAGCCATCCCCACCCAAAACAGGCCTGGGGACAGGGTTTGTCCCTGTTCCCTTCTGCCCAAGCTCCCCAGGGACTTGGAGAGCCCGCAGAGCTCCCGGGTCACGGATCAGAGCTGCGTCCCCGCGGCGGCGATGGCCAGACAACAGTGGAAGGCAGCCAAAAATGTGGTTTTAGGCTTGACCAGGCTTGGAACTGCCGGTCCAGGCCTGCAGGGACTGTGTCCCCACAGGGGAAACTGAGGCACAGAGGGACAGGCACCCAGCAGCTCGGCACCAGTCACTGGGAGGGGACGTCTTTTTTCCACGGCAAAAAAAAAAAACAACGGAGGTTTGGGAAGAGCCACGCACCAGCCACAGCAGCATCCGTGACAGGAACCGGGGAGCAGCAGGATTTGGGGACGGAGGTTTCTGGGGCAAAGTGAGGCGTGGGGACAGTCGGGTGACAGCGCAGATGGGTGGGGAGGGGACTCTGCCCGGGGCCGGGGGCTGCTGGGGGCCGCTCAGAAATGGTTGCGTTGAAATCCAAGAGAAATCCAGGATGGTTTAGCTGCTGCTCCGGGGCGACGGAGGGCTGGAATTCAGGGAGGGATGGGTCTCTTCTGCTGCAGTTGCATCGATCGGGGTGAAATGTGGCCGACCCCAATCCTCCACAGACGCCGGAGGGGCAGGAGACACCCCCCCCTCCTCAACCCCGATCGGGGTCTCTGGACCGCGCTCTCCACAAAGGCAGCTCCCGTGTCCCACCACCTTTTGCTGCCCCCCTTGCCCCCCCCCGCGCCCGTGCACCCCAGCTCTCCCCCGAAACATCCCGCTGCACCCCAGATCTCCCCCCAAGCATCCCGCTGCATCCCGCTGCCCCCAAAACCCCCCTGCTCCCACCCCGGGGGAGCCGGTGGCTTTCGGGGTGACGACTGCCACCACTCCCCAGCCAAGCCAATCCAAGCTTTTTGGGGACAAATCCGGGCGGGCCACCCGCTGGCCTGATCCTGGCGAGAGTGGCCTTCGCCCCCCCCCCGGGTTTTGGAGGGCGGGGGGGGGGCGGGGGGGGGGAAACGGGGGTTGGACTCCCGGGGCAGCCGCCCGCGGGGCGCAGGGACGCGGGCTGGGAGCCGGGGACAGCGGTGGCCCCGGCTCGGCAAAGCAGCCACTAGATGGTAGCGTAAGTCCACGCCAACGCTGCTGACACAGCACCGGGCTGGGAGAGGGGACAGGGTGCCCGGGTGACCGGGGTGGTCCTGGGGACCCGCCTCCGCCGCCCCCCCTTCCCCGGTAACAAGTGAGACCGGCGGGGCTGAGCACCCGCGGAGTTGTGACACGGGTGGCGTGGGCACGGCTCCCCCGCCCCAACGCCGCTTGCCGTGGCCAGTAGCCACCCGTGCCCACCGGCGGGTCTCTGCACGGGGTGGGGGCGAGGGGAGGACCCCGCTCCCCAACCCACGGCATCCATCTCCCCACCTTCACCCCAAACCAAACCCCCCGCCCCATGCAGCCGAGCTGGGGACAACCGCGGGCACAAGCCTGACTTAAGGGGACATAAAAGCCAGGCCTGGGGACAAACAGGGTGGCCACCAAGGCACCCAGCTCAGCATGGGGGTGCTGGGCACCCACGGGAGCCTGGCAGGGCCGGAATGTGGGTGCCCCTCCGCAGGGAACCCCCCTGATAATGCCGGATTTTGCTCCTCATTCCCGCTCCCGGCCCTGCCGAGGGCTCCATGCCAGACGGATATATATATTTTATGATAACTATAGAGATGCACTTCAAACCTGACAAAGGACTTTGACAGTTTTAAGCATCTCTTTGATTAATACATGACCTTTTAATGCTTCGGATTAAATTAATAAATCTTTAACATTCCAACCCGTTCCGCTTGCAACGGAACGCTTTTTTGCACGACCTCCTCCTCGCCCTGCCCCGTGCAAGACAGCTTGACCCGTCCCCGTCCCCGTCCCCCCCCCTGCCCCATCCCGTTCCCCACCGGTGCACGCGCAGGTACGGCAATACCCAGCCTTGCGAGATTTTCGTCGGGAGCAAAAACCCTGCAAGGCGAGAAAGGAGGGATCCTCCCCGGGTTTGGGTTTTTGGGTTTTTTTTTTTTTTTTTTTTTTTTTGGAACTGTCCCTAAAAATAGCCAGAAAATTCAAAGCTGACATTCAGGGCGAGGGGACGAGGAAGCCTGTGCAAAGTTGCTCACTCAGCCACCAGCGATTGCAGCCATCCTGTCTGCGTGTGCAGATTCCTCTTGCTGACCGGGCTGGAGCCCAGGCCTCCTCTCCGCACCGCTTCCAGGAGGGATGCAGAACCGGTCCCCGTCCTTATCCGGGGGGGTGCAGAGCCCGGCCGGTCCCCGATCCATCCCCGTCGATCCCGCTGCGGGCCACGGAGCCGGCGGACGGAGCTGCCCGGCTTTTTGGGTGCGATAGGTCCCCGCTGGAAGACAACTCTCGGCTTGATCCCAGCTCACCAGTTCATCCCAGTCCGGCGGCGAAGCTGGGGAGCCCGGTGCGTATCCTGAGCGCAGGTTTGCCGCCTGTTGATGCCGAAACAGGCGTCAAACCCCAACCTGCGCCGCGCAGGCGAGGCGGAGGGCTGCTGGAAAGCCAGGTGCCGTGTCTCTCCCTGCACCCATGTGTTATTCCATCGATGACTCACGTGTTATTAGCAGCCAAGCAATATTCCCAATTCCCTGGAGTTAACCCTTCACTCGTCACTCACAAAAACACAATGTCATAACAAACATCAGTGGTATTATCTACTTTAATTATATTGTATCTACCCCGGCTCCGGGAATATTAACATCGGCGGAGACTTGGAGGGAAGGTGCTGGGGAGATGCTCGAGGGAGCCACGGGGAGGGAGGTCACGGGGTGCTCAGGGAGCTGGTGGGGGGGGGGGGGCAGATCCCCACTGTGCCACCACTGTCCCAAGGGACCTTGGTCACCGCTTGCCCTCGGGGACCTGGCCGAGAGTGGCGGGGGTGGGGGGGGGACAGATGACAGCGCTGTACCCCAAAGAAGGTGGAGGCGTTAACGGCGGGGAAGTTTCCAGGCTCCAGCCAGAGCTTTTGCTTTAAAAGAAGAAAAAAAAAATTAATTAAAAGTGGGGGGAAAATAAAAAAAAAAAAAAATAGAATGGGAGGGGGAGTGCTTGGGTGCTGAGACAGAGAGGGTGCACCCCGGGTTGTGCTGGGGTGGGGGGGGGAGCTGTCCCCCATCAACCTTACATTTTCAAGGCGGGGGGGGGGGCGCGCAGTGCGGGTGCAACCCGGGAGAGGGCAGCAATGCCCCACGCATCCCACTGGGACCTCGGGGGGGGGGGGGGGGGGGCACCCCAGGAGGGGGGGTGGTGGTTTGCCCCCCCCCCATCCCCCAGGATACACACACACACCCCCCCCCAAGTATCCCCCTTCCCCAAGCAGCGCGCAACGGCTGCGCGCCCGTTTGCGCCCCTCCCTGCGCAGGGAGGAGAAAGAAGGGAAGGGAAGGGGAGGCGGGGGGGGAAAGAAGGAGGGGAAAAAAAAAAAAGGGAGGGAGGGAAGTGGGGGGGGGGGGGGTGGAAAAGGAAGGACTACAAGGCCCGGCATGCCCCGCCGGTGCTGCACGGCTCCCCGGGGTGCCGGATGCTGGCCGTGCCGCTGACAGCGGAGCCGCGGTCCCCGCCGCGCACGGAGGACGAGAAGGAGAGAGAGAGAGAGAGGGAGAGGGAGAGGGAGAGAGAGGGAGAGAGGGAGAAGGGGCAGGGCTCGCCTCGCCCGCCGGCTCCGTTCCCCCCCCCCCCCCCCGCGCCCTACAACACACCCGGCTTTTTCTTTTTTTTTTTTTGTTTTGGTTTTTTTTTTTTTTTTTTAATTTTTTATTTTATCCCAGCCCCCACAAAGCCGGGAGCGGCAGAAGGCAAGAGAGAGGGAGAGGGAGGAGGAGGAGGAGGGAGGAGGAGGAGGAGGAGGAGGAGGAGGAGGAGGAAGGGGGGAGGCAGCGGCAAGCCAGGGCTCTGCTGCGCTGTGTCTTTCTTTGCTTTCCGCAGGCGGCGAGCGGCGGAGGCGCAGAGGGGAGGTCGGTTCCCCCTCCGCCTCCCGCTCCGCTGCCTTTTGTGTGTGTGTGAGAGGCGAAGGGGGGGGGGGGGGGTTGTGTAGGGGGGGAAGAAGAGGAGGCAAAAAAAAAAAAAAAAAAAAAGGCAAAAAAAACCCCCCCAACTAAGGGGTAGAAAGCAGAGAAAAGCCCGGAAAAAAAAAAAAATAAAATAGAAGGGTGGAGGGGAGCGGGGCGGGGGGGGCAGAGGGAAGGAGGAAAGCGGTGAGGAAAGAGCAGGCAGGGGACGGAGGAGGGGGCGGGCTGGCAGGAGCGGAGTTGCCTGGGGAGAATGTGAGCAGGAGGCGCTGGAAATGCTCTCGTTGAAGGTGGCGAGCGGTGCCGAAGGCTCCGGGACTCCCGCGGCCGGTCAGGAGGTAGCCCCGCCGGACGGCAGGAGCCTCCCCAAGCGGGCGGGCTCGGAGGGGCCGGGAACGCAGCAGCCGGTGGGTGAGTACCGGGGACCCCCCGCCTTTGTGTGGGGCTGGGGGGAGGAGGAAAGGGGAGGCGGGGGGGCGGGGGGGGGGGGGACATACACACACACACACACACACACACAGACGGGACACCCCCTTCGGGTAGAGTGGAAGGTGGGGGGGAAAGAGGAGGCGGCGTGTCGGTGTATGTGTGTGTGTCGTCGTCGTCGTCGTCGTCGTCGTCGTCCTCGTCGTCCCCCCCCCTCCCCGGCTCCGCTGAAGTTGCGCGGCGAGTTGGTGCCAAATTGCAGGAGTTTAATGGCACTTGGGGCGGGGAGGGGCGTGCAAGGGTGGGGGGGACGGGGGGCACCCGCGGCGAGCCCCCCCCAAAGGAGGGGGGCTGCGATCTCCACGAGTTCGGCCGCCTCCCCCCCCTGGCCGGCCCCCGTCTCCTTGTGTCGTGTCCCCCCCCCCCTCCGCCGTCTTTTCCCCCCCCCTCCCCTTCTTTCCCCGTTGAGTGACAGCTGTCAGAGCCGGCTCCCTCCGCTAGAAGGCAGGCCGAGCGTGTCAACAACGTTTGGGGTTCGCCGGGGGACGGGGGGGGGGGTGGGGGGCCCCCCCGGGGCTGAGCATCTCAACCCCCCCACCCCCCCTCCTTCCCCTGGCAGCCGGGACCCCGGGGGAGCAGCGGGCCGGCCCGCGGGGGGCAGCCCCGGAGGCGGAGGGAAGGAGAGGGGGGGCTGTGTGTGTGTGTGTTTGTGGGGGTGCGGGGGGGGTTTCACCCCGGCGCCGCCGGCGAAGTTGCGTGGTTGCGCGGGGCTCGGCGAGCGGTTGTCGCTTCGGTGCCTGTCATCCCCCCTCTGATTTGTTTTTATCGATCAGCTGATTTAAATCCACCCCCCCCCCCCCTTCCACCACCACCACCACACACACACACACACACACACCCAGCGTGGCCCCCACGGCGATGGGGACAGCAGGGGACCGGTGGCTTTGGCGGGGGCTGGAGTCACCTCATGGGGTCATGCCAACGCCGGTCCCTCTGCCCACCCCGGGGATGTGTTTGGTGTCCCCAAGGCCGGGGCAGGTGGCGAGACACCTGGGTCCCCGCTTGTTTACGTGCCCGGGGGGGTGGCACACACGATGTGGCCCCAGCCCGCGACAAGGTGGCCTCGTGCATCCAAGCCCCTCGGCCCGTGGTTGCCAGAAGGGCCACCGAAAGCCAGGGGCTGAGCTCATTGTGTGCCGCCGCGAGCCCCCGGCGCGCGGTGGAGTCGCTCCAGATTTATCCTGGCGTGACAGAGAGCAGAAGCGAACCCCCCGGGGCGACGGGCACGCATCCTGCCCCGCTCCCCTTCCACCCAGGCGCCGGCGGGCGCTGGGGGCGCGTGGTCCGAATCGGGGCCCCCCCACCCCCAAGGCCTCCCCCCCACCACCACCACCTCCTTTCCTCGCCACCCCCCCCCCCCCCCCAGGTGTCCCCTTACACTGGCTTCTCCTGCTGGGCTGAGGAATTTGCAGGGGAGGGTGGTGGTGGTGGTGGTGGGGAGGGGGGGTGGGGGGGGCTGGAGAAGGGATGGCGCGACGCCAAATTCCGCTCTGCCATGTCTCTGTAACCTGAATAGGCCAACTCCATCCCCGGTGCGAGTCCCCTGGGGCTCCGCCGCGCTCCGATGCAGTCAGGCGGGAGGTGGCCCCCCCCCCCCCCCCCGCCTTGTCCCCCCACCCCCTGTCCTCCCACCCCACCACCACCACCCCCCCCCCCCGCCTTCTTCCCACCACCAACCCCGTGAACCACAGTCCGGTTCCCTCCCTCCTTCCCACCGTCCGGCGAGCGGCCGCCGGCCGCAGCCACCGCGCACCCGCCGTAGCCACCGCGTGCCCGTCGGCAACCGATCCGGCAGGAGGTCGAGATGAACCGGGCGCTGGTTGTTTTTGCGGGGGGGGGTGGAGACAGGGGGGGGGGGTGGGAAATGAAGGGTTGGCACCGTAGCGGGGACGGGGTGGCCAAGGACACGCCGGGAGCGGGGCGGCCAGCGGTGGAGAAACGATGGAAGCCCGTGGAAGGTTATGGGAAGCCTGGGGGGGCCAGCGCTTGCCCTGGCCTCCTTAGAGGAGGCAGCAGGGACCCGGGGCGGGCTATTTCTGCTGAGATCCCGAGGAAAGCTCTGGGAGAATTGTGGGCTTCTATAAATAGTGTGTGTCAGCCGAGTGGAAACAGGGCCTTGAAATGCTCCTGCTATTCTCCCGAGTGCTTGGAACCAGCTCTTGGTAAACAGGGCAGCGGTGGGGAGGGCTGTTTCCTTCTTCCGGGCTCGTTAACGGGAGCGTGGTGTGGGGGGATTGGGAGGGATGGCGGAGAGGGGGGAATTTTTGCCTGGCGATAGGGCAGGGCTCTCCCTCTCCCGGGGGCCGGCCGGCTGGATGCTGGGCTGTGGCCGCCGTGCTGCCCGGATGCGGGATGGCCCCTGAATGCGTCGCAGATGTGGGGTGTGTTGTGTGTGTGTGTGTGTGTGTGCGTGTGTGTGTGTGTCCCCTCCTCAACTTCGCCGTCCCCTCCCCAGCCCGGCCGCCCGCCCAACTTCGGGGCTGGGACGCGCGGGTCCGGCCGCGGTCCTCGGGGAGACGGCGGTTCTCGGGGTGCGAGGGCTCGGCTGGATTGGGAGATGCTCTGCAGGCCCCCTCCTCTTGCATGGGGGGGGGTGTGTGTGTGTTGGGGGGGTCACAGCATGGTTCCCCCCGCTCCCCTCCGTGCGTCCGGGCTGGAGTCGTTCCTGCTGTACCTCGGGGACACGCGCCGAGCGGTGCCTGGGCCCGGTGCATGCGCTGCAGAGCAGGGATTTGGTCCCGTGGGACCAGCACCCAGGCGCTGGGGGGGGGGACACCCTCCCTTGGACGGGGCGGGGGGGGGGTTTGCATGCCGAGGGGACGTGGTGACATGCGCCGTGGGTGTTTGCTTGCCTCCGGAGTGCATCCCCACGGTCCCACGCTGGCGGAACGTTTCGGCTTCGCACGAGGACCCGGCGTCGCGCGCGGTGTCGCCTCCCCCCGCGCCCCGCTCTTTGCCCTGTGCCGCAAACGGCGGCGCCAAGCCCGCGCTATTATTATTAATTTATCATTATTATTATTATTATTATTATTTTTCCAGCAAAATAACACGGAGGGGGAACAAACGGGGTGCCGCCGAGGTGCCGGCCGCCAGTTTTTAGGGCGACGTGCGGCGGGGCTGCGCGGTGAGAGGCACCCGGCGCGCTGGCGGTGCGGGGGGCGGGGGGGGGGGCGGTTTTGGCGTGGCGAAGCGAAGCAGGCGGCACTCGGTGGGGGTGTCGTCGCGGGGCTGGGGAGCTCCCCCCCCCGGCCCCGTGGGCTGCCTGAGCCGGGCGAAGGCTGGGCCGCTCGGTGCCGGCGCAGCGGAGCGTGCCGCTCTGTGGGGGTGGGAAGGGGCGAGCGCCAGGCCAGTTTTATTTTCTTTCCCTCCTTTTTTTTTTTTCTTTCCCCCCCTTTTTTCCCCCCTTTTCCCGCCTTCCCCCCCCTTTTCCTTCTCTTCCCCCCCTTTTTTCCCCTCTCTTCCCCCCTTTCTTTCCTTTCCCCCCCCTTTTCCCCCCCTTTTTTCCCCTCTTCCCCCACTTTTTTCCCCTCTTCCCCCACTTTTTTCTCCTCTTCCCCCCTTTTTCCCTCCTTCCCCCCCTTTTTTCCCTCTCTTCCCCCCTTTCTTTCCTTCCCCCCCTTCCCCCCCTCTTTCCCCCCGCTCTCTTCCCCCCCTTTTTTCCTCTCTTCCCCCCCTTTTCCCTCCTTCCCCCCCTTTTTTCCCTCTCTTCCCCCCTTTCTTTCCTTCCCCCCCCTCTTTCCCCCCGCTCTCTTCCCCCCCTTTTTTCCTCTCTTCCCCCCCTTTTTTCCTCTCTTCCCCCCCTTTTCCCTCCTTCCCCCCCTTTTTTCCCTCTCTTCCCCCCTTTCTTTCTTTCCCCCCCCTCTTTCCCCCCGCTCTCTTCCCCCCCTTTTTTCCTCTCTTCCCCCCCCTTTTTTCCCTCTCTTCCCCCCTTTCTTTCCTTCCCCCCCTTTTCCCCCCCCTTTCCCCCCCTTTTCCCCCCCTCTTCCCCCCCCTCTTTCCCCCCGCTCTCTTCCCCCCCTTTTTTCCTCCTCTTCCCCCCCTTTTTTCCTCCTCTTCCCCCCTTTCTTTCTTCCACCCCCTTTCCCCCCCCTCTTTTTCCCCCCCTCTTTTTTTCTCCCCCCTTTTTCTCCCCCCTTCCCCCCCCCCCCCCCCCCCTTTTATTTTATTTTTTTTTTCCTTCTCCCCCCCCGCCCCCCCCCCCCCCCCCCCCCCCCTTCCCCGCTCCCTCTCTGTGGGTTGAGCGTTGGGGCGACAGACAGGGAAAGTCTGAGCAATGGTCTCCGCGCTGGTGCTGTCTTCAATCACCGCGTCCCAGAATCCCTCGCTCCGGGCCTTCTAGGCACAAGGGCTTACAGCGAAAATCGGCAGCTGCAGCTGCGAGTGAAAGCACAAGAGCCCGGCTGGGTCTTTGGCATCGGCAGGAGAGCGCAAAAAAAAAAAAAAAATCAAAAAAAAAATAAAAAAAAGCTGGGGGAGGCGAGGAGGGAAAAGGAGGAGGGTGTCGGAGCTGGAAGGGCGGGGGGGGGGGGGGGGGGAGAAGAAAAAAATGTGCCCTGTGGTTTTTTTCCAGCCTTGCCACCGAAGGGTTGTGTTTCAGAGCATCGGTTCCCGGGCGTGAGAAGAAGAGGCGGGAGGGGAAAAAAAGGAGAAAGAAAAGAGGGGGGGGTGGGTGAGGGGGGGGGGGGGTGCGGAGCGATGCCTCCGGGGAGCTCATTAAAATCCGTCGGCTCCCCCCTTTTCGCCGGCCGAGGGAGGCTGGAATACGGAGGGGAAAGGAGGGAGGGAGGTGCTGGGAAGGAACACGCCTGCGGAGCGGCTGCCCGGTGGGGACATTTCCCGGCCCAGGCAGGAACGCTGCCCGCGGGCTCACCTGTCGGAGCACGCAGGGTGCCGTCGTGCCAGCGGGGCCGTGACAAGGGCGGGCCGACGGCGGGGACTCCCTCTGCGGCAAGGCCAAGTGCGTGCATGTCCCCCCCCCCGTCGTCCCGTCCCCCCCCCAGCTCCCCGGGGACACCCAGCTGGGCTGGGAGGTGTGATGAGCTGCCACGGCGCAGGGAGGGTGGCCGGGGCGCGGGGACAGGGGGACAGGGAGAGGGGTGCAAGGGGGTGGGAAAGCAGAGGGGGGGGTCCGCGGCAGGTGTCGGCACGTGCGCAGGTAGGGTTTGGTGCGTGGTGATGGAGCTGGGGGGGGTGTGATGAAGGCGGGTCTATGCAGGTGCTGGCAAGGGGACACGCCACCGTGGCGAAAATACCTCCTTCGGTGAAGGGGACGGGGACAGAAGTGGTGGGGACCCCCCCCCTCCCAGGGACGCACAGCGGCAGGGACCCCCTTCCCCATGCCGAAGCCCACCCCCGCCAGGCATGGACGCGGGCGAGCGCCGATGGAGCCGGTCCCGGTGCGGTGCGGGGAGCCGGGGAATGGAGGGGGAGCGTCGAAATGTGGTATTGATCCTCTCGGAGGGAGAGCGAAGCCGTGCTTGGCATCCGCCGGCTCCAACCTCTGCCCTTCCCGCCGCTAAACGAGCTCCAGGCGGAGGGAGCAGCATCCCATCCCAACCCCATCCCATCCCAATCCCATCCCATGGCTGCCGCCGCCCCCGGGGCCCCGAGCCCCGCGCGCGCAGGCTCTTCGCCTCCTGCTGACTTCAGCGCCTGGGCTTGGGCTCGGCGCCTGTAACATTCCTCCCAAAACCTGGGCCTAAAATATCTGGAGGAGGCCGGAGCGCCTCGGGCGAGGGAGACGAGCTCTTCAGCTGCGGGAATGCGGGAGGCTGCTCGGCCCGGAGGCGATGGAGGGGCCGCCCCGCTCCCCGCTGCATCCCCTTCCCCGGGAATTCGCCGGGAATAAATCTCGCCCGGCAAACTCGGTGGTTGGGTTGGGGATGGATGCGCCCCGGCGGAAGCAGGGGAGCGCGGCCCCCCCCCCCCCCCCGTGCGTCGCTGGATGCGGGGCGGCGGGGGACGTGGGGAGCGTGGTGGCATGGCGTGGGTGGCACAGGAGCAGGATGGCAGGGAGCAGGGTGGCATGGCGAGGGGGACAGGGTGGCGGGGGGAGCGGGGTGGCAGGGAGCCGGGTGGCATGGGGAGCAGGGTGGCATGGAGCAAGGGAGCAGGGTGACAGAGTGGCACGGGGAGCAGGGTGGCATGGCATGGGGGACAGGGTGGCACGGGGAGTGGGTGGCATGGGGAGCAGGGTGGCATGAGAGATGGGTGGCAGGGTGGCATGGAGCAAGGGAGCAGGGTGACAGAGTGGCACGGGGAGCAGGGTGGCATGGCGTGGGGGACAGGGTGGCACGGGGAGTGGGTGGCATGGGGAGCAGGGTGGCATGAGAGATGGGTGGCAGGGTGGCATGGAGCAAGGGAGCAGGGTGACAGAGTGGCACGGGGAGCAGGATGGCAGGGAGCAGGGTGACATGGGAGCAGGATGGCAGTGAGGAGGATGGCATGGTGTGGGGAACAGGGTGACAGGGTGGCATGGGGAGCGGGATGGCTGGAGAGCGGGGTGGCAGAGTGGCAGGGTGGCATGAAGCCGGGGAGCAGGGTGGCAGAGTGGCATGGGGAGCAGGGTGGCATTGAGCAGGGTGGCAATGGCGTGGGGAACGGTGCCAGGGTGGCATGGGGAGCGGGATGGCTGGAGAGCGGGGTGGCATGAGGGACGGGTGACAGGAGAGCGGGGTGGCATGGAGCAAGGGAGCAGGGTGACAGAGTGTCGCAGGGAGCAGGATGCCTGTGAGCAGGGTGGCATGGCTTGGGGAACGGTGACAGGGTGGCATGGGGAGCAGGGTGGCATGAGGGATGAGTGGCAGGAGAGTGGGGTGGCACGGAGCAAGGGAGCAAGGAGCCGGGTGGCAGAGTGGCACGGGGAGCAGGGTGGCAGGGAGCGGGGTGGCACGGGAGCAGGATGGCAGTGAGGAGGGTGGCATGGCCTGGGGAACGGGTTGACAGGGTGGCACGAGAGATGGGTGTCAGGAGAGTGTGGTGGCATGAGGGACGGGTGGCAGGCGAGCGGGGTGACATGGGGAGCAGGGTGTCAGGCGTGGGGTGCTACGGAGCAAGGGAGCAAGGAGCCAGGTGGCAGAGTGGCACGGGGAGCGGGGTGGCAGCGAGCAGGGTGGCAATGGCGTGGGGAACGGTGCCAGGGTGGCATGGGGAGCGGGATGGCTGGAGAGTGGGGTGGCATGAGGGACGGGTGGCAGGAGAGCGAGCGGGGTGGCGGGCGTGGGGTGGTACGGAGCAAAGGAGCAAGGAGCCGGGTGGCAGAGTGACACGGGGAGCGGGGTGGCCCGAGCGCGGGGTGGCGGGGAGCAAGCTGGGGCTGGGTGGCTGAGGAGGGACAATAAATGCGGAGAGGGAGGCGCTAGGCGGGAGCCGTGGGAGAACCAGTTTGCGAGGTCCAGATTGGCAGCAGATCCCGAACCAGGAGGAGCTGAGCATCCATACGGCCCCTGCCGAGATCAGACGAGACGACGGCGAACTCGGTTTGGGGGAAGAAATTGGAGGCGGGGGAAGCTTTTTTGCTGAAATGAAATTTGAACCCCAAAGTGGGAGGGAAGTGGAGGTGGGGGGCACGGCTCTCTCCACATGGTTATTACTGCTGTTTTCCACCCAGCTGAAAGGAGAATGTAGCTTAATATGGACCCGCGGGGAGGAGAAGCGATCGGGAACGGGGATTTGTCAGGAGGGAGCTGGGAAACAGCGAGAGAGCCGTAGAGGTGAGAGTGGCCAGCACGTTGCCCAGGGAGGTGTTCGCAGCCCGGCAGGAGAGGACGGAGCCGGGCTGGAACAAGGCGCTATTGTTCTTGGCGAGCGGGGGGCCAGCCCGCGGCCCCCCCCCCCCCCACCCCAGACCCGCAGAGCCTGGCGGAGCCGCCGGCGCGGAAGGTTTTTTTGGGACCAGTTTTTCCAAACCCCTCTCCACCCCACCCCGGCCAGGGCGGATCGCCGGCCGGGGAGCGGGATGAGCTGAGGGTGTTGGGGTGCACCAAAGGGACCGGCCGAAACGCCCCGCGGGGGGGGGTGAGGCGAAAGGGTGTGTTGGGGGGGAGGCTGATGGCAGGTGAGAGGACAGGGATGAGCCGGGGGAGGTTGGGATCGGCAAGCGGGAAGGTGGGGGCGGCGGAGCGGGGGACTCGGTGGCTGGGGGACGGGGCTGTGGGGCAAAGCCCGGTGTCCCTCGGCTGGCAGGCGCGGCGGCTGCTCCTGGGCGCAGGCGTGGGGCTGGGGAGGGCGAACCGGAGGGGCTTGGTGGCCTAGGGACCCCCGTCACGCCACGATCCGGGTCCTGCTGCCATCCCATCTTGGCTGTTGGCATCTCTCCGGCAGCCGCCATCCCGCGTGTCCCCTCGGTCCCTCGCCCATTGCCGCCCTCGGCGCGTCGGCGTCTCGCTCTCTGCCCCCGGCACCGGCCACGGAGGCGTTGGCGAGAGCAGTGGCCCCGTCCCGCTGCTGGCATCAAGCGCCACGTTGTCGCAGCCGCCTGCCGTCCCCTGGGCCGCAGCGGTGCTTGGGGACACCCCAGGGTGCCGGAGAGCGGGAGGAGCGCCGGGGATCGGCGAGGCGCGGAGGGGCTGGAGGAGGAAGAGGAGGAGGAGGAAGAGGAGGAGGAGGAGGAGGAGGAGGGAGAGACGCGCAGCTCCACGGGGTCTGGGGGCTGTGGCCGGGGAGGGGGCGTCGAGGCGGGACCTTTGCAGGGCTCTGGGCGAAGCTGAGCGTATCCCGGCCCTCCCTGTGCTGCGGCCGGGGGACAACCTTGGCCCCCTCCAAGCTGGAAAAGGAGAGACCCCCCCCACCAGCACCACCAAGTGCAGCCCTGGCGTTTTCACCGCATTCCCCCCCTTTCCCCCCCCCCACCCCGCCCCCCAGTTCCCACCTCTCTGATGTTTCAAACGCGGCGCTGCCCTAAAGGCAGCAGAAGCACCTTGGCGAGTGCGCAGTAAATATTTGAAGGCACATGGGGTGGCTTCGGCTCCGCTGCCGCTCTCGCCTTTTCCCCGGCCTCTTCCCGGATGGCTACCACTCTGGAGCCCCCCCAGATTTGGGGTGGGGGGTGGTGGTGGTGGTGGGGGGCAGGTACCCCTAGAGGGGTGGCGCTTCTCCTCTCCTCCAGGACAAGGGTGCCGTATTTTGCTCCCGCTCTGAATTATTCCCGCCTGCTCCAACCCAGCCGGCGCGGTGCTCGGCGGCGCCGTGCCACCCCGGGAAGCGGGGTAAGGGGGGGTGTCATCGTGTGTTGTCATGTGTGTGTTTGTTGTCCCCCCCCCCGCCCCATCACCACTCCCAGCCCACCCCGCTGCCAGCCCCGGCTGCGCACATGGTGGTACCACCACATCCGCCCGACGTCCTGCATCCTCCCCATCCTTCATCCCCCCCCCTTCCTCTTCCTCCCAGAACCTCGGCACCCCTGCAGCCGGGCTGGGCGCCCGTCGGGGCTGGTGTAGTGGCTGGGGGGGGGGAGAAAAAGCGTTTTCCCCCCCCCTCCTCTCTCTCTCTCTCTCTCTCTCCCTCCCCGGCATTCCTCGGGAGTGAAACACAAGAGCTGGCAGGGCATTCCTGCTTTCTCTGGCCTCCGCTCCTCCGGTGCCTGAACAAAGCCCTCCTGCCTCTCCCGGGAACCCCGGGGTTTGAAACGGGAAAGGCGGCTGCGTGGCAAAGCGAAATGTCCTCCTCCAGCCTATTTTTGGGGGGGGTTTTTAGGGTTTGGGGACATACACACACACACACATAAGCGGGCACGGTCTCCGCGGTCCCCCACGGGGGGGCAGCTCCGGCCGGGGGGATCCCCGGCCGGAGCTGCCCCCCGTGGGGGACCGCGGGGACCGTGCCCGCCCCATGGCATCCTCCCCCAAGCTGGGAGATGCCGGAGGGCTGGCCGCTGGCCCTTGGCTGGCTTTTTGCGTCCCCGCCATCTCGCTGCCATCATATTGCTATGGAAACGGAGCCCAGGAGAGGACCGGTTTCAAACCCCAGTTTGGCCCCCAGTTTGATCCCGGCTCTCAAGCACGATCCATCCTTCTAAGCCGGACCAGCTTCCCCCCCCCCCCCCCAACCTCCTCCGCCCCACCCCCTGCCCCCCCGCAGCTTTCATCCCAGGGTGATGCATCCCAAAGGGAACCTGGCGCTCCGGCTGCCTTCCCAAACTCCTGACACCCCCCCCCCGCCCTACCACCACGACCACTCCTTACAGAACAAAGCCCCCCCCCCCCCCCCCCCCCCACTTCAACTCCCTCCCCACCGCCCCCGGTGAAACAGGCCCCTGTCGGAGCGCAGTCCCCGACAGCGAAGGTTATTTTAATGGATGCATTACTTTAAACGAACCCTCCGCCATCTGTTCCACCCCCTAATTACGCATGCAAAAAAAAAAAGGAGAAGAAGGGTAAAAAAAAAAAAAAAAAGGCAAAAAAAAAAAAAAAAGCAAGCCCATCTCACAGCCAGCGCGGAGAGAAAGTAAAGATATAAGTGATTTAAATGCGTGTGTCTCCGCAGCTCCGCCGGCAGCTGGGCTGGGGCCGCGCTCTTCCTCGCCTTCCTCCCCGCTGCCTTGGCGAGCCGGGCAAGTTGCGGGCGAGGAGGCGAAGGGATGGCTTTCCTGGCTCCGACGCCTCGGGAGGGCGGCCGTGCTGCCGGAGGGTGGGCGCTGGCAGGGGTTGGTGTGTGTCGTGTGTGTGTCCCCCCCCTCCCCAACCTCTTCTTTTTGCTGCTACCCTCCCCATCACCACCACCACCCCCCCCCCCCCAAGGTTAGCTTTGCCCGCCGGCTGCCAGCCCCGGCGTGGCGGCGGCTGAGCCTTCAAAGCGCGGGGACACGCCGGCGTCCCCCGGCTGCCGCGGTGCATGGCGGGGGTTTGGGGGGGGGGGAGCACCCCCCTGCTTGGCCGGGCTCCTCGCCCTGATGCTGTTTGGTGGGGGTTCGCGTGGGCAAGGAGAATGGGGGGGGGGGGTCGTCCCCGTGGTGCCGGCGCTGGGTGTTGCGCAGCCCCCCGGGGTGACGCTGGGGGATTTGTCCCCCGGGAGAGGGGCCGGGGGGGGGGACACACACGGCTCTGCCCTTGGGCTGTGCTCAGGGCTGCGGGGCTGTTTCCCAAGCATTTCCATGAGCCATCCCAAAATCCAGGGACCCTGCATACCCGTTGCCCCCCATCCCCCCCCGCCCCAGCATGATGTTCGACCCTGAGGTTCTGTCCCTTGGGGCTGCAGAGGGTGAAAGCAGAGTGGGGGGGTGTCTGAATAAGCCCCCCCACCCCGGGGAGACAGAGCCGGGGTTTGAAAAACCCCGGTTTTAAGTCATCCTCCTGGTATGGGGGTGTCCCAGCAGTGGCAGGGGGGTGGCACCGCGGCGCAGGGGGCTCAATCCGGCCACCACCCCCGTGGCTGCCCCAGCGCGACTCAGTTTCCCCCATCGCCGCCGCAAACCCTCTCCTTATGCCACCACCCGGGGAGCCGGCATGGGTGACCCGCGCGCTTTTCGGTGACCCCACGCTGGCCGCCACGTAGCGCCGCGACCACCATAGCAGGGCCACCGCCTGGCGCCGGAGCCGACGGCGGGCCTGGGTGCCGGCGTTCCGTGTGTGTGTGTGTCGTGTCCCCCCCCCCTCTCCTTTCCCTCTCCCCTCCATCTCCCTTTTTTTTCCGTGCCTGACTGCAGCAGATGCGCCAGCTCTGCAGGAAGAGGGAATTAAGTTGGGCTGGAGGAATTTTAAAGATTGCTGCAGGCCTGAGGGTCTTAGATCCCCCCGCGGAGATGGGCAGTCATGCAGAATTAATCCTATCGGCAGCCTGGCTCGGCTTCAGCCGGTGCAGAGCTCCAGGAGAGCGCGAGGGAGCGCGGGGGGCGATGCTTGGGGGGGGGGGGGGGGGCGGGGGGGCGGCTGAGCGAGCCCCGGCGCCTCTCGGCGTCGATGGGAAATTAATAATGAAAAATTAAAAGCCCCAACTCAGCTTTTCCACCCCCTGCCTCCCGCCGCCTTCCCCTTCCCCAGCCCGGAGGTGGGACTCGTAGAGGAGGAGGAGGAGGAGGAGGAGGAGGGAGGATTCTGCAAAGCTTAAGGAAAACCTGTCTGTGGGGTGAGAAAACGCCGGGGCCGCATCCTGCTCTCGGTGAACGGTGCTGGGGCTCTGCCCTGTGCCACCGCGGCGGGGGGGGGTTGGCTGGGTTTTGGGTGGGGGCAGCCCTTTGCCGCCATCACCCAAAGCCATCTTGCAGCGGGCTCATGGGGCGGCAGGAGGGCGCCGCGGTGGCAGGAGGGTGCCACGCCGGCGCAGGGGACGTGGGGACGCGCCGGACGTCCCCGCAGCAGCTCCGCGCGCCACCTCCGAGGGGGTGCCAGGGTGGCATCTGGGCGCCCCGTGGCTCTGCCAGCCCCACGGGCAGCTTTGTCCCCATTGTCCCTCCTGGCCGCCGGGTGCCAGCGTGCCAGCGGGGCTCGGTGGCTGTGTGACACCGGGCAGGGTGGCCCGCGAGGGCTCTGCAGCTGCTGCCGAGCCCTCTGCTCCTCCGGTTTATAAATAATGCAGCAGCGAGGCGCGTTGGCAGCACCGCGCGCACCCCTGCAGCCCCGGCGCGGCGGCGGGCGCTTCGGGGGCGAGCGGCGGGTGCTGTCACCCCGTCTGGGTGACACCGAGCCCCGCCGCCCCGGCGGGGAGGAGGCGAACCCCAGCGTCCCCGCGCCCTCGTGCTCCCCACGCCGTTTCTCCCCCCCCCCCCCCCCCACGCTCTCTCCCCACTTCCAGCCCCACATGCCCGGGGTGGGCGGTGGCGGTGGTGGGTGCCCACGGTGACCCCACGCGCGGGGACGTCCCCGCGCCTCGTGGCGGTGGCGCCGATGGCGGCGCGCAGCTTGCACCGTTGCCATGGCGATGTGCCGGCGCTAACGAACCCGAGTAAACATTAACGAGGGAGAGCCCCACGCGGGGTGGGTGGGTGGGTGCGAGGGTGGGGGGGCCGCCGGCGCTCGGGCCTGGGCACCCAGGCGTCCTGCGGGACGGGGTGCTGGGGTGGGGGTCACGAGCCCCTCCGTGTGTCTTAGGGTGCACCCAGGGTACGAAGCTGGGGTTTAATGGCCAGACTGGGAATTCTGGGTGCTGGGAAAGAGCAGGGCGCGGGGTGGGGGGGGTCCCCTTCCCGGCGTGGGGGCACCCATGGTGGGAAGGTCCCGACCCTGAGGGTCCTTGGGGTCCCGTCCCCGCGCCCCACGGCCACCGGTGCAGTGCGTGGTGCTAGCCAGCGTCGGTGCCGTCACCCTCTCGGTGCAGCACCCATGGGTGTAGGTGCGGTGGGGGCGATGCGGCGGCGGCCGGGTGCCCCCCCCCCCCGCCCCCGGGGGTGGCAGTGGGGGGGGAACTCGAGGCGTTCCTGGCAGCAGCTGCCACCCAGCCCTGCCACCGCCGCTGCTGCAGTTGTCACCACGACTCAACTCGCCGCGTCCCTCCCTTTCCCCTGGCCGTGCCGGCATGGTGACACCCCACACCCAGCCCCCCCCCGCCACGGCTTGGGTGGGGTTCAGGGTGGGGGTCAGGGTGGGGGGTCAGGGTGGGGGTCAGCCCCTCCACGCCAGCAACCCCGCCGTGCCCAAGGCCCCCTCCGCGGCTGGTTTAATGGCGCTGCAGCTCATTAAACGGAGGTGCAGGTGCCCCGGGTACCTTCCTCCTCCCGGAGGGCTCTTAATGAGCGGCTGCTAACGAGCGCCTGCGCTCCCCGCTCGCCTCCCCAGCCCCGGCAAGAGGCTGATTGGCGAGCAGGCACCCGGGAGCGATGCGCGGGCTCCTTTCGGGGGGTTTAAGGGGTCGAGTGACCCCCACGTCCGTTGCCACTTTGCCATGCCGCCGAGGCGGCCTTTGCACCGTGAGCGAGGGTCCCACGTCACCGTCACCGTGCCGGAGCCGGATGGTCCACGGTCCCCACCAGGTGCTGGGGAGCAGCGATGGCTGTGGCAGCCCTCGTGGCCCCGTTGGCTATCAGCCCGAGAAGGGGGGGGCCGACAGCCCGGCGGCTCCCTGCCTGCAGCCTGCCTGCAGCCTGCCTGTTTTTGCGGCAGAGCGCCGTACCTGGGGAGAGGGCCGAGGGCTGTCACCGTCCTTGCAGCAGGCGTGCGCCGAGGTGGCAGCGCCGCGTCTCTCCCCGCGGGGCGCAGACTGCTGCGGGATGTGCGTCACGGGCACCTGCTGCCCCGTGCCTCAGTTTCCCCTCCTGGGGGGGACACAGGGCCCTGGGGGCTGGGGCTGGGGCTGGGCGAGGACGTGGGTTGAGGCTCGTGGTTGTCCCCCCAGCCCCATTTTTGTCCCCATAGTCACATCGTGCAAAGCCACCCGACCCCTGGGAAACCACCCTGGGCTCTGTCTGTGGGGGGGGGCTCCAGGGGGGGTTGGTTGAGGGTCCGTGGCTCCTGTGCACCCCAAAAAAACAAACCCCCAGTGGCACTGGTGCAGTGCGGGGGTGCAGGTCTGTGGGCACCCCAGAGGAGGAGGGCCGGGGGCTGCCTGGCTGGGGGGGCCCTTAGGCTTGTCCCCGTCCTCCGGGGGCTGCAGCGGGGGGGGACAGCCCATCCCGCACAGAGCCGTGGACCCGCTCCGGGGTCGGGTCCCCCAGCTCCCCGCCGAAGGGAGCCCTAATCCTCCGTGACACGGTGCCCGGCTCCGCGGTGGCTAATTGCAGTGTCCCCAGCTGAGGATTACGGTTTAAAGCGGGGAAGGAGCAGCGGGAGCAGATGAGCTCCTGAGCAACAAAGCTCCCGTTTCCCCGCAAAGCGACTTTTATTAGGGGTATAATTAAAAGCTGACAGGAGGGGAAAATCACGGGGACGGTCGGGGCGAGGAATGAAACCACCCGAAGGTCCCCGTTTTCCCCCCCCCTGCCCCCCAAGCGTCCGACCCGCCAGCCCCCCGGCTCCGACCGCAGCGTTTCTGGCAGGGCAGGAGGCAGCGAGGTGCTGGGCTGGCGGAGGAAATCCAAACTCGGCCCCTATGAAAGGGGCTTTGTGTGCCCGGGAAGGAGCAGCCCTCCTCCTTTTTCTCCTCCTCCTCCTCCTCCCTGGCCGTGGGGCCGCTTTCCCGCCCGGGGGTGGCCTCGCCGTGGGTGCCGGAGGGAAACTGAGGCACGGGGCAGCACGGCAGCCCCGTGGCCTGCTGTCCTGCTTGGGGTCCCGCAAGGGCTTTTCTCCATCGCTTACATCCCTGGCATCGTCAGGGGTCCCACGTTGTGGGTGAACTCGTCCCCGGGGACGTGCTGGGCTCCCCCATGGGTGCCCCAGGGGGTGACATCCCTGCAGGGTCCGTGGGGTGGGTTGTCCCTGGCCGGGGCTGACCAAGGCTCCGAGAGCTGTGGGGACAGAGGGACATCACGGGGACAGAGGGACATTTTCCCCCGTCCTCTTCATGCCACCATGATTGCCCTTTCCCCAGCGCCGCCGCCTGCCTCAGTTTCCCTTTACCCCCTTGTGAGCGCCGTGGCTGCCCTCCGGCATGGCGGGACCCCAGATCCCTCTGGGTGGGGGTGGGTTCAAGCCGAGTTGGTGACCCCGGCTGCCACCGTGCATGTGGCCGAGGTCCCCTGGGAAGGGGACACATTGTGGCACCCGGTATTTTGCGCATCCCTGGGCAGGCGGCCTCGGGAACATCCCTCCCGTGCCGCTCGGGTCCCATTGCAGGGAGGAGGGTGGGTGCAGGCAAGGTGTCACCCCTCCCCCGGCCCGGGCTGGGTGCTGCCTTGCCCCGGCCCCGGCCCCGGCGGGCGGTGGGGGGCTCGTTCTCCGCCTGGACAGGAAGACGAATGAATTCCATTACGGGATCGCGATTTTATTCCACGTGTCAGGGAGCCTGAGATTAACTTGCTCACCAGGCTGTGACAAACCCAGACACCCGTGTGCAGGCGCTGGGGCGCGGGGGCTTCGCACGCTCGCCGGGCACGGGGCCACCCGAGACCCCGCCGTGCCCCCCGGGGCCCGTGCCCGTCCCCGCTGCTGCCCTCCCGGCACTGGGGGAGGGTGGCACCGGGCAAGGCAGGGGCCCGGCGCTGCCACCGTGCCGTCCCCTGTCCTAGAGGTCCTTCGGCCACCTGAGGATGCAGGTCGTGCGGTCGGGCGAGGGGTGAAGCATCCTCCCGGTACAGCTCCTCTGCAGCCCCGCTCCCAAAAAAATGGGATGGGAGCAAGGTGGGAAGGGGGGACATGGAGGTTGGGGGACGCTGGTGGTGCAGGGGACGGCTCTCATCTCAGTGAGCGGCTGCCCGCCCTGGGAGAAGGCACTGGGGCCGCGCATCCATCGTGTCGGGGCCGTGCATCCATCGTGTCGGGGCCGTGCGTCCGCGCGCACGGAGCCGTGCCGTGCCGTGCCGTGCCGTGCCGTGCCGTGCCGTGCCGTGCCGTGGGGCCGGCTGCTCTCCCCTCGCCGCCCCCCTCCTTGCGCGGGCGCAGGCAGCTGGCTCTGTTTGCTGGAGGCTTTGCGCATTCCAGTTCGTGGGTCACTCGCCTTCGAAACCTCTCCGGGGACGGAGGCAGTTGGGAGCCGTAACAAACAACCCAAGGGCTCCGATGACGCCCGCGCCCGGCGCTGCCTGCCAGCACCGAGGGCGGAAAGGGGGGGGGACAGGACCTGGGAGACAGCCCCCCCCCCCCAAACTCCCCTGGGGTGCGGAGAGGGGGTTTAGGATGGTGCTGGGAGGTCCCAGTAAAAAATAACCGGGGAGGAGGGACACGCTGAGCGTGGGAGCGATGGTTTTCTTGGGGGGGGCGCGGGAGGGATGCTGCGGTCCCCCCTGCTCCTGGGGTGTCGGGGCTGGGGTGCGGAGTGGGGTGCTGGCAGCGGGGCGTCGGGTGGGATCCGTGCTGGGGTTGGGGGAGCCGGCGGGGAAGAGCGTGGGGGGTGTCGGGGCCGGGGCTTGCTCGGGGCTGGTTCCTGCGTCCTGGAATGCGCGTCGGAGCCGTCCCGGGGAGATGAAGGGTCGGGAGCGCGGCGTGGCTTTCGGGGGGCTGCGGGGCGGCGCGGGGAAGGTCAGCCTTGGCCAGATGCAGCCACTCCACCCTCCTCCAGTGCTTTGCACATTAATGCAAATGCACTGGCCTGAGTGGTTCATTAGCAGCATGTGGAATGGAATAATGCATCCGCATCCCATTAGCCTAATGAAAAAAAGGGAGCCGGCACCTGGAACAAAGCTGCCGACTCTTGGCTAGTGCTCTGGCTCGGCCATGCTGGGCTGTGGGGCCCCCCCCCTTCCCTTCCCCTCCCTTCCCATCCCTTCCCCTCCCTTCCCTCCGCCGCCCCAGCCATCCCCGCTCCTCCGAGCATCCTCGCACCCGGCGCCGCAGGAAGGGACGCCATCCCCGGGATGTCCCCACGGCGGGGTACAGCCCCAGGGTGGGCAGAGCCGGTATCCCCCACCCCCGCAGCATCCCAGGGTGGGGTTTTTTTTTTTTGGGGGGGGGGGAACACCCCATCCGAGAGTGCCGCAGAGGCGCTGGCTGGGTGTCGGTGCCGGGCAGCGAGATGTCCCCCACGTCCCTGGGGCTGGGAGCTTGGGAGCCTGAAGGATTAGAGGAAACATTGCCAAACAAACCAGGCTGTGCCGGAACCAATTAGCCTCCAGCAGGCAGAGTTTCAGATGCTGTTATTTCTGCCTCTTCTCTTTTCTCTCCCTCCTTCTGTCTCCCCCTTTTTCCCCCCTCCCCGGCCCTCCCCAGCCCCTCCTGCCCGCCCCCAGCATCTCTGCTCTCGCCATTCCTCTCCGTGTCGGAGCTTGTTTTGGGCACTGGCTCTGGAGTGAGTCATGCCGCGCGTAGGGGATTTTAAAAGCTTTCTGCTGTCGCTGGGAAGCCGGTTTGGGCTGCTCCGACGCTGGGGGTGGAGCGCGATGCCTCGCAGACAACCCTCGTCTGGGCAACCCAAAAAAAAAAAAAAAAATTTAAAAAAAAAAAAATCAACCCCACCACCTCGACGCCCCGAATCTCCCGTGGGCCCCCTCTTTTTTGTTGGGTTTTTTTTTGGGGGGGGTATGGGTTTTTTGGGTTTTTTGTTGTTTTTTTTTTTTTTCGCCGGGGCCGGCTCGGTCACCCCAGCCAGCGGTTGAGTCACAGCTGAAACTTTCGAGCCGTTGGAGCTTCCTCCGCCCGGGGCCCCTCTCCGAGGAAGTGGTCTGCCGGGGCGTCGAGCCCGGTGGGGCGGTTGCCCCGGCCTCGGCGGGTGCAAGCACGCAGGCGCGGGCAGCCGGCGCTGGAGGTTGAAGCGTGGGAGATTTTTATTTCTCCCCCCCCACCCCCCCAACACACACACCCCAACCCCCCCCCCCTCCCCTCCCTTGCCTTTCCTCCTTCCCTCCACCACCGCCTCCGCCGGCCCCGCTGCCAAGCCTGGGGTGGGGGGGGGGGACCCTTCAACGCCACCCTCCCGCCCGTCCGCAGCTGGCCATGGTGTCGTCCCCCCCCCCCTCTTCCGCTGCCTCTCCTCTTCATCCTCCTCCTCCTCCTCCTCGCCTTGAGCTGTGCTGCCGAGGGACTGCAGCTCCCGTGGATCAGGAGGAGATTTAGGTCAAGCGCTCGACTGAGTCGAAACAGCCATCTGTGTGCGGAGGAAACCGGCCACCCAGAGCCCCCGGCGCGGCTGGCCCCGGCACCGTTGCTGGGTCCCGGCACTGCCGGCACCCTCCGAACCCCACAACCGGGCACGCCGGCTGCCTTTGTCTCCAGCAAAGGGGAAAAAAAAAAAAAAAAACCAAAAAACCCCAACCCCAAAATAACCCACCCTACGATTAAATAAATGGGGGAAAACATCCCCCCCCCCTGCCCACCCCTTCCGTCAGCCCTCGCTCTGCCGTGGGCATCGCCGCCCAGCGCTGGGAGGTTTGGCGCGGAGCGGCCGCGGCACGGCTCCAAGGTCGCCCTGACACGCCGCGGGAAGGTTGCGCGCCCAAGGGAAAGGGAGGCCGTCGGGAAGCGGGTTGGGGATGCGGGTGCCCAGGGCCGGAGCCGTCCCCGGGCGGCCGCGGTGCAGGCAGGGCGGGAGGCGCAGGCAGGAGGGAGGCGCTGGCTGCCTGCCCGGAGCCCGGGCTCCTGGGTTCCTGCAGGAACAGGGTGGAGCGGGAGGAGGCCGGGGAGCTGGTGTCATCCCGGCCACGGCTGGTGGAGGCGGGGGGGAAGAGCGTTTCCCTCCCCGGGAGGGGGTGGGGGGGGCTCCGCACGCATGATGGTATGCCGAACTGCATCCCGCCTGCCGCCGTGCCTCAGTTTCCCCAGGTGGGGAATCGCAAGGCGGCAGCACAACCGGGCACCCCGGCGAGGTGGGGAGCCCCGGGTACCCCTTCGCAGCCAGCGCCGGGGTGGGGGGCGGCCGCGGCCCCCCTCCCGCTCTCCACCTGCCCGGCTTCTTCTCGCTTTCTCCATTTCCTTCCGGAGCCTTTTTTCGCTCGCCGGTGTCTCTGTCGCTGCGCCTGTGCACACGCCCGTGCGCGGGGGAGAGGAAACGCCGCCGGTGCCGTGGGAGGGCCGGCGTGCGCCGGACCGGGACTTCCCGCCACGGTGCCTTCGGTGCGTCCCAACCGTGCAACGAGTTGTGCCTGGTCTCGAGCCGGAGCCCGGCCGGGCGTAGGGATGCTCCCCGGCACCTCGCCCCCTCCTCTGCCCGCCCGGGGCTCTGCCCGCGCCCCTCCGGGCCCCTCGGCAGCCCATCGATCTGCCCGTCGTGCTTGGTAAGGAGCTTTGCCCACAGCCTGTTCGCACGGTAATCCCGCTTTGGTTCGGGGGGATTACGCGTGGGGAGAGCTGTGGGGGGCCCGGAGCGCCCAGGGGCTGGCAGTCGGCTTTTGGGGATGGGGATTTCCGTTGTCACCGCGGGTTTTGGCCGGAGACATCCTCGTGATGGAGTGGGTCCTGCCAACTGGGGACCACTGGTGTTCGCTGCCGGCTTGCCCGGCCGTGGGGCAAAGCCCGGCGTCCCTGCGGAGCTTTAGGGTTGGCAGCCCTGCGCCGAGCCGTGCCGGGGCTGGGGTCGGTGCTTCCCTCCGGTGGGACGGCGGCGAAGCGTGGTTGCGTCCGTCCGTCGCCGGCATCCCTGCTTCCCGCGGCGCGCTGGCCCGGCGGCGTGCAGGCACGTGCGGGCAGCGTTGAGGCGAGGCGGCCGCGAGCGGGGACACGCAGGCGGCACAGCGGAGGAGGTGTCCGGCGTGGGGACGCGGGCTCTGATCGGGGGGTCCCATCCTGGCTTCCCCACAGCCCCAAATCCCCCAGGGAGGGGGCTCGGAGGGGGGGCTCGGTGGATGCCGGGAGCTCGGTGGTTCTTTATGGTCTCAAAGGGCTCCATTAATTCTTTAAATATCCAGCCTTTCCAGGTGGGTTTTGTTGAAAATTAATTTCCGGAGCTATTTTAATTTTGCTGTATTTAATTTGCTGTTTATTTTAATTAATTAACGTCGGGAAAATTCTCTTCTCCCCAGCATCCTGCAGCCGTCTGGGGTGGCTCCACCCCGGGAGGTGAGAGCAAGGGGGGGTGTCGGGGGCGCGAGGGGCAGCGGCGGGGAGGGTGCCCGGCCCCCACGGTGCCCACCCGCCTCTGCCGCACCTGCGCCCACCTGCCTGGGCGAACAGGGAGGTGGCGAGCCGGGTCTTTTCCCAACTCCATCCCCGGCTCCGGGGCTCATCCCAAGGTTTGCTGATGGTCGTTGCATCTCCCGGCTCAGGCTTCCTCCTCCTCCTCCTCCCACTGATGGTGGGGGACCTGGGGGTCTGGCATCCCTAGGGATGCAGCCTGCCGTGCCGTGCCGTGCCGCGCCGTGCCGTGCCAAGCGGCAGAGCCCCGATTTCAAAGCCCAGCACGGAGCTGGTTTCGCCCCACGCCCACGCAAGAGGGACGCGGGGCCGAGCTCAACCTCCCGCTCCCGTCCCCGCCATCCCACCCACCCCAGCCCCGCTGCTCGAATGCTCCGGACTGATGTTCGGACCCCCGCGAGGGGGTCCCTGGGGGGAGACGGGCAAGGGTTTTGAAGGCTGGGGGGGGGAAGGGATGGAGCCGCCTTCCTCCAGATCAAGGCCTCTGGTCTCTCGCATGTCTAGACGCTGCCACACACACCTAATGTGGTTCTTGGCAGGAGCCGCGGCTGCTCTCTCGAGGTTAATTGCTGCGCGCGGAGCTCTGCAGACAGAGAGCCCGGCACCGCGCTGCCCCCGGGACGCCCGCCTCGCCCAGCCCCTGCCTCGCCTGCACCCCCCCCACCCCCCACCCCCCCACCCCAGGGATGCTCAGACCCCCCAGGGATGCTGGGACAACCCCCCGTCCCCTCCCCAGGAATGCTCGGGCCCTCCGCAGACGCTCAGACACACACCCACCCCCCCCCCCCCCAGGGATGCTCGGACCCCCACGCAGATGCTCGGACCCCCGCCAGGGATGCTCAGCCCCCCATTCCAGGGATGCTCGGATCCCCGTCCCGGGCTAGAGGAGCAGATGGGGGATGCCGAGGGGATGCTGTGGTGCCCAGCCGGGCGGCAGGTTTGGGGCGCAGCACCGATCAATGAGGTGGTGGGGGGGTGTCCCTGGTTTTGGTGAGCAGGGGGGGGATGGAGGAGAGGTGCCGGCAGCCCTTTGGAAGGGGTAAGGGCGGCCTCGGGGGCTTTGGAGCCGGAGCAGGAGAAGAGTTAACGGCCTCTCCCTCGCCGCCGTCCTGCTGCCTGCTCTTGGCAAGGCGGCTGGGCTAGATAAGGGGAAGCGCGGCGGGGGGAGCCGGACAAAGGCAGAGCCTTATTCAGCCTGCGTGGCCGGATCCAGCCTCCGGAACGGGAGCCGGAGAGGGAGAGAGAGAGAGAGAGAGAGAGACACGGCGGGGACTAGGGTGGGAAGAGCCGTTTCATCCTCCAGCCCCAACATCTGGTGGAAAGCAGGGCTGGGGAAGGGGGGACGCCGGGGGTGCCGCAGGGATGAGTCCTGGGGTTCGGCTGGATCCAGACCCCTGGGATGGGCTGGAAGAGCGTGGAGGTCTCCAGGACCCACAGGGAGCTTAGCGCAGCCAGACACTGGCACATTCCCGGGAGCAACGGCGGCCGAACGCTGCCATAACGCCGCGCTCGGAGCCGCCGGCACGGTGAGCCCAGTCTCTATATGGCCCCGTGCGTAGGGACCGGCTTCCCCAGGGGCAAACCAGCGCCTTGCCGGGCCCGTTGCTGGTTCCCGCATGCCATCGTCGAGGCCGAGCGGGGCTGGAAGTGGTACATCCCGAGATGGGAAGCACTTTGGGTCACCAGAGGGAGATCCCCAAAGCACGTCGTCCCCTCGCCTCGCACGTGGCCGGTGCCGGTGTTGGGGTCCGGGCTCGGTCCCGTGTCCCAGGACCGTGTTGGGGTGAGCCCCAGCCCGGCACAGGATCCCCGGGGGAATCGGGTGATGGTTTCGGTCTGAGCTGTGTTTTGGTTTGGGGTTTCGTCATGTTTTCATGGCAGGGAATTTCCGTTCCTAACCAAAGACAAGGCGGGGGGGGGGGGGGGGGACCAAAACCAAAAAAAAAAAAAAAAAAAAAAAAAACAACCAACCAACCCTGCCTTGAATTTTTGCCAAAAAAATGGGATGTTTCCATTCTTGTTTTGGCTTTTGGCAGCCCCAGACTGCAGCCAGTGGAAGAAAATATCTGTGTGGAAACGCTGCCGGCCTCCTCCGCGCAGCGCAATGGCTGTTTCGGGGCCGGCCGGGCTGGGAGCTCCTACCCCGGCGGCCGGGCGGCTTCGGGGGATTTTGGGGAGACTTTTTTTGGCGTAGGGAGAAACTTGCGGAGGGCGTGAGAAGGAGGGCGGCCGCCGGCCGCCGCGCTCTCCTCCCCGCGCCGTGCTCTTTGCAGAGGACGTTGCCGCGGGAAGGGGCCGGTTGTTTTGCGGGGAAACGCGGCCGGCCAAGCCCGGCGGGCGGCTGCAAGGACACCGGGGGTGGCACGCACGGAGCTTGCGGTTCCCGCGTGTCCTTGCAGCGGGTCGCTCTCTCCTCCCCAGCTGGCGGCAGAGCCACGTTCGGCTCCGGTGCCCGCCGTCCTCCCCGCCGCGCATCGCCTCCCCTCCCCTCCCGGCATCATCACCCCGTTTCTCCCCTTCCCGGCTTTTGGGGGACCGCGATGCTGCAGCGGGGAAGGTTGGGAGGAGCGGCCGCTGCAACGCTTAAATGAGGTTGGGGTGGTGGTTTGGTGTGTTTTTTGGGGGTTTTTTTTTTTTTTCCCCCCACCCTCCCCATCCCCTCTAGGAAGAATTACAGTCGCCCAGGCATCTGTTCTGGCAGAGCCGAGCTAAAGAGCTTGTCCTGGGCTTGGCAAACCGCAGCCGACAGCTTTTCCAAGGGCAGCCTTGGCGGATGCGGAGTGGCAGGTTGACATTGCAGGGAGAGGAGCCCCGCGCCGCAGGCCACCGGCCCCTGCCCCCCCGCCCCCCCCCCCCCCCCCCCCCTGCTCCTGCCCGGGTGCCCTGGGGGACGGGGGGGTCCCGCGGAGAGGACGGGATGCGGGATGCTGCAAACCCCCTTCCCCAAAAAGAGCAGCATCCTCCGGCAGGTCTTTGTTCGGAGCGGGGAGAGGGCAGCCAGTGCCAGCGCATCCCAGTCCCCTCGTCCCCAAGGGGTAGGGAGGACGGCTGGTGGCACCCGGTACCGTGGGAGGGGGGCAGGATCAGTCCCTGAGCAGCCCTTTGCCTGGCCGGGGCAGTGGCTTGCAAAGCCCTGCGAGGGGCCACCACCAAAAAACCCCCGCCGTGTGCGACCCAAAGATGTCCCCCGGTGTCCCCAAGCTGCGCAGCATCCCCCGTCGCTGCGCACCTCACGGCCACCCCACGGATTCCTGCTGTCCCCCGCCGTCCCTGGAGGCGCCGCAGGTGGGCATGGCGGTGGCACCGGGAGATGCCAGGACCACGGCGTGCCTGGCTGGGGGGGCTCGGGCCGTCCCTCGGGCCACCCCCAGCCCCGCCATGCCCTCATCCTGCCCAGGCCTGCGCCCGCAGCCGCCGTGCAGCTAATTAGCAGTAAATCTCCGCTCGTCAGCCGGGCTTGGCACCGCCGGTGGGGAGGATGCTGTTGGAAGGCACCTTTGCGGCCGCCCGGCACCCGGCACATCGCCGTACCGGTGCCGCAGACCGGCCGCCGGTACCGCGCGAGGGCCGTATCCCTGCCCCGATCCGGCAGCGATGGAGGCAGGGAGGTGGGAGAGCCCCGCCGGAGCGCCGGGCTCGGGGCTGGAGCGTGTCAGGCACAAGATGGGATCGTTAGCGCTGGTAAAAATTATCCAGCCCCTCTTAAAAACCCAGGCGCAGCAACCCGACCCCGCGGGCTCCGGTGGCGGCCATTCCCACCGGAGCGGCGTCGGAGTTTGCTTCCCTCGCTGCCGTTACCCGTCCGTCCCCAGGCTGGGATATGGGGACACAGCCGCCCTTCACGTGTCCCCACTGCCTGGTCCCAGGCGACGTGACCCCCCTCGCCTTCCCCTCTGCTCCACCGGGACGTGGGCTCGCTCCTTCCCTCGGCTCCGGGAATGGGCACCCTGACCCCGCACCCATCCCGGCCCTGCTGCCACCGGCAAACCCCATCCCCGCGGGCACCCCCACCCTCCCATCCCATCCACCCCAAACCATTTCCTATTTCTTTCTTAATGCGCCCGAACCTCCTGTTGGCTTTTTTTTTTTTTTTTTTTTTGAACTGCAGTAACCACAAGAGGGAAGTTTCGGAGCGGTAGGAGCCTGGCTCCGCTGGGAAGGGAGAGCCGCCGCCACGCCGCCGCCCAGCACCGCGGCACCGCCACCGCGGGCTTCGCCGCCGGCACGGCCCGGGAGGCGCTGGCGACTCGCGCTCTCTCCGTTCCCCCTCTCCCTGCCCCATCCACCTCCAACCCCTTTCTTCTCCGGGGTGGCGAATTTAGGGCTGGTTTTGGCGTCGCCGAAGGGAATCGGGGAGGCCCACCCCCCCCCGCCGCCCCCTCCTCTCCAAGCGCCGATCGATCGCTCTGCTCGCTCCCGCTCGCTTCTTTTTTTTTTTTTCTTTTTTTTTTTTTTTCTGTTTGTTTGCAGCCGCTTGAGGGCTCTTGTGATGAATCCAGCCTGGACAGATTTCAAGAACAGCTGAAACACAGCCCGGGGTGGGGGTGGGAGTGGGGAGGGCAGCGGGGCCGGCCAGCACCAGAATGCAAAATGGTGCAACGGGTAGAGCCGGGACGGCAGGGACGGACTCACGCCGAGCGGCTCCCGAGGAGCGGAGAGGGATGGGAAGCGATGACAACGCCGCCCGCCCCGGAGCTCCGGGGGTCGGCGGAGGGTTTGGGGTGGTGATGGGAGAGCGGGCTCAGCCCCCCCCCCCCACCCCTGCCTCGCTGCCCGCGGCCGGCAGCTGGGCTGCGCTCCAAGCCAGCCCCTAATTGCACCTCTAATGGCCGGTCCCGCTGGCCGGGCTGTGCCGGGGCTCGGGGTCGCACCTGCGAGGGGCCGGGAATGGGGCGGCGGGGGGGGACGGGACACACAGGGACCGCGCCGTCTCCGCCGCCCGCCCCGCCATGCCAGGTGCCATCCATCCCCGAGCGGCCCACGGGGACCATCCGCCCCGGCCTTCCAGCGCTGTAAAATGGCGGCTTTTTTAAGAAAAAAGGAAACCCTCCCAAAAAAAAATCCCAGCACAAGGAAGAGGGCGAGCAACACACCCCCCCCCCGCACCGTGTCCCCAGCCTGGGGACGCCGGCTTTGCCGGGCGGGGTGGTGGTGGCGGGGTGGGGGGGGGGGGGTGACGGCAGCAAAGAGGGGTGCGGAGATGCACCGAGAAGGACCGAAACATGGCGGGGGGGCAGGAGGAAAACCAGAGCTTCGGAGGAAATCTTCCCCGGCTGCGGCGGTGCCGCTGGGCGAGGGGGCGGGTGCCGGGTGCCGGGGTGGGCTGGGATTTCGCAGGCGTTGAGTCCGGGAGAGAGAGCGGGACGCGCGTGTGCGTACGGGTGTGCGCGCAGGCGGGAGGAATAATTAGTTCCTACTATAGCGCTTCTCACTCCAAAGTGCTTTTTAAAAGCCTCCATTCATTAGTCTTCACGGCTCCCCCGAGGTGTCGTGGCCTGGTTCTCTCCCCTTCTCCGACTCCCCACCTTCCCCGGAGCAAGCGGGGATCCTGAACTGGGAACGGGGAGGGTGACGTTGATGGCAGACGCCGGGTCCTTGTAGAACCCCAGGACGTGGCGGCGGGGTTTTCGGAGACCTTCCCGGCGTCCCCCGTCCCGGCGGGGGCTGGTGGGGCGTCGCGGGCGCGTGGGCATCGTTGGAAAGTTCCCGCCAAGGCTGGGTTCGGAGCGCCGGGGAGGAGAGCGGGATGGTGGGGAGGGGGCGTGGGTCCGGTGGGTGCCACCGCCGGCTGTACCCGGGGAGAGCGGTGCCCCTCGCCGGGGTGCCAGGGAGTGGCCCAGCGGTGCCGGTTGCCGAATTACCCAGCGTGTGCTGCGCTCCCAGGGGTCACCAAGCAGAAGGATGGAAGATGCCGGAGGGTGCCGGTGCCGCTCAGCCCCCCGGACCCGAGTGGGGGGGGTGGCTGGGCATGTGCCCCCGGCGGGGCGCGGAGGCGGGTGGGCGCTGGCGGAGGGCCTCCTCTGCAAACCCTAACCTTATTTTCCCAGGTCCGACGCCAGTTTCCATGGAAACAGCCGGGAGCAGAAACGGGGAACCAGAATCCAGAAATGCGAAGCCTCCGGTTCCCCATTCGCCTTCCTGGATTCCCGCTCCCCACGGCCCCGGGACGCCGGTTGGGTGCTGGCCACGGGGCACCCAGGCTGCTCCCACCGCGTCGGGGTGAAGGGCTGGCCCCCCCCCCCCGCCTTCTCCCCCGGGGTTGGGGTGCACCCGTATCCTCGCACCCGTGCAGGGTGCCCCGGCGTTCGGCGATGCGCGCGGTGTGTGCACGGCAGGGATGCACAGCAGGCGGGGGGGTACCGCGGGCGGGGGGGGTACCGCGGGCGGGGGATCCTGGGGACAGGGGGTACCACGGGCAGTGGGTACCGTGGGGACACCGAGGTGCCACCCCGTGGATGTTGGCTCCTAGGAGCTCGTGCGGGAACGTAACGGGCCGCCGCCGGAGGGAGGGACGGCGGGGCGAGGCGGTGCACACGCGTGTGCGAGGCGGGCGGGCGCGCACGCGCGGGCGGGAGGTGGGCAGGGGGGTAGTGCAGGCCAGTTGGGACGACATCTGCGCGCGTCCGTGCGTCCCGGTGGTGCCGAGGGTGGGTGCGCGATGTGCGTGTCGCTGCGCCCGGGCATGGGCACACGCACGGTGTAGGGGTGTGTGTGTGGGGGGGGGGTGCGGGCACAGTATATATCGGTAAATGTCCGGTCTGGGGGTTCCGTGTTACTGGTGCGCACTGGGAGGACCCCAGTCCCGCGGTGTTTTCCAGTCCCCTCCCTGCCCTGACGTCCCCCTCCCCAGGACGCGGAAGGGACGGGGGACGCCGGGAGCCCGGAAAGGGGCAGCACCAGCCGTCCCTGCGCACGGGGAGCTGGGTGCCGCACCAAACCAGGCGTGTGGTGGTGGGGGGGACACCCTGCTCGGCCCCCCCCCCGGGGCTGGGAGCCCCCCGACTGCTGCCGGGTAGCCCAAGCAGGGCCATGTTTGCGTCCCATCGTGCCGTGTCCGTCCAGCCTGCGCTTTCCCCGCCGCCCGCCGACCTCCGGCGCGCCTGTGCTCGCCTCGCACGCGCGTGTGCGCGCCTCACCCCGCCGTCCCTCCCGTGTGCGGCGGCACATTGCGTTCCCGCACGAGCTCGTAGGAGCCGGCATCCATGGGGTGGCACCTCGGTGTCCGCCAGCACGTCCCAGCATCGCTCAACGCCGTCCCAGCGCCGCCTTCGCCATCCTTCCCCGCAGCGTCCCACGAAGCCGATGCCACCCCAGCGAGCCGGGGCACGGCCGGAACCGTTCGCCCCGACCGGATCCCGATACCCATCCCTCGCTCCTGGGGGTGGGGGCGGCGCTGACGGCAGCGTGGCGACGCCTTTTCATCCCCGCTCCGGTGGCGGCACGCGGGCGCGGGCCCCGCCGCCATCGCGCGCGGGCGCGCAGCCGTAATACATCATCCGCGGACGGACAGGTATTAAGATACATTATGGATAACTCGCCGCGCGAGAGGGAGAGACGCTATTAATAATACAGACACATACAGAGGGAAGAAAAGTGCACACTTGATTTCCATGTTGCTACCAGGAGTTGCGAGGCTGGCGCTGGCTGCCTCTTCCCACACGTGACTGCAACACAGTGGGTAGCTGACAGCCCAGAGAGCCTGGCTTGGGGCCAGGAAAAAAGCAGAAAACACAATGTCTGTGCATATCCTCTCTCTTAAAATAACACTCCAACACCGTCTGAGACGAATTAAAATAAGATCAGGAGCGGTCCTCGCGAAGAGAGAGAGAGAGGGGAAGGCGAAGAGGGGAAAAGCGGGCGAAAAGTAGGGGGGGGGGAATCGGCCGGGGCTGGGCGGCTTCGGATTCCCCCCCTCCCTTGCCTCAACCCCGCCGCCGCCGCCGCCGCCTTCTCCCCACGCTCCTTGGCAGGGCGAGAGCTTGTTTTGCAAAGGGTTGGAGTTTAAAATGAAAAAGGCTGATGGAGGAAAAGAGAAGGCGAAGAGGGAGAAGCGAATCCCCCCACCCCACCCCACCGCCGCTGCCCCTCACCGCAGCGGGCAGGGGAGCGATGCTGGCGGTGGGGGTGCGAGGAACGGTGCGGGGCTGGGGGGGTTGGGGGGGGGACGGGGGGACAAACACACTGGCTGTCCAAAGCACATGGCTTGTCCTTTGGAGGGGAGCCGCGGGCAGGGCGGGGGATGCGAGAGCAGGCTGCAATGATGGAGAGCATCAGGAATTTCCTGCAGCTGAGGAACACACCAAATACCAGAATGCAAGAGCGAGCGGAGGAGAGCAGGGTGCCGGGGAGGGAATGAGGAGGAGGAGGAGGAGGAGGAAAAGGGGGGGGGGGGGGGATGCGGAGGGCTTGAAATAACCGGCGGGGAGAGCAGCGAGGGCAGGGGGCAGCGGGGTTTCGGCGGGGGGGGGGAAGGGAGGGAGGGAGGGAGGGGAGTGGGGGAAACCTGGCACTTTGGGGCTTTTTCCATCTCTTTGCCTTTATTTTTATTGCTGGGGTTTTTGGAACACCCCGCGGTGCTGCCTGTGCCCGCAGGCCCCTCTCCCTCCTGCCCGAGCAGGGAGGGGTGTGCGTTCGTGCGTGTGTGTGTGTGTGTGTGGTGGTTTTGGGGTATTTTGGGGGGTTTTTACGTCTTTCCTCCCTTCTCCACCCCCCCCCCACCCCCGGTTATCTGGCGCGGTGCCGGCGGACGCGGGGCGTGGGGTCCCGCAGACCCTTGCCGTGGGGCCGGATCCGGGTTCGGGGAGCCTGGAGAAGGGGCGCATCCCTGCGGGAGGGTGTCTCGGGAGAGCGGGGACCCATCGCGGGCGTGGGGGGGACGGACGGACGGACGGACACACGACCCGCCGTGCAGGCAGGGAGGGCAAAGGCTGCCCGAGGAGCCATGGCAGCGCCTCCCACACATGCGATGAGTTTGCCAGGCGCCCTGTTGGCCCCGCTCCTGCTTCTCCCCGGGCCAGGCTGGGTTAAACACAACCACCCCAAAATCCCCAGGCGGACGGCGAGCCCCCCCCCCCCCCGCCTCTCCCCGCCCCGAGACCGGCCGTTGCATCCAGGTGCAGCCCGACCTCTCCCTCCTCCTCCTCCTCGGCCACCCCCGGCTCCCCCCGCCCCTCCCTGCATCCAGCTCCTGGCTGCATCCAGCTCCGGCTCCCCCGGGGATGCTGGGGGGCCGGAGGGGAGGGGAGATCAGAGGGGGCATCTTGCAGTGCCGGCTCCAGGTAGCCAGAAGGTCGCACTGAAAATCTGGAAGTGGAGTTTGGAGCTCAGCAGAGCGGTGAAAATCCCGTCTTTGCTTGAGGGTAGAGAGGAGGAGGAGGAGGGAGAAGGATGCGGTGAAGGGAGCAGGAGGGAGAGGGGCTGCGTGTCCGTCCCCGTCCCCCCTTCCCCCCATTTTGGGGGGCTGGGTGTCCCCAGGTGGATGCCGCGCCCTGGATGAGGCTCCGCCGAGCAGCGCAGCGAACCGGTTTGGGGGGCGGGGGGGGGGACGGGACGGGGGACGGGGACCGAAGGGCGATGAAGAGGAGGCAGCAGCCCCCCCCCCCCCCCCCTCGAGCGAGTGCCGAAGGCTTTCGCAGCCCCCTCGCCAAGTTCCTCCCGTTTTCCCACCAATTCCAGGCCGCGGCGTCCCCCCCATCCCGGGGCCAGCGGTGACCCACACCTGCAGGCCCCCCCCCCCACCCCCCCCCCCCGCAGGGGCCCGGGGATGCTGAGAAATGATGCTGAGCTCATTAACAGGCTCCAGCCTCCCCAGCGCCGGGGGTCAGGGAGCAGCAGCCCGGGGGGGGGGGGGGGGGGGGGAGCGCGGCTGCAGGCGCTTTGTGTGGGCTGCTGGCCCCCGCCATCCCGCTCGCCAACACACCCCCCCCCCCCCCCCAACCCGGGGAGTCATCCCGGCTCCTGCGATGCTTGTCCCCAGGGCTGGGGGTTGCGGTGTCACCCATGGAGGGTCTAAGCAGGATGGGTCCCCCCACCCAGCGCTACACCCTGATGTGGTTTTTCCTCCCCCCACCCCCCGCACCCCTCCCAAAGCACCCAGTTTCCTTCGTTGCAGACCACGAGCTCTTGATCTGGGTGCAAGGGGGGTGGGGGGAGACCCTATCCCCCAGCTGGGGGGGGGTGGGGGTCCCGGCATGCCAGGAATCCCCCCCGGCACTGCTCACTGAGCTTGATCTCCAGCACTGCCGGGGCAAGAGGGGTGCAGAAAGATGGGGCTGCAGGTGACGGGGGGGGGCTCAGGCCGCTCAGAACATTACCCCCCCCCGGTTAACAAACCTGGGGACATGCCTGGTGTCACCCTGCCTGGGCAGGAGACGCTAAGCCTGTGCTCACCCCAAGGTTGGGGTGTTTCTCGTTAGGTATCAGCTCCTAATTGGCAATGGTATGCAGGGGGGAGGGGGGGGGCCGCTTTTTCCCAGGTGCCTCCCCCCAAGATCTGCCTCATCCCGGCAGGGTCCCCCATCATTTTGGGCGGGTGCCTGGCGTAAAATGCCCCGTGGGGTACCCACAGGGGACGTGGCACCTTGGGTGGCACCGTGGCATCCGGGCACGCTCCTCCACCACCCCTTTTTTTGGGGGGGGCGGGGGGGAGGGAGGGTGACAACACAAACAGGGTGCCGGTACCTGCCTTTGGGATGGGGACGAGGTGGGATTTCACCGTGCAAAACCCCACCAAGGGTGCCCTGATGTCCCCAACTCGCCCTGACACACACACACACACCCCCCCCCCGGCTCCTCGCTGCCTGCACATGCCTTTGCTTGGTGGGGGGGCTCGCTGGTGGGGTGGCCGCTGGCCATGGGGGCCGGAGGCAGGCGATGGCGGGGAGTCGGGGGGGCGGGGGGGGGGGGGGAAGATACTGGCTGGAGCAAGTCTGAACCTGGCATCTGTCGAATGTCACCTTACCCAGACAGTCTGTGCTTCCCTGTCTCCATATCAACCGTTCTGCTCCAGCCACCTGCGGGGGGGTGGGGGGGGTGGCAGGGAGCGCCTTTGGGGAGGAGGAGAGCTCACCTCCCTGCCCGCAGCCTCCCTTCCTTTTCCCTTCTCGCCCCCCCCGGCTGTGAGGCCCCGGACTATAAATCGTGGCGGAGGCGCACACCGATGCTCCTCCGGCCACCTGGATTGTGCTTGGGAGACCGCGGAGGTGGTGGTGGTGCGGGGGGGGGGGGTGTGTGTGTATGTGTGACCCCGGAGCTGGCGGCTCCAAATTGCATCGTCTGGCTCCGCCGTGCCTCAGTTTCCCCTCCCAGGGACGCAGCGAGCCCCTACCTGGGCCGGTGCCTCCCATCCCCGGCGCAGCTGCGGCGCAGGAGGGGTGTTGGGACTCGCTCCACCCCAGCCTGGGCGGCCAGGGCCTCTTCCAACAGCTCCGCACATTTCCCCGGACTGTCCCTCTTCCCTGCGACCAGATGTTCTCCTCCTCCTCCTTCTCCCTGACAGGGTCCTGGCCAGATCCAGCTCCCCACGGCCGCTCCGGGACGGACACCGCCTGCCGGCATCCCTCCTCCTACCCCGCACCTGGATGGCGGCCGGGGACAAGTGGCGTCCTCCCGTGTGGCCGTGTCCTGGCTCCCAGTGCTCCCCAGTATCACCCAGTCTCGCCCCAGCTGGGCTGCGACAAGCCCAAGCGCGTCGGGGGAGCTGAGCCCGGTCGGGGCTCCTCGGTCCCGTGTGCGCGTCAGGGATGGGATTGCAGCACCGGGGCTTTGGATTTGGGGGGGATGCTGGAGGATTTGGGGGGTGCTGGGGCATTTTAGGGGGATGCTGGAGGATTTGGGGGGGGTGCTGGAACGTTGGAGGGACGCTGGAGCATTTTGGGGGGGATGCTGGAGCATTAGATGGGGATGCTGGAATCTTGGAGGGATGCTGGAGCATTTTGGGGGGGATGCTGGAATGCTGGAGTGGTGCTGGAGCATTTTGGGGAGATGCTGGAGCATTAGATGGGGATCCTGGAGTGTTGGAGGGATGCTGGAGCATCTTGGGGGAATGCTGGAGCATTTTGGGTGGGATGCTGGAGCATTTTGAGGGGGATGCTGGAACATTTGGGGGGATGCTGGAGCATTTTGGGGGGACGGTGGAGCATTTGGGGGGATACTGGAACATTGGAGGGATACTGTAACACTTTGAGGGGGATGCTGGAACATTGGAGGGATGCTGGAGCATTTTGGGGTGATGCTGGAGCATTAGACGGGAATCCTGGAATATTGGAGGGATGCTGGAGCATTTTGGGGGCTGCTGGAGTATTTGGGGGGATGCTGGCGTGTTTGGGGTGGGGGTGCTGGAGCACTGGGGGGGGATGCTGGAACACTGGAGGGATGCTGGAGCATTGCGGGGGGGTGCTGCTGGAGCATTTAGGGAAGGCTGGAGTATTTGGGGGGATGCTGGAGTGTTTGGGGTGGGGGTGCTGGAGAATTGGGGGGATACTGGAGTATTTGGGGGGCTGCTGGAGTGTTTGGGAGGTGTTTGAGCACCTGGGGTGGGGGTGCTGGGGCATTAGGGAGGATACTGGAGCACTGGGGGGATACTGGAGCGTTAGGGGGGGCTGCTGGAGCACTTGGGGTGGGGGTGCTGGGGCATTAGGGGGGCTGCTGGAGCATTATGGGGATACTGGAGTATTTGGGGGGATGCTGGAGCATTTGAGGTGGGGCTGCTGGAGCATTATGGGGATACTGGAATATTTAAGGGATGCTGGAGTGTTTGGGGTGGGGGTGCTGGAGCACTGGGGGGGGTTGCTGGAGCATTACGGGGATCCTGGAGTATTTGGGGGGGACGCTGGAGCATTCGGGATGGGGATACTGGGGCGTTACGGGAGATGCTGGAGGATTTGGGGAGATGCTGGAGCATTGAGGGGGGCTGCCGGAGCATTTAGGGAGGTGCTGGAGCACTTGAGGTGGGGGTGCTGGGGCACTGGGGGGCAGGGGGGGGGGGACGACACACCGGAGATTTGGGGGGACACACAGTGCTCTTCGCTGGTTTACCCCTGCCCCAGCGCCGGGGCGGGCAGCGGAGCCGAATTGCCGTGCAGCGGCGTGGCCGGGGCCGTGCGTGAGCGCGCGTGTTCCTCGCGGCTGCGTGTGCACGTGCCAACACGCGTGTGGCGCCGAGCGACGCGGGGCGGGATAAAGCCGGGGCCGCCGCTGCTGCTGGTTGGGACGGCGGGGACGGGAACGCCGCGCCCGGCCGCGTGCTCCAGGGGCATCTCGGGAAGGCAACAGGGAGCGCGGCAGGCCCAGACGGATGGATGGATGGATGGATGGATGGATGGACGGATGGATGGATGGATGGATGGGGACGGCCATGGCCACCCGCTGCCACCTCTCGCAGCCGTGCGCGGCGGCTCCGGCGAGTGTGTAATTTCACCACAGTGCCTAAACGAGGGACAGAAGTAAATTGACCTTTTAACCCGTTTTCCTACCAGGGGGATTATAGCCTGTTTCCTGTTAAATCTCTCCAAGAACTGGCTCCATCCTGCTCATGGAGCTGGCTGGGGGGGGGGGGAGACACCCACCCAAAGTATGCGTGGGGGGGGGGTGGGCTTGGTGGGGTGTGTGCTTTGATTTCCCTCCCCGTCTCCCACCAACTCGCTTTTCCCACCCACCCCCCCCCCATCCTGTCTCCCATCTCCGCCACCTCTCTTTTCCCCATTCGATTCTTCTCATGGGGTGGGGGTGAGGGGGGGGGGTTGGGGGGTGGGGGGCTGTTTTCCCCAAACCCCGGGAAAGAAAAAAAAAAAACCCACCACCACTAAACCCCCCCCAAAAAAAAACCCCAAACCAGAAAAAAAAAAAAAACAAAAAAACCCCAACGTGGAAAATTGCTGGGAGGAAGGAACCGAAGGCGGAGAGTGATAAATATTGAAAGGGTGGGATTTCGATGTAGGCTGCAACAGCTGTGCCGGTTACAGTGTCACACTATCTCTCCACAGGTTTACTGACCCATTTCCATTCACACGGCTGCCAGTATCTTAGCAACTGCAACAGTCCCCCAAGAACAGGCGTATTGCCTGCTATTAGTGACTGCTGCAACTGTGTCAAGGTTAGCTCTCTCCCTCCCAAACCCTGCCCGGGCTTTGGTTTTCGCCCCCAGCCAGCCAGCCCCCGGGGCCGTTGGGTGACACGGCATCTTCTTCTTCTTCCCCCAACCTCACCCGCCTCCGCGGCGGGCAGCCGGCTGGGCTCTTTGGGGTGCTCATCTCTCGGCACGGCGGGGCGGGTGGGGCGAGGGCTGGGGCTGCGGGGTTGGGATGGAGGGGGATGCGGGTTGGGAGCACCTGGGGGGGGATGCAAATTCAGCCCTGGGTGCAAACCCAGCCCTGGGTGCAAATTCAGCCCTGGGTGCAAATCCAGCCCTGGGTGCAAACCCATCCCTGGGTGCAAATTCAGCCCTGGGTGCAAATTCATCCATTGGTGCAAACCCAGCCCTGGGTGCAAATTCAGCCCTGGGTGCAAACCCATCCCTGGGTGCAAATTCATCCCAGGTGCAAATCCATCCATTGGTGCAAACCCATCCCTGGATGCAAATTCAGCCCTGGGTCCAAATCCATCCCTGGGTCCAAATTCAGCCCTGGGTGCAAACCCATCCCTGGGTGCAAATCCATCCCTGGGTCCAAATTCAGCCCTGGGTGCAAACCCATCCCTGGGTGCAAACCCACCCCTGGGTCCAAATCCATCCCTGGGTCCAAATTCAGCCCTGGGTGCAAAGTCATGCATTGGTGCAAATCCATCCCTGGGTGCAAACCCATCCCTGGGTCCAAATTCAGCCCTGGGTCCAAACCCACCCCTGGGTGCAGACGCGGCCGCAGGGCCCTGCACCCCATTATTTCACCTTCCAGCCAAGCCCCAGCACCCCTCTCCTTCCCCCGCTGCCCCATCCCAGCCCAGCGCGGGGTGGGCGCGTGGTCCGGCTGGGTGTCAGCGTCGCCCCCGCGCAGCGCCGAGCACCGAGAAGTCACCCGGAGGTGGCTGGGGGCTGGTCCCGCCTGGGGTGTGACGAGCGCGGCCGGCCTCAGCGTGCACCCTCAGCGGCTCAGCGCTGGGTGCTGCCATGGCTGGGCATGGGCCAGGGGGCAGCGCGTGTCCCTGGGCTCGGCGGTGGCACCGGGGGGGTCACAGGGGGAGGCACGCGCCCGTCCATGCTGGTGGAATCCTGGCACCGCCATGAACCGGCTTGGGACAGAAGTGCCACATCGGTGTCGTCCGCTGTCACCACCTGCGGGAACAGGCTCAGCTTCGGCAGGGGACCCACTGGGGTCCCCCCGCACTGCGTTTTCCTCCCCCCCCCCCCCCCCCCCCCCAGCCCCTGCTCAGCCCCAGCGCTTGTCCTGGCAGGGCTGTGCCTTGGGGAAACTGAGGCACACGGGGCATGGGGCCAGCAGGGTGCTCTTCCCTCTGCATCCCTCTGCAGAGCCATAGCCACAGCACGAGAAGGGACTTGAGCCCCCTAAATGTCCCCCAAAACACGGTGATATTGGCGTGACTGAACCCGCAGAGGCGCATCCCTAAAGCCACCCATGCCGGAAGGGCGAGGGGGGGGGGGGGGAAACTGAGGCACCCTCCGGCCAGGCGGAGCACCCCATCACCCAGCTCCCAGGTGGGTGCTCCGCTTGCTGGGGTCTCGCAGCCGCCCTTGGGCTGCACCCGCGGGCGAGGAGCAGCGAGGTGGGTGCTGGGGTGGGCAGGGTGTGTCCTCACCCCCCCCACCACCCCTGCGCCGGCTTGGTCCCCCCCCCCCCCACCCCGGCAGCGCTGCAGACAGCAGGCTCCACACCAGCGCGGCCGCGGGGACGGCTGAGAGGGAAGCCACAAAAATGATTTAAGGGGCTGGCGGGATTGATTTATTAAGAACAATTAAAAGCGCTAAATACGCTTAGCTCAGCCAGACGCCGAGCAAGGGAGCCTGGGGGGGCGGGGGGGGTGAGGCGGGAGTGGGGGGGGGGAAGAGACCTGTCTGCTGTATCCGGAGGGCGAGGCTGGCAGCAGGGGGGGGGGATGGAGGGACGGACCTGCGGCACTTTGCGGGGGGACGGGGTGGCACTGGGGTGGGATGGGGCAGCGGGGGAAGGAGAGGGGTGCTGGGGCTTGGCTGGAAGGCGAAATTATGGGGTGCAGGGTCCTGTGGCCGGGTTTGCACCCAGGGGTGGGTTTGCACCCAGGGGTGAATTTGCACCCAGGGATGGGTTTGCACTTGGGATGAATTTGCACCCAGGGGTGGGTTTGCACCGACGAATGAATTTGGACCCAGGGCTGAATTTGCACCCAGGGATGGATTTGCACCCAGGGGTGAATTTGCACCGATGGATGAATTTGGACCCAGGGCTGAATTTGCACCCAGGGGTGGGTTTGCACCTGGGATGAATTTGTACCCAGGGGTGGGTTTGCACCGATGGATGAATTTGGACCCAGGGCTGAATTTGCATCCAGGGATGGATTTGCACCCAGGGGTGAATTTGCACCGATGGGTGAATTTGCACCGACGGATGAATTTGCACCCAGGGCTGAATTTGCACCCAGGGGTGGGTTTGCACCCCAGCTGGAGGGCGCGTGGTGGGACGCCGGGGGACAGGAGGTCCCCAGGCAGCGCTGAAACTCAAGGAGCTGCTTAGGGACGGTGCCAGCTGCAGGATGACCCCCCCCAGTATGACCAGTAAGCCGTACTGGGCAGGGTGTAGCTGCCGCAGTGCTGCCCGGGGAGCTCAGGGCTGGTTCATGCCAAGCGCCGGCGGCGTGCTGGCCAAGGCGTTCGGCAAAGGGAGGAGGTTTAGCGGCCACCGGCGGCGACCCACGGGACCCCTCGCCCATGGGTGCCTGTGGGGCCGCCGGCTGCGTGCTTGGGTCCGAGGAGCTCCACGGGGCAGAAATCACGGAGTGTTGCGACATCCGCAAACCCGCGTCCGGCTCAGGAAATCCCAGCTGAGAGTCCTTGGAGGCTGGGAGAGTCCCCGGCCGTGTACAGACCTGCCCAGCCCCGGCTCCTTCCCGGGCACCCGGAGAGCGGGGGGACAGGAGAGCTGCACCCACCGTGGCGCTCCCGGGGTGCTGTCACCCTGCAGGGTGGGCTTTACCGGGGGGTGGCGGTTCGGTGTCCCCACCGTGCTGCCGGGACGCCAAGGGTGGGAGCAGCGGGCTGTGCTGCTCTGCGTCCTCCCAGTCCCCGCGGCTGCCTGCACTGGGAGCACTGGTTTCGTACCCATTCCCCAGTGCAGGATCCGTCCCCTCCCCTGGGCTCGGGGCTGGCTGCGCATTGGGGCAGGAGCTGGGGACCGGGGTGATGCTCAGGGACGTGGGGATGGGGAGCCATGTTGCCTTCCTCCCCTCGCCCCCTCCCTCCGCCGCACCCCAGTGCTATCGGGGGGGGGGGGGGTCCGGTTTTTGGGTTTGGGTTCAAATCCCCCCCCTGCAGAGCAGCCGCCACCTCCCCCCGGTCACCCCACCTTGGGGCAGGATGCGCCCACATCCCCATCACCGCATGGGGACGTGGCGTGAGCCACGCTGGCCGCCTCCTGCCTTGCCCAGGAGGCATCTGCTCGCCAAAACCCCCGGTACCCGTGGGGGGGGCCCTGCCCTGGCCCCCCTAGAGAGGATCTGGGGGAGCCGGGAGGTGCTGGGAAAGGTCCTGAGCGGGAACAAAAGGTGCGTGGGGCGGCTGGCAGGGGCGAGCAGTGCCGGAGGCTTTCTGCTGACCCTGCTCCGGCTGTCCCGGCCCCCTGCCCCCCCCCCCCCCCCCCCCGGCTCCTGCCGACGTCAGCGCTTCCCGGCAGCGCTCCCAGGTAGAGGAGCCGGACGGGAGGTGGAAAAGCCATTTCTGCCTCAACCCCGGCGCTTACGGCTCCGCCAGCCATGCCAAAGCTTCCTGGGGCGGGGTGGGGGCTCGTGCCGCGTCCCCAAGCGTCACCGCGGGGCCACCGCAGGGCCACGCGCCCTTTTCCCACGCGATGGAGCCGCGGCGAAGGTGCGGAGTGTGGCATGGGTTGGGTGGTGGCCCCGGCGTGGGTGCTGTGGCCCCCTCCTCCTGTGCCCGCAGCCTGCTGCGCTAGCCAGGGGCGCCCGTGGGGCCAGTGGCTGGGGATGAGGGTGGCCGAGGATGGAGGTGACATGGGATGGAGGTGGCCCTCCCCTGGTGGCCCTGGCACTGCCGGCGTTTGCCTCCACGCTCCTGCTTGGCCAAGTGCTGGCACAACCGCTGGCAGCGGGGGCAAAGCCAGAGCCCACGGGGCAAGGAGAGGGGCTGCCCGGGGTCACCCCGCTGGCCGTGGCCACTAATTGGGAGGCACTGGGGTCCCAGTAGCCACCCTGGGAGAAGGCGGGGTGCGGGCCCATTAAGGTGCCTTGCCCAGGGCCATGCAAGCGGGGCGGTGGCAGAGGTGGGCCAGCCCCGGGGTGCTTGGCAGCAGGTCCCTGGGTGTCCGTCCCCCCCCCCGGCCTCCGCAGCGCGCCCGCCGCCGGCTGCCCAAGGGTTAACGAGAGTTTGCTGCTCCTGCAGACAATTAGTGACATCTTTGCTGACAACGCCACACTGAGCCCTGCTCTTGCTAGCCCGCCCGCCCGCCGCCTCCCCCGGCAGCACCAGCCTGGCCGCCCCCGCGCCCCGTGCGGCCCCCGCATCGCCGCCGCCTGCCTTCGGCCCCGTCGTCCATCCCGGCACCTCGCCCCGGCACCTCGCCCCGGCGCCTTTTTCGGCACCGGCAGCACAATCGCAATCCCAAGCGGAGCAGCCGGCTCCCCTCGCTGCCCTCTGACCCGCTGTTGCTGTGGAAACTGCATCCCACGTAGGATTATGGAGCCTGAATCCGCAGGCTCCGAACTCCCCTGGAAAATCCAGACAGGGGTATCCGTCCGTCCCTCCGTCCGTCTGTCCGTCCCCTGCCCGCCGCGCCACCCCCCCTGCCCGCGGTGCCCGATGGAGGCTGGGTGCTGGAGGAGGTGGCGGCAGCGCTCCCGGGTCCCCTGGTTGGCACCCACCAGCTGGTGACACTGCCAAAGGTGCCGCGGTGGCACCGGGAGGCCATCACTGACCCCTGGCCCCTCTGCTCCCCCCGAGCATCGCCTCCCCGGGTGCCGCCATCCCTGCATCCCGGAGGGGTGGGGAGAGGTGTGGGGGTGCCAGCAGGACCCCACACACACACACCCAACCAGCAGCCAAAAGCACCCTGGGGAGGTGGGTCCACCCCAAGGACCCACCCCCAAACCGCATCCATGGCCACCCAGCGCCTCTGGGGCAGCAGCGGGAGCCGGGCAACCCCCAGAGCCCCCCCCACATCCCCGGGGACAGGCAGCGTGGCTCCCCCGGGGCCGGGGTGCCCATGCTGGGGGGAGAGCAGGGAGGTGCTTGGGGAGCTCTGGGATGGGGGGGGGGGGGGGGCTGGGTTTGCGTCTCAGCATCTCTCCCCGCCACCCGGGGAGGTAGGAGCTGAATTAATCGCCATCAATTAGTGCTGCTTGCAGCCCCCCGGCCTCCTCCCTGCACCAGCTTTGTGCCGTCGCGCCCAGCGAGGCGGGGGGGGGACCCCGGCGTCCCCCAGCAGCACCCCGGTCGGGGACCGCAGCCCCTCTCTGCAACCCCCCGCCGTGGCGATGGAAGGGGGGGGTGGGTGGGCCACGACACAAGCGGGGCGTCCCCCAGCCCGCCTGGGCACCCGCCGCCGCGGCGGCGAACACCCACGCCATAAAATCTTGGCGGAGGAGGCGACGGCGCGGGGACGGGACGCGTGAGCCCCCTCGAAGCCCCTCTGCCAGGGGCGGGGGACCGGCGTGGGGGGGGGGGGGTTATCCCAAGCGAGCGGCCGCGTCCTGCAGTATACTGCAGCAAATGCCCTGCAATCTGCATCCCGACGAATCCCACCTTTCCTTTTCCCCCGCAACGTGCTGCCCTGGGCTACAGCTAATCTATTGTGCGCTGGGCTGCAGCCAGCGCGAGCTGCAATACAGTAAATCCTTCTGCAGTATCCTGCGAGGGGACCGAGCCCAGCCGCAGCCGCTCGCCGCCTGCCAGACAAAGCCGGGGAGGGGGTTGTTGGGGGGTGTTGGTTTCGGGGAGAAGTTTATTGGGGTTGGGGGGGGGGGAGCCGCACAGGGCCAAGGCTGCAAGAGGGTGGCGGGGACCCTCGGCCTCGTGCCGCTGAAGCTGGGAGGATGGAACCCCCGCACACACCCCTCCGCGCCCCCACCATGAGCACGGTGGGAAGTTCAACCCCCCCCGGGGAGTTTTGGCAGCGCCGTGGATTCTTCTTCACCCCCCCCCACCGCCGCCGCCACCGCCACCACCCTCCTTGCACCCCTGCGCCGCGGGCCGGGGAGATGCTCCGTCCCCTGCGTCCCACCGACCCTGAGCGTGGGGTTTGCCTCTAAAGGCTGTCGCCACCATGGTGTCGTTGTGTCCCCCCCCCCCCCCAACAGAGTGCCGGTGCGAGGCGGGGGTTTGCATCCCCGCCCTCTCCCCGGGCATGGCGCAACCTGCCCCGTGCCTCAGTTTCCCCACCGGCGCAGGGCCCCCCGCCCCAACCAAGCACCTCGTCCCCCTCCCGCCAAGCGGGTACACGTGAGCCCCGCTGCCCTTTGCCGAGGGATTCTGCTTGGATACTGTTATTATCGCTATTATTACTATTATTATTATTATTATTATTATTGGGATGCTGGGGGGGGGGCTCTGCGGCTCTGCCGGACCCGTCTTTGGAGAGCGAGGCATCCTTCAAAGGGAAGGCGCTCTGTCACCGCCCCACAGCAGCTGCGTTCTCCTCAATTAGAAGAGGTAATGAAGCAATTTATGGGCATCTACAAAGTGATGTGTGAGTGACAGGCTGTGTACGATCCGCGCCGGGGCTCTGCCGGCAAGTTGCGTTCTTCCAATTTTAATGGAAAGCTCCCCAGCGAGGAGCAGGGGCGAGGAATGGGGGGGGAAAGGACGGAAAAAATAGGCGTTATCTATAGGTGCGTGTGCTCTGAGGCTCCTCCGTGGCTGGATCAGTGATGCCGGTGGGTGGTGGGTGGGTGCGGGGAGAGTTGGGTGCCCTGATCCCCCGTCCCTGGGGAGCTTGCCCCCCCCCACCCCCACCCCGGAACGCGCCGTGCTACAGCCTGGCCCAGCCGCGGCTGTAACCGGAGCCGGGAGGGCAGCTGGGTGGGGGGAGCGGAGCCGGGGGGCTGGGGTGGCGCAGGACACCCGGTTCCTCTGGGAGAGTTGGCCGCGGCTCCCTGTTTCCATCCGCAGCCGGGCCACGGCCCTGTTTCCATCCGCCCCGCTCCCTGCCTCAGTTTCCCCACACGTACTCATCCCCCTGGCTGCGTGTCGCCGCCGGACTCCGGGTGCTTTCCCTACGCTCGCGCCGGCGATGGCCTCCTGGGTGCGGGATGGGGGTCCACAGTTGCCAGCCTGGCCGTACTGGGGGGGCTAAGGGGACCCATGGGTGCTGCCTGGGTGCCCGGCTGGGGTTGCCGGCGCCGCGTGGCCGGGAGGGTGCGGGGGCACAGCGGCGCTTGTCGGTGCGTTGTGCCCCCGCGGGGGTGCGATCCTGCGTGTGCACGGGAGGTGGGTGCTGCAGGCGCCTGTGCCGTCACCCCCCGGGGGGGGGTGCAGCTGTGCGCCCCCGCGTGTCGGTGTGCACGCCGCGGCCTGGGCATGTCCTGTACCTCCGGGTGCCCCCGCACACACGTAGGTGTGCACCGCGCACCTGTACCCGTGCTTATCCGTGTGGGTGTGCCCCTGGGTGCACAATCCTTCTGCCGTGGGTGCACCCCCGGGTGCACAATCCTTCCCCCTGTGGGTGCACCCACACGCGCACAACCTTCCCCCCGTGGGTGCTGCCGTGTGTGCACAGTCCTCCCTTCATGGGTACACCCGCGTGTGCACAGCCCTCCCCGTGGATGCACCCCCTGGGTGCACAATCCTCCCCGTGGGTGCACCCACGCGTGTACAATCCTCCCCCCATCGGGTGCCGCCACGGGTGCACGATCCTCCCGCTGTGGGCGCACCCACACGTGCACAATTGTCCCCCCGTGGATGCCCCCACGTGTGCACAATTCTCCCCTCCCGGGTGCTCCCATGGGTGCACAATCCTCCCGTCGTGGGTACACCCGCGTGTGCACAATCCTCCCTCCATGGGTGCACCCCTGGGCGCACCATCCTCCCCGTGGGTGCGTCCCGGGGTGCACAATCCTCCCCCCCCCGTGGATTCACCCCCGGGTGCACCATCCTCCCCGTACCCCCCCCCCATACCTCTACCTGTGCCCGCACCTGCGTGCACACAACCACCCCGTGCACCTGCAGACCCCCCCCCCCCCAAACCAAGCACCCATGGGTGGGTGCATCCCCTCCATCCCCACCTGTATGCGGGATGCCAGGCTGCCGACGTGCCGGGGCAGGGGTGCGGGGAGAGGGGGGGGGGGGGGGGCAGCCCCACGGCCGTGGGGCTGCCCCCCCCCCCCCCCCCCCCCCCCCCCCCCCCCCCCTCCCCCGCACCCCTGCCCCGGCACGTCAGCGCTGGCATCGTCCCCAGTGGCTCCCACACCCCAGCTCGGCCCCAGCATCTCCCAGGAAACAGGATCCACAGCCAGGAGTTTCCGCTCAACTCTGGTTCTGCCTGTGTGTGTGTGTGTGTGTGCGCGCCGCGCACGCGCCTCCCGCAACGAAAAAAAAAAAAAAATAAAAAAAAAAGAAAAGAAAAGAAAAGAAAATTAAATAAAAAAAAAACCAAAAACCAAACAACCCACCCCGACACCAGCCCGGCCGTAAATCCTGCCCGGCCCATTCTGCTTTTCTTGTCGAGCCAGTTTCTAAAATTGGCCGAGGGAGGAGGCAACTGGCTGCGCTCCCCCCTGCCTGTACACCCCCACCCCTCACCCCGTCACCCCCCCCCCCCAGCCCCGGTCACCTCCCCTGGTCCCCACCTGGCCGCCCCCGGGGCGGTGCGGGCACCCACGGGGTGCCGCCGGCTGCGTGGGTGCACCTGGACCCCGCCACGCTGCGAGAGGAACCGCGGCGGTGCCCGGCGTGTGTTGGGGGGGGGTTGATGGTGGTGGTGGGGGGGAGCGTGGTCCAGGCTCCCGGTGGGCGCACGCTCGGCATCCCCGCATCCCGATGGGGCGCCCCTTGGGTGCCTTGGGCAGCCCCCCCCCCCCCCCCCAGAGCCCCAGCGCCCGGGGTTGGGGGCAAGGGGGGGGGGGGATGTGGGGGTAGCCAGGGGGGAGCATGGCGGTGCCGAGCGAGCCTTCGGCACGGGCACGCGTCCATCTGGCGCCTTCCAAATGTTACTGGCCTCGCAGGATCCCGGCCTCGCTTGGCGTTAACCCGCAGCTCACCGCGGCCTCGCAGGTGGCTGGGGGACGAGGGGTGGATGGGGGGGGGGGAGCTGAGCGTCGCCTCTGCGACTCCCCCCGTGAGACCCCCAGCAGGGTGTTGTTGGGGGTGCCGTGAGCGGTGGGGTGAGCAGGGGGAGGGAGCCCCCCCCTCTAACGCCGGGGCGGCCGCGGGTGTTACATGACCCGGCATGGCCGGCGCTGGGCAGGGACACACCGGGGCTGTGACTCATGCTGTGGCTATAACAGGGAGCTCGGAGACGGAGGTGGGGGGGGGTCACGGCCGTCTGTGCAGCCTCAGGCCTGCCAGTGCTTTTTTTTGGGGGGCGGGGAGGCCGGGGGGGGGGGGTCACCACGCCGGGGCCAAGCAACCCCCCCGGCCGTGGCGGGGAGACGCACGTTAAAAAAAAAAAATAGCCGGCACCCCCGAAGGAGCCAGCGGCACCCTGACTTGGCACCCTGAGGGCTGGGTGATGGGGTGTCCTGTGTCCCCGTCCGTCACCCCCCCCCCCCCTAAAACGGGGAGGGGGCCAGGCCGGCTGCTCGCCTCCCGCGCCGGCTCGGCGGGGCGGGGGAACAAAGCTGGCACCGAGGAAAGCGGCTAAATTTAGCCCGTTTCCCTGCTCGCTCTGAACTGCGGCTCTGGGCTCCAGCCGGCCGAGGTGCCACCATCTCTGCAGTCCATCTGTCGAGCCGTTTCGCCGCCCCCGGTCTCCCCCCCCCCCCCCCCCCCCCCACCTCGCCTCCCCGCCTTCAGCCCCATCGCCGCCTCCTGCCCCCCTCTTCCTACCCAAGGCGGCGATGGGGGGTCGGACCCCTCTGGGGGGTCGGGGTGGGAGAAGGGGGGCTGCGGCCATGCTGGGTGGTGCCGCTGGGGCTGGGGGCGCCTGGGCACGGAGGGGACCGCGTCCCCCGGGGTGGCTGAGGCCACCCAAGGCTGGGGGGTAGGGGGAGAGGGTCCTTCCCCGGCGAAATTGGGTTCTTGCAGGGGGAGACGATGGCAGGGGAGGTGGTGGTTGGGGGAGGGATGGCTCTTGCAGGGGAGGTGGTTGTTGCAGGGGAGAGGGTTTTGGGGGGGGGAGATGGTCGTTGCAGGGGAGATGGTTTCTTGGGGGGGGAGATGGTCGTTGCAGGGGAGATGGTCATTGCAGAGAAGACGGTTTCCTGGGGGGGCGCCGGTCATTGCAGGGGAGATGATCATTGCAGGGGAGAGGGTTTCTTGAGGAGATGATCGTTTCAGGGGAGATGGTTTCCTGGGGAGATGGTTGTTGCAGAGGAGATGGTTATTGCAGAGGAGATGGTTTCCTGGGGGGGAGATGGTCATTGCAGGGGAGATGGTCATTGCAGGGAGGTGGTCGTTGCAGAGGAGATGGTTTCCTGGGGGGGAGACGGTCCTTGCAGGGGAGATGGTCGTTGCAGAGGAGATGATGGTTGTTGCAGGGGAGATGGTTTCTTGGGGAGATGGTTATTGCAGAGGAGATGGTTATTGCAGAGGAGATGGTTTTTGCAGGGGAGATGGTTTCTTGGGGGGAAGATGGTCATTGCAGGGGAGATGGTCATTGCAGGGCAGACGGTCGTTGACAGGGGAGATGTTTTCTTGGGGGGGTAGATGGTTTCTTGGGGGTAGATGGTCACTGCAGGGGAGATGGTCACTGCAGGGGAGATGGTTTCTTGGGGAGGTGGTTGTTGCAGGGGAGATGGTTTCGTGTCGGGGGATATGGTCGTTACCGGGGAAATGGTCACTGCAGGGGAGATGATCATTGCAGAGGAGATGGTTTCTTGGGGGGGAGACGGTCCTTGCAGGGGAGATGGTCGTTGCAGGGGAGATGTTTTCTTGGGGGGGGAGATGGTCATTGCAGGGAGGTGGTCGTTGCAGAGGAGATGGTCGTTGCAGAGGAGATGGTTTCTTGGGGGGGAGATGGTCGTTGCAGGGGAGATGGTTTCTTGGGGAGATGGTCGTTGCAGGGGAGATGGTTGTTGCAGGGGAGATGTTTTCTTGTGGGGGAGGTGGTCCTTGCAGGGTAGATGGTCATGGCAGGGGAGATGGTTTCCTGGGGAGATGGTTGTGGCAGGGGAGGTGGTTATTGCAGAGGAGACGGTTTCCGGGGGGGGAGACAGTCATGGCAGGGGAGATGGTTTCTTGGGGAGATGGTTGTTGCAGGGGGAATGGTTTCTTGTGGGGGAGAGGGTCGGTGCAGGGGAGATGGTTTCTCACGGAGGAGATGGTTGTTGAAGGGGAGATGGTTCCTTGCAACAGGGGGAACGGGAGCCTGTCCAGACAGCCCCATCCCTGCCCACCTCGAGGGCACCGTGACACGTTACGGAGCTGAGGGCTGAACCCATCGAGGGTCCCACCAGCTCCGGGACCACCCGGCCCTGGGGTTGCCACCAGCCAGGCTGGGGACCGCGCTGCAGGATGCCCGGGGCCAGGCCGGAGAGAAGGGCTGTGTCCCCCCCACTCCACATCGTCCCCAGCAGCATGGGGTCATCGGCGTCCCTGGGGTCCCTGTTTCCAGAGCCAGCCGGGATTTGGGAGCCGTTTGGGAAACGAGTTTCCCACCCTGCCTTGCTGCGGCGCTGGGTGGTTGGGGGGATGCCAAGACCTGCAGCCACCCCCTGCTTATCTCCCGGTGCTCCCAGAGCTCCCTCCCCGGTGCTGGGGGGGTGCCTGAGCCTACCCCGGGGACGTGGCACCCCGGGGTGCCGTGGGAGGGCGGCTCCCAGCCCAGCTCTCCCTTGGAGCCACGTCTCCCGGGTGCATTTGCCCCAGGTGCCGGCCAAGCCCTTCCCAGCACCGTCTCCCGCAGCAGCATCGCGTCTGGGGGGGGCCGTGTCCCCCCGCCAGCTCCCTCCTTGGGGGGAGAACCCCCAAAAAACCCTCTCCTCTGGCAACCGACGGCCCCGCAAAGGCAGCCAGCGGCCGAGCAGCTCGTCTGGACCCGTTACCTAAGATGAAACCCAGGCGCCATCTGCTCCGTCTCCTAATTACCAGCGTGGCAGAGAGGGCAGGGCGGCGGGGGGACGTGGTGACAGCCGGCTTCCAACCACGGCGGGAGCGGGGTGACACCCGACGGAGGGCTCAGGGCTGCCCGCAAGCACCCTGTGCCCCAGCACCCATCCGTCCCCACCCCTCCGGACCCCCCCCCCCCCCACTTCTTGCCCTGCTCCCAACCCGTGCGCTGGTGGCATCGCAGGGTGGTGGGTCCCCAAGGCGGGTGGGCGCCCAGGAGGGTTTTTAGGTGGGATCCCAAAGCACCCCTGGTGCTGATGGGTGCCCCCATTCCGGAGGCGGGCAGGGTTGTGGCAGGGGACTCCCGGTGCGCAGGGGCGCAGGCAGGGCGACGAGGTGCGAGGAGGAAGAGGAGGGAGCAGGACCCGCGTGCTTTGGGGTGCCGAGGCGAGGGGGACACGGAGGATGGGGTGGCGGGGGGCGAAGGCGGGGGGTCCTCCTGCCTGCCCGACCCCCCGCACGGCGCAGGGAGGAGGTAGCCGTGGCGGGGGGCTGGCTGGGGAACACGGAAACCCTCGGAAAGCGCCTGCCAGGAAGCTGTCACTGGAGGGGATTTTCCATTGGTGTCAGCAGGCGCAGGACGGGCTCCGGGGGACTCACGGGGAGGGGGGGGGGGCGGGTGCGTGTCAGCGAGGAAGGGGGGGAGCGCAAGGGACAGGGCACAGAGGGGACAGCAGCAAATGGGGGGAAGGGGGGGGGGGGGGGGGGCGAGGGAGGAAAACCTCCGCCGTGCGAGGGAGAGGCACCGCCACAGTGTCCCCAGGCTTGTGCCAGGAGTGGGGACACCCCCATCGTGTGTGTGTGCGGGGGGGGGGGGGCCCCTCTGCAGCACCCCAGATGTGTGTGCGCACACGCAATGGGCAGCTGTGCCAGCTGTGCCAGCACAACAAGGGCGATGGGGGTGTCCAGAGACACCCCCCCCACACACACACACACCCCTATGGGGGTATTTAGGGCCACCGTGGTGCCCCGGGACGCGGGAGGTGTCGGGGCGACGGGCAGGACCCCCCGTCCCCGGCGCTGCCGCCGCGGGCAAGCTGGGCACGGCGCCCCGGCGGGGTGGGAGGCGTCGTGCCGGCGTGTCCCCATCTGTGTGGCGGCTGGGTCCCCCCGCCGCCCGCCCGCCCGCCTGTCTCCCGGTGGCATCTCCGGCCCCACCCTGAACGTCTGGGTGGCCTCGGAGCCGGGCACCAAACCACGTCCGTGTCTTGCGGGGCCATCCCTCTCCGTCGCAAGCTGCCGCCACGCCGGTGCCAAGCGAGCCCTTCCATGGCCCCCCCCCCCAACCAACCAACCAACCAACAGCGCTGGGGGTCAGGGCTGGGCGCCAGCAGCCTCTGGGGACCTGCGTGGAGCGAGGAGGGGGGGACACATACACACAGAGACGCAGCAGCCCCTTAACGCCCTCGCGGTGCCACATCGCCCACCCTGCCACCCAAGCGGGAACCTGGCCGGGGGCGAGGAGGAGGGTGGTGTTGCGGGGAGGTGGGGGGGGGGGGGGGACGGTGGCGCTCGCCGCCAACCTCTGTCAAGCCTGAAACCGTTAAACTAATTAAAGCTTTGCAGCAGCAGGATTAAGCCCGGGCAGGGGAGGTGGCGAGCCCAGGTAGTCGATTAGTTCACCAGGCGAGGATATTGGATTTCTGCGAGGCGAGTCAGCAGTCTTCGGGGGCTGTTATCTTTGCAGGGCTGCGGGGTCAGGAGGTGGGAAGCGGAGGTGACTGCAATCTCGCCCGCTTTCCACCCCCCCACCTCCCCGACACCCCCCCCCCCACCTCCTCCGCCTCTGCCCGCGGCGCCCGTCTATCTCCCCTTCGCCTCTCCTTCCCCTCCGTCCCTCCTCGCTTGTGTGGTCTGGGCTGGTGTTTTGTAACCAGCGAGGAGGGGAAAGAAAAAAAAAAAAAAATTAAAAATAAAAAAAAAAAGGGGAAAAAAAAAAAAACCCCAACCGAGAAGGAAAAAGGCCCTACCCCTGGCGAGCGAGCCAGGAATGGCGAAGTCCGGAGAGCCTAATGCGAAACATGTGGCGGCTGCCTGGGGCTGAGCAGGGAGGTGAAAGTGAGCGCGGCGGCGCGGCCAGAGCATCCCGGCGCGGCCGGCATCCCCCCCCCCGCAGCCCCCTCCCCATGTCCCGGGCCGTGGCGGGGTTTGGGGGTTGGCGGGTGCTGCCCGCTGGGCGCAGGTGGTCCCCGCCGTGGGGGGCGGCGGGGGTTTGGGAGGAGCGCTGGCATGGCGGGGGCAGCGTCCCCCGCCTTGTCACCGGACACGTGGCCCTGCTGGGCTTGGGGGGGGGGTGTTCGAGGGCAGGAGCCTAACGCCGGCCAGGGTGGGGTACGAGGTGGCTGGACGGGCGAGGGGGACACGCTCATGGCCCCCGCAGCCATGGGCGCGCGCCGGCGCGTGCCACGCACCCCGTTGGGGAGCCCCTGGGCATCCCCCAGGGTTTGCCAACGCATCCGCAGCTCCACGGACGCGTGGTGGTGGGGGGGGGGGACACGACACGGACGCCGCCGCCGGGGCAGAGGTGGCGGGGGCCTGTGCCCCGCGATGCCCCCCATCCTCCCCGTCGAGCCGTGCGCAGCCTGTGCGGCGGGGACCGGCTCCCAGCGGCTGTTCTGGAAAACCTCCCGTTTGCTTCCTTCCTGCTTGCCCTCCCCTTTCCAACAGCTCTCCGGGCACATCAGCAGCTCCATCAGAGACTAGACCGGTCTTTCTAGCGCATATTTTCCTGCTTCCACATTGCCCTCGGTGTAACTCTACACCGGGGAGGCAAGACGGGGGGCTGCGGTGTTTGCCGCCGGCGCGGTGCCCGCGTCGCCTCCGTGCCCGGCGCTGCGCCCCAAGGCTCAGGGAAGGGGGGGGACGCTGGGAGAAGGGGGTGGTGGTTGGGATGCGGATGGACTGACAGGTTTGAATTCTCTTTCCCTGCCTTGTTGATAAGTTGTCACGCTAATCCAGACACCGGGAAGAGCCTGGATCACGCCGAGCGGCTGCGTGTGTGTGTGTGTGTGTGTATGTGTGTGTCTGCGGGTGTGTGCTGGGGGAGGGAGCCAACAGGCAGGGATTCACACGCCAGGGGTGGTGGTGGGGGGGAAACAGGCGGACACGCTGGCACAAGGGGGGACCGTGATGGGGTTGGGGGGGTCCCGCCATGCACCCCTGTGCCGGATGGGCAGCTGCCTTGGGTGCCTGGCCCCCCCAGCACGCCGGCATCACACGGGAGAGCAGGGTGCCCCCGCACGCACACGCGTGTGCAACGCAGCACGAGCGCGTCGCCGTGCGCACGCCTCGGCACCGCAGCCCGGTGGGGAGGTGCCCTGCTTGGGATGGGGAGGAAAGGGGTGTCCTGCCCCAAAACGCCACCCCGTGCCCTGGCGCCCCCGTCCCCGCGGGGTGGAGGGGACGGCGTGGGTCCCTGGGTGTCCCCACGGGCGCTGGCTTCCACGGGGCGGTATGAACCGGGAGGGCGGTGGTGGGGGCGGGGGGGGGCCCAGCCTTGCGGTCACCCACCCCGCCAGCCCCTGGGCAAGGGGTGCTCCGTGGGGAGGGGGTCCGCCGGGCTGACGCGTGTGTGTGTGTTGGGGGGGGGCGGGGGGGGGGTGTCTCTGTGCTTGCTCGAGCAGATGGGAGCTCGGTCGCCTGCCAGCCCGTCGCACTGGAGAACGGTGCCAGCCCGCCAGCCGAGTGGTTCCCCCGCGCCCAGGGCTCCGGCCCCCGCCAGCCCGGCAGCGACGGCGACGGCAGGAGCTTCAAAGTGAACCTCCATTGCAAACACCCCCGGCCCAGGTAACCCGGGGGGGCCCTCGCCCCGGGAACGGGGAACGGGGGCTGCACCGGGAGGGAAAGGGGAGGTGGGGGGTGGCAGGAAATCTTTGCCTCTGCTCTGCCCGGCCCTGCCTTGGCGGGAGTAGGGATGGGGGGGGGGGGAGCGCTGCGAAGCATCCCGGGGGAGGGGAGGGGGGGGCTCTGCTGCTTTGCCTTGGCTGGGGTAGGGGGGTGCAAAGAGGGATGCCCTGCAGCCCCCCCCCGTGGGGTGCAGGGTGGGCTGTGCAGTGGGTGCATGGGCCCCGTGGGTGCCTGTGCAACACCCCCCCACCCCCACCCCCCCGCAAGCCCTCGCATTGCCAGGGAGGGGAAACTGAGGCAGGCGCGATGCGGGGCGGGGTGGGGGGGTGTGTGTGTGTGTGTGTGTCCCCAGGGGCTGCAGCGTCACCTTGGGTGGGTGGGAAGGAGGGGCGGGGGGGGGGGGCGGAACATGCTGAGCCCCCTCCTCGGTCAAAGAACTCCTTCCCCCACCCCCCCACCCCCCCCCCCAGCCCCTTCCTCTTGGTCTGTCTGTCTGTCCCTCCGTCCGTCGGCCGGGCCGGGGCGCTGGGGGCGGGGGACGGGGCGGGGGGGGGGGCGGCGGGGGCCGGGCCGGGGCGGCGGGCGGAGCACGGCTCGCCGGGGACACCTAGCGGCGACACGGCCGTAGGGCCCCCGCCTCGACCCCCCCCCCCCCCCGCCTCCGCCACCCCCGACCCCCCCCCCCCCAGCGCCCCCCGGCCCCGTGGAAGGGGTTGGTGGTAGTTGGGAGGGAGGGAGGGAGTAGGGGGCTGGGGGGGGGGAGGGGGGGGGGGAAGGGGGTAAACCTGTCGCCCCTCTGTCCCCCAGATCGGAGGCAGCTTCCCCCCCCATTGCCCCGTCTCCCTGCCCCGCTGGCAGCCCCGACGCCAGGGTGATGGGCGGGCGCTGCCCTCTCGGCTGTGGGAGCTCGGGAGGATCGGCCCCTGGTATGTCCCTTGGAGGGACTGGCACCGAGACGAAGCCGTGGGCACCCGCGTCCCGCGTGTCCCCCCCCTCCCCGGCTCGGGGCTAACCCTCCGCACCCCTTCCTTTGCAGAGAGCTCAAGTGCAACAGCAGGAGCAGCAACAAAGCCGAGGGTAAGTCCCAACCCCGGGCCCGCCATGTCCCCGGACCCCCCCCCAGCCCTGCCTCATGGCGGAGGACGGGGCAGCCCGGACCCCCATGGGCAGAGCCACCCCGGACCCCCATGGGCAGAGCCACCCCGCTTCCCCTTGGAGGTGACTCTGCGCCCGGGTGGCAAGCCCGGGGGCTGGCATGGGTGGTCCTGATGTGGGGAGGGCATCCAGCCCCGCCCTGAGCAGGGGAGGGGGCCGGACCCCATTTCCCCACCGCTGCGGGGCTGGGGGTGGCGGGGACAGGTTCCCGCGGTGGCAGCCGGGTCCTCGCCGGTGAGGGGGCAGGGGATGAATGAGCCGGGTGGGCTGCGGGGATGGAGCGAGGCGCTGCCGGCTTCTTTCGGCCAGCGGTGCCCTCGGAGCCTCACTGTCCCTCCCCCCCGACTTCTCTGCCCCACGCAGGTCCCGGTGTCACCTTCCCCGACCCCCATGTCAGCAACTGCTCGGCCAAGCGGCACGCGGGGGAGGAGGAGGTCAGGATGCGCGTGAAGCCCCCGGGCCCAGTGGTAACGACCAGCGTTGTGCGTGGCTCGCCCGACTACGTCCGAGAGCCCAAATTCTACCCGCCGGGGCACCCGGTGCAGCGGCCCCCGGCCTGCCCGGCGGAAAAGGCCTTATCCTGCAGCGTGCTGAGCTTCCCTGAGGGCTCGTGCCCCGCGCTCGGCCGGGAGCACCAGGCGGGCTCGCTGCTGCACGGCGACCCGGCCGACCGGTGCCAGAGCGTGCACGGGGGCACCAAGGCGGCGGAGGACTTGCTGGGCTGCGCCGGCGAGCCCCGGATCCTGGGGGGTAGCGGGGAGGAGGCAACCGCCCGCGACCGGGCGCCTAAAACCTTCCCCAACGCGACGCTGGCCTCGGGCCGCTGTAACGTCGACAGCATCCTCGCCTTGCTCCGCAGCAAGTGCGGCAACGGGCACATCAACCTCCACCCTGTGGTGCAGCTCATCGACATCATGAAGGACCTCAACCGCCTCTCCGAGGACCTCAAGAGCAGCGGGGTGCACCTGGACTGCGGCAACCTCCGCGGCGGCGGCGGTGGCCACGAGGACAGCCGCCTCTTGCCCGCCGACCGCGACCTCCAGTACAGCTTCTTCTCCTCGCCCTCCCTGGCCAACAGCATCCGCAGCCCCGAGGAGCGGGGGGTGCTCTGCAAAACCGAGCCGCCGCGGCATCCCCGGCCCCCGGCTCGCGATGGAGAAGCCGAGGGCGGCGGGGGGAGCGCCCCGCAGCCCCCCGGCCACAGCGGGGGCGTGGGGGGGGCCTCCAAAGCGCCGGCGGAGGAAGCTGGTTGCTCCCAGCCCGATGCCGGCGATTATTCGGACCTGGCCGAGGCGGATATCCTCAACGAACTGGCCTCCCTGGCGTGTCCGGGGACGCAGCTGCTGGAGTCGCAGGCGATGGAGCCGCAGCCCCAGTTGCTGCCAGCCCAAGAACTGGACTCCCAGTCCCGGCTGCTGGATTCCCAGTCCCTGGAATCGCAGCCCCAGCTGCTAGATTCGCAGAGCTTAGAACCGCTACCGGAATCGCTGGAGCTGCAAAACCTGGAGCCGTTGGGATTGCAGTCGCTGGAGCCGCTCTCCGAATCGCTGGAGCTGCAGTCGCTGGAGCCGTTATCCGAGTCGTTGGAGCTGCAGTCGCTGGAGCCGCTGGCGGAGCCGCTGGGGCTGCAGACGCTGGAACCGCTGCCGGGGACGCTGGAGCCGCCGCTGCTGGACGCCCGGGCCCCGCTGCTGCCCGCCGAGCCCTCCCTGCTGGAGACGCAGCCGCTGGGGACCGTGTCGGAGCTGCTGGAGGCTCAGCCGGGCGCCGGGGACCCGCTGCGGCCCCACGGGCTGCAACCCCGGCTGGGGGGTTGTCCCCTGGGCAGCGTGGTGAAGCGGGGACCCTGCGGGGGTCGGGGGGCCGGGCGGTGCGGCGAGGACCACCGCAAGTACGCCCTGCGCCGGACAGACAAGCCAAAGATGCTGTGCCGTCGGAGGAGGGCAGGGCGAGGGCGCCGGGTGGACATCACCCCCGAGAGCCGCGTCCTGTCCCCCCTCGCCCTGCCCGCCGAGGCGCCCCCCGGGCCCGAGGAGCCCAGCGCCCCGCTGCTGGCCCCCCCGCCGCCGCCGCCCCCTACCACCCTGGACCCCGACGAGGCGCCCAAGGCCCCCGCGGCGGGGAAGAAGAGCAAGTGCCGGGGGGTGAGGAAGATGGTGGTGAAGATGGCCAAGATCCCCGTGTCCCTGGGGAGGAGGAACAAGACCACCTACAAGGTGTCGTCGCTCAGCAGCAACCTCAACCTGGAGGGCAAGGAGCTGGCGGCCAGCAGCTCCATGGAGCCCACGCCGCTGCTCAAGATGAAGAACAACGGGCGCAACGTGGTGGTGGTCTTCCCCCCCGGCGAGATGCCCATCATCCTGAAGCGTAAGCGGGGCAGGCCGCCCAAGAACCTGCTGCTGGGCCAAGCCAAGCCCAAGGAGCCCACCCCGGAGGTGAAGAAGAGGAGGAGGAGGAAGCAGAAGCTGGCCTCGCCCCAACCCTCCTACATCGCCGACACCAACGACAGCAAAGCCGACTACTCGGACGTGCTGGCCAAGTTGGCCTTCCTCAACCGGCAGAGCCAGTGCTCGGGCCGCTGCTCGCCGCCACGCTGCTGGACCCCCAGCGAGCCCGAGTCCATCCACCAAGCCCCCGACACCCAGAGCATCTCCCACTTCTTGCACCGCGTCCAGGGCTTCCGCCGACGCGGCGGCAAGGCGGGGGGCTTCGGCGGGCGCGGGGGGGGTCACGCCGCCCGCGCCGCCCGTTGCTCCTTCAGCGATTTCTTCGAAGGCATCGGGAAGAAGAAGAAAGCCCCCGCCGCCCTCCACGCCGACGCCGTGCACCCTCGCAAGAGGGGCCGGCCGGAGCCCGACCCCGTGGGCAAACCCAAGCGAAAGCGACGGGCCCGCAAGAACGGGGCCCTCTTCCCCGAGCCCAACCCCGGGCAGAGCTTTGGCGACGGCCCCGCCGAATGGGCCGGCGGGGAGAAGGGCAGCCCCTGGGCCCCCCACCACGGCCACCCCGGCGGCCAGGCCGGCCGCAATGGCGGCTACCAAGGTGCCGAGGCCAGGCCTTTCCACGCCGCCGGCATGGAGTCGGGCTCCTCCGGCCGGGCCGGTTTCTACGCCGGGAACGCGCCGTCCTCGCAGACGGAGGCTGGCCCGGAGAGGCACAGCCTCTTCACCGGCTACTTTCGCTCCTTGCTGGACTCGGACGACTCCTCCGACCTCTTGGACTTCGCCCTCTCGGCCTCCCGTTCCGAATCCCGCAAGTCGGCGGCCGCCTACACGGCCCCGCCGGCCGCCCTGCCGGGCCAGCGGGGCCTGGCCGCTTACCCATCCCGGGGGGGCAAGGTGGCGGCCGCAACCCCCGGCGCCGAGGCCGCCTTCCACGCGGCGATGCAAGGCCGGCCGGCATTCCCGCCCGGCCGCGCTGCCGCCGCTGCCGCCGCTGCCGGTTACGGCGTGGCCCAAACCTCCTCGGAATGCCGGGGTGCCGAGTCCTTCCCTAAACTGGCACCACCTTCGGCCGTCTCCCGGTCGCCCACGGCTCACCCGGCGGCCAGCGGCACCCCCGGCTACTCCCCGTACGGCAGCTACGGCGCCGGGCAAAGCGTGGCGCCCGCCAGCGTCTTCCCGGGGGGGAAGCAGTACCCGTCGGCGCAGGACTGTCCCAACAGCAAGGACTGCAGCTTCGCCTACGGCAGCGGCAGCAGCCTCCCGTCCTCCCCCAGCAGCGCCCACAGCGCCGGCTACGCGCCGCAGACGGCCGGTCCCAGCTTGCCGCTGGGCAAAGCCGCCTTCTTCAACAGCGCCGAGCAAGGGGGACAGTTCTCCAGCGCGGCGCACACCCCCTTGCGCTGCGATAGCCGGGCCAGCACCGTCTCGCCCGGCGGCTACATGGTGCCCAAGGGATCGGCTTCTTTCCAACCCTCGCCCGAAAATTGCCGGCAGTTTCCCGGCGCCGCGCCGTGGGCTTTCCGGCAAGGCTACGGTGGGTTGGACTGGAGCTCGGAGGCCTTCAGCCAACTCTACAACCCGGGCTTCGAGTGCCACCTCAACGAGCCCAACGTCATCCTGGACATCTCCAACTACACCCCGCAGAAAGCCAAGCAGCAGACGGTCTCGGAGACCTTCTCCGAGTCTTCTTCCGACAGCACCCAGTTCAACCAGCCGGCCGGCTACCGGCGCGCCAACAGCGAGGCCTCCTCCAGCGAGGGCCAGTCCAGTCTCTCCAGCCTGGAGAAGCTGATGATGGACTGGAACGAGGCGTCCTCCGCCCCGGGCTACAACTGGAACCAGAGCGTCCTCTTCCAGAGTAACTCCAAACCCGGTCGGGGCCGACGGAAGAAGGTGGACATGTTCGACACCTCCCACCTGAACTTCTCCTCCTCTTCCTCCTCTTCCTCCGTGTATCCCTCCAAGAGGAGCACGGGACCCCGGCAGCCCCGGGGTTCCCGGGGGGCTTGTGCATCCAAGAAGGAGAGGGGGACGGGCAAGGCCAAGTTCCCCACCAAGTCGCAGGCGGTCAACCCCCTCTTCCAGGAGAGCACGGACCTGGGCTTGGACTACTACAGCGGGGACAGCAGCATGTCCCCCCTGCCCTCCCAGTCCCGGGGCTTCGGGGTGGGCGAGCGGGACCCCTGCGACTACGCCGGCCCTTACTCCATGAACCCTTCCACCCCTTCGGACGGCACCTTCGTCCAAGGTTTTCAGAGCGACTCCCCCGGTTTGGGACAGCCGGATTTGGAGAGCAAGCACTTCCCTGCCCTCCCGCACCAGCTGGCCGCCCCCCCCGGCCAGCAGACTGTCTTCGAGGCCGGCTTGCAGAAAGCCTTCTCACCCAACTGCTCCCCGACCTTGGCCTTCAAGGAGGACCTCCGGGCGGGCGACCTCCGCAAGCTGCCCGCCTGCGACTCGCTCAAACACAGCATGCAGGGGGGGGCCCTGCCCCACGCCCCCCACCTGGCTTGCCGCGATCTCCCCATGCCTCAACCCCACTACGATTCCCCCAGTTGCAAAAACCCTCCTTACTGGTATTCCCCCAACGCCAGCACCCGCAGCCCCTCGTACGACGGCAAAGGGGGGGCCGGGATGCTGGTGGACTTCATGGGTAGGACGGACCCCCCGTGTCTCAACCCCCACTTGAGCAGCCCGAGCGGCACCCACCCCTCCAAGGGCGAGAAGGAGCCCTTGGAGATGGCCCGGGCCCACCACCGAGGACCCTACGCTTGTCCCTTGATCAATGACTTGAACATCTCCCCCGTCCCGAGAGACTCAATGCTGCAGCTGCAGGACAACTACAGGTACCCCAGTTTTGCACCCCAAGGGCACCCCGTCATGGCCCCCCCCCAGAAGAGCGGGTTTTTGGGCCCCATGGTAGAGCAACAGCACCCCGAGGACACTTTTACGGTCACCTCATTGTAGTGTCTGCTGACGTGCCAACCGGACAACGAGGTTTTGTTACAGGGTAGGTGGGGGAAACCCCTCGGGGCGAGGGGTGGGGGGGGGGGAAATGGGGCACCCACCCCCCCTCCCCGGGCCCTTCTCATCGTGTGTTTCCCTTCCCACCCCCCCCCCCCCCCCCTTTCCCCTTTCTCCGTGTTGTGTTTCTCTTGCAGAGGTAATTTAGCCAGCACTTTTTTTCTGGAACACTTTTCAAGTTCTGTATTTAACTGGGATTGGAACCGTTTGTTTGGGTTTTTTTTTTTTAAAAAAAAAAAAAAAAAAAAAAAAGGGAAAAAAAAGGAAAAAAAAAGTTAAAAAACGAAAGGAAAAAAAAAAATAATAACGGACGAAGAGAGGAAAAAAAAAAAAAAAACCACCCGTTTTCCCCCCCCCCCCCCCCCCTCCCAACACCTCCGCGCTCAAAACCCGCTCCGCCTGCCTTGGCTCTGCTTTCCGGACTGCCGCCCCCACCTCCCGCCCCCCCCGCAGCAGGACAATCGGACGGATGGACGCATGGACCGACAGATGGACGGCACCGACACCCCCACGCACCACACAACCATCCCCCCCCACCCCCCCCAAAATCTCCCAGCGCAGGGCAGGGAGGGCAGGCAGGCTGGGGGGCAGGAGGCGACGCGGGGCCTGGGGGTCAGCGGCTGGGTGCCCCCTGCCCGTAGCCCAGCGGGGGGGCCAGGGCAGCCCCCTTGGCCACCAACCCCCCCCCTCCCCGGGGTTTGAGGAGGGGGGGGTCTGGTTGGGGTATTTTTTTTTTCTTTTCCCTCCCGTCCGCTCGCTTGCCGGGGGTGTTTTTTCTTGCCGGATGGATGCCGAGGGGTGTTTGGGAGAGCTGACCCCCCCCCCCCAGCAGGCTCTGGCGGCTTCGCCAGCGGGGCTCGGAGATGCCACCTGTCACCCGGTAAGTGCCACCCAAGTCCCCACCCGATGCTCGTCCCCCTGGGGGGGGGGCGGGAGGAACCCGGGGGGGGGGGGGGCACAGCGGGGGTGCGCTGGGGGGGTCTGTGCCCTCCGGTGGGGTTTCTAAACCCAAATGGCACCCAGTGAGGTTCACCCGCTGGGTGCCCCCAGCCCCTACGAGCATCAGGCTGGGGGTCCCCTCTGCCCCAGGGTCTTGGGGGGGGGGTGTGGGAGTGGGGGGGCAGAGGCTGGGGTTGGGGGGGTGCCGGAGCCCAGGGTGCGCTGCGTGATGGACCCCGGGGTGGTGGGGTGCTGGGTGCTGAACACCGGGTGTGCCACAGCTCGGGGGGGGGTGGGGGGGTGGGGGGGCATGCCGCAGAGTTCTGGGTATGTGGGTGACATGTGGGGGGTGGGCAGGACCCCAGGCCCCTGGGAATGCGGGTGCCAGATGGGGGGGGGGGTGATCAGGACCCCAGACTCCTGGGAATGTGGGTGCCAGACCCCCTGGGAGCATGAGCGCTAGGTGGGGGTGAGCAAGACCCCAGACCCCTGGGTGCGTGGGTGCCAGATGGGGGATGAGCAGGACCCCAAAACCCCCGTGAATGTGGGTGCCAGATAGGGGTGAGCAAGACCCCAGACCCCTGGGTGCGTGGGTGCTGGATGTGGGGCGGGCAGGACCCCAGACCCTTGGTGTTTGGGTGCCAGCCGGAGGGTGAGCGGGACCCCAGACCCCTGGGAATGTGGGTGCCAGAAGGGGGGTGATCAGGACCCCAGACCCCTGGGTATTTGGGTGCCACTTGGGGGGTGAGCAAGGCCCCAGACCCCCGGGTAGGTGGGTGCCAGATGGGGGGTGAGCAGGACCCCAGACCCCTGGGAATGTGGGTGACAGATGGGGGGTGAGCAGGACCCCAAACCCCTGGATATATGGGTGCTAGACGGGGGTGATCAGGACCCCAGACCCCCGGGCAGGTGGGTGCCATGTGGGGGGTGAGCAAGACCCCAGACCCCTGGGTGCGTGGGTGCTGGATGTGGGGTGGGCAGGACCCCAGACCCCTGGTGTTTGGGTGCCAGCTGGAGGGCGAGCGGGACCCCAAGACCCCTGGGAATGTGGGTGCTAGAAGGGAGGTGATAAGGACCCCAAACCCCTGGGTATTTGGGTGCCACATGGGGGGTGATAAGGAGCCCAGACCCCTGGATATATGGGGGGGTGAGCAGACCCCAGACCCCCGGGTAGGTGGGTGCCAGAAGGGGGGTGAGCAGGACCCCAGACCCCTGGGAATGTGGGTGCCAGACCCCTGGGTACATGGGTGCCAGACTGGGGGTGAGCAGGACCCCAGACCCCTGGGTGCGTGGGTGCTGGCTGGGGGGTGATCAGGACCCCAGACCCCCGGGTAGGTGGGTGCCATGGGGGGGGTGATCAGGACCCCAGACCCCTGGGTGCGTGGGTGGGGTGCTGGATGTGGGGTGGGCAGGAGCCCAGGCCCCCGGATAAGTGGGTGCCATGTGGGGGGTGATCAGGACCCCAGACCCCTGGGTACATGGGTGCTGGATGGGGGGGTGAGCAGGACCCCCGCCTCTGGGTCTCCATCCCTCCACCGCGGGGGGCTCCCACCACCCATTTTCCACCAAACGGGTGCCCCGGGACCCCCAACCTCACCCCCGGCTCCCCCAGCCAGGCCCGGGGGGGGCCATGGCTGTGGGCCACTCACCCTTCTCTCACCTCTCCCCCCCCCCACCAGCCTGCCCGCCAGCCATAGCACCCTCGGCCCCGCGCCCCCCACCCATCCCGGCCACCGGCGCAGAGAGGAGAGGAGGGGGCCACCGCCGGTGGGGTACCCGGACCCCGTCGCCCCCCCAGCTTCGCCCGCCGGCCCCCCACTTCGGCCGTGGCGCCGGCGCCGCGTTCTCTCTCCTCCCGGCCAGAAGCAGAGGCGGGGAGGGGGGTGTGGGGGGGACTCTGTTTGAAATTTTATTTGATTTGATTTTGTTTGGTTTTGGGTTGTTTTTTTTTTTTTTTTGGGGGGGGGGGGGGGGGATTTTTTTTTTATTTTCCGAATTTTTCATTTTCTGCACAAAACCAGCAATTGTAAATAACTTTTGAAAGAAAAGAAGGAAAAAAGAAAAAAAAAAAAAACAAAAACACAAAAAAACAAAGAGGAGGGGAGGGGGAAAAAAAAAAAGAAATGTTTAAGGACAAAAAAGAAAAAAAAAAGTTAAAAAAGCTGAAAATTCACGGAAAAAAAAAAAAAAAGAAAAAGTAAAGAGCGAGCGAGAGCCGCGCGCCGGAGGGAGAAGCGGAAGGTGACGGGCGACGGACCGAAAGTGCCGGAGAGGTGAAGGCGCAGGAGAGGAGAGCAAAAACCCACCCGTATGCACTGAGAAAAATTAAAAAAAATAAAAATAAAAAAAAAATAAAAAAATTTATTTACAGACGGAGCGACCGGAGGAAAAAGGAGAGAGGGGAGAAAAAAAAAAAAAAAAAAAAAAGGGGGGAAAAAAAAAAAAGGGGGGGGAAAAAAAAAAAAGAGAAAAAAAAAAAACCCCGAAACAAAAAAAAGTAACAATAACCCTATTTATTGTATATAATGTTTTATTATAAATCGTGTCTTGTATATTGCATTCTGTACATCGGCTGTGGTTTTGTGGTGTGCAGCTTCCGCATGGGTTCCGTGGGTTTCCGTTGCCTTCTTTTTTTAAGACGACGACGATTTGAGTTTTATTTTTTATGGTTCATTAATTATTATTATTATTATTATTATTAATATTATTATCATCATCGAGAAGAAGAACGAGGCGGGTTGGGGGTTTGGTTTTTTTTTGGGGGGGGGTGTTCTTTTGGTTTTGTTTTTCTTTTTTTTTTTTTGGCAGTACACACCCAAAGATCCAAATTTGTATTAAAAAAAAAAAAAACCAACAAAAAAAAAAGAAACAAAAAAAAAACAAAACAAAAAACACAACAACAACAAAAAGTTTAAAAAAAAAAAACCAACAAAAAAAATTAAAAAAAAAAAAAAGAAAGAAAGAAAGAGAAATCAATCACACACCCTCTTGGTGGGGAGGGGGGAGCCGGAGGGGGGGGGGTTGGGGAGGGGGGGGGCCGGGGCATGGGCTGGGGCAGAGAAGGGTGGGGGGGGGTGTCATTGGTTTTCCTGTGGCCCCCAACGCGGCGGCGGCGATAAGCTCAGGGTGTGGGTGCACATGTGGGTGCCGGGGAGGGGGGGGGGGAAGGGGGAGGGGGGGGGGGGCTCACCTTCCCCCCCCCCCCCCCCGCTTCCTCGTGTGTTTTCCCCCTCCCCCAGGGTTTGGCAACTTCTGTACGGCTTTGTGGATTGTGCAAAAAACCACCACCAACAACAAAAAAAGATTAAAAAAAAAGGGCAAAACCCCCCTGAAATGGCGGGGGGGGGGGGGGGGGGGGAGGGAAAAAAAAAAACTCAACCAACCACCTGGACAAAATAGGGCCCCCCCCCCCCGGCCTTTGCCCCCCATCCCCATCCTGTGCTGCCCGTCCCCAGCTGACCTGCGCAGCGCTTGAACGCCTCCCCCCCCCGCCCCCCCGCGCCAAGGCGAGCCCCCCCCCGGCCCTCGCTCTTCCCCTCGACGGGTCTTTTTGTGTTATTTAGGAAGGAATTTTTAATAGGCACTTTTTTTATATTAAAAAAAAAAACAAAACAAAAACCAAACCACCCTATATATTGAGCCATGGCCGCTGCTTTCTTGCTTCTCTTTGGGGGGGTGGGGGGGGGACGACGGACACGACACTGGAGGGAGGCTGACACACGTCCCCGTCCCCCCCCGTCCCCCCCCGCCTCGTCCCTTGGATTTGGGGGGGATGCCAGGATCCGGCCTAAGGTGGGAATTGCAGCCAGAAAGCTGAATTTTGGTGCATTTCGGGGTGCGGTGTGGCACGGGGGGGGGGGGGGGGGTCCTGCTGTTGCTTCCCCCCCCCCCCCCCCACCTCCCCAGGATGGGGTGCCAACGGGGCTCCTGGGGGACATGGCCTGGGTGGCCGGTGGCACCTGGAGCACACCAGGGATTCACTGCCCTCCCCCGTCACCCTGCTTAGGTGGGGTGCAGGAGTTGTACCTGGGGGGGTTTTCTTCTGCCGGGCAGGGGGGGTGGGCACACCCCCCCCCGGCACCCGTGGGCGTCCCCAGGGACATTGCCGGGGTGGCCAGTGGCACCTGGAGCACGTCGGGGACTCGCTGCCCTCCCCATTCACCTCCTGCTCAGGGCTGTGGGTGCAGGAGTTATTGCTGGGGGGGTTTCCTCTGCTAGGCAGGATGGGTGCCCACCCCCCTGCCCACCCCCCCGGCACCCATAGAGGTCCCATGGGACATTGCCGGGGTGGCCGGTGGCACCTGGAGCACGTTGGGGACCCGCGGCCCTCCCCATTCACCTCCGGCTCAGGGCTGTGGGTGCAGGAGTTATTGCTGGGGGGGGGGGGGGAGTTTTCTACCACCAGGCAGGATGGGTGCCCACCCCCTCCCTGGCACCCATGGGGGTCCCTGTGTCGCACCCGGGGCGGCGGGGGGGGGATGGACGGACGGGGACGACACACAGACAGACACAGGGCCGCAGGCAGCTTTATGGTGATGGCCGGGGAAAGCGGCAACGCCATAAAGCAGCGAAAGGGCGAAAAAAAAAATAATTGGGAAAAAAAAAATAATTAGGAAAAAAAAATAATTAAAAAAAAAAAATCAAAATAATAATAGTAATAATAAAAAAAAATAAAAAAAAAAAATCCCCCAACTTCCAGGACTGGGAAGATGAAGCCTGCAGCATCCTCCGGGCGAGGAGGAGGTGGCGGGGAGGTGTGGGGGGGGGGGACGGGGGGGCGGGGGGGGGACACCAGCTACCTGTGGGTGGGAGAGGTTAGCGATCCCGGCGGGGTCAGGGCTGCTGCAGCGAAGAGCTTGTGCAGCGCTGGGGGGGGGGGGGGTGCGCCTCGGGGGGGGGGGCGGGGGGGGGGGGGAGTTGGGGGGGGAGGCAGGAGGTTGCTATGGAGAAGAACACACGGTGCATACTGATGGCCGGGGGGGGGGGAGTGCGGGGGGGGTTGGGGGGGGGGGGGGGAGCGGGGCTGCCAGCGCCGCCGCAGCCTGGGAAGATGCCGGTGTTGTGGGGGGAGAGCCGGGGCGGGGGGGGGGGATGCTGGGGGACCCCCTCCTTGCTGGGCTGAGGGACCAGTAAAGCCCCCCCCCCGCCCCCCCGGGACATGCAGCTGGGTGGCACCAAGGGAGCTGGGTTCAACGCAGGGTTCAACACACCCACACCCACTCCCCACCCCCCCCCGTTACAGGGTGCGAGGGGCACCCAGAGTACCCAGCCGGGCTCATGGGACCCCCCCCCCCACCCCCCATCCCGGGGGTGCCGGGAGGGAGATGGGGCGGGTGCCGGTCCCTGTGCCCCAGGTGAAGGTGGTTGGGTGTTGGGAGGGGGCTGTATTTCCACCACCATCACCCCCCCCCCCACCCCAGGGCCCTGCAAGTGCCCCTGAGCATTGCAATGCGGGGGCTCGGGGGGGGGGGGGGATGGTGACGGACCCTCCCCAGCGCTTGGGGGTGTTCGGCGGCTGCGTGTGTGCATGGGGTGTCCCCGCTGGGGACGAGACGGGTCCCTCAACGCAACCGCACCTCCGCAGGGGCCAAACCTGGGGGGGGGGACACGACACATATTGCTCCTCTGTGCCCCCCCCCCTCCCCCCCCGGGTGGGTAAGCTGGGGGAGGTGACGGTGAGGACTGGGGGGCTCTGCCGGCGCAGGGGGGACCCTGCAGAGGACGCTGCCTCCCTGCCCTGGGGTCCCATGGGTGCCACGCTCACTGTGAGCACCCTGGTGCTGGGTAGGTTGCTTTTTTGGGGGGGGGGTGTCACTTGCACCCTGAGTCCCCCACACTGGAGCTTCACCCAGGGACCCCCGTCTGCTCCCCGTGGGCTGGTTCCCGCTGGGCTTCCAGTAGCCTCATCCAGGCTGGGCCGTGCCAGGATGACCTCGGGGGTGCTGGCACAGCTGGTGGGTGCCCCCCCCACCCCAGGGTGCCCCCCCCCCCCGCCCCCCCCCCAGGGTGGCCACAGCACTGGGAGGCTGCTGGTGGGGAGGGGATGGAGGCTGGAGCACCCCTTCCCGCAGTCCTCACGCAGGGTGTAGGCCAGGGAGAAAGGTGGGGGGGGGGGGGGGGAGCAGCACCCCATTTCTATGCTGGCACCAAACACCCCCGAGGGTGACATCGCTCAATGGGGAAACTGAGGCACGGGAGGAGGGGAGGGGGAGCGGGGCCATCCCTGCCCACGCCACGGCTCTGCCCGCATCCTGCATCCAAGCTGCAGATGCCTGACCCCCCCACCCCCCCCCCCCCCCCCGGCCATCTCCCCCACTGCGACTCCTGGAGTGGGGGGGGGGTGTCTTTTGGGGACCGTTCCCACCTTGGCTGCGTCGCCATGCTTCCCACCAGCATGGAATTTGCTCTTTTCCTCTGATTTTCTCCCCCCCCCGCCCCCCCCCCCCCCGCCCTCTTTCCTTTCAGGTCGCCAAAAGCAGCGGCGAAGGAGGACGAAACCCGCCGTGACCCGATGAAACTCCCCCCCCCCACCCCCGGCAAAGCGGGTCCAAACGAACGCAAGCCCACTGGTGGCACTGGGGCGAGCTGGGAGAGAACTTCGCCCCCCCCCCCCCCCCCGGTAAATCCCGCTGGGAAGCATCGCCTGGCACGGCCGCAGCCTCGCCGGGCACGGCTGGCTGTTCGGAGCACAGCTTGATTTTATTTATTTTCTTTTTTTTTTCTTTTCTTTTCTTTTCTTTTTCTTTTCTTTTCTTTTTTTTTTTTCCTTTTCTTTTCTTTTTTTTTTTTTTTTTTTTAAGACTCAATTAAATCTATCAAGCAGCGTGCGCCGTTTCTGGGGCTGAAAAGCCCCGTGATTGGGCTGATTGCTGGGGGTTTATCAGCACAGCCCAGCATCGGCGTCGTCGGCGTCGCCGCCGTGCCCGGCTCTCGCCCGGCTTTTGCCAGCGTCGGGGGCGGTGGGGGGGTATGTGTGTGCCCCCAAAGGGAGAAAAGACTTCAAAATTTGGCGGGGAAACGGTCATTTTCCTCCTTATTATTTGCGCGATACGGGTTTCTCGAAGGTTTCTGGGTGACGCTTGCGGGGACGCCCGGGGAGATGCCGGCACGGCCCCGGTGCCACGCGGTGCCCAGGGTGATGTGGGATGAACCGGGAAAGGAAAGCCAGGGCCCCGGGCGCCTGGCTGTACCTGTCACGCCACCTCCCTGGCATGGAAATGATTATTTTAATTAAGCGGCTCTGCTGGGAAGGAGGTTTCTGGCCTCTCATCGTGCTAACGATGCCGGTGATGGTGCTCGGGGCCCGGCGATGCTGCAGGACGATGGGAACAAGGGATGCTCCGTGTCCTGGGTACCGGTAGAGGGGTACCAACGGCGAGCCGGAGCTTTGCTTGCGTGTGCCATGGGGGACGTGGCTCGTTGTGCCACTGTCGGGATCCGGCATGTGCCGGCGTGGGGAGGGAAGGCAGCTTTGCCGCCATTTCGACTTTTTCCATCCCCTTGGAAACAAGGCAGGAATTTGCCCTCCTCCCCCTGCCCATCGCATGGGGATGGATCCCGGGAGGGCGGAAAAAAGCTGGGGAAATGCCCCGTTCCCGGGGAGGCGAGGGGTGAGGGTGGTTTTCGTGGATTCACACGTGTCGCACGCCCAGCCCCGGCACCGGGAAACACCCGGGATGCCCATCCCTGTGCCAAGCTCACGCCGCCGGTACGAGCACCCGGCACCCGGCTCAGCCGCTGCCTCCCCGGCACCCGCAGCGGGGCCAGGACCACGTCGCCCACCCCAGCCCTGGGGTCCGGCCCCGGGGAGGGACGTAGTGGGGGGAGCAGCGGCGGGGAGAGCACCCTGCTTTCACCCCGCGGGACCGGAGCCGCCTGGAGCTGCCCAGGAGGTTTGGACACCCCCTTCTCCTTCAAATTAATGGCTGTGCCGTGAAGAAAATTGAAGCCATTATTCTTAGCTCGCATCCTTTATACCCACCAACTTCAACCACTTGACATGCTAATCACAAGCTAACGAGGAAGGGAGGCGATTTCCCACGTCAGACCTGCAATCCAGTGCATCTGGCAGCCCGGGGGGGGCGGAGGGGGGGAGCATCTCCTGATTGGGGGTCACCGGCACCCCCCTGCCCCACCCGCCATCGCCCTTGCTGCCCCACCGGCCCTTCCCGCCGCCAGCCCCCCCGGCAAACAACCCCTTTAGCCCTGTCGAAGCCCCCCCCCCCATACACACACACCCCTCCCACCACCCCATGGCTGGCGTCACCCCAGGCTGCCCTTGTCCCCCCCCCGGGGAGGGGGCGCGGGGCGATGATGGCGATGGTCCCCAGGGCCGTCCCGCCGCAGGCGGCCCGTGCCACGTCCCCGTCACCGGCTCAGCCTCCTGCGCCGGCAGCGGGGGCGGCGCGGAACCCAGCTGGATGACCAGACCACCCCTGCTTTTCCCAGAGGAAGGGCCAGGCCCTTGGAAGCTATTTCCACCCCCACCCCCCCCACCCCGTATGTGTGTGTGTGTGTGTGTGTCCCATCCTCCTTTCGCTCCGCCAGCAGCAGCTCGGGGCCCCGTACGCGCCCCCCCCCCCCCCCCCCCGCGCCCTGCTCCCGGGTCCAGCTGAGCCCTGGCGCACTCATTGCACCCGCCTGCCCGTCCCCAGCCATCCCGGAGGCTGGATTCATCCCAGCCGCCGGCCTGGGCAGAAAGCTCTGGAGTCCATTAACATTCCCCCGAGCGATCTAATCCCCCTCTCTGCCCTAGCTCTGGCTTTTACTCCATTTTAATCAAGCCCAGCCTGGCGCCTTTTAAATAACCGGGGGGGGGGGGGGGGGGGGGGTTTGCACCCCTGCACGGCACATGGGTGCTGCCGTCCCCGGTGGAAGGAGGCGGGGGGTGGGGGGGGGGGGAGAAGGCAGGGGGTGGCCGAGGGCAGAGCGTTTTGCAGAGGTCTCCGCTCTCCAGTAATTTTAAAAGGCGTTTTGGAGCCGGAGGAGCTGAGATCAGCAGAGCGGGGGCCAGGAAAGCCAGGGAATAAAAGCAAAGGCTATTGCAGGGGTTGTTATTAATATTTGCTGGCTGATGATGGCTGGAGGCGGGGGGGGGGGGGGTTGGGGGGGGGACCGGGTAGGCTACGTGCCCGCCCCATGGGGAAAGGGCAGGCTCCCCACTGAGAGAGGGGGATTTGGCAGCCGGACCCCCCTGGGTTCCACCCCGGCACCCGGGGATGGGGTGGGGGGGCGGGGGGGGATGCAGGAGCGGTGCCAGCACTCCCGGGTGCTGCGAGGCCCCGGCTGGGGCGAGAGGCGATGCTTTCCGCACCGACACCCCTAAACCAAAGCTTTAGGGCACAGCCGGGGTGTGTCGGGGGGGGGCGGGACCCCCCTGGGGTGGGGGCACCCAGGGGATGCCCCCCTTGGGGGCCAGAAGGGTGCGAGGGGAGGGCACCCATGGGGGTCAGCCTGCAGGGGCTTCACCACGTCCATGCTGCAAAGGGAGCAGGAGCCTGGGGGAGCAGAGCCCCCATGGGGGTCCTGCATGGGCCCCCCCCCTGCTGTGGAGGGGGCAGCTGGGACCCCCCAGGTGGGTCTGGGGGCTCTGCGGGGCCGTGGTGGCCAAAGGAGCCGGGAGCTATGCCAGTTCCCCCCAGGCTGGTGCGGGGTGGGGGGGGGAGTTGTGGATGCTGGGTGGGAGGGGGGAACGAGGGGGTGGCACAGGGGGTTTTGGGGGGGCAAAGCATGAGCCCGAGCGTTTGTTTTTGCGGGGGCCCCGGCGGTGCGGAGTTATCAGCGGCGGCAGAAACGCGGTGCTTCCCGGCCGGGTGTGCACGCCGGCTCCTCGGGGAGGGATTAGGGGGATTATATTATTATTTGTTATCACTGAGGGGGGAGAAGGAAGGGAAGAAAAAAAAAAAAGGAAAAAAAAAGAAAAAAAAAGAAGAAGAAACCTCCATCGCTGGGAACTTGGCCTAATCGGAGCAGAGATTAGCTCCCTGTCTCCCCCCGGCCGGGCTGGGACGGCTCCCGCAGGCACCGGGGCTGCCTGGGATGGGGGGGTCCGGGGGGGCTGCCCTGCGCCCGTGCTGCTGGCAGCGGGGTGACATGGGGCCAGCGGGTCCCCGGGAGCCGCCTCCCCTGCGAGCCACGCGCGGGACCGGATTTTGGAGGTGACGGTCACTGCCCGAAGCGGTTGGCAGAAGAAATGGCGGCTCCTCTTCCAGCATCCCCCCCGGACCGTGGGGACCGTCACCCTCGGCCAGGTGCGGTGGCATCCCAGCCCTGGGGGGGCTGGGATGTCCTTGCAGGACAAGGCGGGAGTGATGCTCCGCTCCGGGGATGGCGAGAGCCGCCTCGAAGGCTGCCGGCGAGGGCGAGCTCGTGGCCATGGCCGTGGTTTTCCATCTCCTCTGGCCGTGGCGGGGGGATCCCGACAGGTTTGGGGGGGAGCAGGAGCTCAGGGGGTTTGTGCCTCCCCTGGCAGCGGGACGAGGGCGAGTGCCCCCAGCGACACCCCAGCATCCCTGGAGGATGAGGACAAACTTGGCTGCGGTCCCCCCCTCCTGCACCCCCCAGGTAACCAGCTCCCAGCCCTGAGCCGCGGGGTGAGAAATGAGCCCAGGGAGGAGCCAAGACGGGTGCCCGGGCAACCCTGGGGCTCCCAGCGGGTGAATCTCTCCCCGCCACAGCGCTGGGACGTGTTGGTGGCCCTTCCTCCCAGTTTTCTGTCACCTTCACCTTCCTCCCGCAGCCGCTGCGTGGCGGGCAGTGAGGGATGCCACGGCCAGCTCGGCAGCAGCCCGGGCTGCTGGGGAAGATGGGTGGCTCGGTGGGGTGACATGCCATGGGGTGACGTGCCATGGGGTGAAGTGCCATGGGGTGACGTGCCATGGGGTGACAAACCATGGGGTGATATGCCATGGGGTGGCATGCCATGGGGTGATGTGCCATGGGGTGACGTGCCATGGGGTGACATGCCATGGAGTGATGTGCCATGGGGTGACATGCCATGGGGTGATGAACCATGGGGTGATGCGCCATGGGGTGGTGTGCCATGGGGTGACATGCCATGGGGTGATGAACCATGGGGTGATGCGCCATGGGGTGGCATGTCATGGGGTGACGTGCCATGGGGTGACAAACCATGGGGTGATATGCCATGGGGTGGCATGCCATGGGGTGATGTGCCATGGGGTGACGTGCCATGGAGTGATATGCCATGGGGTGGTGTGCCATGGGGTGACGAACCATGAGGTGACAAACCATGGGATGGCATGCCATGGGGTGACATGTCATGGGGTGACAAACCATGGGGTGATGTGCCATGGGGTGACGTGCTGTGGGGCATCCCTGGGGGTGCCGAGGATGGAGGCTGGGCTGAGCCGGGATGCTTGGGGACATGCTGGCACGCGAGGACGCAGGGGAGACCCGGCAAGTCAGCGTGGGCTCTGCCAGCCCCACTCCTGCCCCCCATAAGGAGCAGGAGGATGAGGAGGGTCCAGCTGAGCCAGGTCCCCATGAACGTCCAAATTTTGGGATTCCCAAGCGTTGTGAGCATCCCCTGCCCGGTGGGCTCCGGTGGGCTGAGGATGGAGATGGCGATGCCCTGGGGCACCCGGCACAGAGGGGCCACCCCTGCCCTGCTCCCCGCCAGCTCCATGGGTCACACCGTGGGGCAGAGGAGGTATGGGGCCTCTCCGGGAGCCAGTGTGGCCATCTCAGGAGATCAGGCTGGATTTTTTCCCCCCTCTTTAAGCCCCCAGCTCTGTCTGCTGAGCCGGGAGTCCCCCAAGGCCAACCTCACTCATTACGCTGCAGCTCCCAAGTGCACGTCTTGAATTTATTTTTTTTTTTTGCCTTCAAAACCCCCAGTTTCCAGCAAGCGGAGGCCGAGGCGGGTTGAAACGTGGGGCGCGGGCACGGGACAACCCCTCTCCGATTTTGCCTTTCCTGTAGCGAGGCCGAAGCCACCACCACCACCGCCGCCACCGCCGCCACGGCCGCCGCCGCAGAAAGCCCGTCATTAGAGCTGCTTCCGCGCACCCTTTCCGCTGATGGACTGCGCTATTTTCTTTAGTCTTTTATTTACACTTTATTGCTCTTGTTTTTGCACCGGCAAGCGCTGCTGGAGTGCACAGAAATCCTTCAGATCTCGGCTGGCAGCAGAGCTCTGCCTAATCATAGTCATTATCTGGAAGCAGGTAATGGGCATCTTTCCCATGTTAATTTGAAAACAGAATCGGCGAGAGCAGGACACCGGGGACGGAGCACGTTCCCGGCAGCCGTTGTTGCCTTCGCATGATTTTTGGGTGCCGGTGGCTCCGGTGGGTGCTGGCCGCCGGGCAAGGGTGGGTTTGGGATAGGGACACACGCAACCCTGAGCACAACAGCTTGTGCCGAGCCTCGCGGCTCAATAAATCAGCCGGGAAGGGGCTGCTGGCCGGCATCCCGCACGGCCAGAGCCTGTCCTTGCTGCCACAGCAATAAAATCCCCCTGGCCTTGTTTTTTTGGCGGCGAGGAGGATGGCGTCTCTCTCTCTCCTCCCCGCCGCAACCCTCAGAACTTGCCCCCGGCTCGGCCCAGCGTGGCTGGGTCCTTCATTAACAAGGACTCGTCCCTTTTATCCCCATCGGCGGGAGGGGACGGGGATGGAGGTGAGAGGCGAGGATTTCTCCCGGGGCCGGGAGGGGAAGGCTGGGTGGCGTTGGAGTTTCGTTTGCTGAGATACCATTAACGAGTGAGCAAAGGTTGCGGAGTCTCCATGGAGACAAGACAGCAAGCGAGACGGAGCGGGTGTGCAGCTGAGGTTAGAGCTGATTAGTAAATGTCAGCGGCGCAGCAACTGCCCGCCGCCACGCTGGCTCAGGGACCCGGCGGGCAGTGGGTGCCCCGGGCACCCCCCGCACCCCCCGGGTACCTCATGTGCATCCCGGGCACCCTGCGCGCCCCGTCCATCCTGTGTGCCCCGCTGCATTCCAGGCAACCCGTGCATCCCACGCACCCTGTGTGTCCTCTGCATCTCGGGTACCACCTGCATCCCATGCACTCCGTGTGTCCTCTGCATTCCAGGCACCCCGTGCACCCCCTCCATCCCATCTGCTCCATTGCATCCCGGGTACCCCATGCATCCCATGCACCCCATGTGTCCTGTGCACCCTGGGTACCACCTGCATCCCACGCACTCCGTGTGTCCTCTGCATCCCCGGCACCCTCTGTGCCCCGTCCATCCCATGTGCTCCATTGCATCCTGGGTACCACCTGCATCCCATGCGCTCCATGTGTCCTCTGCATCTTGGGTACCACCTGCATCCCATGCGCTCCGTGTGTCCTCTGCATCCCAGGCACCCTCTTTGCCCCATCCATCCCATGTGCTCCATTGCATCCTGGGTACCACCTGCATCCCATGTGCTCCATGTGTCCTCTGCATCCCAGCTACCCTGTGTGCCCTGTCTATGCCATGTGTCCCATTGCATCCCGGGCACCCCGTGCATCCCATGCACTCCATGTGTCCCATGCACTCCATCCATCCCGCGTGCCCCTTTGCATCCTGGGTACCCTGTGTATCCCATGCATTCCATGTGTCCTCTGCATCCTATCCAACCCGTGTGCCCCATTGCACCCCAGGTACCCTGTTCATCCCATGCACCCCATGTGTCCTCTGCATCTTGGGTACCATCCGTATCCCATGTGCTCCATGTGTCCTCTGCATCCCATGCACCCCATGTGTCCTCTGCATCTTGGGTACCACCTGCATCCCATGCGCTCCGTGTGTCCTCTGCATCCCAGGCACCCTGTGCACCCCGTCCATCCCATGTGCTCCATTGCATCCCAGGTACCCTGTGTGTCCCATGCACTCCATGTGTCCTGTGCACTCCATCCATGCCGTGTGCCCCATTGCATCCCGAGTACCCCATGCATCCCATGCACCCTGTGTGTCCTCTGCATCTTGGGTACCACCTGTATCCCACGTGCTCCATGTGTCCTCTGCATCCTGCCCATCCCGTGTGCCCCACTGCATCCCGGGTACCCTGTTCATCCCATGCACACGGTGTGTCCTGTGCATCTTGGGTACCGCCTGCATCCCGTGCACTCCGCGTGTCCTTTGCATCCCGGGCACCCTGTGAACCCCGTCCATCCCGTGTGCCCCATTGCATCCCAGATATGCCATGCACTCCATGTGTCCCGTGCACCCCATCCATCCCACGTGCCCCATTGCACCCCACATGCCCCATGCCCCCCGGGTATACCCCATGCATCCCACACACCCCAAGTACCCTGAGCACCCTGGGCATCCCACATAATCCAGGCACCCCGTGTGTCCTCTGCATCCCGGGCACCCTGTGCACCCCGTTCCATCCCGTGTGCCCCATTGCATCCTCTGTGCACCATGCATCCCATGCACCTGGGTACCCCCTGTACCCCGGGCATCCCACATGCCCCACACATCCATGGGGCACATCCAGGTGCCCCACGCACCCAGGCACCCCAGCTCATGGCTGGGGCCCAGACTGATGCCAGGGTGTCGTAGTCCATGGGAACCAGGGATGCAGGAGAAGCCTGGAACATGCCGTTAGGTGCACATTTCCAGAGCATCCTCACAGCTCCGGCGCCAACAGCCCCAGCTCCTTTCCCTGGATGGCCCTGGCTCCTTTCCCGCGGGGAGCAGGGATGCAGCTGGAGCTGCTCTGCCCTCATGCCACGCTGCCGTACGCTGCGGGGGCTCCTCAGCCATTTTGTGACATGCAGGAATGGGATGGCGGGGCTGGGACAGCAGCAGTCGGCTGGGGAGGGGACACCCGAGGTTCCCCAGTGGGTGACTCCAGGATCGCTTGGTCACCATCCCTGGGCAAGGACGTGGCCTTGGGGCAGCACACAGGCTGCGATAAGCTGCCGTCTCCTCCCTCCCGTGCAGGATGACCCCTCTCCCCATCCCCGGATCGCGCGGAGGAAGGCTGAGGTTGGACCTGCTGCATCCCACCTCATTTTCGGCAGAGGGAAAGCCGGGTTGGGATGAAGCCGAGGGAGGGGCAGCAGTTTGCGCCGGGGTCTGCCTGGGGTTATCAGGGGCTTGGAGCCCAGCTGGGAGGGAGGCGGGAGGCAGGAGCAGCCCAGCTGCCCTTCCCCATCCCCGGGAGCATCGTTTACCTCCAGCCAAACGCAGGGAGGCACCTGGCAGGCGAGAGCATCCCTCTTGCAGGGAAACAAGTGTCAGGGGGTACCGCGGGCGAAGGCGGCGGGGAAGGGGGGGACGGGGAGGAGAGAGGGGGGTTGGATCCTGCAATTTAGCAGGTATTATTCGGCAGCTATAAACAGAGCCTCTCACACAGCCGGGGAGAGATAAAGGTTGCAGTGCAGATACAGATTAGGTGGTTCCCTTGAGGCTGTGACACCTTGAGATAGAAGCAAGATCTTCTTCAAGGGAACGGCTGGCTGGCAGCCTGGAAAACCTGGAGCTGAGCGGCCTCCGGCAGCACCTCGACCCTTGCCTTGCACCCACGGAGGCGGGGGGGGGTGTGGTTTGGGGGGTACTGGGGCATCGCAGGGTGGCCGGCGGGTGCTGGGGGCAGCAGGAGGTGCTGAGCGTCGCACCCAAGGCGGCAGGGCGTGGAGGGGGGAGCGCTGCAAAACGGGCAAAAAAATGGCTCTTTGCAACGCGTGAAATGCGCCCGTCTTGCCCGGGAGGAGCCGAAGGAGACGGCGGCGGCAGAGAGACCCCGGGAGCGGGGAAAAGCTGTGCCATGGGGCAGGGTGGGCAGGAGTTGTGGGCAAAACGGGCAGGGACGGCACACACCGGACCCCCCCCCCACCGGGCTCCAAGTCGGGGCCAGCGGCTCTGCCCGTGGGCGATGCCCGTGGCCGAGCTGCCATTCCCCGGCTACCGCAGCGCCGACATGGATTTGTTTGCTTCCCGTCGGGGGGGAAGAGCCGGTGATTTACTCCCTGCGGTTGGGTTTAGAGCGGGAGCGCCGGGAGCACCGCAGAGATAGATGGCTGCACCCGCCGCCCTTCGTCCCGCTCCTTCTTCCCCCCTTCTGGAGGCATAAACGAACCCGGCGCTTAATGTTAATAATCAGGCAGAGGAGGAAAGATTTAATAGCCAGGTGTGCAGGCAGGGCTGCGTGCTGGTAATTTTTGATCAAGTCGTTGCTCCCACGGTTTGTGAGGGGGCCACGAGCATCACCCCGGCTCTGCCGAGGGCCGGGCTCAGCCGGAGGATGCTGCCGAGGTCACCCAGGTTGGAGGACGGGGCTTTTCCGAGCCCTGGCACGCTCAGCCGGGGCTTTTCCGAGCCCCAGCCGTGCTGCCCATCCCTGCATGACCCCCGCTCGCCGCAACCACGGTGCGATGTCCTTGTGGGACCGGGATGCACGGCGGTACCCGCTCAGCGGGTCCCATCCCCGTGTGTCCCCCCCCCCACGCACACGCTGCCAGCCCCGCTCGTTAAACCAGGCTCGTTAACGCGGTGACTCCCCGCCTCGTCAGGCCGTGGGGAGAAACCCAGGCGGGAGCCAAAATCGGCGTCACCCACCTGCTTCCAGCAGCCACCGCCCCTGCACGGCCAGCGAGGAGGGCGGCTGGCTGGCCCCGTGCCCCCCAGCTCCGGGTACCCCTGCGCTGGGGAACCCTACCCTGGTTTGGGGGTAGGAGGTGGCTGGGGACCCCCCCTGCCCTGGTTTGGGGACTGGAGGTGGATGGAGGGGGCTGGGGACCCCCTCCCTCCCTTAGTTTGGGGCTGGAGACGGTTGGGGGGCTGGAGGTGGGTGGGGGGCTGGGGCCCCCCACCCTGATTTGGGGACTGGAGGCGGGTGGGGGGCTGGGGTCCCCCCCCATCTTGTTTGGGGGCTGGAGGCAGATGGGGACCTGGGGACACTCTCACCCTTGTTCAGGGGCTGGAGGTGGATGGGGGGGCTGGGGACACCCCCTTATTTAGGAGCTGGAGGCAGATGGGGGCACTGAAGACGCCTCCCCGATTCAGGGCTGGAGGTGGTTGGGGGGATGGGGTGGGGACACCCCCCCCCGATTTGGGTCTGGAGGTGGATGGGGGGGCTGGGGACCCCCCCCAGTTTTGGTGCTGGAGGCGGATGGAACCCCTCTGGGTTTGCAGCAGGGGGACAGGCCCCGCGCCCACCCGCCAGCCCAGCACTGACCCTGTCACCTGCCCCCCACCCCCCGCCCCGCTGCCGCCCCCCTAAAGCCCCCCCACCCCTTCCTCCTCCAGCCCTGTCCCCTAACCCTCACCCCACACTCCTGGCCCCCGATCCCTGCCCCACAGCTGCGCCCCGCCCGCCATGGAGTGACACCCCCGCTCCCCCAGGTGGAACTTTCCTCCCAGGGCGTGAGACCATAGAGGCGAAAGGCGACACCAAAGGGGAGCTCTCCGGAGCCGGGGGGGGTGACGGGACACGGAAGAGACAGAGACCCCTTTCCTCCAAAGCCCCCGGAAGGATATCGAGATCTGGCGCTCACAGATACAGACTGCCATTTTAGAAATGTCGTGGCTGTGCGTGGTGTCGCGATTCTCCTCTCAGCCCCGGGAATTTGTCCCAAAGCCGCGCGGGGATCCCCCCATCTAGTCCCCCCGATGGTACGTTCCACTCTGTTTACTCTCTTTGCGCGGCCGGCTTGGGTGGGGTTCTTCTCTTGCTCCAGTTTCGTACGCAAGTGGCGTAGGGCGGCTTTGATAGACATTCGGAAAAGCCAGTAGCGTGGCAGTATCTTTGGCCGGCAAGCCAATGGGACAGCGGACCGGCGGCCGGGAGGAGGCGGGGCGAGGCTCAGTCAGGGCAGGGAGGGGGAGCTGTGGAATGGCGGACGGCCGGGCTGGCCCGCCCTGGTGGTAACGAGTCGAGAGGGCCGGAGGGGACAGCCGCGGAGAGGGGTGAGTACGAGAGGGCCGAGCGGCGACTCCCCGGGCTTCCCGGGCCGTCCTTTCCCGGGGGAGAGAGGCGGAGGCGCTGGGGTGGGCCGCTAGGCCCTTGCCAAATAGTGAGCTATCGGGCTGAGCCGGGTACTGTTTCCTGCCACATAGTGAGTCTCCGGTTGGTGTGGGCCCTGGTACCCCGGGCTGGGGGGTGTGGGGCCGACCTGGCCCCGGCCTGGGGACGGGGAGAAGCAAATGGCTTCATCCCCGGACTGACATTTACCCAACCCCTCCCAGGGGCCATGGCTCAGTGCAGGGTGTGTGCCCTGGGCCGTGGCTGGGCTGGCCGGAGGGGCTGGGGTGTAGTGGGGGAGGGCTGGCCTGGAGGCCTGGGTGGCCCAGAGCCCTGTGTTGGGTTAAAGAAATGCCGGTCTGCTGGGCTCTCCCGAGGCCTCGCCGGTGTCTGCTGTCCTGGGGCCATTACAGAGGTCTGACCTAGTGGGGAATGGCCTGGGGGAGCTGGGGAGAAGGGGGGGTGCTGCAGGGTCCCCTCTAAGGGAGAGGCAGTGGTGCTGTGCTGGGGGAGAGGGGTCCCTCCCTTTCCAGGCTGGTTGCAGCCTCTGGTGCGTGGCTTTGCCATCAGTGCTTGTGCAAACGTGTGCAGGTCCGTGTCCAAAGTCTGCCTGTCTGGGTGTGAGCTGGCTGCCCTCGTTGGTGCAAGTTCTGGTGATTGCACTCTTGGAGTGTTGCTGTGAAAGCGACTTCTCCCTCCTGGCTCTCTCCCTGCCCCACGAGTGGGTGTACCCTTTAGTATGTCTGGCTACACTTTAAGGATGTGTGTGAGCCCCTTGACTATCAACTGTGGGCACACAAAATGTAAAACTACTTCGGGTGAGACTCTGTGGATGCTGTAACATGCTTTGGAAAATGTTTTCCCCAACATTAAGTCCCTAGGCTCTCTGTGAAAGGACGCTTTGAAAGGCATAACGGGATATGGTCGGGTAGTTTGGTCAAACGCACTGACCTGCCAGTGACCTCAGACTATATTTCTTCCAGAGAAGAAATAAGTTGTTAGGGAATGTCCTTGGGGTTGTACCTCACCAGCATTTAGGTTTGTGTTGGGATTACTCCTTTGGCATACAAATAGCACATGTCCTTTGGAGAAAAGTAAGAGACTGCAGCTCCTCCCTGTTAGCTATTATTTGACCTCAAGGACTTTCCCATGGTGGGATATCTTTTTTTTTTCCTGCCAAAAGTTTCACGTTTGGCATTACTCTTTTACTTTCTTTAGTAGCAACATCAGAATTGGGCACCTCTACATAGATCAGACCACTGGTGGGACTGCGTGATGTGTTAATGCCAGGAGTAGGCCTGTTCGATAAGACACTAGAAAACACTGAAAGTCTAAGTCTTTCAGCACTGCAGATGTTGGTGGACGTGAGATTATATTAATAATGGTAAAAACCCCTTGTATGAAGTACACCTGCTGAAGACAGGGTCATAATTGATGGACCTCTCTGTAATCCTTGCGCTTCCACGTCCTTCCCAAAGACTTGTGAGATTGAAAAGTTGAAAGTAAAAGATGAGAAGCCAGCAGGGTGTGCGTGCCTGCGTGTGCTTCCCTGTGACAAAGCTGATGCAAAATGTTACTGTACGGGAAGTGCTAAAGTCTGTATGCCTGGTCACATGAGGAAGGGAAATAGTTACATTTTCCACCCATTTTAAACATCTGCAGAATCAGTTGTTAAAGGCTGCAGGAATTTAAAATGCTGCGTTGCGACACTTTTCATTCTGACTTGCCCCTTGTTGACCTTGAGTGGGTTTTTGTCATAGAAACCGATACAGAGTTTAATCTAAAACCTGGTTAAAAACAAACCAAAGCTAACATCTACCCACTGAAAACACAGACAGCGTGTTGATAGAGTGACTTTGAAAATCCACTTGCATTCACAGCCAAGGACAAGCTTTATCCAGGAAGTGGGGTGGAGCAGGCCGGGAACGCCAGTTCTGTGCATTTATTTATTTATATATGTGTGTGTATATATATTAAAGTATTGTGCTTGAAAACATGAAGTTTAAGTGAGAGAGCTTGACCCAAGCTTTCAAGACCCACCTAATGCTGATCTTTGGCCAAGCTACGGTTGTCAGTATTGTCCCTGGGTGGGCTGGTGATGGTGGGGGTCAAACCCAGGACTTCCAACTTCCAAAGCATTGATCTCTACTTGGTTAAAAGCCTCATTATTTTTGGGGTGAGGAGCAGGTTTACCAGCTCCCCGTGTAGCCCAGCTGAGGCAAGGTACTTTGCTGTACTTTCTGAGTATGGGTTAGAAGTTTGGGTTTCTAAGTATGGGTTGTAAGAGGATACGCTTTCAGGGGTGAACTGAATGTAAACTTTTCCCTAAACTGCTTATTTTCACTACTACTTTTAAAAAGAAATGTGCTATTTTTTTTATTTGTCCGGTAACAAGTTCTAAAAGTAAATGCCCCAATTTCCATTTCTTTATTTAAAAAAAATAAAAATCAGTCACCCTCTGATGGCTCATGCCTGTCAGACTCCTTCCTCTTCACAGCTGTGAAGATAAAGCCTTTCCGAGCTGTCTGCTGCTGATCTGGTTTTTCCAAGCGGCTGCACAGGGACATTAGCAAGACCCCTGCTTCATTTCACTGTTTCCACACCCCTGTCCCCAGCCCCCCTCCAAAAAAAAAAAAAAAAATCAGCGACGCAGCAGTGCGATGCCACTGCCTGATCCCAGGCTGGGGCTCGCCTCCCGTTTCTCACTTCAGCTTCTGTCCGGTCTACATTCCTAACAAATCTTTCAAGCTTTGGTTTTACAAAACTATGCTAGGGGGGTGGGTAGGAGGATGCAGGCTAAGGTTGCCGGGGGCGGGGGGGAGGGAAAAAAAGAAGGAAATCCAGTGTGTTTCTGGCTACTTTATTTTGTACGAGTCCTATTTGAAATGTGTCGTGAAGTGAATGGCTTCCTGAAGAAGGGTCGAGGCTGGAGCTGCAGCCCTCGTGTCTTTAGAGATATCACTGCTGGGGTTTGAAGCAATGAGTTAACAGTGAAGTTCTTTTAAGCGGAGTCTAAAACTGGTTTCCCTGTGAATAATGTGACACACCGAACAGAAATGGTGTATTTTTAAGTTACAGCTCAGAAGGTATTTGTGAGCAGTGATTCATTAAAAAGAATACAACCTTTATGATAAGTACCAACCCAGTTTCTCAGCATGCTTTGAATATATCTCATTCTTCAGGGCTGGTCTAGGAAAAGTTGATTTCATTCACAAAGCTTAGATAATCACGTAGTGTGGGTGGAGGGGTTAAAACTTCAGTGATTGCCTCATATGCATATAGTTACAGCAGCAAATCTATCTCCTGGTTTTTGTTTTTTTTTTAAGTATTTTTTGTGGTGATAGAAGAACAAAGAAGGTTGTTAGGATTAATGTTTCCACAAAATCAGGTTAGTTTTCTTTGACAGACTGTAATAGGGAAGATTTGAACAAGTGTAAGACTTGGCTTTAATCCTTCTAGATGGTTTCTCTCTGTGGGCTTTCTGGATTCAAATGTTTAATGACTATAAATGTAAGGTTTGTGTTTTGTCTCTGCTAGGTTTGATGATAATACTTAGCCCTTGGTCATTCAGCTGAGCAAAATACCTTGCTGCGTGTGCTGCACGAGTCGGTCACAAACCAGGAAAAGGACTGAATAGCAATTGTATTTGCATGTGTATAAAGTTCCCGCTGTCCTCACACAGAGTGGGACACCAGCACCCAGCAAAAGCACTGCCAAAAACTTCTTCTGAGGGTTAAAATAGCCAGAACAGGCCACCGTCTTATGGCTTAGCGCTGGGCTTGCTCCTTTATCTAGTTTCTAAAGTAATACTGCGCAAAATGCACAGGAGGCAAACCAAAAGTGACACTTTCACTGTGCAGAAATCTAGGAAAGCAAAACGCAGCTATTTTCCCAGCCCGTCTTATGGTGTGTTACTGTTTTCAGCAGCACTCTTGCTTCTGATGGGATCTGTAGTAAGAAATAGTGTATTTGAATATTTATTCTCGCTGTGCAAGGATAAATATTTGTGAGATCGGGCCCTTGGTTACCACTGATTAACATTTATTTAAATATTTTAGGTATTTATAAACACTGGATTTAAAAAAAGGCATGTGGAAATGGCTTCTGGGTAATAAGCAAATGACTGCTCAGAACAGAACCACCCTGGTGACATTTACTTCCTTTGTATTTTTGCAACTCTGTGTAATAAAAAGACCTTGTGTTTTCTTTTTGAGGAGGGGAGGCTACCGGTGCTGTCGATCGTGCTCCGCTGCAAAGGGCGTACTTGCTAACAGGAGCTTCTGCAGAAGGTTATCAGATTCAGGCCTGATTCTGAGTTATATAGCATTTGTTTTTCCATCTGGAGGTTTGCAGGACTTTTTTTTTTCTTCCCCCCCCCCCCCCCCCGCCTGGGAGGCTGTTGCGGGCAGGTCCCCTCCCAGAAGAACTGAAACGCGAATTTCTGTGTTATTTTGTCGAGCAAGCGGCACAGCGGCAGTGCAGAGCGTTAATCACATTCTCCATCCCGAGCTCGCCTTCGCTGCAGTAATGGGCCTGGGAAATAGTTCCTCTAGATCCTACCCTAATTCTTGAAATCGCAGTAAAGCTTTCTGGTATTATGTTGCTGCTGGAGAAGTGGCGGAGCGCAGACGTATCTCAAGTATGCATCTGCCGGGGGCTTTGATGAAGAAAATTTAAAGGACCAGGAATCTCAGCTGGTCTCCCAGGAATGGGGTCAGTGGTGACCTGCTCTGTTCCTTCGACGCCTTCTGTGTTGTCTCTTCTTACAGAGCAGTTTCCCAGACCTGTTTTGGGGAGAAGTGGTGGTTTAAAGGATGCTGTGATGCTAAGAGGGGAAGGAGGGAGATGCCTGTGAAGCAGCAGCAGTTAGCAGTTGTTCTCAAGGGCTTAAATTTCTGCATGGGAAGCTCCACCGCTTCAGAAGAGCTGCTCTGAGATCACCAGTGACCTGTTGTCCTGGGGGGGTTTGATTCTCCTGCATTACTGTTGGAAGAGGTGCACAGTCCAAAGTGGGACGGACGACACACAAAGAGCTGCCCTCTAAAAATAATTTGTTCTTACCGCTGCCGCAAATCAAACCTAACCCATGAGTTTATTATTTTGGTTTCTGCTGAAAGTGCTCAATAAGAATTGAGAGCTTCTCTTGCGTTGTCTGATGCAGGCAGATAACCTTCTCGGAAGGTGCTTGTTTAGTATGAACAGGGATGCATTTATTCAAACAACTCCTTTACGAAGCAAAGACACACATAGATTGGAGATTAAAATCTCCTAATTGTAAGGTGAAGGGCATAAAAGGAAGCGTCTTTTCACCTAGCGTATGATAAATGTGGGACTTGCTGCCCCGGGATCTCATGGATGCTGTTGAGTTCAGAAACGGATGAGACCAGTTTATGGAAGTGAAATCCATAAAGGTCAATTAAATGATAATGTTTGTTTCCGCGTGGCCTTAAGGTGCGGTGGGACGCTGCAACGTGGAAAAAGACAGCAGGGAGAACTATTGCTCTGTGCTTGCCTTGTTCTCATGCTCTTTTCTTTATGCATCTGATATCTGGCGACCGATGGACGGAGGATGCTGGTTTACGTGGAGGCTGGATGACCTAGCATGGCTATTCTTACGTCCTGTGGCTTAGAGTTTCTTCTCTTGTTTGTTCGCTGACGTTTCCGATGATGTTGCAGAGCAACCTGCCTCTTCCCAGCCTCCATTTTCCCCCCCCCCGCTCATAAAACTGGGCTAATGACTCTGACCTTTTGTTTGTAAAGCAAAAGGAAAAGGATCAACAAAATACTGGGGCTTATTTACTATCATTACTGCAATGATGAGCAATGCCACTTTGCGGTACTTCAAAGAGGCTTCGCTTATAAGATGCTGGAAATCCCTAGAGAGAGAAAATGTTTCAGATGGAAAAGGAGGAGGGGGGATATTCTTCCCGTTCTCATCTCATAAGTGTACTCTCCCGCAAGGCGTGGAGGTGGTATCTCCAGCCATCTCCTCTCCCAGCTGGGCTATTTAAAATAGCCCCTGACAATCTTTGCTTTTTTCCGTACTAGCCAAACTGGCTGCTGTCACTGATCGCGTAGGAGCGAGTTCTGCATAAATTGTTCACATGCTGTGGAGTTTTGCAAAGTACTTTGTTGACCTATTGTATTACCACTAATAAGATTGAATGTGGTTTTAATTTCTCATTTCCTCTTTTCACTGGATGCCCTTTTCCTACTTCTTAGAGTCTTACTTCAAGTCTCTGTGTAGCAAAAGTCTTTTTCTGCCGCTCAAAGAATGAATGATGCTTTGCTTTCAGGCAGCTCCGCACTGGAGGGCTTTAAGTGGCATTCAGAGAAGGCTATCAGCCACAATATCTGATGTATTGGTGTAGCTGCGGTTCATGCATGGAGTGCAAAAAATGGGATTTAATTGGGAGGGAGGGGGAATAGCGGCCTTGGCTGAATGGATGGGTGAAAGTTCCCCGACCACCCCTTAGCCCGGCAAATAGTTCGTTGAGTGCTCGCCAGAGCGGAAGCGAGTTCCCTTTCAGGCACCCTGCTTTTGTGCGCCGTAAGAAAAAGCACACACTCTTATGGTTTTGGCCTTGCAGCTGCAAAAAAAAAAAAAAAAAAAGTGAGAGAGAACCGTGCACACACCCAGATCCTGTTCTTTCAATACCAACAGCTGCTGAGCCCATCCTTTGCTGGAGGAAGGCATATAGCTATAAACACAGCTTGTGTAAAACCTTTACCTTCTGTCTAGGGCAGCATGAAATAACTGGCCGCTTCCCTTTTGGAGGCTAAATTAAAGACGCGTGTAATTAATTTATACAAAATAGCCTTTTGGTTGCTATTGAGAATTCAATATTGTATCAAGGAGGTTACATCTAGGGTCTGGCTTCACATGAGAGGTTTCTGTAAAGCAGCTTATTATAGACCTTGTGGTGAGCTTTGATAGAACGACCTGCATCTTTAGCATCCCTAATACGGTCTAATCTCTCTCCTTCCGAAAAGATCGGTTCAATAAAGTGATGGTTTCAAACCCTCTGAAATAGTTTTGGACGGGCCAGAGCCTGGAGTTTGCGCTGCAGATTACATAAGGTGAGATCACTGCTGGGCTCAGAACATGCAAAGTGGAAACAACTACAGCTCGAAAAGAATATTTTTCTGACTGTCCCAAGGAGATTACACAGGCATCTGTCACCCCGTCCAAGCTGAAATTTGACCCTGCTCTGTCAGACCAGGGGGGCTGATTGAAACAGTGGGGCCTTGCTGAAGTCTGCCTGGAAGGTTGTTCGGTCCCGCTGGCTGCCGGGATGGAGAAAGTGACTCCGAGGATTGTCATGCTGTTGAGCAAAACCAGAAGACTGCTACTCGCGGCTTCCTGCGGCTCTGCCTGCAAATCCCAAACGGCAGCCCGGGATCATGCGCCGTGCCTGTACGTTGCACAGATGGCTTGTGTGCACACAAAAACCAGATTGGGTGTTCCTGTGGGGTCGCCTGGCTGGGCACCTCTAGGGAAGAACTGTGTAATCCCAGATATGGGGTAGGATCCTTCTCCCCCAGCCCTGGTTCCTCTTCCCACCCTTGGGCAGGACAAACCGTAGGCGTGGGGAAGGAGAACTGCCTGGAAAACCCCAGATACTTGGTAGCTTTTGGTACTGGTGGGGTTGGGACCTGCCAGTTCACCCAAGCTCATAGTAGTACCCATCTCACTTGACTCCTGAGATCAAAAAAGCATATTCAGGGTCTTAATGTGGCATCATGTATATCTCTCTCTCTCTTTTTTTTTTTTTTTTTTTTTTAATTTTCCCCCCTCTGCAATAGAAAACCCGTGTGTTATTTTGACTTTATTATAAAGACGGTGTTCATAAGCCATTTTAATTTAGATGCTCAAGGCTGTTCTCTTGGGTTTTTGTGACACAAATCCCAGCAGATATAACACTTCTGGAAAATATCAGGGAGTCGGTGTCTTTTTTTTTCCCTCCTTGTGTCAAAGGTTAACTTAAAATATTAATGTTGCAAAGATTCATTTAAGATATTAAAACTGTTCAGGCAAGAATACATGTACATATTGTAATTACTTCCTTTTTCTTACAATTAAAGTAATTGGATTATATTTAATGAGCTATTTACATTTAATAATTAAGAAAAGACTTATCTTTCCAGCATTCCCCAAGTGGAGCAGAAGGGTGGGGGCACTCGGAGCTGTGATATAATTATCTAGGCGTGAGTTGAAACTGAAAGAGCAGTTGAGCTGTATAGAAAACACTTGGAACTGGTTTGTTCCTACTCTTTCATTAATCAAAATAGTTTAGTGTGTGTTAAAGGAGGGGAGGCTGAGCTTTGCTGCAAATGAGACAGAGTTTATCTGCTGAAAAGGAAGGTTAAAATATGTTCAGACTTCAGGAATAAGTCATTTAGAAGGAAAAACCACACCCTCGCTTTCCGTATTAATTACCGAGCGCTGCCCTAGAATGAAAATGTGCTGATGTATTGTGAGAGTTGTGCTTTGCACCGCGCGCTTTGTTAGCGCTAACAGGCACAAGCCTTTCCTCTTGCTGGAGGAGGCTGGTGTGAAGGAGAGGAAGAAAACACGCTATCCTCATTAGCAGTAATTCAGCCCGGCAATGAGCGATTCAGCGGTGTTTGCTTTAGCAGCCGCGCACCATTTGCAGAAGTCGGGCTGTGGTTCTGCGCAGGAATTCCGCAGCGACGGCGTGAGGCTCGGAACCCGCACTCCCTCCAGATGAAGCTGTTGGGAACGACGCTGCTTGGGTTGCCACCTAAATTGCATCTCTTCTAGTCAAAACCTTTATGGTGAATTCAGTGCTGTTACGGACTTCGGGGCTTGGAAAATGAAATCTTGTGATTTATATCCAGAGCTCGTTTTGCCTGGACTGGGACAGAAACAAACGGATGACTCTGCCGAGGAAAGCTCCTCAGCCTTGACCTTTAAGGACTGGCTTTTGGGACAAAGTGGCAACCCCGTTTTAGTAGGCATCTCTCTCTCGGGTCGCTGTGACTGCTCACCCCGGTGGCTGTTACTGCTCAGGGGACCCATCTCCCGGGACAGGTTGAGGCTGATTCCTTCAATAGTCTCATTGACTTTGGACAATGGTTCGGGCTCGGTGATGTTGGAGACCTCCTGCCCGTGGACTGAAACCTGCCCATGGACCAGGCCTCTCCTCCCATGCTCCTAAAATATTTGAGAGTCTGTAGTGGGTTTCCTGTACTTGAGTACGCCAAAGCTACCTGTTGATTGAAGCTTGTGACACTACGTATTATCACTGACCTTGTCAATCCTTGCCAAAACTGTCCCTAGGTTGAACAGAAAGCGTTCTGCTCCCTTTGCTGCTCCCGTTTCCTAGGAAGCAACAAAGCCAGAGCTCCTCTGGCGCTGAAGGAGCCCTGCCTCTCTCCTGATGTATATCCTCGCGGCAAAGACCTTGAAACCTTTCTGTTTCGGAGCTTTAATTCCTGTTTAATCAATAGTTCTGTATTCTGAGAATCAAATCCCTGTGACAGCTCTCTTTAATTGAGCTAAACTGCCTTTCTCTTGTCACATCTCTTCTAGAGTTTTATTTAAATGCGTTTGTTCTGCCTGTATCCTAGTCAGGCATTGATAGGAACACCAGGTGACCCTCTTTGTTTAACTTGTTTTTCAGCTAAATGAATGGAAACATTAATTAGGGCAATGGTGTGGTTTTTAGGAATAAAAAAAAAAAAAGAAAAAGTCTAGGTCAAACTGCTGGCTGTATTTGCGCTCCAACAGAAACCGGGAGGATCTGCATGTTCCCTGTGAGTGACGCCCCCATCCTTCCACCCCCAGCTTGATTTCTGCCAGCAGCTTCCAGCGAGTCCCTCTCCAGGAGAGCAGCCTGGCATTTGTTCCAGCAAGATCGTCTTCAGCAAAGCTGATAACAAAAGTTTGAAAGGAAGAGCCAAATTTTCAGTCACACCTGTGCAATCCCCTCGAGGGCAGTAAATGATGACGATAATGCGTGAGCCAGACAAAAAAAAAAAAAAAAAAGGCAGAAAATGGCTTTCTGAGCCTCTTTTGCATTTTTCAGAGCCAGCAGACTAGAGGGAGGGGGGGTGAACAGGAGAGGAGAGGGTGGAAAAAAAAAAAAGAGTATTTTTACTCTGGGAACTGAGCGGGCTGGGTGTTTGTTGTCTCAAGGACTCCACGGCGCGCTGTACAAGGCTTCGTTATTCTGCGAGATCAGGGCTGACGTTTCCTAGTGTCAGAACATCGCTGTGGAAACGTGCAACGCTGCTCTTGCCCCACGCTATTACCGCAACACCTCTTTCGTAACGCCGGCAGATCGTATCTGCGAAGTTCCCGAGTTGGTGATTGAAATGGATTATTAATATACAGAGGGGTTATGTATGGTGGGTTGTTTTGTTGGTTGGTTTTTTTTTTTGCGTTTGGCTAACTGTGGTCTCCTGAAGGCCCCGTGTTTTCGGGAAATCCTGCTTCAGGAAAGCTTTTGTGCGCTGGTGGGTGAAAACGCAGCCTGCGCTTTTCCATCTTAGCTGCTGGTAAGAGATGGTGGGCAACGTTTTCCCCGGTGCCTGGGGGGTTTTTCTACCAGCGCATCTCCCTCCCCTGTGGCTTTTGGGGGAGAATAGACCACTGTGAAAGGAAGCAGCCCTGCAGCTGCCCTTCACTGCTGACTCCTGCTCAGCTGCTGGCAGGCTGGGCTGTTAATGACAGATGAGCCTGTGACGCGTTTTTGGGAATGAATACTTGTTACAGCTGGCGGGATGGAGTAGTTTGTGGCATCACATGGCAGTTTGCTCTATAATTTCACTCCCTATTGCTCGGATGCAGCACTGATTGCTAGGTCTCTCTCCGAGTGGGGAACTGTAGCATTTCTGATTGCTGCATCCCACTTCTCCGTGGCTGCATTGTGAGCTTGGATATAGCCCTGAGCACTCAGCAGAGCCTTCTGCTGAATTTTTTTTTTTTTTTTTTTTCTCAGTTCTCCATGTGTGCGTGTGTGGCTGCTGCTTCCCTTTCTGCTAGTCTTTTGGGGTTACATAAAAGCCAGTCTCTTTCTGGCCATTACAGCTACATGGGGGAGTAGTTACTGCTGAGAGAAGCTTGAAATTTGAAGCAGAGTTGTCACAGACATTAGAAAGAACAGTCAGTCTGCGTTGGCAAGCTACTGAGTTAAGTCTCATTTCATACTGATGGGAATTTCAGATCTGATTATCTCCTTCCTCCCTCATTCCCAAACCTGCTGGTGTGTCTAATCCCCCGATGGGTACTCCTAAAGGCTGCTCTCCAAGGCGCTTAGCTGAAGGCTTGGTCTCCTTGGCTATGCTGCTTGTTTGTGTCCGGGCAGAGGATTTTCTAAGCCCTGCTGAGGGCAGGGCGATTGGTCACCCCGACGTACTTGAAAATCAAGCCTAATTTCCCTCCCCTTCCCCAAAAATGCGCTCTGTCCTCCTTAGGTGCTTTGTGCTACACCAGACACTATGACAGATGATGTCACTGCTGGGGTCCAGATTTATTTGCAGATGGTCCCTGATCTAAGAGGTTGTGTGTCACATTGAGTGGGGAATTACCCAGGTGACTCCCAGTAATGCTATGCTAACTGGTCAAATACCGGCGAGAAGAACCTCGCCAGATCTCTCCCTCCAACTCGCCTGTTATTTACAGCTCTTTGTGTGCGTCGCATACACACGTCTCACCTTGTAGTCCTGCCTGCCTTCTCTGCACCGTGGTGTTGACTCTGCTATCTGCCTGCTCTACAAAAATAATTTAAAAAGGGAAAAAAAAAAAAAAAAAAAAGAGGCTGGTTCCTCTCTTGCTGTGCGGTGCTGTTTTCTGCTCTGCTCCAAACTGCTTGTTAAGGAGTATTTGCTCCGAGTTGCTGTTTTCAGTTGACAGAACTCGGCGTTGGAAAGCAAATACTCAATCCTAGAATGTCCCTGTATTGCTTCTCAATACTTGTAATCAAAGGCTGTCTCCTTTATTGTTCATAACAATTGTCCAATTTTACTGTGCCAGCCCTATTTATTAAAAATAGTCAATAAGACGCAGCTTTGTGTGAGGGGTTTATAGACTGGCAGTTCTTGTTTGAAACGAACCAATTGTACTTGATTCTAATCCAGAACTGGGATTCCTGAGCGATCTGCTACAGCAGAGCTCATGGGGAGAGCGGTCGATGACTTGCTGATAAGAAATCTCAGAGCGGCACGCTCTGCTTGAATTTACCTCGTGCTTTGCTCAAAGCGCTGGATTCGGGAAGGCAAAAATTGCAAGGCGCGTGGTTTTTTTTTTTTTCCCCTTTATGGGCCTGTGTTGCGCCATGCTTATTCCTCAGTGCCCCGAGAGTATTTACAGAAATAATTGCCAAAGTCAGAATCCACCTAAAAACTGGTGAGCAAGGCATTCGAGGTGAGAGCTTATGTTAGAGGGAGCGGGGTGGCAGATCGGCAGCCACGTGAAGAACCGCTACGCATGGATCCTGCTTTCTTGGAGAAATATGAAGCGCCCGAGACCACCGTACATGCGGTGAGCGAGCCCAGGACGGGGAAGGATGATGGGGAGCAAAAACCTGGTGAATCCTGGAAACGAGGTGCCAGTTGCGGCTGGAAGATCGGTAGGAATGTAGGAGCGGTGAGCTCAGCTTCCAGGGCTTTTGTCGCGCTCAGCAAACTTTTTCTGGGCCGACGCGGGGCTGCGGAGCGGGCCAGGGCTCGGCAACGCCTGCGTAAGCATTTTGGGAGAGGGGAAATTATGAGGAATTCTGGCAATGCCCGGCTGGAGGTGGGGCAGCGTACAGCTGCGGGCAGGCGAGGGGAAAAGAGCTACGGGGCGAAGCTGGGCTTTTCGGATGGTTTGGCTTTTAGTCACCGCCATCATAACAAGGCTTGGAGCCTTCTTTTTTTCAAGCCGTGACTTGGAGACTTCAGAGGAAATGCTTGCCCTGAGCAGGTAGGAAGGTTCTGATTCAAGTAAGAGAGAAAAATCATTTGTTACCGTAAGAAAAGCCCTTACTTCTTGTTTTTAAGAAGGTGTGAAGCACGGCGGTTGGGAGGATGAGTATTTCGAACGTCGGCTGATGCAGCAGTGCGTGTGGATTTGGCACAGGACCGGGTTCGGCGTTGGCCCGTTTCCTTACGGCTCTCCCAACCAGCGGTGCTCTGCAACCAGCAAAGATCGCTTAACTTCTCTCCTCACATAGCTAGCGCTGTGTTTCAATTTGCTGCCTGCCTTTTTTTTTTTTTTTTTCCCTGCATATTCATTAGAAATCTGTTGCAGTTTTCTGTTTCTTAGAGGCAGTTTCCTTTTACTTTTAACATCCTCCCTCTCTTGTCCTGTTACAGCGGGATCGGGGCAGGTCCTCTCTTCCAGCTTTTTAAAACGTGGGGTGTGCACCCCAAATTCTAGGGCTGAAAACAAATCTAATCTTCAACATTAATAAGCAAGCGGAAACGCTTATCTTTGCCTGAAAGATAAGGAGTTTTGGCCTCGCAATCCATTTAACTTGCTTCCGAATGGTAGGATTTAGTTATAATATATGGCCTGTGGTAGTTAGGTGACAGTGACTAATGCCCGATGACCGGTCTGGCTAGCTGGGGCGCAAAACTGCTGTGCCATCATGCCCTGGCCACTGAAAGTAAAGCGGATCTGGATGGCCCTTGCTGGTAGCATGCTGTCAGTCAGCTTCTTAATGACACTCTTAAAGAATAAAATCAAGAACCTCCTGGAAAGCTTTTTTTTTTTTTTTTTTTTAAAGTCTGTCCCTTCCTTGTTTCATTTACTGTGTCTCTTCCCTGCCCGGCTTGTGCTGTCTCCAGTGTTTTGCTTCCTCCTCCTCCCTCCGCTCTCATACCTTGTCCCTTTTCCGCACTTGATTTTCTGCCCCTCCTGACTGCTGCTTTCGACATACACCGCTTATTTTCCAATCCGGACTATTAATCTTTGTCCCACCTACTCATGAGGCATGAAGGTTTTACAGGAGCCCATTAGCTGTTATCTCTATAGCTACCCTCCGCAGACTCACGGGGAAAACCGAGGTCTAACTGTGACGTGCCTTCTTGGGGGGGACATCGACTGCTCTTTTCGCTAACGTTGGCACCAAGCTCTGGTTGTAGGTCCCAGATTTCCTATCTGCCCGCCTCCACCCTACAAAAACATCTGAAACCTTGAAGCTCCTTGTCCTTCCGCTCAGAGGAGAGGAAATTTTGCTTTAAAACGCCTCTTATCCCAGAGGCGGCAGGGAGAGCAGAAGGGTGGTTGTCCGCAGCCCATCCCGTCCTCCCTGCCTTGCTCGTCTCCGCTGCTCCGCGGGGTTAACCTCCTCTTTTACTTGGACTGCTGCTGGCTGGATCCTCACTGGTGTTGGGAGCACCGGCGGAGCAGTGGGAAGAAGCGGTGCTGCCGTTCGTCCTCTTTGCGAGGAGGGCTGTCGGAGGCATCACGAGGGCGAAACTCTGGATTCTGCAGTGGGAGGGTGGCGGGCTGCGCCGGGGGGTGGGGGTGGCTGGCAGGATGAGCCAGGCTATAACGGGAGCGTTTTTCTTAGCCCTTATCGCTGCTGTCTTGCACCGGTGCAAATTCATAACATACATGTGCTATACCGTTGTTAATTTTCTAAAAAAAAAAAATAAACGACAATAATTTAACTTTCACCACTACTCTTTGCTTTTAGTTTCAAAACGCGCTTTGAAGGCAAACACTTTTTTTTGTGGAGGGCTGTATATAGACAACATATTCTGAGCCTTTGTTTATTTGTGGGTATTTGGGGCACTAAATATCCATAAAATCCGTTTTCTGCCCTCTTCTCCCCACACGTGCAGAGATCAGTGCTACCTGCGTCTATCCGACCTAGCATACCTGTTGTTTTTGGGGTGTTTTTTTTTTTTTTGTCTTTTTATATACACGCGTGCTCACATCTCTTCCCCCTTACAGGCTTATTTTTCCTCTGGCCATTTTCCTGCTGTCTGTCCCGCACCTTGGAAGGTTTCCAGCCGGGCTGGGCGATGGACTGGCCGCTCCGCCTCGGCAGATCCCACGGCGGGTGCTCCCTGGCCGAGCCCTGGGGAAGCACTGGGAATGAGGGGGAGAGAAAAGCTCGATGCCGGCAGCCTGCAAATGCTGCCTTGTTTATGAGAGCTGCTCGTTGGTGCAGACTGCAGTCCTGGGGGGAGCTGGGAAAGTTTGTCTGGCGTAAAGCGCTAAAGCTGACGAAAGATTGTAGGGCTTGGGCTGTAATCGATAAAACACGGGGTATTTAGAAGCGAAGGTCAGGGTCCTTCCTTAGTTCACCCTGTTCTTTAAATATCCCAGCAGTTACTGATGGCTGCTGCAGTGCTTGGACGCGGTGACGAACAACACGGACTTCAGTCCTCGGAGAGTCTCTGCTTTTATTTATTTGGAGGCGGATCTCGCTCCCCTCTTCTAGAAGGTGGATGGTTCGGGGGACCATTTCCCTACGTAGGGACAAGCAGGCGAAATCTCTCGCGCAGAGGCGTTGCAAAATGGCACCCTACATCTGCTTGTCTGGGAGATATCCGTGTGCCCGGTGTGCTGCCGCTCTTGAACTCCTCTGCCTTAATGGGTCAAATTTAGCAATTCAAAATCTGGCTTGTAAGGTAATTAGGAGGGATAATGCCCACTTCTTCCTCTTAACACCCTGATAGAAAAGCATCCAGGAAGGACTCCTGGACCTCAAAGATAAGCTGCCAGCTGCCACAGAGACTATCAAAGGGTGGCTCAAAGTCAAGAGCAAACAGCTGATTTTTTATGGTTCTTGGGTTTTTGCTGTTGGTGACAGGAAGCCATGTTCCCCAAGCTGTTAGCTTCCTGTTTTATTTTTACACCCAGGCCGAGCAGATCAGCGTGCCTATCACATGGGAGCTGGCTGCTTCTCCGGGGTTGTTCCTCCGCTGACCTAGAAAAGTGATTCTTTTCCCCCTTCTAAATTAATCAAGAAGTTGGGATGTATTTGCTTTCACTTAGTCTTAAAGATTTCAGGTGTGTATTGTGCTCCTCCTTCTGAGCTGTTTACCCAAGTTTCCTCCTCTCTCTTGGAGGCGGACGATTTGAGACGAAGCTGTTTGTTGCTTCAGTGTTTCAGCCTGTTAGCAAAGGAGGTTTTTGTTAGTTCAAGGCACTGACCCGCGGATAAAAGCGTTTTCTGTCCAAAGCATAACTTCCGGACACTTATGTTTTCTTCTTTTTTTTTTTAATTTTTTTTTATTTTTTTTTTAAAAAAGAGAAAGAACTGGAAGTTTGTCCTGAGTGTTGTACAATCAATCTTGACTTCTTTCTGAGCACGCTCTAGTCCTGCATCCTGATTAGAGCTCCGGCAACGTTAAACTGCTGGAGCACGAAAACAATGGTCCAGTGTAAACCTGGTCCCCGGGGGATTTCCCAAGGGAAGAGGGGTGCAGCCTGCAGGATAAGGAACAGTCACCAGAAAGTTTCCTGGTCAGCTGCAAGCGCTTCCTGTTGTTTCAGGAGAGCCCTGTCTCTGCTGCTGCCGCAGAGAGGCACCAAGTATGCTTTGGTCTGCTGGAAAAAACCTGGTGTTTGGGTTTTTTGGGTTTTTGGGGTTTTTTTGGTTTTTTTTTTTTTTTTTAACATCTCCCATCCTCATCCTCTCAGTTTAAGCAAAAGTACTGATGGCGAGTTTAAACTGTTTCTGAAGAAGAGCTTGTAAGCGTCGCCAAAGACGCTGTGCGTGAGCGCGGGAGGAAGGAGACCGCTCAGGGGCGGCGGATGGGTAGGAAGGGAAGAGCGGCTGCGGTAATGCCAGCAGCACCTTGCGCGTGGGCGAAGATGTGTAGTTTTCCCTCTCTGCCTCCGTACCTGAGCTGGTGGGGCTTTGCTGTCACCGCAAGTCATAGAACAGCGGGAGCTTTATTTCCGATGAACCAGTTTTATAAGGGTGGGGAGGGGGGAAAGAAGGCTTATAAATAAAGCCATTTGAGAGCAGGAAAAACGAACACCATGGCTCTGGTGTGCCTGGAATTTGCGGTTGAGTAATCCTTTCCTGTTTCTTTTTTGGGTTGTTTTTCATCTTTCAGAACAGTGCCTGAAGCAGGTCCACCATGCCGTTAGTAACGAGGAACATTGAGCCAAGGCACCTGTGCCGTCAGACGTTGCCTAGCGTTCGAAGCGAGCTGGAATGCATGACCAACATCACCCTGGCAAATGTCATTCGACAGCTGGGCAGCCTGAGTGAGTACCATGGCGAGCCTGCGCGTTGCCCTCAGGAGTCGCTAGTGCTCTTTATTTAGCTCCCTTTCTACTCTCGTGTTCCTATTTCTCCCCCATCTGCCTTCCCTGGGTAATGCTAAAATGTTTTCCTAAAGAAATCTGATGCTAATTTCATATCCCTGGTCCCACTGCCTTCCTATCTGGGAGAGAATGGGGAAGGGGGGTGTGCGTGCGTGCGTGTGTGTGTGTGTGCGTGCGTGCGTGTGCGAGAGGCTGCAGTGAAACTGCAGATGGAAGGATGGAGCACAACTCAGGCTTGTAAAATGGGAGGCTCTCGGAGCAGCCAGGATCTTGTGTCAGGGAATGCGCCTGTAATTGCACGCGCTACTAAATGGAGCTTGACTGTGTTGAATCTACGCTGTGTCAGTAGTCTTATTTTTAATGAAAGATAATTAAACCGCGCATGCAGAAGCTGCCTGTTTGCCCCTGCTGTTTGTTGCGTTGCAAGACCCAAAGTCCCCAGGCTGAGCCAAGCGTCCCCTCTGGAGTATTGGGGGTTTGGGGCCGCTGGCTCCAACGGCAGCACGAGCCGAAGCGATGCCTAGCTCAGCTCTCCAGTGGGCTGACCAGTAGCCTTGTAAAGGCTGGAGGGAAAACGTGGGCCTACGTGCCGTAGGAGAAAGGAAGAGTTAATTGTGGTCTCTCCGGGATGACTCCTTAGTCTGTTGAAATGCTCTGGATTCTGATTAGCCACCTCTGCCCTTGAAGCAAGACTTTGATAATCAAATTAATATATTGTTTAGCTTCCTCGTGGTGTCTGCAAGCGCTTCTGCTTGCTCTGCAAAGCAAGCCCCTTGTCTTCTGCCATGGCGTGAATGTGGCAGGGAAAGTTTGGGTGCAGTCCCTTTCCAGCAGTGAAAACCATGGCTTGTCGCTAAAATCTGGGCCTGCGTTTGCTGCCAGTCGGTATGGCATTCTGTTGGGTTGCAGAAATGTCACTGCACAGGCAAGACCAGTCTCTCCGCTCGCGTTCAACTGGCCCTCGTTGTTCATTTGTTAGGTCTGGTAGCCAAGATGGTTGTGGAGTGTGGGCAAAATCCATCTCGTGCATGTGAAATGATGAGGAAGAAGGCAGTAAAGCTGCGCGAATCTCAGCTGCAGAGAAAGCTAATCCCAGTCCAAAGGCACGCGGTGTGCTAGTGTGACAGAGCCGTGGCGAGATCCTTCAGGTTCAGACCTCCTTTGCGCAGCTTGGATATTCCAAGCTTCTCTGCTTCTGCCTCCTCAGAGAGGGGTGAAGCGCTGGAAGCCAAATGGCAGCCTGGTTTCTTTGTCGGGAAGGTACCCGGGGAGCTTTGCTGGGCGGCGTGGGGAGGGAGGTGCGTGCTGCTGGACCAATCGCAGGTACCTCCCGGAGAGCGCTGGAGGGAAAGCTCGGGAGAGGTGGCTCTTGCTGCCGCTTGCGTGCTTGTCCGCGCAAGAGGGGAGCGAGGCAGGTGGGGAGGAAACGCTGAGCACCCTCTCTTCCCCGGGGTTAGCAGTATTTTAAATGAGGCACTATTTAGACTAACCGCTTACAGAACGCTCGCACCCGAATGACCAAAACTCCTGCCTTCTCCCCTCCTTTTCTCTCTCTTATTTCTGAAAAAGAAACGCGCTCCTTCCTCATACGTTGACTATTACAGGAACGTAAAGCAGGTTCAGTAGGCTGTGACAGCCCTGTCAAGTGAATAATCAGCCATGCCTAGTGCACCACAGTCTCTTTACAAAGATGCAAACATAAATCTTGTCAAACTTTCATATTCCAGTGAGTTTACCCTTCGTTACTATCACAGCTGGTAGCACTTTGTATAAGTCGACTGTGCGTTTCTGTGCGACTTTATAGAATCCACAAGCTAAAGATGGAAAGACCTATTAAATCATGCCGTCTGTCTTCCTGCCAGTGCATGACAAAGATAATTCTGATTGTAAGCTGCACTTTTGCAGTCAAAGTAACTAAACCAAAAAATTAATCCCTGCCTTACCCCATCTGAAGATATACATGAAACACAGAAGAGCGTGTGAGATGCTGGATGATAACTCCATACAGGTGCACTTACCTGGGCAAGGGAATACAGACCGTCCCTTCTTCTCCCTCCGGGGTCAAGAGTGATTCACACAATGCTGTTCGTATGTTATTTTATGCTTCAAACGTACCACTAAGCATTGCAAACCGAAAACTTTATTCTTTTTCCTTAGTGCTTGTTGCAGTTCCTTGTGAAATTCAGAAGTGATTTTCAGTTCTTGTTATTTGGTTTCTACTTTAACAATTTTTTTTTGAACTGTTGCTAGGAGGCGTTAAATTATCCCATAGATAAAGGTCCGCTCTCTTTGGTCAAATAGGAGAGCTGGTCTTGTGCTGATGCTGAACAGGGAGAGCGCTTCACGAAACCTGGCTATAGCAAGAGCTACCTGGCCCTTAGGGCTCCAGAAATAAAATCCTTCACGTGAATTTGAGGAAAGCTGGTTGGGCTTGTTAACGGAGCATATGTGGAGAATGTATTGCCTAGGAGAGTGGAAGGAGGAGGTCAGTTGGAGTTAACGTCCAGCGTTTGCTTCCTATAAACACTTCAAGCTGGCATTGCCACCAAAAGGGGTGGAGGAGGTTGATTTTTAACCTGGCTGGTTCCCCGTGCTTGGCAGCGTAAGGAGAACTGCCCGGGAGTATGCACAAGTAGCTGATATGTCAGTTTAGATAGCTGAGAGTATTTGTGCAGCTGGGCTTTGGGGGATGCCCTCGCGTTGCCTTGTGGAAGGGACGCTTGTCTTTCTGCTGTGACTCATTGCAGGCAACCAGATTTTCCGAAAGTGCTGTTAAAGTTAGGCTTCCAACTGGTTATCCTTTCCTGAATGTCGGAGAGGATCTTTAGGAGTAACAGATTCCAGAACAAACTGTTGACCATATGATGATGCACTTCAAAACCAGACTGCTTATTGGGAGCAGCCTTCGACTCGACAGCCGTGGCTGGAAATGTTTCCCATCAGTGGGAACTCCATGGGCCTATGTCTGCTGTCAGTGCCAAGTCTGCTCTGATCAGCCTTGTCCTCGGCGTGGTTTGGGCTCCCTGTCTTGGGTCCTGCCTGAGAGCAGAACGAAAAGACAGTACTTACTGTAAGTCCTTGGGTTTTCTCCCGGTCCTGCCATCTCTGTCTACCTGCGGCAATCTCTTGTTGCACGCGTAGATTTTTAAGCTCTTAAGGAGAGGAGACATCTTTTTGTTATGCTTGTAAGTGGCGCGGCGAGCTCCAGATCCAAGCCCCTAGGCACTCTTGTAGTCCAAACAATGGATGATGTTTGTTATAGCAGCCCACTGGGCAATCCAAGCTGTTACCGAGCGAACGTCCCTGTTTGAGAAGTTCCCCTTTGGTTTTGATTTAGAATAAACGTGAATGCATCAATTTTTCAGACACTGCCACCTGAAGGAACAAAAGGGTCAGTGCTTTCGTCTGTGGTTATAGCTCAGGCTTTAGGATCAAGGACTGGGTCTGCTCTCGAGTCCCAGAGTACTTTGAGCTTGTAAATATGTGCCAGTTACCCTGGAGGCAGGCCTGCTGGAGACTGGGAGCCTTTGAGATTCTCCAGAGCAATAAAAATCTAACTGTATTTCCTTGTCTAATAAACAGAACAACAGAGAATCTTAAAGGACCTACAGACCCATGCAGATTCAGACCAGTATGGTGTTGTCAACCCTCCTCGCTTTCTTACTTTAGTAATGGCTTGAAAGTATGTCTCAATTGTTTCTTTATTGCTTGAAGATCCCTTGAAACTGTCAGGTTTTGGTGGAACAAAGCTTTTTCTTCCTGGATGTTAAACTCAACCCTGACAAACTTGGGGAAAAAAAGCATAGTTTGTTCATTCTTTCTTTCTTCATTCTTCAAGAAAACAAGCTGGGGGACTGAATATGGTCTGATGTGGCTCAGGAGGGTAATGTGGACACTTTAATATTCCAGGTAAATTTGCAGAAGACATATTTGGAGAGTTGTTTACTCAAGCCAACACCTTTGCCTCTCGGGTGAGCGTTCTAGTCGAGAGAGTTGACCGCTTGCAAGTCAAAGTCACTCAGCTGGATCCCAAAGAGGAAGAAGGTAATGGAGTGGAGCGCGGTCCTTGCAGACCAAGCATGGTAAAGATTCTCATTGAGTCAGCGTGGTTGGTTCACAGCCATAAAATGAGCATGACGCTGCAATGGGTGTTGGAACGTTCCTCTCTTGGACTAAGAGGGACCGTTTCCTCCCCTCCTGAAAAAGCACCGTGGATACCCTTTCTGGCCGAGTCTAAGTTTGCTCGTTAGCAAGTCCCCATGTGGAAACTCGCTTTTCAGCGGTTTGATAGCGGTGTACTTCTTGAGTCTTGGTCGCAGGGGTTTGAAACCACATTGGCAACTCTCAAGAGAGCCGTGTCTATACAGCAGCGGATCTTGGCACGGCGTGATCTGAGATTTGCTGGGTTTCCCCAGAGATCTGTGGGAAAAGGAACCTGACCTTAAGAAGTGCTAAGCATGCCAGGAACTCCAACTGAAATCAGATGTTTGCTACTTGATCTTCATTGTCATTGGCCTGGGTCAAGCTGTTCTTCACTTGCTCTCTCCTCTTTCTTACAGTCTCCCTGCAAGGCATTAACACCAGGAAGGCCTTCAAAAGCTCCACTACTCAGGACCAGAAGCTCTTCGACAGAGATTCTCTCCCCGTGCCTGTCCTTGAAACCTATAGGACCTGCAATAATCCTCCACCTCTCAACATTCTCTCACTGTACAGGTATGGATGCGACACCACCTTGTCCCCTTGTTCCCTCACAGAGGAGAACCTCTTCCTCCCAACTCGCTGAGGAGGTCATTTCCTATCCCGTGCTGTATTGAAGTAGCCGTTTCCAGTGGGAAATGGAGTTGCTAAACTGAGATCCACCAGGAAATCTCCATCTTCTGGATTACGTGAAACTTTGCTTTTGGGGCTGTACAAATGAGCATAGCTAGAAAATTATATATTTGGTTACCTGCTGTCACTTTTGTTGACTGCCTTGGGGCAAGGCTTGGCTGGCACTGCATAAACATGCTAGGTGTTGTGCAGATGATGCATTTTTCTTCTGCTTCTCTGTAGCCCTGTGGCTCCTTTCCAGAAAGCCGCAGTGCAAACTGCAGAGCATACATCTGTAAATGGCTCTCACCCAGGTGGGTGCAGCAGACTCCTGTAGATCTGGAGATGCTTTCTGTGGCCTTCTGTGCCCGGTCTGAGACATCTGATGTGACCTAGACTGGCTGTGTAACCAGTTCTCCTGAGCAGTCCCGTTCTGATTTCATCTTGTTGGTAGTAGAAGTAAAGGGGGTCAGAATACAGAGAGTTAGCCCACATCCATAAATATCTTTTGAACAGGTAAAAAGTAATTACAGATAGCTGGAGGCAGCTGTCTTCTGCCAGACGCGGCTGCACTGCAAAGTAGGAGGAGAGTCGTGTGTGCTCACTCATGAGTTTCAAGGACGCTGCGGGTCTGATTTAGGGTTCCTGGGCTGCAGGAGGTTTTTTTCACACGTAAAATACAACACAAACAAGTGGGAGTTGAAGTGAGAGACCTGCTTCTCTCTTGGTGGTTGTTCAGAGCAGTTCAGCTCTTCAGGTGCTGAGGAATGGAGAGTTTGTGAGAGGGCAAAAGCGAGGGCAAGTGGGAGAGTTGGGACACATGAGGCTGTGGGTCCGCTGCCTGTTCTGAAATGGAGGACAGAGGCGAGAGCAGCGTGTTTGACCTTCTCTCTGCAGACTTTTAAACTGTCATCTGGTGTTGTGGCTTGTGTTTTCTTTGGGCTTCGAACAAATGCATGACTTCGTCCTTGTTTGTGTGTTTTCCCCCTGCCCCCCTCCCTGTTCTAGGGATGATGGCAAAGAGGCGCTTAAATTCTACACAGATCCTTCATATTTCTTTGACCTTTGGAAAGAGAAAATGCTTCAGGACACCAAGGATATTATGAAAGAGAAGCGGAAACATAGGGTGAGGAAATGGGAGATCTCTGCCAACAGAGGCATGTCGGGGAAGAACAGGAGGTGGGAAGTGTTAATGAATCTCGGACTCCAAAGTTGCTATCCAAAAATTCAGGTTTTCTCTCTTAAACTCTTTAGGGATCAGTTCAGTGAAGTTTTTATCTGGCTTACCTCATCCTTGTTAATGGAAAAAAGAAAACAAAGATACCCTTAATCTGTTTTTCCAAATGCCACTGTCTTGGTGTGGTTATAATGGCTTAATTTGTAGTCCTCAAACATAGCGCTGGTGCAGTCAGCAGGGGAGGAAGTTGTCTTGGAGTCTTTTTCTGCCCTTCTGACGTTCCACAGGGGTCTGTTCAGTGTTGAAGCAGTGCAAATCCCACTGCCCCGGCACTGCCGAGCGTTGAGTGCTGTAATAAATTGTACTGTGGAAGAATGAAGGAAGGAGAAAATGTCCCTTCAGGAGTGCAAAACCAGGCCCTAATGTTAAATTAGGGGCAAGCGGGAGGCTTAACAAACCCAATTAAGCTGAAAATGCCAGGTAAAGATCCTGCTTTGGTTGCTTGGGGATTTGGACCCATGTTTACCAACACTGAAACTTACCCCATGAAAGATTCGGTTTGAGTAGACCTTATTTAGCGTTTGAGCAACTGGAGTATTAAATATCACAACACGTAATGATTTTTCAATCAAAATAACAAAGGAGAGAGTTCGAGCATGTCAGAATACAGAGAATGAGGCTAGTTAAAGCCCAGTTCTCTGCGGGCAAGTGTCCGTATTGCACACCCAAAGCACTTAACACCAGCAAAGTGATGGTGAGATTTGGCAGAGGCTAAAAACTGAATCGACGTGGGGAAACTGAGCTTCCGCTCTGCCTTCAAGGTGGTCGTGCCAGGGAGTAACGATGGCATCGTGTCTGGGCTGCACTGGGGAGATCTGATGTTGCCCGTCTCTTTCTTTTTATGCTATCTGTGCTCCAACTTCTTCGTGTGGGAGATCTTTGGAGCTTGCAGCAATCGGAAGATTAAATTAAAAACCCCGGCCCTCTTTGAGAACGTATCTTCTTGAAACTGCTACAGGGCTGTCCTGTCCCTCCCTATTCCCAGTGAGTTTAAAGCAAAATAAGGCTTCTGTTTGATTCCTCCTCCCTTAGAAAGAGAAAAAGGAGAATCCGAACCGAGGAAACGTGAATCCGCGGAAAATCAAGACCCGGAAAGAAGAGTGGGAGAAGCTGAAAATGGGACAAGAATTTGTTGAGTCAAAGGACAAACACGGTCCTGCTGGGTAAGCAAGTCTGGGGCTCCGCTCGGCTCCCCGACGAGGGGGAGCGGGCGGGCGTTGTTGATTATAATGCAGTTCACCGTGCTCTGCAGCTTCTCCAGATCTGCTGCACAGTGCCGATCGATACTGCCACTAATCAGATTCTCCAAAGTAAATCCGTCTGCTGATTTAAAATTTGCTAAATAAATCAGGGAGCTGCACGGTTTGAACGGGGTGGCAGGAACAGCTTCGGTAGCGAGTCTGCTCTCGGCTGCCTGTCTTTGTGGGCCCAGGAGTGTTGAGAGCTTCGGCTCCCTACCCCATCGCGATGCCCCTCCCATCGCACCCAGCCTCTGGGCCTTCCGCTGAGGAGCGGGGTGGCATCTCGGTGGTATTGTGCCGTTGCTTTTGTTACGTTTCACAAATGGCTCTTCACAGCCTGAAGTTGAAGCGGGGGCTGTCCCAGTCCAAGCATTTCAAGCTACAGATCTCTCTTTAGCGCTTCGGGTTTGGGAATTCATTTAACTTTTGACACCAGCAAGGCTGGAAGCAGACCGAATTCCCCACAATGCACTGCTCGCTCGCTCCTTGCAGCTTCCTTTCATATAAGAAAAATCTCTCTTTAAATCACACTCTCCGGCTAAAAATAAAACTTGCTTTTAGTTTAATAGGAGAACGGGTTTGGTTTCTAGCAGAGGAATCGAGCGGCACAACAGCACCATTTCCTTGCTCCTCTGATTTCTCGTGTAAGCGTGTTCATGCCTTTGAATTCAGTGGAGGTCCGGAGTCCCCCAAGAGCGGGGTGGTTCCTCCCGCCCCACAGTGAAATGAGCTCATTGAAAGTTGATTGGGAGAGTGGGCTCTTCCTTCAGTGCTATTTCAGCTCTGGATACTTGCTTTTAATGGCATCGCTGTTTCTTGGGTTCTTCTTGATGTTCTGTTCTCAAGCTTATTTTTTGGCATCTTTGAGTACCTCTTCTCTTTTGCTGCTGATGACACCCAGTGTAATTGGGAGTCCTTCACGTCCAAATTGGCCAAAACACACTCCTATAAATGTTGTTTGTTTTGTTTTTTTTTTTCCTAGAATCAAATGTTAAGAAACATATTTTGGTGTTTTCTTATTCACTAAAATAGATACTCGTACCGTTCTGCTGTGTGGTAGCATTAAACAAACGTTCATAGAATCTTCATGGTTGGAAAGGACCTTTGAGATCATTGAGTCCAAGCGTTGGGAGCATCTGGACAAATTCTAGCCAAAGAATTAGGCAGAGCAAAGCAGTACAGCTGTACCTGCTTCTTCGTATGGGATGCTTTGAGAAAAAGAGACTTTTTTTTTCTTAAACGTTGCTTTAGGGTTTTGTTTTGTGTATCCTGTTGTGGTGGTTGATGAGGTCCCACCTGAAGGCGGGTCCCACTGTGCTGGGCAAAGCCATTCCTGCTAGAAAAACCTCATTTCTAAATCCCACAGGTTGATCCATCCACTGGGTTAATATCGCTGGCGTTCGGTGGTTGAACTGCTGCACAGTTGTTTGTCGTAACCCTTCCAGGAGGCAAAGCTCCTGTGGGTAAGGGGATAAATGAGCTTTAGACATCGCCTTGAACTCTTTAAATAAATGGCTTGTCTTGCTTTCGCGCAGGTACCCCTCTAACATGGTGTATCAGAACGGCAGCATCGGTTCAAACGAAAGCATGGACGTGAACTGCTACCCGCCACCGCCGCAGACTGACTCTATTGTGCCACCACCTCCTTCATTCCCAGATGACAGCCTGCCTCCACCCCCGGTGGAATTTAGGTAAGCCTACGGGATCCCTTCTGTCACCAAGGAGTAGTAGGTGGTGTAAAAGGATGACATGAGACAGGCTGAGATCGTTCAGCATAACTTCCTAACGGGTGTTGTATGGGAACCAGAATGCTCCTGTCTGGAGGGGAAGTGCAACTGCAGGCAGGGACAGAGGCACAGGCAGCACAGCTCTCCAGAAATCCCAGCCACCGGCGTTGTTCCCCTGTGGAACGGGAGAATGGGCTTGGGCGAGAACTAGAGCAGACTTATTTCCCTTTTTCTAGAAGAGTGGGGTCCTAATTAATGATCTGGCTCCGATGCAGTTGTTCCAGAGCATGTACCTTCCCGATGGAAGTGGTTCTTTGCACAGCTCTTTTGGCTGTGTTTTTTGTTGCCGTTTGCCCTGTGATCTTCGACAAATGCACAACGTGGGCGCTGAAGATGTAGATGTAGTTAAGTTTAAAGGACTTGAGCACGCCAGCTGACTTCTTCCCAGAGACTTCAGTGCAAGTTCAGGGCAGCTGCTTTGTATCGGATGAAATGGTGACTTCCAGTCACCCCTGGAGATAAGAATTATGGTCCAGCAAGTGGCTCAAGACATAAAAGGTGAAACAAAAGAGTAGCTTCTTTTTTTTTTTTAAAGGCAGTAAAACAGAGTCAAGAGTAACAGGAGGAAGTACCTCTGATAGACAGGACTGCGTTAGCTTGTCTCCATCTTATCCAAAGGCAGGAATGCTGCAGAAAAGGCTCTTCTGATGTGTCAGAGAGACCAAGCACTCCACTCTGCAACGTGTTCCTCTAGGGCAGAGCAGAAACGAGCTTTCAGATGGAGCTTATGCTGCCTTACGCGCTTGCTTAGATCTCTGCCTAGCCACAGAGATCTCCCCTCTCTGGTTTTGTTTTGGTGGTTGTTTTTAAAGAACCCTGGGAGCTAGGTTTGATCTCCAGTAGTCTGTCTTGGATCAGCACTGTGCACTGTTAAAAATTGTGATGTTTTTGTGGCGAGTGTAACTTATTTTTCTGTCTTACCATGGAAGGAGGTGTCAGTTTAGGACTTCCTTTACACGTGCATAAGATATTACAGTATCTTACGGGCAGTAGTGTTTTCTGGTATAAACCCAGCTTCCATAAATGGGAGATTCGGTCACTTTCCTTAAAAGCACGTTGGGTTTCCGTGTCTTCCTCTTCACTCCCCACGGCGAGCTATGAGACATGGCTGCCGCGCTCCAGCTCCGAGCCGTGGAATCCGGTGAAGAGATCTGTTCCTAGCAGGTGTTCAGAGCATATGCTTTCCTGGCACACCCACCAGTCCTTGTGCGATTTATCATGGCAGACGTCCCTGCGTGGCGTGTCACAAGCCTGACCTCAGCGTGGAGGGGTAGTGGCTTGCGTTGCTGCAGGAGCTCTTAAGCCAGGAGGCTGCTCTTGAGCTCAGACGTGACGCCTGGCCTCTGGTGGAGAGGTGAGATGGCTCATGTTCTTGTCAGCCTGGGAGATGGGGCGGGTGATAGCGTTTCTGCCAGTCCCCCCCCCAGAAGCTTTCCGTTGTTCTGGTGGTGTAGGCCAAAAGAAACACTGCAAGGGAACTAAAACCGAGGAGTGAGCTCTCATGGAAACACCAGTTAAAGCTGGAACTTAGAATTTTTTTTTTTTTTTTTTTTTTTTGTGTCTGGGCTGCAACAAACACATATGATTTGCGTTAACACTGAGACTGTACAGTCTAACGTGGCCTCACAGCTAATAGCTTTATTTCTCTCACTCTCTCTCGTTCTGTTGCAACAGCTATCCTGTAGACAACCAAAGAGGTTCTGGTTCTGGAGGGACCAAACGATCCAGCCTGGTTAGCCCGAGTCACCCGCCACCAGCTCCTCCGATCGGATCCCCCTCAGCAGCCAGGCCGGGCTTTGCTCCCCCTCCGGCACCACCTCCACCACCACCACTGATGGGAAACACTCCCCCTCCACCCCCTCCCATGGGCTTCCCGTCCCCGGGAACCCCACCACCACCCTCGCCCCCTTCTTTCCCTCCTCATCCCGAGTTTGCTGCCCCGCCGCCGCCGCCCCCCCCTCCAGCAGTCGAATATGCCAGCGTGCTCCCACCTCCGCTGCCACAGCCGGGCAGTGGGAGCGCGCCGCCTCCCCCTCCACCACCACCGCCTCCTGGCCCACCGCCTCTGTCTTCCAGTGGCCTGGATGGTCCCCCACCACCTCCTCCACCCTCAGACACCTCCTCCAAGCCCAAGTCATCCTTGCCTGCGGTTAGCGATGCCAGGAGTGATCTGCTTTCAGCTATTCGTCAAGGTAAGGTTTTCTTTCGATACCAACCTTCTCCATTTCCTCTGGAAAAAAAACCCCACAGTATCCAAGTGCGAGCACTTGGGAGCCGTCTCGTGAGCAGCGGTGTGACTGCCTCGCCGCTTGAGACCTGTCCCTTGCGGTCCCTCCTTGTCTGCCCACCCTGATGACAACCTCGCTAGGTTTTATGCCCCCGCCTGCACCTTTGGAGTGCTGGATTTGGTGTGGTCCAAGTTTGCGTGTGGTTTAACCTCTCAGAGGAGCAGGGAAATGATCCGCTTCCCGTTCCTGCTGCCCACCCAGCCTGTCTTGGCTGTCATTCACCACCAGTGTTATGCCGCAGCGTGTCCAGTACTCTCTGGCAGAGGAGAGGCTGCCTTGCGTGGAGGATTGTGTCAAAGGGATGGCTGCTTTGGAGATTTCAGTGTGACCAAAGCCTTTGCATGATCCCCTCCGTTGCCTTCTTCCCAACAGGCTTCCAGCTCCGCAAGGTGGAGGAGCAGCGGGAACAGGAGAAGCGGGACGTTGTGGGCAATGATGTGGCAACCATCCTGTCGCGCCGCATCGCTGTGGAGTACAGCGACTCTGAGGACGACTCTTCGGAGTTCGATGAGGATGAATGGTCGGATTAACCATGGTCCCGTCCCCTTCCTCCCTTTCTCTCCTGGGTTAACATCACCTTAAAGAATCAGGTGGCCAAATCTTCCACCACTTCCTTTTTCATCCCGTAACCAAAGATGTGCCAAGGGTTTTCAGACAACCAGCAGCATATCTCCCCTCTCCCTCCCCCTCTGGCTTTGGCAGGACTTCGTGCTCTGCCTTTCCAAAAGGTCTCCTCACGGACACTGAGGATGCGGTGTCGGGATTTAGCTGGAGGGGGTGTAACGGTTGCTTATTTAAAAGAGAGCTAAACCTCCAGATTCTCGATGCCACCAGGCAGAGCACATATAAACCCTCCATCCTGAGGGATTTTTAAAGTAAAGATGGATGATCCTGTTGCGGCCGCGTGGCCTTTTAGATGAAGGACATTTTCAGCTAGTTTTCTCATTGCAACAGCAGACAGTTGATCTGATGGCTCTTCCTTTCCAGTGAATACTGGCAGTGCTGCAAGAAAATGGGCTTTAAATGTCTGTTCTCTGCTGCATCCCACTGTCAAATAATCAGTTTTTGGCAACAGTGCACAATTCTTTCCCCTCTGACCCCCTAGTATTATTTCCAGACCTACCCTGCGTGGGGTGCGCTTCCTGGCTCTAGGGCTGTGGGAGTGCGTTGGGTGCAATGTGAGGAGGGACTTTTTTTTTTTTTTAATTTTGTCTGAAAAAGCTGCCTTTACCTTCCTCAAATCTCCTGGACTTCTTCGCCCGGTCTGCCGAAGGAGATTTGCCCAAAGGGATGCAAAACCGGGGCGGAACGTTATCGGGGCTTCCCGCTCCTGGCAGAGCAGAGCTGCTGCCCCGCTGAGACCCAGCTGCCTGGGCAGCAGTGAAACTCCGCTCTCTGATTCACTGAGAATGTGCTTTTTTTTAAAAAAAAAAAAAAAAAGAAAAAAAGAAAAAGGTGCCCAGAGCAGGGAGATGGTGTGGGGAAGGGTTCTCTGAACACCAGGCACTTTGGTGATCTTTCTTTGGCCTGTCCAGGACGATGCCGTGGTCAGTTTGGAGAGGTGCTTTTTCTAGCGGGGTGACCGTACTTTTTACACGGGGACTTGAGCAGCAGAAAATGCTGGTATTACCTTTGCTTCTTCCTCCCTTCCACTGGAAGAGGGGAGTTTGTGTGCCTAAAAACATCTAGTGTGTGAACGGAGTAGCCCGTCAGCTACAGCAGACCTAACCTACATTGTTTCCCCTAATTTTATTATTATAATTCGTTAGTTAATTTTAAGGAAACGTTTCTTCTCCTCACTAACCCTAGGAGTTCCCAGGCCGCTCACTACAGATACAGCACTGGCAGGGGGAGAAAATGGCAAACTTGAACTAGCTGACTTAGGTTTTATTGCTGTTTTATATTACCTTACATAGAATATAAGCATATCTTGGAAATCTAGAAGCAAATACCCCCCACAGTGCTACAAACCTGTATTTTAATTCGGGCGTGACTCTCTCGGGGTCATGCAAGAAAACGATTCCAAAGCTTTTTTGGAGATCGTGGGTCCAGCTGCCGTGGGGTGGGACCAGCTTTGTGTCCCATTAAGACCAGCTCTCCAACCTCTTTGCCTTTCCTATTGTAAAGTATTTTGCCAGCCTGTGCCTGTTCTTCCTTCCCTCCTTTCATGCTGTTGCTGATACCTGGAACGCCAGGCCCAGCCCGAGGCTGCCGGGTTGCTGAAAATCCATCTCGGGGTTTGATTGATGGCTTCGGTTTGTGCCATTGAGTTCTTACCGATTTCTTGGGTGTGCGTGTGGTGTGTGTGTGGTGTGTGCTTGCGCATTTTTAATCTTTGACAGAGCAGATAAGGGCTTGGAGGACGGGCTTTTCTGGGGCGCGGATCAAGCCGAGATCCAGTGCGACCCTGAGCACAATCGGGAGAGATTTACCGGGCTGCTGCACCATCAGATTTTTTTGTCTGCAAATCGGCTGCTAGGCAGGATGCGAAGGGCGTAGACGGTGAGGCATCCCGATGGGCCGGGAACATCTGAGCAGCGCTAATTCCAGGTTCTGGAAGAGGGAACAAACCCCTCGAGTGCCAGCGAGAGCCATCGTGCAGTGGAGGGACTTGGAAATGCAAAGTGATTGTTGCTGGGAGCTGGGTAAGGGGGGGTTAGAGGAGAAGGGCTGCCTCTTGTTTTTCTGCTCTTTCTGTAAGCGTCCTCCTCTGGCTTCTCTCGGAGACAGGTTCCCGGGGAAAACGGACCTTTAAGCTAACCCGGGCTGACAGCGTTATCACGCAGGGAAGCGAGGAGCTCGCAAATGCCAAACCTGGGTTAATTTTAAATTGCCTTAACGAGACTTGGCCCCTGCTGGGGGAAAAAGGGGAGCCGCGGATTCCCGTCGGGTGAAATACAGCAAAGTGCCATATTCTCCGCGCCCCAGATGGATGGTCTGTCAGGCAGGGCCGTGCCTCGGGGCGTTGGGGACAGCCTTGCCCCACGCGCTGCCTGTTGCACAAGGGATGCTTGTGTGGGCGATGCGGCATGGCCGCGGGTGGAGTCGGCTCCTCCGGCTGCCTCGCCTGCTCGCTGGGCCCTCCTGGCAAGCGGCAGGGACGCTGCTTTGTCCCTGCAAGCCTGCTGGAACCACCCTCTGCTTTCCAACTCCCGTGCCGAGGTGAGAATCGAAACTGCTGGATCCTAAACAGAAGGGTTGCGGGACAGGTAGGGAAGGTTTGGTTGCGTCGTTTTTCTTCAAATCTCCTATTAGATGAGCTTAAGCGTGGAGATCCCTGAGAAACGACTGGCGCAAAGCGACCGTCTTTTGAGTATCGTTGCAAAATCGCGGAGCGCTGGGCCACCAAGTAAGCTTAATATTTCTCTAAACCAGTAGGGGAAGAGGAGAGGTGCCAAAAACAACCTTTGCAAGACAGAGCAGCTGTGCTGGAGCTTCAGAGCCGCTGCCCAGCCGTGGACCGAGGGTCTGTGCCGGATTCCCCTGCCATCTTTGTCATTTGATGTTAACGTACTCCTTCCTCCCCTTTTTCCCCCCCCGCTGCCCCGCGTAAGGCTGGGTTGAACGGCCCGGCGGGCGAACCTCAAGCATTTCACGAAGCCAAAAGCGAAAAGCTGGCAGCTGGGGTCCTCCCCGTCTTTCCATTTCAGCCCGACCCCTGTCCATACGGAGCCGCGGAGACGCAGCAGCCTGTTTTTTCCCATCCTGGGAGCCGTTCGCTCGGGGCGGGCTCGCTCTTTCCCCGCACACGGCGAGTTTGGGCAGGCCGCCGCGCTCCTGGTTAAACATTCTCCCGGTGTCCTCGCCCGCAGTGCTTGGCTGCTGCTCCCGGCAGCCTTTTCCCCCTTCCCCGCCGCCCCCCTCGCAGGGGAAGAAAAAAAAAAAAACAAAAAAAAACCCAACAAAAAAAACCAAAACCCTCAGTCCCGGCTCCCCGGGCTCAGCCTGGAGCCGCAGCCGGTGACCTTCACCGCTTTCTCCTCTCCTTATCAGACCCAAAGCACCAGACCAGATTGAGGGAAGGGGGCTCTCGGAGGTCCCAGATGGCCGAGAAACTCTGCGGAGTGCCGTTTCAGGGAAAGGAGAGAGATATATCTATATATATATATAGATATAGATATATATTTTTATTTTTTTTTTTCAATCCATGAACTTATTTAACGTGCCTCTTCTGAAAGTACCTGCCGTGATGGGCAGATGCGGCTGCTTCCCCCCCCCCCCCCCCCACCTCCAGGTCAGGTTTCATTGCTGTTGGATTTCGGCGCGGGGGGGGATGTGTGCTTGCTTCCCTTCTTTTTAAAACAAAGCCTTGAAGTGGGGAAGCGGATCCGATGTTTTTATTACTGTATTAACATTCATTTTAATTCATTTCAGAAACTAACCCATTTTTCCTTCTTGATTAGAATGGCGTAGAATTAGACAAGCTGTAACCCTCCTGAAGTGCCTTATTTTTTCCTACACGGTATAAATATATTTATAAGAGTAATTATTCCACTCGTATCTTAGGGGTTTATCGCTGAGCAGAAGATGTTGGTGGGAGGAGAGATGGGAAGTGCCCTCGCAGGACCCAGGGCGATGTTCGAGGGATACTCTCAGGGTGCCGGCGTTGGGGTGGGGGGGGGGGGGGGGTGGTGTTGCTTCAGACCAAAGGAGTTTCCGCAGTGAAACTCTGCTTAGAAAACAAAAAAAAACAAAAAAAAAAACCAAACCCAAACCAACCAACCCAAAACCAAACCCAACCTCAGGAGCGAAATACTGTAGATTTGTTCGGTTTTCTTACCCCTGCAAGACGACGGCGGGGCTCTGCCGCCCGGCGTGGGGGGAGGCAGCGGGTTAAAGCGGCTGCGGGAGCCGAGCCCGGGCCGTGTCCCAACCCGGAGCCTCCCGGCGCTGCCTCCCGCTCCCCTCCGGTACCCTCTGTCTCTGCTTCTCCCCGTCGGCTGCTGCCTAAGCCAGCCTTTCCTGCTGCTTTTATTTTTTTTTTTTTATTTTTTTTTTAATAATCAGCTCAGTAACCCCTGGTTGAAGATCCCCGTTGCGAATTATTTTGTAATTTACATGTAAAAAAAAAAAAAAAAAGATATAAATTTTTTTTTGATCCTTTTTTAAAACTTGTCAACTCGATAAAAACCTTTCTATCCGATGGGTGCCTGCGTGTGTTACTCCGGGCGCGTGCGCGGGGGCTGCGGCGTGTGGCCCCGTAGCACCTTGGAAGTGGCTGGTTGGGGGCAGAGGCGGGGTGGCTGTGACCCCCTCGGTGGGGGGGACTTCTCTTGCCTTGGGGGGAGTGTCCCCCTCGAGTGTCCTGTAACGCGTCCCGCAGGGCTGGGATTTGGGGAGTCCCGGCTGCCTTCGGCGTTTCGTGGAGGGGCTGCGTCCCCTCCGCGGGAGCCCGGGCAGAGAAAGGAGAGTCCCAAGCTCCGCTGCAAATGCCGGCAGCCTCTTCCAGAGCCTCTTCCAGTCCCCAAAGGCAGCCCTGCCGAGGCGGGGGGAGGATTATCCAGGGTGGGTAGAGGCGCCAAGGAAGCGGGATCCAAGAGGAGCTCCCAGCCTCCCGCCTCTGCTCCCCGCCATACAAAATGAACCCGGGCTCCATCTTGCCGGAGCGGAGCCGCTGCAGCTGGGGCTGCCGGGGGGGGCTCTTGCTGCTGCTTTGCTTTGCTTTGCCTTTTTTTTTTTTTGCCTTTTTTTTTTTCTTCCCCCCCCCCCCCCCCCCCCCCCCCCCGCCTCCATTTCAGCTGCTCAAGGTCCCTTCTGCGCTTCATCCGCCACCGTGGCTCCCGGCCCTGGTTTTCAGGTGCCTTCTCCGGGGTTCGGTGCGTGAGCCCGGGTGTGTGTGTGTGTGTGGATTTTTTTTGTGGTGTTTTTTTTGTTTGTTTTTTTTTTTTTCCCTTGCCGGTCGGTGGAGAGCAACAAAAGGATCCGTCCCCGTTGCTCCTCGTCCCTGCTTTTACCCTCAGCTTCGCTCTGCCAAATTCCCCTTGGCTTCTCGGAGACACCCGTGCGCTCGCTCTGCGGCGCTGTGCCTTTCTTGGCTGACAATAGTCCCTGGCTGCAAAACCTCATTAGATTAATTGGCCTTGCCAGCTTCTGAACAAGCGAGCCCTTTAGTCGTGCTGGGGCGCGGAGGGCAGGGGAAGGAGGGATCTCTTGGGCTTCCACCCTCCCTGCTGCTGCGTGTCCTGGCTCCGTCTCGAAGCCGGGAAGAGCGGCCGGAGCTCCGGCTCCCTTCTCTGGATGGGAGCGGGTGGTGGGGGCCGTTGGTGACGCTGCTTTTTTTGGGGTACGCGCTAGCACACAGCCTTCGCTTTTGGGGCACCGACCCTTAAAAGTCGTCCTTGGGGTGCGTAGCAGGGGGTGTCGTGCTGGTTTACCCCCGCTACAAGACAAAGGGGGGAATTTTGGTGCCGTTGGCCCGCGGCGAGGAGCTCACAGGCTTCGCCCTCCACCTCCACCAGCGACCCACGGAGCCGGGGGCGAGCTCTGGAGCCGGAGGAGAAGCCCAACAGCGAGGCCAAAAGCGTGTGCTGCTGCTCTCGGAGCCCGAGCCCTTTCCCTGAGCCGCCCGTTCCTACGGCGGAGCTGCTGCAGCCGGGGCAGAGTCTCTCGGGCTCCGCGGTGCCGCAGGACGCTGGCCTCGGCCCCAGCCTTTGATGCCGTTGCCCGTCTCCCTCTTCCACGGGGCTCGGCATCACAGCTGGCCGGGCTCCGGCTTCCCAGGAGCCCCCCGTCTCCAAAGACCTATTTAATTTTTCTCCTTCAAGGTGGTGTTAGCGACACCCAGAAGATGCTGCCGGCTGCCTTGGACGAGTGGGCTGCGTGTCCTTTCCACCGCTGACGTCAGCTTCTCTCCCTTAATTCCCCCTCTGGGACCGAAGCGAGCGCAGGCGCTGCCAGCTCCGATCAGCGTTAACAGCCTGCTCTCCCAGTGTGTGGCAGCGCTCCGCCGTGCCAATGTCACCCCCGACTCGCGCCGCCTTCCCTCGCCAAGCAGCCACGGGTGGTGGGAGAGCACTACCCTCTTCCAACACCCCGGCGAGGGCCCGCTGCCAGCAGAGAGTCCCCGTTTCTTGCACGTAGGTGTGCTGAGATGGCAGCTCGGCCCCTGTAGAAATGGCTGACTCCTTCTCCCTCGCTCTTTCTGCCTCTTTTTTTTTTTTTTTTTTTCCCCTTCTTCTTCTTCTTCCCTTTCCCTTTTTTCCCCTCCCTCCCTCCCTGCCTTTGCTGTTGCCTACGCGGTTGTGTGGGGAAGGCAAATCGGCTCCCGTGCTGCGGATGGCTTTATCTGTAACTCTTCCATCTGCTCACAGCAGCTCGCAAATAACCACGGGGTGCCAGAGGAATTATGGATTTGGAGCTCGAGTTTTCTGCAGCCTGGCAGGGCAACGGCTCCGCGCCGCCCTCGCCCGCTCCCGCAAAGGCCAGCGCCTGCACCTCGGAGAGTTTTAACGCGCCCGGGGCCAAATTTCCCCCTCCCCGTCGCCGTCTCCAGCCCGAGGCGAGTTAGTACAAAGCCTCGGGGGTCCTCCGTGAGGTGGGGACGGAGGGTGGTGCCACCGCCGCCTCCCATCCCTGCGCTCCGGCCGGGCAGCCAAGGGCTGGTGGCACGAAGCCGCTTTTTGCAGGAATAAAAGGGGAGGGTGCCAAAGACTGACCCGCTTCCCACCGCCCCGCTTCCCACCCTGCCCTTTGCTATCTCCCACCCGGAGCAGCGCTTCGGGACGGGCTCTCCTCCCTAAGAAACGCCATCCGATGCCTCTCCAGGACCACGGTTCCGATGGGGACGATGCTCCGCAGCCCGCGCCCCGCCGGGAAATGCCTCCCGCTGCCTTCGGCATTTGGTAAAACGCTTACAAGCGGGGCCGCGTTTTCTTCATTTCCTGCCTGCTCCCGCTTCCAAGGAAACAAAATTCCCCCAAGCCAGGGCTGAGGTTTCTCATTTAAACCTAACCCGGGCCAATAACCGGAGCTGCTCGGCCCTTCCCGGGGCCCGGCATTCCCAGCCCGACGTTCCCAGCCCGGCTGTCCGCCGTGGTGTGGGGCGGTGGGGGGGATGTCGGTGCTCGTGCTCCCCGTCGGGACGCACCCATCGTGGGCCCCCCAGTAAATCCCTGGGAGCAGAGAGCATCCCTGGGATGCGGCGTGGGCAGCTCTGGCCTCCCCCCCAGGCAGGTCAGTGGGGCTTGAGGGCCGTTTTGGGGCACCGCTGACCTCCCTCCATCCTCCACGCTGGCAAATCCCCCCTTTTTTTTTTTTGGCACCGGGGGGAGCGAGGGCTCTCGCCCGGCAGGAACCAGCTCTGCCTTTGCCATGGTTAACGCCAGCGGCTCGTGCCCGGTCTCCCCGCTCCCGGCAAGGTGGCAAAGGGCAGCCGCTTGGAGCCGGAGCCGATGCCGACGGGGCTGCCCATGGCGGAGAAAAGGAGCAAAACCTGCCCGGAGCCTTCCCCACGGGTTCGGAGGCATCTGCTGGAAGCCCCGGTGCTGGGATGGGAGGGGGAGGGCTGGGTCTGCCAGATGTGCGTGCACAGCTGGGGGGTGATGGCGTTCCTTTATCCCGCTCGCAGCCTCTTAACTCCGTATCTTTTAACCCCAAAACTCGGCTGTCGGTCTCCCCCTGAGCCTCTCCGGCACATGGGGGGCGTGGGGGTGGCAGCTCGGCACTCAGGCGCCTTCTCGGATGGATTTGGCTGGTTTTTATCATTCCTTTTTCTGCATCTTTCTCCACCAAAAAAAAAAAAAAAAGGGAGCGGGCTGGTTATCTCCCAGCTCGGTGCCGCCTGCTCCGTCCCTCCAAGGCCTGGAGCAGCCGGGAATGTCTCCGGACTCGCTGGCTGTGTGCTGGGAGAGCAGCCAGCCCCACAGCGGCATCGGGGTCCTGGATTCCTCCAGCCCCACAGCGGCATCGGGGTCCTGGATTCCTCCAGCCCCACGGCAGTGTCAGGGTCCCAGATTCCTCCAGCCCCACGTTCAGCCTCGGCTTCCCTCATCCATCCCGGCAGGAGGGAATCGGGCACAGGTAGGAGCCAAAGGGTGAGTTTTCCAGCCGGGAAGCGGCACGTGGGGCAACAACACACTGAGCCACGGCCACCGTGGTGTCTGGTGGCAGCAGGGGACGGGGCTGCGAGGGGTGACATCCTCGGGGGACCCATAGTGGTGGGTACAAGGGCTCCCGAATTCCCGGCGGGGGTGGGGAAAAAAGGGATCGGCAGCCCCTTGGCTTGACGTGGTGCCACGTGGCTGCGTCCTGGTGGGCTTTTGACGCCGGGCTGTCACTGCGGGCTCACCCCCAGCTCCGGAACGCTGTGATTGCCTGTGCCCCCCCCACCCCCCCAGGATGAATTTGGGGACACCACCGGCTTCGGCACAACCCTGCCGGGAGCTGCAGCCCTCTGCCCGCCCCACCGTCGGCCAGGGTTGGGGGGAGCCCGGGGTGGGGGCCCAGCAGACCTGCGTGATGCTGCCTTTACGCCACCTGCTTACACCCCCCCGGGGTGTCCCCCTGTCCCCAGGGGAGGTGACAGGGACCCCCGGGAGCAAGAGGGACGGGCCGGGATTGCTCGGAGAAGCGGAGGAGCTGGGGCTGCACCCTCTGAAGACATCACCAGGGGAAGCGCAAGGGGGAGAAAAGCCATTTAAGCCGCCGCACGATGTTGACGTAAGAACAACCAGGTCTAAAACTGCCCCGTGAATAAAACGGGGCTGGGAATTACGGGATTTTTCACTGCCGGGGCTTGGGAATTATCCCCTGGCTGAGGAATGGAGGGGCCTCAGCTCAGCCCCGGGCCACGACGGGCGTCTCCAACCCCTGAGCTTTGCTCCTTTCCCCTTGGCTTAACCTCGGTGGAGCCCCAAATTCCTCAACCCCCTCCCCAACGCTGATCCCAGCCCCTGGAAAGCAGAAGCCGTCGCGCCGGGGGTCCCTCGGCCCCCATCTCCTGCTGCCGTAACCCCTTCTCCAGCGCTCGGCTCGCTCCAGAAGCGGGAAGGAAGGAAATCTTTATTTTCTTTGCAATAAATAGCACCAACCCTCCGGGCTGCCACCAGGTCCCCGAGCCCAAGGTGAAGCCGAGCCTGGCGGGGGGCGGGGGGGGGGACGGGGGACGGGGACACGCATCTTGCACCCCAGCACCCAGCCGGGCTCCGGCTGCTCCTCAGCCCTGGGCTCTGCCACATCCCGGCGCGTCCGCGGATGCACAAATGCCTGTAAGAAACCTGCTGCTCCCCGAGGCGGGTGGGCAGGGGCGCAGGGGGTGTTGGGGGGGGGGGGTGTTGGGGGGGGGAGAAGCCAGGGTGGGGGCTTTCTCGGGGCGCAGAGCCCTGCTCCCGGAGGGGACGAGCTGCCCTAATTAGCTTTGCTGTCATTAACCCTGCTTTCCCTGCGTGTGCAAAGAGCGAGGGGGGGGCAGCAATGACGGGCATCCCAGATGAGGATGAGGAGGATGAGGATGGCCATGGCCATGGGTGCTGCTCCCCGGGGCTGGCTCCTGCTAACAGGATGTGATGGGGGGCGGGGGGGGGGGGTGGGGGGTGGGGGTGGAAAGAGCTGTCAGTTGGGATTTCTTAGCTGGATGCAGGGAAACGGAGCCCTGCCTGGACTGGGGGGCGACGGTGCGGGGGGCCTCGACCCGCTCCCCGCCATGGGAGATGCCATCCCCTCCCCTCCCCACCATCAAACAGCCCCACCTCGTACCGCAAATTACTTTTATTCCCTCCCTCCCACGGTTGTAAACAAGAAGCAGCCCCCCCTCAAACCCCCCCCCCCCCCGCAGCACCCCACCGAGGGCTCCCCTTCCCAAAGGGGCCTCTCCACATCCATCTCCACCCCCAAAAAATGTGCAAATGCAATCCCAGTGCAAAGAAAGGCTTTGGCGGTGGCGGTGGGGGGGGGGGGGGGGGCAGCTTTGGGTGCCATGGGAGGAGGGGGGGGGGGGCGCAGCACCCCGGGGGTCCCCGATGCTGCTGGGTTTGGGGGTGCGGAGCCTCCGGCAGCACCCTCTGCCCGAAGGCAGCGAGCGCTAGAGGGCAGCAAGTCCCAGGGCTGGGCCGGCGTGAAAATCCTATTAAATAATAATTAAAAAAAATAATAAATAAAGGGATGGACGGCTGGGAGAAGGCGGGGGGGGGTGGGGGGGGGGTGGTTTGAGTCCCTCCTCCTCCTCCGGCAAACGAGTCTCTCCCCCCCCCCCCCCCCCCCGCTCCCTTCCTTCCCCAAACGTACGAAATATATTTTTAACAATCTGAGGTAAATAACGAGGCTGTAAAAAAAAAAAATAAGCGGGGGGGGGAGCGAACATTCCAGGTGTCGCCCACCCCACCCCACCCCACCCCCCACCCCCCCGCTTAAAAAAATAAAGCATCCTAAATAGTTTTAAAGAAAAGATGAGGCTCTCCCTCCCCCCGCCCCCGTGTGCGTACACGCGTAAATATAGATTATATTATGGATAAAAAATATGTTTTTCTCTCCTGTAAATTCAAAAAGTGGAAAAATAGAGGAAGGGGGGGGTGGGGGGCGTTGTGCCTAAAAGGATGGGTCTGGGAAGAGCAGCTTGATTCCGAGAGCTCCTGTGACGGGTCTTCATTCCCATCTTTGGGAATGAAAAAAAAAAAAAAAAAGAAAAAAAAAAAAAAAGGAAAACCCCCCAGCCGCGATCGGTAAGTGAAAGGTGCAGAGAGGCTGGGGGGGGACGGGGGGACGGACACGTGTCAGACGTCACTGGGGGAGCGGGAGCGGAAAGGCATGGTGGAGGAGAAGCAGCCGCAGCACACGGTCCACAGCACCTTCTGGATCTCCTGGTTCCTGAAGGCGTAAATGACGGGGTTGATCATGGAGTTGTAGGTGGCGGGGAGGAGGGTGACGTAGGTGTAGAGCGCCGGGGAGCTGGAGTCCCCCAGCAGGCAGTAAATGGCGAAGGGCAGCCAGCAGGACGCGAAGGTGCCCAGGATGACGGCCAAGGTGGCGATGCCTTTTCGGGTGGTGACGTAGTGGGAACTGGCCAGGAAATGTCTCTGGACGGCGATCTGGTGGGCGTGCCGGCAAACGATCTTACAGATCTGCACGTAGAGCTGGAGCATCACGGCGAAGACCATGAAGAAGGAGACGGAGAGGATGATGAGGTGGTTCTTGGTCAGGGGCTTGACGATGCTGCAGGTGGAGGGCTCCTTCAGGCAGTTCCAGCCCACGACGGGCAGGAGCCCGTAGCAGATGGAGGCTCCCCAGGTGAGGATCAACATGATGTAAGTCCTGGTGACCGTCCTCTCCGAGTAGTAGGTCAGGGCGTTGTAGAGGGACAGGTAGCGGTCGATGGTGATGGTCAACAAGCTGCTGACGCTGGCTGTGAAGGAGGTGACCAGGAGCCCCACCGTGACCAGGCTGACGGCCTCCGACGGGATGAAGTAGACAAAGGCGAAATGCAGGATCAACCCCAAACCTGCCAGAAGGTCGGCCGTGGCCAAACTACCGATGAGGAGAAACATCGGAGCCCGGAAAGCCGGGGTGTAGAAGATGACCACCACCACGATGGCGTTCTCGCAGGAGATGATGGTCCCAGAGATGCAGAGGATGACGTCCCAGGGGTTCAAGGCCAGGGGTTGCACCACCGACTCCAGGTCCAAGGAGCTGCCGCTGCCGTTCCTGGCCGCGAACCAGCCTGGCTGACCCTCGCTGGAGTTGGGGGGCCCTTCTTCCATCATGCTGCCGGAGCCGAAAGCAAGAGCAGCCCCCTCAGCACCCGCTGCCCGCGGCGGGGACCCACCCGCACCCTGTCCCTGTGCCCCCCAGCCCCAGGGACAGCCCTGCCTCCCCCCAAAAGTTGTCTCCGGGAGCGGGGGGCAGAGCGGGGTGTGTTGGGGGGGTGGGAGGGGTCGCTTGCTGTTTGCTCCTAAGGGATTTTTCTGGACAAGGTGGTTTGGGTTTAATTCTTTTCCAAGCAAAGAAAAATAAATATATGAATAGAAGGGGGGGGGGGCGGAAACCTCAGCCCGCCCCTGCCTGCATTAGCTGCGGGGGGGGAGGTTGTGCATTGCACGATTTTGGTGGATAAATAGAGGGGAGCAGAACCGGCCCCCCCACCCCCAGGTCTTCGGGGGTCCCAAGCAGCAGGTGAAGGGGGCGGCCCCGCTTAGCGGAGACCGGGAACCGTGGGGGTGGGAAAGGAGGCCCGTGTCCCCCCCGCCTCCGTCCCCATCATGCGCCCCCCAACTGGGGGAATCCCCGCATACCTTGGGGGTCTGCCCCTCTCCGGGGCACCCGGGCAGGCAGCACAGCCCCTCGGCCCCCTTTCCCTTTGCCCAAGCGGGCTCACACCCCCTCCCGGTGCCCTCCTCCCGGTGCCCGTGTCTCCCCCCCGTCCCCCCCCGATGCCGGTGACCGCCCCCCCCCGGTACCCAGCACTCACCTGCCGGGATGCTCGGCCCGGGCTGGGGGCCCGCTGCCATGGGCGCCGCCGAGTTATAGTGACCGAGCCCCGCCGGGGGGGGGGGGGGGGGGGGGGGGAATTTGGTGTGTGTGGGGGTGACTCACCGCCAGCCCCCCCGCCCCCCCCCCCCCCCCTCACTCCCGCTCCCCCCCCAGCCCCATTCGCCCCGCTGTGACGTCAATGGCGCGCCGGAGCCAATCAGCGCCCCGCGAGGCGCGCGCGCCGCATAGTAATCACGCCGGGGATGGAGCAGCCCATTCATAAAAAACAGCCCCCCCCCCACGCCTCGGCCCACGCCCGCTCGCCTCCACCCGCCCCCACCCCCCCCCCCCACGCCCACGCCGCCCCCGGGACCCCCTCCCCGGCCCGGGTCCCCCCGCCACGTCCTTTCAAAGCCTTTGCAGGGCCGTGCTGCAGAGGAGGGGGGGCGCCGGCTTTCCCTTCCACCACCACCATTGCAGAGGTTTGGGGGCTCCGCTTTGCACGCTGAGCGTGGGGTGCGGAGGGGGCGGCCCTGGGGGGAGAGGGATGGGGGGGGGGGGGGGGCGACGAAGCCAGCTCCTCCCCCGCACAACCGGGGGTGCGCAGCGCCCCCCTCCCCCCCCCCCCATCCTCCGCTTCCCCGCGTGGTTCTTAATAATTCATCACCGGGAGAACCGGGAAGGCCTGGAGGGTGGGGGGGGCTGCGGGAAGGGTGGTTGGCAGGAAACCTTCCTCCCCGGGGGAGGAGGAGGAGGACGCGTGAAGCGCCCCCCCCCCCCGCCCCGGGACTCTCCCCCCTTGCCCCGGTTCTTCCTTTCAAGCCTTCCCCGGCAACCGACGGGGCGGGGGGTTATGGGGGTGTTGGTCATTCCTGGCCTCGCTGCTAAAGCGTGGGGGGGGGCGCGGCGGTCCTAGAGGGGCTCCCGACCCCCCCGGGGTCCTCGCCAGAGCCCCGGTCGCCCCTTCGGTAGCCCGGCCCGGCCCGGCCCGGCCCGGCCCGGCGGGAGCTGTCCGCGGTGCTGAACGGTGGTGGCGGGGGGGAACGACAGGGACCGGCGGGGGGATCCGCCGTAGCCCCCCGGGAGAGCGGCCGTGACCCAGGGAGGGGGCCTAGGTGGGGTTGAAGGGGGGTTAGTGAGGGGGTTGGAGGGTTTCTGGGGGGTGTGAGTGTGCAGGGCGCGTTGGGGGTGCGGGGAGAGTGTGCAGCTCACGGGATGGGTGTGCCGTGAGTGCAGGGTGTGCAGTGTGTGCAGGGAGAGTAGGGTGTGTGGGGTGTGCAATGTCTGCAGTGAGTGCAGGGTGTGCAGTGAGTAAAGAGAGTTCAGGGTGTGCAGGTTGGGCAGGGTGTGCAGTGAGTGCAGTGTGTGCAGCGTGCAGGGAGTGCAATGTGTGCAGGGTGTGCAGGGAGAATAGAGTGTGCGGGGTGTGCAGTGAATAGAGTGCAGGGTGTGCAGTGTGCGGGGAGTGCAGGATGGGCAGGGTGTGCAGTGGGTGCAGTGCACAGACAGCGTGCAGTGCTCACAGTGCACAGCATGTGCAGTGTGGAGGGCGTGCAGTCACAGGCAATGCGTGCAGGGTGTGCAGTGCGCGCAGTGAGTAAGGGATGTGCAGCGTGGGCAGTGAGTACATCGTGTGCAGTGAGTACAGGGTGTGAAGGGTGTGCAGTGTGTCGGATGTGCAGTGCTCAGGCAGCGCGTTGTGTGTGCAGCCCGCAGGGTATGCAGTGCCCACGCAATGTGCCGGGCGCAGGCAGCGTGTGCAGGGAGTGCAGGGCACGCACAGTGCGCAGTGTGTGCAGTGTAGAGGGCGTAGAGCGCACAGGCAGCGTGCAGTGAGTAAAGGGTACAGAGTGTGCGCAGCGAGCGCAGGGTGTGCAGTGCGCAGGCAGTGTGCAGTGTGTGCAGGTAGTGTGTGCAGCATGTGCAGGGTGTGCAGTGCGTGCAGTGCAGTGCGTACAGTGCGTGCAGGGTGTGCAGGGTGTGAAGTGCAGTGTGTGCAGGGTGTGCAGCGCAGGGTGTGCAGTGTGTGCAGCGTGTGAAGTGCAGTGTGTGCAGCGTGTGCAGCACAGTGTGTGCAGTGTGTGCAGTGCGTGCAGTGTGTCCAGTGTGTGCAGTGCAGTGTGTGCAGTGCGTGCAGGGTGTGCAGCGTGTGTAGGGTGTGCAGTGCAGTGTGTGCAGCGTGTGCAGCGCATGCAGTGTGTGCAGTGCAGTGTGTGCAGTGCGTGCAGTGCAGCGTGTCCCGCGGAGCAGTGCGTACCGGGGGTGCAGTTCCCGGCGCCCCGGAGCGCCCCCCGCGACCGGGCCATCCCCACCTTTCCTACAGCAGCGTGCAGGCGGCGGGGGGGGGGGTGGGTGGGATGCACCCCCGGATCGGGCCCCCCCCCCCCCCCCCCAACCAGGGGCCATGCCCCCCCCCGAGGCGGGGCGGGACGAGGCGGGGCCGCCCCTGCCCGCCCCCCTCCGCCGCCGGGGCCGCCTCCCGCGGGCGCGCATGTCCCCGCCGCTCCGCTCCGTTCTCCCGGGAGTTCCGCGGCGTCGCAGCCGACACCTCCCGCCGGGACCGGGCCGAGCCGAGCCTGGCTAAACCGAGCCGTACCGGGCCGGGCCATGGCCCCGCCGTGCGCCGGGGCGTTGCGCTGCGCGCTCCTCTGCGCGCTCCTCTGCGCGCAAGGGCCCGCTCCCACCCGCGCAGGTACGGCCCGGGGCGGGGGGGGGCGCGGGGGGAGACCCGGGGATGGGAGGCGAGGAGAGTTTGAAGCTTTGGGGCAGCTGAACTTTTTGGGCTTTGGGGTTGGTTTGTTTTTTTCCGAGGGTTCCCCTCGCCCCCCGCGGGACCCCCTCGCCTCTGGTGGGACGGGGAGAGCCCCGTTCCCTCGGTTGGCCCCGGTTGGGAGGGAGAGAGGCTCCATCTCCTGCTCCCAGACGGGGGGGCTGGGACCCCCAGGGCCAGGAGGGGTGAGCTGGGACGTTGCAGGCCAAGCGGGGTGCAGGGTCCGGCCTCCTCTCGGGAGAGCGGGGGGATCTCGTGGCGGTTTCCCTGGCGGGGGGGCGGGGAGGAGCCGTCACCCTCCTTCCCGGGGTGCCTGCAACTCCGGGCATCAATTATGCAAACCCCAGCCTTGCTTCTGCTCCCCTTTTCCCATCCCCCCCCCCCGGCCGCTCCCGGGACACATTTCCACCCTGACTTGTCCCACCGGGACCCACGCGTGTTCCCAGAGCACCCATCGGGATGGGGCTGCCCTCAGCCGGCCCCGCTGCTCTCCCCCCCCCCCCCCCGGCTTTATTTTTCTCTCCCTCCCCACACCTGACGGCAGGAGCGGGAGTTGACAACGTTGGGCTCAAACGTCTGTTCCTGTGCCTGCCGCGATAAAAATAACTTAAATTATAAACCTGCCTGAAACCCTTGCGAACAAAGTCCTACTTTCCCATTGGTTCCCGGCAGGTCTCTAAATGCTGGAGTGGCGGGGGGGGGGGAGGGGGGGGCCGGCGGCGTGCCCACCACGCCGTAGCCATGGCAATGGGTCCGCAGCATCCCACTTGGTGACTCTACGCCACCAGTTGCCCCCTTTGCTTTTGCTTTTGCTGGGGGTGGGGGCGCATTGGGAGAAGGAAGGGGCCTCTGGATTCAGGCAGGCATGGCCCGGGAAGCCAGGAAGACCCTAAAAGCTGGGGGGGGGATGTGGGGGGGATGTGGGGGGGGGGGCGCTGGAGCTGCCCACCCCAAAGGGAGGTGGTGTGGGGGGGAGCCCTCTGCAAAGCGCTGCCGCCGGGGATGGGGCGCAGCTGCTGCGGCAAAGCCACACACGAGGCCGGGTCGGTCCCTGCGTGACAGAGACCCCCGGGGGGAGCCGGCCCCCCCCCCCCATCCCCCTACTACAAGCCCTTGGGGGGGTTATTTGTCCCCCGAGAGCCTGGAAGCGTGTCCAGGGTGGGGAATGGCTCCCGGCTCCTTCCCGGGATGGTGCAAACGTGGGCGTGGGACGCGGCGAGGTGCAGGGCCCGGGCCACGGCTCCCCATTGCAGCCTCCCTCGCTGACAGTCATCGCTGTAAATTAATGATGAGCGGGGGGGGGGGGGACGGGGGGGGGGGAAGAGCTCATGGCAGAGCAGCTCCGCGAACGCCCAAGTGACTCACTGCCATTGCTGGGGCGATGGGGAGGGGGGGGTCCTGTGGGACGGTCTGGGGGGGAAAGAGGGGCGATGCTGCTCAGGGAACCCCAACACCACGGGCTGCTGCTGCTGCCTCCGCGCTTCTAGACCCCCACCAAAAGCTCCGGGGCTGGGAGAGGGGGGATCTTGCCCTGCGCTGCGTCCCGCCGTGGCTGCGGGCGATGGGGTCAGCCCTGCGCGTCCCGGGGTGGTTGTGGGGTGCGGGATGTCCCCTCCCCGGAGAGTTGGTGACGCTACAAACACACCTGCAGCCTGCCGGGACGGGTCTGGGAGTGGGTTTGGTGCTGCAAGAGGTGCCTTCGTTCCCTCCCGCTGCATCGTGAGAAATCCCCCTCCATGGAGAAAGAGGGTCCAGCCCCGAGCCCGGCTGGTGGGGGGAGAGATGCCGGCCCGGACCTCACCCTTCTTCCTCCCATCCCGGATTTGGCAGGAGAGTGCGGCGAGCTGAGGTCCTGCGAGACATGCACGGCCGGCACCACCGCGCACAACGGCACCGGCTGCGTCTGGGTGGGCTGCGGGACCCCCGAGGAGCCAGGTGAGGGGGTCGGTGGGGCAGGGCCCAATCCGGAGGGGGCTCAGCCTCGTGAGGGGAGAGTGAGGGGCTCCCACGGCCCCCAGTGTTCACAGCCAAGGGTTATCCTGGGCCTCTGACCTCCCACCGGGCTTCCCCAGCTCCTGCCGCTGGGCTGGGGCCGTGCCGGGATGGTTCTGGCAGCTCAGCACCCTTGGGTGCCTGGTCCCGGCTGCTTTCCACGGTCAAGGTTCATCTCACCCGACCCATCCCGGGTGGAGGCAGGGGATCCGTGCCAGCCCAGCGGGCAGGGGTGTGGGATTTCGGCATGTTCTGGGCTTGGGGTAACGTTGGGAACCCCCCCTCCTCCCCCTCCATGGAGGTGCGGCTGGAGCAGCACCAGGCGATGGAGGTGGGATAAAGCCGGCTGGTTGGAAAGCCCTTTGTTTGGGGCTCTTCCCCGCGGGGGTGCGGATGCGAGCCCCAGCTTGCAGCCCCTCGGATGGATGCCCACCCCCCGGGAACGAGTCCTCGCCATCCCAAACCCTTGCACTGGGTGCTCCCACGGGCTGGTTTGCTGGGGTGGGGGGTGGAGGGGGGTGTCCCTTGGGAGAACCTGACTCCCTCTTCCCGCAGAGGCAGGGAGCTGCGTGCCGAGAGGGGCGGCAGCGCGGGAGACCTGCGTGCTCTACAACACCAGCACCCTGTGTCGAGGTAACCCCCTTGTCCCCGTGAGAGCGGGTCCCCCCCAGACCCTGCGGCGCCCCCACACTCAGCAGCCTTCGGGATGGAGGTGCTGCCGCGGGTGCCGGGGCTGTGGGGATGAAATGCCACCCCTGGGACAGGGACACGGGGCCGGGGGTGCACGGCTGTGTCCCTTGACAACCCTTTTCCCCCCCGCTTCCCGCTGTCACTCCCTCCAGCGGCGCTGAAGTCCCCCACCGAAGAGCCTCCACGGTCCCATAGCAAGGAGCCGGTGACGCACTCCCCAAGTGAGCGGGTCTGGGGGGGGGCGGCGGGGAGGTGGTGGGATGGGGTGGGGGGTCCGGGTGCCCCAGGGGACAGTGGCCAGTGGGATGGGACAAGCCTCTTGGTTGCGTCAATGGAGCTTCAACCTTGGCTGTGCCCCAGGAGGTGCCAGAGCCATCCCCGAGGTCACAGCTCGGTCCCTTGTCCCCCGTCTCTGCCCCAAGCCATGCTGCTGCGGGCTGCAGTGGGGCTGGGGGGGTCACAGCACCCTGCAGCCCCCCCCCCCACCCAGGAACCAGCCCTGCTGCCATCCTTGCCAGGAAGAGCCGTCTCTGGCCGGGTTGGAACAGGGGCTGGGAGCGGAGAAGGAGCCTCTTCCAGGAAGCGGGAACTGGAGAGCATCGGGCTAATTACGGCACGTAACCGGAGCCCGGAGCCCTCTGAATTATTGATCCCACTGGGATCCTTTCACCGCTGGCTCCTCTCCCGCGCGGTGCCGGCTGCTCCGGCATGGGAAGGGGCCGACCCCATCCCTGCATCCGCGTCTCCATGGGGAAATCCCAGCCCCGTGCAGATGCTGGGGTCCGTGCGGACCCCAAACCCCCTCTCCTTGGTGTGGGCACCAGTACTCCAGGGATGCCTACAGCACCCGTAACCCCCCCTATCCTGCTTTTCCCTGCCGTTAGAGACCACCACCACCACCAGCGCCCCGTTGACGGGCAGCCCCGAATTTCACCCTCCCGGCTTCGACACGGCCAGCTTCATCGGCGGCATCGTGCTGGTGCTGAGCGTCCAAGCCGTCGTCTTCTTCATCATCAAGTTCATTAAGTCGAAGGACAGCACCTACCAAACACTGTAAGGCTCCCGTGCTGCCCCCACCCCACGCCCCAGCTGGGATGGAGAAGGGGGGTGTGTGTGTGTGTGGGGGGGACGACACCCGCACGGGCTCGTGCCACCAAGGCCACCCTGGAGGCCAAAAATGGGGGTCAGCCCCTGGTGCGTGGGGCTCCGTGGCCCGTCTTGGCCGTGTCCTGTCTCGCAGCTGAGTGTTGTCGCCCTTGTCTGTTTGTGCCGGTCCATCGTCACCCGGCGGGGGGGCGGGGGGGGGGCATTTGGGAGATGGAGGGGGCTCGTCCTCCCCTGTGTGTCCCCTCGCTGGCCAGCTGTCACCTCCTCTGTCTGTTGCTGCCCATCCGGATCCTGGCTCCCAGCCCAAGGCGGGGGGGACGCGGGGTCCCCAAATCCATCCCCCTGAGCTGAGCCAAGGGGGGTGGGGGGGCCCGTTGCTCTTCTCCCCCCTCGCCTGGTGCCGTGGGGCTCGCCGTGTCTAACGCTGGGGGGGGGGGCCGTGCCCCGTCTCTCTTTCCTTGCACGCTGCCAGAGAGGACAACCAGTAGGTGCTGGGTGCTGGCGGCGATGGGGGGGGGGGCTGCCCCTCTGCACCCCCAGAGCTTCACCCTTCCCTCGCCCCCTCCCCGTCGCCGGGGGCGGGGGGGGTGGATGGTGTGGTCCCTCTCTCCTGGTTTGCACGAAGGGGGCGTCCCGGCTGGTTTGCGGTTTTCCTGGGAGTCTTTAGCGATGGAAGGGAAGGGGGTGTCCCCCCTTCCCCCCCCCCCCCCCCCCCCGCCTTTCCATGCACGGAGCCCCCCCGGGCGGGATGCACCGATGCACGGCCCCTTGGCACGGCCGTGCCACCCACATGAGTGTCCCCGGCCCCCCCCCGGCCCCATGGCGGTAGGGTGCAAACCCCCCCCCACCCCAACCCCTTCCCCCTGAGCACCCTCGGCAGGACGGGAGCTGCGGGGCCCAGTTTGGCCCCAGTTAGAGAGCACCCAGCAGTCCCCCTCCCCACCCTGGGCACCCCCTCATGCCCCCCCCACCCCCCCCCAACCCATTGCCTCCCCACAGCCTTGGCGCTCGCCGGGGGGGGGGGGTTTGGGGAGGGTGCTGGGGGGCTTCTCTTTCCCCGGCGGGCTCTCAGGTGCTTTTCCCTTCAGCGTTTTGGCTGGAGCCCCCAGCCCCCTGCTCTGACCCCCCCGCCCCAGCTGCTCCCCCCCCACACCAGCCCCTCTGTGCCTGCCGGAGGAGCAGAGCCAGGGCCTTGCTGTGTGCTTTTGCTGTGCCTTTGTGCTGCTGGGGGGGGGGGGGGGGGGGGGGGGGCTGTGGGGGTCCCCAGCCCCCCCTCCAACCTTTCTGTGTGTTGTTTTGGGGAGGGGGGGGGGGGGGGGTGCGTGCTGTGTGTCGTGAGCTGAGACTTGTAGCTCGGGTGTCCCCAATTAAACTCTGCGAGGTGGTGTCTGTCTCGTGTCCGGGGGTGGAGGGGGGGGGGGTTCATGTAGCTGGGGTGGGAATGCGGGGGGGGCATCCAGAAAGCCTGTGCCCCCCCTATCCCTCCCCTGCGGGAGCTCCCTCATAATTCCCAGGCGTGGGAATGCCAACCCTTCCCCATGGCATTGCCACCCACATGGGTGCAGCGGGGTGGGCACTGGGACACACACCACACCACACCCCCCCCCCCGCCATCCCGTCCTCCCTGGGGGCTGTGGGGGGGCTGGACCCCTCCCCCCCCCCCCAGGGCAAAGCCACCCGGGCCCTTTTTGCTACTGGCTCTTCTCTGTCCTCTGCACCAGGATCTGAGGCCACCGCACGCCCCGGGGCTGGGGAGATGCTGCCCTCGTGTCCCCCCCCCAGGGAAGGCAGAGAAGAGGCCAGCGCTGCCGGCATCCCTGCCTGCTGCCGGACTGTGTCCCCCCCCGCCCCCCGCCCCCGGCTGCAGGACCCCTGCCCACACCACAACTATGCAAAGGTGGCTCTGCCCCGGGGCTGCCCTCTCTGCCCCCGGGGGGACCAGGGTGGGACATGTCACCCGCCCCTGGCCCCAGCACCGCCGGGGATGCTCCGGGGGGGGTTCGCACCCAGTGTGGCCACAGTGGCACCCTCTGGCTGCTCCCCGGGCGGGGGCAGAGCAGGGTGGAGGGGACAAGTCGGGCATGGGGGTCCCATCCAGCCCTGAATGCCAGCCTTGGCCTCCCCGCTGCCATGCTCGCCAGGAGCCCGGGGGACACAGGGCATCAGGGACACGTGGCCGTGGCTGGCAGCGGGGTGGCCCTTTGCTGGCCAAGCCCCCAGCCCCACCCTGGGCCGAGCCTGCGCCAGCGCAGGGGCGACAGAGACCCAATAAAGGATTTTCCTTCTATTTCTGGTGTCCGTGTCGTTGTCACCTGTCACCCGTCACCCCCCCAGAGCCCCAGCGACGGGCGCTGCCCCGGGGAGATTTTTTTGGTTGCAAACCCCGTACCCGCAGCTGGGGACGTGGCTGCGTCCTGCCCACGGGTTGGTGTTGGCGGGTGCCTCAAATGAACCCAGTCCTCCCAGTGGTCCGGGGAGGGGAACCAGTATGGGTATGGGAGGTGAACCAGTATGGGTATGGGAGGTGCCATGCTGGAGGATGGAGCGACTCCAGTCTTCCCAGTGGTCCGGGGAGGGGAACCAGTATGGGTATGGGAGGTGCCATGCTGGAGGATGGAGCGACTCCAGTCTTCCCAGTGGTCCGGGGAGGGGAACCAGTATGGGTATGGGAGGTGCCATGCTGGAGGATGGAGCGACTCCAGTCCTCCCAGTGACCAGGGGAGGGGAACCAGTATGGGTATGGGAGGTGCCATGCTGGAGGATGGAGCGACTCCAGTCTTCCCAGTGACCAGGAGAAGGGAATCAGTATGGGGAGAAGTGATGCCATGTTGGAGGATGGAGTGTCTCCAGTCCTCCCAGCAACGAGAGGAGGGGAACCAGTATGGGGAGGGGTGATGCCACGCTGGAGGATGAAGCAACAGGACGTCGTCCTCTCCTGCCCTGGGGATGTCACCCTGTGCTGTCCCCCTCCGTGGGGCACATCCCCTTGCCTGGCTGGGGGGGCTGTGTCAGGCAGGGGTGGCTGCGGGCTGAGGCTGGGGGAACTGGGGGAACTGCTGGGCTGGGCTTCCCAGCTGCAGAGACGAGCATGGCCAGGCTGAGCCGGGGCTCCGCGGCGGGGGAACCTCTGCGGCCGCATCCAGCTCCGCTAACGCTGGGCGCCCCGGGGATGGCGATGGGGAGGAGGGACGCCTTCCTCCCCAGGGTGGCAGAGGAGGAGGCCGGGCAGGGTGTGTGCCGCAGCCACCGCACCCCGGCTCTGCCTTCCCGGAGACGGCGGTGGGGGCTGAGCAGCAGGCCCGGGCAGGCAGGGCTCCGTGTCCCGACGTCCCCGGGCACCCGCTGTCCCCGCTCCTCCCTCCTGCCCCGGGCTGGCCCGGCCCTGCCGTGGGAACAAGGCTGGGATGGCTTGTCCGCCAGCGCGGTGGCTTCTCTGCCTGCGTGGTGGTTTGCCTATACAGTGGCTTCTCTGTCTGCACGGTGGCTTGTCTGTCTGTGCCGTGGCTTGTCTGCCTGCGCCGTGGCTTGCCTTTACAGTGGCTTCTCTGCCTGCATGGTGGCTTGTCTGCCGGTGTGGTGGCTTGCCTTTACAGTGGCTTGTCTGCCTGCATGGTGGCTTCTCTGCTTGCGTGGTGGCTTCTCTGCCTGCGTGGTGGCTTGTCTGTACACATGGTGGCTTCTCTGCCTGCATGGTGGCTTGCCCGTCTGTGCAGTGGCTTGCCTTTACTTGCCTGTCTGCCTGCACGGTGGCTTCTCTGTCTGCATGGTGGCTTCTCTGTCCGTCTGGTGGCTTCTCTGCCTGCCCGGCAGCCCCCCCAGGGCTCCGTGCCACCCTGTCCCCCGCATCCCACCCCGGACGGTGGCTTTCCCGGCAGGGACCGCTGCACCTCAGAGCCGCGGGTGCCAGCTCTGCCCGCCCGGCTCCCCCCTCCCCGGCCGTTTTGGGGCCGTTATTTCGGCTGCAACACGCGCAGGGAGGGGGAACCGGCCCCGGTGTTATATCCCCCCCCGCGGTGTCGTTCACCCCCCCACACACACACTTCCCCTTCCCCTCGCTCCCGTTTCGCAACCGGCCCTTTGCAACCGGTGCCCGTCGGGGGATCAGGATCCGGCCGGGGGGGGGTTCGTCCCGTCCCGGGGGGTGGGGGGGGGCGAATGAGGCGGGGTTGGGGGGGGGGGGAGGCGGTGCCGCCGTTGACTCACGGCCGGGACAGGCGGAAGCGGCGCCCGGTGCCCGGGGCGGGGCAGGGCGGAGCGGAGCCCGGTGCGGGGCGGCCCCGGTGCGGAGGAGCCCGGGAAGGAGCCCGGGGAGCGGGGCGGGCCCTCCTGGGGCGAGCCGGTCCGGTAGGGAGTTCTCCCGGTGGGGAAGGGGGCAGGTCGGTGCGGGGTCTCCCGGTGGGGAACGGGGCAGGCCGGCGCAGGGTATCCCGGTGGGAACGGAGCAGCCCAGTGCGGAGTATCCCGGGGGTAAACGGGTCAGGCCGGTGCGGAGTCTCTGGTGGGAACGGGACAGCCCGGTGTGAGCTCTCCCACTGGGACCCTGGCGGGGTCTCCCGATGGGGAACGGGTCATCCCGGTGAGGAACAGCCCGGTACAGGGTACAGGCTTCCCCAGGGGGGAATTAGGGCAGCCCGGTGCAGACCCCGGGGGCTCTCTCCTGGGGGGGAAAATAGGGCACCGTGGTGCGGGGCAGCCCGGTGCAAGGCAAGGGCTCTCCCGGTAAGGAACGGGGCAGCCCGGTGCAACGTAAAGGCTCGGTCGGTGCGAGCCCCCTGCCCCCCCGGTGGGTCTGGCTGCCCCAGCCATGGAGGTGCCGGGGACCCCCCTGGTCGCCGGGAGCTGCTGGCAGGACCCACTGGTGGTGGCGGGTACCACGGGCCGACCAGTGTGCGGGACGCGGGGACGGGCGAGCGGGCGGCGGGCGCTGAGCGTCGTTTTGGTGCTGGGCCGGGAGCCGGCCGCCTGCCCGGCGCTGCGCAGCCTGCGCGACGCCTGCCGCGACCTGCGGGCACGCCTGCACCCCCTGCCCTTCCACACCCTGGCGCTGGGCGACACCGCTACCCTCGACCGCTTCTACAACGCAGGTGAGGATGCGACCCGCTCCCTCGGCGTGGGGTTTCCATCACCACCCTCCTTTTCCTGCTATTCTACCGGCTTATCCCGGCTAGCCGGGAATATCTGGGCCAAGACTTTTCTCTAGCCGCTGCGCAACTCCCGGCGGTTCGCTGTTTGCTTTTCTGCCTTCCTCCTGTTTACTTTTCAGGTGGGTTGGACATTTCCCGGGATATCTTCCTCCCCGGCGTTAACACGGCGGGTGTGATTTCGGAAAGGGTGGTTTTTTTTGGTGGAGGGTTTCACCCTGTGCCTGGGGGGCAAGCGGGTGCCCCTCATTGTGGCCTCAGGTGCTGTGATGGCCGGGGCCACCCCCTCTCTTAGGGAATGAGACACCCCCCCCCGCCCTCCTCCCTGCCAAGCTGGGGGTGGCTGGTTCCCCCGCCCCATGAATTCGGGGTCTGGCGTCGCTCCGGTGAGCATCCCCGCTGTCCTGCCCGCAGACGTGGCCGTGGTGGAGCTGAGCGACTCCGTCTGCCAGCCCTCCCTCTTCTACCACCTGGGCGTCCGTGAGAGCTTCAACATGTCCCACAACGTCCTGCTCTGCTGCCAGGATGACCTGCCCCCCCTCCAGGCCCTGCAGGTCAGCGGGGACGGGGACACGGACACCCCAGCCCCTCGGGTGCTGCTTCTCCCAGGGTGGGAATAGCCTGGAGTATCCGTGTCGGCAGGAGGGGGGATCTCCATCCTTCCCCTGCGCTCGGCCGAGTTCCCACGGCCGCATCCTGCTCTGGCAGAGAATTCCCTGGATGGGATGAGGAGGTGGTGGCTGGGGACCCCGGTGAGCCCCGGAGCCGGGTGCTGGGTGCTCCCCTGGCCCCAGCTGGGCGGGAGTTTGGGAATGGGCGCTTTTCTGTGGGAAAAGCCAATTCCTTGGAAGCAAAACCCTCTGCACGGAAGGGGCTGGTGGGAGGGATTCTCGCTGCTCGGGGGCGGGGAAAATGTGGATGGGAGCACGTTCAAATCGTCCCCAGAGGTCACCCTGATCCAGGGAAGCACCCCATTTGGAGACCCCTTCCCTGTGCCGGGTTTGGAGGAGAAGCCGGCTGCGTTTGCAGCCCTGCCCGGGGTGGGGGGGGAGGGACGGGACACAAACATCACCCGTGTCCCTTGTCCCTTTCCTCACTGTCCCTGGCTGTTTTCCAGGTGACTCCGATCCCTGAGCCTGAAATCAGCTGATTTCTTTTGCCGGGGTGGGGGATGCTCGTTAAATTCCTCCTCCCTCCCTTTCTCTCCCTCCCCAGGAGGACATCTGCCAGAAGAACTCGGTGCGTCTCTTGTCTCCACGCTCGCTGCTGCGGTGCTGGGGGGTTTGAGCCCCTCTCTCCCCCCCAAGCAGCTTCTCCCCAGCCTCGGAGGGTGGACATTGCAGCCAGGGAGCGAGACCTCTCCCCAAATCTGAGATGATGCAGGGCGGGGGGTGTGTGTGTCACTTACCCAGAGCAATTGCCGGGAGCAGCAGCATGGAGAGGGGTACCTGGTTTTGAAAAGAACCAGGAGTGTTCACTCTGGAGCGTAATGACGGCAGTCGGAGATAAAGCTGGTTTGTCTTTCCCTGCTAATGAGTTATGGAAGGTGGTTCTATTAGCATGGCCTGGGCAGGCTTGGGGAGAGGAGACTGGTCCATGACACGAGTAGAGGGGTTCTCAGCTTGGCTGGCACAGCCGCTCACCCCTTCTCCCCTCCCTCAGGACCTCTGCAGCAGCTACACCTTCATCCCCTACGCCGTGACACCCCACAACAAGGTCGTCTGCTGCAACGCCGGGACCGTGAAATGCCTGACGGAGCTTTTCCAGCCCAGCTTCGAGCCAGAGGCCGCCTTCACCCCGCTGGCAGCCTGGCTCGTCCAGCTTCTGGAGGGGATCCCCACCAACTCCTGGTACTGCCGCCCCCACCTCCGGCTGCGGGTGAGCCCCCGTAGGCTGGCAGGGCTTGGCGGAGAATTGCCACCACCCCAAAAGCCCCACATCTCTGCCCCCCCCCTCCCCATCCCCAGCGGGTATTTTCGGGAGACGATCCGGCGGGATATCCGGAGGGCACGGGAGAGGTACCGAGGGGAGCAGCTAAGCCGGGAGCTGGCCCGTATCCAGCAGCGCCTGGACAGCATGGAGCTGCTCAGCCTGGACATCGTGGTGAACCTCCTCCTCTCCTACCGCGACGTGCAGGTGAAAGGATTGAAACATCCCGGGGACCGTGTCGGCATCCCGGGGGCCGGGGCGGGGGGTGGCGGGGGTGGGGATGCTCCGCAGCCTGTCCTTGCTCGGTGGAGCTTGCACCCCTGGTCCGGGCAGAGCATCACCCCACGGAGCCGGGGGACGGGCGGCCTGGGGGCCACCGGCTCAGCCCCGCCGTCGTCCCCGCAGGATTACGATGCCATCATCTCGCTGGTGGAGACCCTCCAGGCACTGCCCACCTGCGCCGTGGCCGAGCAGCACAACGTCCGCTTCCACTACGCCTTCGCCCTCAGCCGGTGAGCGGTGGCGGGGAGCGGGGTGAGACGCGCACCCCCCGGTATCCCGATGGCACGGAGCAAAGGGGGGGGGGATCGGGGGAGCGAGGGGCCGTGCCGGTGGTGCTGGTCACCGAGCGCCGGCGGCGTGTGCGCAGGCGTAACGGTGTCGGGGACCGGGAGAAGGCCCTGTCGGTGCTGCTGCCGGTGGCGGAGCGCGGGGAGGGGGCTGCCCCCGACCTCCTCTGCTTGTGCGGCCGCGTCTACAAGGACATGTTCATCGACTCCGGCTTCACCCACACCGAGACGAGGGACCGGGCTTTCTACTGGTGAGGCTGGGGATGGGGCTGGGAGCCACCCGCCTGCCCGTCTCCCCATCCGGGGGGTTTTGAAGGGGGCTCTGGGGGGATCTCCGGGCGGCCCAGCCCCACATTCAACCCCCCCCCCCAGCAGCAATGCTGAGGCAGAGGATGCTAATTCCTGCTGGGCTTTTGTATTTTGACTTCTTTTCTGGGTTTTTCTGGTTTGGGAGTGCTTCCCCATCACGGGGGGCAGCTCCAGGACACCGACGCAGCCGTGTTTTGGCTGGGGGGGGGGTGGGGGGTGGGGGGTGGCAGAGGCCGTGCCCTCCACCCGGCATCTCTGCCCAGGTACAGCAAAGCCTTCGAGGTGGAGCCGAGCCTCCACGCGGGCATCAACGCCGCCGTCCTCCTCATGGCCGCTGGGCACCGGTTGGAAACCTCCGCGCAGCTGCAGCAAATCGGTGGGTGCCCACCCCGCAGGTCGGGGACAAGGACCCACCGGGGAGGGGGGACCAGGTGCCGGGGGTCCGTTGGCATCGGGGCACCCCCGGAACGGCCGTGGCCGGGTGCGGGGTTGGCGACAGAGGGGTGATGGGGTCTGGCTCCCGCATCCAGGGGTGAAGCTGAGCTGCCTGCAGGGTCGCAAGGGCAGCCTGGAGGAGCTGCACTACTACTGGGATGTGGGATTTTGCCTGGGAGCTGGCATCCTGGCCAACGACCTCAGCAAAGTCATCCAAGCCTCCGAGAAACTCTACAAGCTCAACGCGCCGGGCTGGTATGGCACGGAACGGCACGGCATGGCACGGCACGGCGTGTGCCCACCTGGGCAAACCTCTGGGTCTCCAAATCCCTGGTGGCTGTGCCCAGGAGGGGGTTTGGGGGGGGTTTAGGAGATGCTGGGGACATCTCTCTCTCTCTCTCCTCTCTTGTCCCTCACGTCCCCGCAGGTACCTGGTCTCGGTCATGGAGACCTTCCTGCTCTACAAACACTTCCAGAGGAGCCCGCAGGTCCCCTCGTCCCGGCAGGAGCTGGCTGATTTCTGGCTGGGCTTCCTCCTCGAGGCGTGCCAGCCCTTCGCCGCCGCGCCACACTGCCCGGTGAGGGGCCACACGGAGCCCACCCCCCCCACACAGCCTAGCCCCCCCCACCCACACCCCCAGAACCTCCCTGGGGACCACCCGGTCATCCGGGCTCACCGGGGTGATGGGGAGGCACCCAGCAGCCCAGCGGTGCCGACCCAGGTGGGAGGATGGGGGCGCAGGGATGCGGCAGGGGACCCGGTGGGTGCAGGGGGCTCATTCCACAGCTCCCCCCCCCCCCCCCCCCCCCCCAGGTCCTGGTCCTGGAGCTCAGCAAGGTCCTGCGGCCGGCTCGGTTGGCACTGCGCAGCGGCACGGAGGATCCCACCCTGACACTCGCCCTCGTCTGCCCCACGGAGGAGGTAGGGATGGGGCTGGGGGGGCTGGGGGGGGGGGGGTTCCCCACTGAACCCCTCCTCACCTGCCCCTTCTCCTGCAGAAAGCAGCATCAAGCTGGACCTTCGCGGCCACGGCCATCCGAGGCGTCAGGTGAGCATGTCCCCCGTCCCCTCGCCGGCAGGACCGAGGATGCCCCCCGCCATGGGCCTGCAGCCCCTCCACCCGCCCCATGGGCAGCATCAGCCCCACCGCTGATGGGGCGGGGGGGTCCTCTCCCTCCAGCATCTGCAAACGCGACGAACGCGGCTGCTTCCTCTACGTGGTGCAGGCGGAGGAGGATTTCCAGCTCTACTTCCCCTCCCAGCAGCACTGCCAGTGGTGAGCCGGGGGGGGGGGGTTTGGGGGGCACGGGGAGCCCCACATTGCTGGTGGGGGCACGGGGGACCCCCAGTCACTGCCCTGGTGAGCGGGGAGGGATGGGAGCATGCAATTGTGCAATTTCTTCCCTATCTTAATTTTTTTTGGGGGGGTGTCCTAGGGACCCAACCCCTGCAGCTGGGTCATGCCACTGGTGGGGGACAGACTGGGATGGGGACCACAAAGCCCCTGTGTGGCGGGGGGTCGGTGGCCGTGTCCCCAGCGTCCTCACGGAGGGGGGGGCTCGGGACCGTCGCCTTCCCACCGGCAGGTTCTGCGACCAGATCCAGTCCCTCCTGGCCGAGCAGGCGGCGGGCGGCGAGGAGGTGCCCAGCCCCACGCAGCCCGTCCTGGAGGTGAGATGGGGACACGGGGTGGGGGGGGGATGACACGACGGACCCACGGGGCACCGGGTGGCGCAGGCTGGCACCCCGCATCTCTGCCCACAGTACAGCTACGAGTACTCGGAGGCGGGCGAGCGGGTGGTCCTGGGCAGGGGGACATTCGGGGTCGTCTACGCCGGGCGCTGCCGCAGCAACCAAGTGCGCATCGCTATCAAGGAGATCCCGGAGCGGGACAGCCGGTGGGTGCCATGACGGGGGGGGGGCGGGGAGGGGGGGAGTGGTGGTCCCCGGGGAGCCTGGGCACCCCCTCCCCACCCCGTCCCGCTGCGCAGGTTCTCGCAGCCCTTGCACGAGGAGATCGCCTTGCACAAGCACCTGCGGCACAGGAACATCGTGCGGTACCTGGGCTCCATCAGCCAGGATGGCTTCATCAAGATCTTCATGGAGGAGGTGCCGGGAGGTGGGCGGCGCTGGGGATGGGATTTAGGGGCCAAATGGGGGGCAACGTGGCCATACGTAGGGTCTAAATTGGGGGTGCTGCCCCTCTCCGTGCCCCCCCCCCCCCCCCTTCCAGGCAGCCTCTCGTCCCTGCTGCGCTCCAAGTGGGGACCGCTGAAGGACAACGAACCCACCATCACCTTCTACACCCGCCAGATCCTCGCCGGGCTCAGCTACCTCCATGATAACCACATCGTGCACCGCGACATCAAGGTGAGGGGGTGGGGGGGGGGCATCACCCCTCCTGGGGGGCACGAGGCCTGACCATCTCAAAGGTCCTTGGGCAGCCGGGAGCTGCCCCTCCATGCCCAAAGCCCCTGGGGCGATGCCCGATGGTGATCCTCGAGCTCCAGGAGCTTTAAGTGGCTTGATTTTATTTTTGGGGCGCCCTTCTCGCGCCAGGGAGACAACGTCCTCATCAACACGTACAGTGGGGTGCTGAAGATCTCCGACTTCGGTACCTCCAAGAGGCTGGCGGGCATCAGCCCCAGCGCCGAGACCTTCACGGGTAAAGCAGCCCCGGGGCTGGGGACCGCGTTCCCCCAAGGTGGGGACGGTGGGATGCCGAGGACCAGGAGGTGATGGGGTCTGCAGCCTTGTACCTGCCGCCGGGAGGAGGAGAACCCACTGGGGGGGCATGTTGGGTGATGGATACAGGCTCCTCTCATCCCCTCCTCATCCTCCCCCCCGCCCCCCCCCAGGCACCCTGCAGTACATGGCCCCAGAAATCATCGACCAGGGGCCGTGGGGCTATGGGAAGCCGGCAGATATCTGGTCCTTGGGCTGCACCGTCATCGAGATGGCCACGGGCAAACCCCCCTTCTACGAGCTGGGTAGCCCCCAGGCTGCCTTGTTCAAGGTACCCAGGGGGTTGGGGAGGGGATGGGGTGTGGGGGGTGTTCCCCAGCCTTGAAATTACCCCCCACACCACCCCCCCGCCCCGGCCCCGGGGTGGCCGGTCCCTTTGCAGCCTCCCCTCCCTCCAGGTGGGGATGTTCAAGATGCACCCGGAGGTGCCCGAATCCATGTCGGATAAAGCCAAGAGGTTCCTCCTGCGCTGCTTCCAGGCCGACCCGGCTGAGCGGGCGACGGCCGCCATGCTGCTGCGGGACCCCTTCCTCGCCCATGTCAAGAGGGCCCGCAGCCCGCCCCTGCCCCCGGTGGGGGGTGAGTCTGGGGGCTGGGGGGGGGGCTGCAAAATAGGCCCTGGGGGCGAGGGGCTGGCATGAGCTGCTAATAACCATCTCCATGTCTATCACCCCCCTGGCAGGTGATCCCCCCGACTTCGGGCAGCGGGACGGGGGTGTGGAGGGCAGCGATGGGAGCAGGGGATGTTCCTCGGCCGGGCAGGACGCCCCGGTGAGGGGCACAGCGGGCAGCCCCCTGCTCCCGTGCCACCCCGGCGAGGCAGCCTCCAGCCGCAGCTACTCAGGGTAGGGCATCCTGGGCATGGAGGGGTGGAGGGACCCTGGGGCGGGGGGCGGGGGGGGAGGTTGGCTTTCAGCTTCCCGTGACACCCGCGTCCCCTGCCATGTGCCAGCACTGCGCCCCGCGATGCCCCCCATCTTGCGCCAGAGCATCCCATCCCGCCCCATCACAGCTTGGGGGGCGGGCAGGAGGTCCCCCATAGCCTCTCCCATGCCCAATAACGTGATCCTAAATGCGTGAGGGTGGGGCGGGGGGGGGGGGAAACACACACACACACACACACAGTGCCAACCCTGCCCGCCTGCCCCCAGCACTGCCCAGGGCTCGGCCGGCTCCGACCGCAGCCTGCGCTCGTCCTCCCCCGAGGAGAGCGGGGACGGGTTCCTCCTGCGGAAGGACAGCAAGCGCCGGGCCACCCTGCACCGCGTCCTCACCGCCGAGGCACCCGCCATCGTCACCGCCTTGGAGGAGAGCCAGGTGGGCGCTGGGTGCCCCGGGGTACGGGCTGGGGCGTGACGGCAGCCCCCGAGCATCTCCTTTGCCCACCCAGGGCGCGGCGGGTGCGAGGTTGAGCTCGGAGCATCTCGCTCGGCTGCTGAGCTGCCTGCGGAGCTACATCCAGCGCCCCAGCCAGCGCCGGCTGTGCCAGGACCTCCTGGCACTGCAGAGCCGGCTGCGGGCAGAGGGGCTGAGCCTCCCCCACCTCCAGGCTCCCCTCTTCGGCTTTCAGGCGGCGGTGAGTGCCCGGGGTGGGGTGGGAGGGTGCTGTGTGGGTGATGCCCCCGGCACGATGATGCCCCGGTGCGGGTGATACCCCTGGCATGGCAATGCCCCGGTGTGCGTGATGCCCCGGTGCAGGTGATGCCCTGGTGAGGGTGATGCCACGGAGTGGGTGATGCCGTGGTGCAAGTGATGCTCTGGTTCAGGTGATGCCCCTGGCACGGCGATGCCCTGGTGTGGGTGATGCCCCTGGTGCGGGTGATGCCATGGAGTGGGTGATGCTGTGGTGCAAGTGATGCTCTGGTTCAGGTGATGCCCTGGTGCAGGTGATGCCCTGGTGAGGCTGATGCCTCTGGCATGGTGATGCCCTGGTGTGGGTGATGCCCCTAGAACGGTGATGCCCCGGTGCAGGTGATGCCTCTGGCACAGCGATGCCCTGGTGAGGGTGATGTCCTTGGTGCAGGTGATGCCCCTGGCACGGTGATGCCCTGGTGTGGGTGATGCCCCTGCCATGGTGATGCCGTGGTGCAAGTGATGCTCTGGTTCAGGTGATGCCCCTGGCATGGCAATGCCCTGGTGCGGGCAATGCCCTGGTGAGGCTGATGCCCCTGGCATGGTGATGCCTTGGTGTAGGTGCTGCTCCTGGCACGGTGATGCCCTGGTGTGGGTGATGCCCCTGGCACAGTGATGCCCCGGAGGGGGTGATGTCCTGGTGCAGATGATGCCGTGGTGCAAGTGATGCCCTGGCATGGTGATGCCCCGGCACAGCTCTGCCCCTTCCAGGTGAGACGGGTGCTGCGCCGGCACCACATCAAACCCCACTGGATGTTTGCGCTGGACGATGCCGTGAGCCAGGCGGTGCAGGCGGCTTTCACCGTGCTGGCGAGAGGTGGGTGGCACTGGGGGAGGGCTGGCATGTGGGTCTGGGTCCCACCATCGCGGCCAGGTGGGTGCAGGAAGAGGGTGGCTGGCCCAGGGTGGGCTGGCGGACTTTGGGGTACTGGGAAAGGATGGGGGGGGGAGGCTACCACTGGGCCCAGCTCCCCGTTTTCTCCCCGGTGCTTTGGGGTCCGAGGCCATCGGTCACCTCTCTGTGCCCGCCACCGCCTCTGCCACCGCAGACCTGGGACTGAAGGCCAGCTGCCTGCGGGGGGACGGCACCAAGGACACGAGTGACGAGGACGACCCCGTGCCACCAAGGCTGGCCGTCCCCAGGAGCCAACCCCAGCGGGATAGCACCGATGTGGGGCTCAGCACCGACCCCGGCACCCAGGCGGCCCCCCTGCCCTCCCTGCAGCCACCCTCGGCGCTGGTGGCACAGCTCTGCCGCCTCCGCACGGAGACGGGCAGGTAGGGCTTCGCTGGTCCTTGTGCCTCCATCTTCCTGGCTGCCACACCGTGTGTCCCCCCCGCCCCCACACACCGGGTGCCAGTCCCTGCTCTGCTCCCCCCCAGGCTCCTCCAGGAGCTGGCCGAGAAGGAGCAAGAGTGGCAGCGGCTGATGCAGCGGGTGCTTCGCTCCGGGGACGATGACATGGCCGTCCCCAGACGGCCCCAGCGCGGTGGGGAGGGCCCCATGGGATGCTTCACCCTGGGGCAGGATCGCTCCCCCCCAAACCCCCAGCCCCCCCAGGGACAGGCTGACCCCCTGCTCCTCGAGTGGCTGCAGCGGCACGGCACGGACTCGGCCACCATGGCCACGGTGAGGCCCGCGGCCCCCTTGGCACACAGAGCTATGGGGGGGGGGCTGGGGGTCAGGGCTCCCTGGCATGAGCAGGGGAACAGCCCCCCCCCCAACACCCCCCACCACCTCCCGCAGCTCCTCTCCCACGGTTTCACCCTGCGGGACCTGCTGGGCTGTGCCACCCGCGACGACCTCTTCTACGTGGGCATCAGGTACCCCCAGCCCCTGTTGTCCCTCCCGGGGGGCCTGGACGGGGTGGGGAAAGCGGGGGGCGGGGGGGCAGCACTGGGGGAGGGACAGACACGTCGTGGTCCCCTCCCTCCACCATCCCCCGTGTCCCAGCAGGCGGGGGCCGGCGTACCGCCTCTGGGCAGCCATCCTGGAGCATCGCCGGACCCTCGCCCAGGGGAAGGGGAGTGAGCCCCCCCGAGGCTGTGCCACGTCCCTGGGGGACCCAGCCAGGGGGGCTGTCAGGATGGTGACAGAAGGGACACCCCCACAGCGGGAGCAGGCAGAGGCAGCGTCTCCAGCCCCACGCCGGAGGGAGAAGTCGGGGTCCGCAGGGCAATAAAGAGCCACCCAATGTGCCCACCGGTGCCGCTTCATTGCTGGAAGGGTGGGGTGGGGGGGGGGGGCACGCACCCCAGCCCCACACGGCGATGCTCCGGCCTCAGCTCCGTCCCCCCTCCCGTGTCCCACAGTCTCACTGGCACCGGGTGGTCCATGGGGGGGGTGTCGGGGTGCAGGGGGAGGCTACGCCCGGGGGACCAGGTTGGTCCGCAGGGGCAGCAGCGCTTCCACCCACTGTCCGGGCTGCTGGAGCAGGCGCCCCCACACCCCCCGCTCCTCCGCCGTCGAGTCCATCCAGCCCACCGGCAGCCCGTAGCTGCTCCCTGCGGAGACACCGCCGCCGTCACCCTCCCAGGCCATGCCACTGCCACCCCCTGGGGTGCCCAGGTTTCCCCCACCCCCCTACCTGTGCCCAGGCTGAGCCGGATGCCCCCCAGCTGGCGCTTGGCAAAGGCTTCGTGGTGCCAGAGGGTGAATTCGGCGCACGCCTCGGCCAGGTCCTTGGCCTGGAAGCCGTCGTACACCATGGTGTGGTTAAAGAGAGGGTTGAGGCTCCTCTTCACCACCCGCGTCTTCTGCCGGCTCACCTTGCTGTCGTCCGGCAACACGTAGCTGGAGAGGGGGGGTGTGGGGTGTGTGTGTGACAGTGGGGTGAGGGTGACACCCTCCCTCGGCCCCCCCAGACCCTCTGGGTGCCCCCACGGGCACCACCCTCCCCTCTTACCACTGCACGAAGGCGTCCACGGTGCCGCTCTGCAGGGGGATGAGGCTCTGAGCATCCTTCACCCAGATGTGCAGCTCGCCCGTGGGTGGCATCCCCCCGCCTGCAGGAGAAGGGGGGGGGGGGGGGGGGGGGTCAGGGCCACCCTGCCACGCTGGACACCCCCCCACACCCCCCTCCACGGGCACCCCTCACCTTCCGAGCCCGCGGGGATGAACTTCAGTGCCAAGTTGAGGTTGCCCCGGCTGGTGAGGCCGTCCGAGGAGATGGGCGTCTGAGGAGGACGGGGCGGGGGGGTTATGGGGGCGTGGGGTGGGGAGGAGAGCTGGGGGGGATGGGGGTGCTGAGGACTCACCCGGGGCTGGAGGCTGAACCACTCGGGACTCGTGTTGGCCCAGTCCCAGGTGCCCAGCGCGATTTCCACCTCCCCTAGGAAGAGGTTCCTGCCCAGGCTGTCGTGGTGCCACACCGAGAGGTTCAGGGTCCGGCCCTGCAGGTCCCTCTTCTCCAGCTTGTACTGGTGGGGGGGGGGGGGACACACCCACAGGGCGAGGTTACCTTTAGGCTCTACAGAGAGACTTGGGCAGATCGGCTCGACGGGCGGAACGAGCTTCAACAAGGCCAAGTGCCGGGTCCTGCGCTGGGGCCACGGCAACCCCATGCCGCGCTACGGGCTGGGGGAAGCAGAAGAGGACCGGGGGGTCCCTCATTGCCAAGCGGGGGAACGTGAGCCAGCAGCGTGCCCAGGTGGCCGAGAAAGCCCATGCCATCCTGGCTTGTGTTAGAAATAGCGTGACCAGCAGGAGGAGGGAGGGGATTGTCCCCCCTGTGGTGGGCACTGGGGAGGCCACACCTTGGGTATTGTGTCCTGTTTTGGGCACCTCAATACGAGAGAGATCTCGAGGGGCTGGAGCGAGGGCAGAGGAGGGCAACGAAGGTGGTGAAGGGCCTGGAGAATAAATCTGATGAGGAGCGATTGAAGGAGCTGGGACCGTTCAGTTTGAGGAAGAGGAGGCTGAGGGGAGACCTCATCACTCTCTACAGCTACTCAAAAGGACATTGTAGAGAGGTTGGTGCTGGTCTCTTCTCACAGGGAATTAGCGATAGAACAAGAGGGAATGGCTTCAAGCTGCAGCAGCGTAGGTTTAGGCTGGACGTTAGGAAAAAATTCTTCCCAGAAAGAGCGGTCAGACACTGGAACAGGCTGCCCAGGGAGGTGGTGGAGTCACCATCCCTGAATGCGTTTACGAGTCGTTTGGATGTGGTGTTGGGGGATATGGTGGAAGGGAGAGCTTTGCAGAGTGGGGTTGATGGTTGGACTCGATGATCCCAAGGGTCTTTTCCAACCTAAATGATTCTATGATTCCCCCCCCCCGGCCTTGAACCAGGGGGACCACCCCCCCCCAAAAACCACCCCAAAGCAGAGTTAGAAACCTTGAGGGTCTCATTGAAGATGGGATCCAAGCTCCTCTTCCGCACCGTGGTCTTGCGCTTGCTGCGGTTGGACTTATCCGGCAGCAGGTACGTCTTGATGTACCTGGAGCCAAAAAAAATGAAGGGGGGGGGGGTCATGGGTACCAGCCATGGGCATTGCGGCTCGGGGAGTTGGGGGGGGGACACGGGACGGGGCACTCACGGGTCCGAGCGCTGCTTCTTGGCCTCGGCCAACTCCCGGCATCGCAGCACGTGGACCTGCAGCTCCTTCTTGGCCGGGTCGTAGCGGAGGGAGAACTGGACGCAGCCCCGCACGGCCACGCTGCCCAGCTCCCCCTCGCTGTACAGGCTCATCAGGCTGCCGCTCAGCTGCGGGGACAGGGTTAAAAGGGGGGGGGGGGCTGGAGAGGTGACATCCCCCCCCCCCCCCCGCCCTCCCCTCCCCAGCCCCCCCAACCCCATACCGTGGAGGAGCTGAGGCTGGACACGGAGGAGCTGGTGGTCAAGAGGCTGCTCGGGGGCGCGTGGCCGTTCTGCGGGGACACCCGGCCCGGGGACGCCTGAGCCATGCGGGGGGTCCTGGACCCCTGGCAATGTAAAGCAAAGCGGGGTCAGCACCAACCCCCCCGCCCGTCGTACCCCCCCCCCCCCCCAACCAGCCCCAGGGCGGGCTCCCGAGGGCACCCAGCTCCCGGCAAGTGCCTGGTCCTCGGGCACAGCCTGTGTCGTGATGGCTTTCGTGCCCCATACAGCCCCCCCTGCCCCATAGAGCACCATACAGCCCCCCCCAAACCCCATACAGCCCCCTCCCCCCCCATACAACCACCACAAGACCATACAGCCCCCTCCAGCCCCATACAACCCCCCCCAAGCCCATACAGCCCCATACAGCCCTCCCCAGCCACATACAGCCCCATACAGCCCCCCCAGCCCTATACAGCCCCCCCCAAGCCAATACAGCCCCATACAGCCCCATACAGCCCCCCCAGCCCTATACAGCCCCCCCCAAGCCAATACAGCCCCATACAGCCCCCACAAGACCATACAGCCCCCTCCAGCCCCATACAACCCCCCCCAAGCCAATACAGCCCCATACAGCGCCATACAGGCCTCCCCAGCCACATACAGCCCCATACAGCCCCCCCCATCCCTATACAGCCCCCCCCAAGCCAATACAGCCCCATACAGCCCCCTCCACTCCCATACAGCCCCCACAAGACCATACAGCCCCCTCCAGCCCCATACAACCCCCCCCAAGCCCATACAGCCCCCCACAAGACCATACAGCCCCCTCCAGCCCCATATAGCCCCCCCAGCCCCATACAGCCCGCCCCCAAGCCCATACAGCCCCATACAGCCCTCCCCAGCCACATACAGCCCCATACAGCCCCCCCAGCCCTATACAGCCCCCCCAAAGCCCATACAGCCCCATACAGCCCTCCCCAGGCACATACAGCCCCATACAGCCCCCCCAGCCCTATACAGCCCCCCCCCAAGCCAATACAGCCCCATACAGCCCCCTCCACCCCCATACAGCCCCCACAAGACCATACAGCCCCCTCCAGCCCCATATAGCCCCCCCAGCCCCATACAGCCCGCCCCCAAGCCCATACAGCCCCATACAGCCCGCCCCCAGCCCCATACAGCCCCATAGAGCCCCCTCCAGCCCCCCCCAGCCCTATACAGCCCTCCCAAGCCCCATACAGCCCCCCCCAACCCCATACAGCCCTCCCCAGCCCCACACAGCCCCCTCTGACCGCATACAGCCCCCTCCAACCCCATATAGCCCCATACAGACCCCCTCATGCCATACAGCCCCCCCAACAGCCCCATTCAGCCCCCTCCAATGCCATACAGCCCCATACAGCCCCCCCAATCCCATACAGCCCTCCCCAGCCCCACACAGCCCCCTCTGACCCCATATAGCCCCATACAGACCCCTCTAATGCCATACAGCCCCCCCCCAACAGCTCAATACAGGCCCCTCCGACCCCATACAGCCCCTCCCAGCCCTATACAGCCCTCCCCAGCCCCACACAGCCCCCTCCAACCCAATATAGCTCCATACAGACCCCCCTAATGCCATACAGCCCCCCCCAACAGCTCCATACAGCCCCCTCCGACCCCATACAGCCCCCCCCAGCCCTATACAGCCCCCCAGCCCCATACAGACCCATATAGCCCCCCCAGCCCCCCCCCCCCGCCCACCTGCCCAGCATCGGGGCCGCTGCGTGCGGAGTCGGGCTCCTCCTCGTCTTCCTCCGCGCTGGACGTGCCGAAGGGGTTCCCACCTACCGTGTCACCTGCAAGGCCACCGTGTGGGTGGGGGGGGGTCCCGACATGGCAGGGATGGATGGGGGGTGGGGGGGGCTCCCCTTTTTTCAGCCAGGGAAGCGAGGGATGGGGGGGGCCGGGATGGGGGGCTGGGAGGAGGTAGGAGACTGGTAAGCAGTGCTGGGGGGCTCCAACCCCCCCCAAATCTCACTGTCGTCCCCCCCCCGTCCCCCCCCCATCACGGTTACCTGGCTGGCCTGGGGTGTCCTGCTCCCTCCTTGGGATGTCACCCTGCTGCTGTGACACCGCCGTCCCCTCCGGAGCCGGGGCCGTGGGGCTGGGCTGCGAGGTGGGACACAGGGGAGAGGGTGAGAACGGGCACCCTCCTGTCCCGCCCCCCCCCCCCTCCCCGCACCCCTCGGTCCAGCCCCTCTGGGTCCTCGGGGACGGGGTGGGGGCCATCCCGTGGGACTTACGCCCCCCCCTCCACCATCACTCCCCACCCCATGGGGCTCAGGACCACGCACAAGGCCGGCCCCCATGACAGTGTCCCGGGGTGACCCGCTGAGCGAGCCCATCACCGGGGCGTCAGGTACCGGCTGCAGGCTCAACCCCCCCACCCCCCCCCCCAGCCCCGACCAGGCACCAACCTGGGGTTCCGCGGCCGCCTGCGCCTCCTCCGTAGGGGGGCTGCGAGAAGAGAGGGTAATTAGTCTCTCTCCACAAGGCATCAGGCTAACGAGCGCTTTCTGTCCTTCCTCCCCCCCCCCCCCCCCCCAGCAGTGGACAGACAGACAGACAGACAGACAGAGAGCAGGGTGATGGGGAGACAGCCAGCAGGACAGCGGAGGGACAGAGAGTGGGACAAGGGATGGACAGACAGCGGGATGATGGAGAGACAGAGAGAGCAGGATGGTGGACAGACAGACAGCGGGACAACGGACAGACAGACAGTGGGATGATGGACAGACAGAGAGACCGCAGGGCAGTGGACGGACAGACAGACAGTGGGATGATGAAGAGACGGACAGCAGGATGACGGCCAGCCAGCCAGTGGGACAACGGACAGACAGACAGCAGGGTGATGGAGAGACAGCCAGCAGGACAGTGGACGGACAGAGAGGAGGATGGTGGACAGACAGACAGTGGGAGAATGGACAGACAGACAGCGGGACGATGGAGAGACAGACAACGGGATGATGGACGGGCAGACAGCGGGACAACGGACAGACAGCCAGCAGGACGATGGAGAGACAGACAGACAGACAGAAGGATGGTGGACAGAGAGCGGGATGATGGACAGAGAGCGGGACAGTGGACGGACAGACAGACAGTGGGAGAATGAAGAGACAGCAGGACGACGGACAGACAGACAGCAGGACGATGGACAGACAGCGGGCGGGACAGTGGACAGAGACAGTGGGACAACGGCGAGACAGACAGCGGGACAGTGGACAGACAGACGGACAGACAGTAGGATGGCGGACAGACAGCGGGATGGTGGACAGAGAGACAGCGGGACGATGGAGAGACAGACAGACAGTGGGACGATGGACAGACAGACAGTGGGACAGTGGACAGACAGACAGCGGGATGGCAGACAGACAGCGGGATGGTGGACAGACAGACAGTGGGACGATGGACAGACAGAGGGACGGTGGACAGACAGACAGTGGGACAGTGGACAGACAGACAGACAGTGGGACAGTGGACAGACAGACAGACAGCGGGACGGCGGACAGCCACTTGGGACATGCAGCGCTGGCTGCACCATCCCCTTCACCACAGGCTCTGCTCCCACTTCCCCACCTCCATCTCTCCCCACCACCCCCCCCCCACCCCCCGCCACCCCAGGGCCGTGCCACCCCCAGCGGGGTACCGACAAGAGGTGCCACCACCCCTGGGGCACCCGTGGGGTGAGAGACACCCCCCCCCCCCCCAACCACCACCACCCTCACCTCTCCTCTGGCTCCGTCGCACCATCCTCATCCTCCCTCTCCTCCGCCAGCGGTTCGCTGATGGCTTCCAGCTCGCCCAGGCTGGGGCCACACTCCGGGTCCCCCGCTCCTGGGGACATGGAGGGGGGGGGGGGACACACCTGAGCGGGCTGAGCCCTGGCCCCTGGCGTGTCCCCCCGCCCGCCCCGCCGTGTCCCCATCCCTCGCCTACCCCGGGGCCGCCTCCTGCGGCGGATGGAGGCTCGGACGAGGTCGGAGCCCAGGTGGTGGCGGTGGCGCTGGGCGCGGGCGTCGCAGAACCAGTCCCCGGTGAGGGTCCTCAGCCGCGCCGGGTCCGACACCGACTTGCGGAGCTTGCTGGCGGCGGGAGGGCGGCGTTGGGTGTCCCCGTCACCCCTCCGTCCCCCCCAACCCCCCCTGCAGTCCCCGGGGGACTGATGATGGGCTGATGGAGCCACCACAAGTAGCCCGGGGGACCTTGGGGGTCCCAAAGGGTTTGGGACCTCCCCAATGCCAGCGTCACCCACCGCGGGGCTTCAGCCTGGCCGGGCTCAATGGGTGTCCCCAACCCCAGGGGAAAGGGGACCCCCAGCCTGGCTGATCTGTCCCCAGGGGTGACGGACCCCAGGCTGGCTGCTCTGGTGGGGGTTCACGCTGTCCCCAAGGGTGACGGACCCCAGGCTGTTCTTGGGGGGGGTCACGCCGTCCCCAAGGGTGACGGACCCCAGGCTGGCTGTTCTTGGGGGGGGTCATGCCGTCCCCACGGGTGACAAACCCCAGGCTGTTCTTGGGGGAGGTCATGCCGTCCCCAAGGGTGACGGACCCCAGGCTGTTCTTGGGGGGGCTTCACGCCGTCCCCAAGGGTGACAGACCCCAGGCTGGCTGTTCTTGGGGGGGGTCACGCCGTCCCCAAGGGTGACGGACCCCAGGCTGGCTGTTCTTGGGGGGGCTTCACGCCGTCCCCAAGGGTGACGGACCCCAGGCTGGCTGTTCTTGGGGGGGGGGGGGGGTCACACCGTCCCCAAGGGTGACGCTGAACCTCCCCACCTCACCTGATGCGCCCCTCCTCGCGCCGGCGGAGCTGCCAGTCGCGGCGCAGCACCTCGCCGATGGCGTGCCGCTCCTCCTCCGTCAGGAAACTCAGGTCCAGCAGCGCCTCGGCCCCCAGCTCCAAGGCCATGGCGGGGCGGGGGGACAGGGTGGGGGCAGCCCGGGGTGCTGGGTGCCGAGAAACGGGGGGCTGCAGCCGCCGGGGGGGCTCAGCGTGCCGGGCATGCACCAGCGATGCCAACATCTGGAGAGGGCTCTCGGGGCCGCGTTGGGGTGGGAATCATCCTCACCCTCTGCGAAGAGACGGAGCGGAAGCTCAGCGTAACGCACCCCCCCACCACATTGCACCCCAAAAACACCCCCGGGACCCCCCCCCCCCCCCACCCAACGGGGACAAGCTGAGGGTGGGGAGGGAAGGGGCAGGGGCAATCCCATGGGGAAGCTCCGCCGCTCCTCCTGCTGCCGGGCCCCGCTGCCGGCCCCGTGCCAGGGCCAAGCCTGCCCCGCCGCCGGCATCCTGCCCGCGGCCCGTGTTTGCCAAGGGTGTTTGCCCAGGGCCAGCTCTGCCCCTGCCTGCTTTCCCACGGGTTTCATCAGGTGCCGCGGCCCCGAGACGGGTGGCAAAAGGGGGGCTCGGCTGCCCCCCCCCCCCCCCCCCAGCTCCATGATGGGCTGAGACCGAACCGGGCTGAGACCTGTACTCAGCTCATCGCAGCTGCCAGGGCCGAGGGTGCGGCAGGGGCTCTTGCCCCACAGCCCGGCGTTGCCTCACCGTTGCCCTTCCTGGCCCCCCGGCGTTGGGAAAGCGCTGCCCGGCACGGGATGCCAGGGCAGGAAATTGCAGCAGCGGTGGGATGGGATCGGTCCCCTGTGTCCCCCCCCCCCTCTCCCCGGCACCTCCACCGGCACGGCTGCACCCCGGTGCGGCCGTGGGGCTCTCACCTCCGCCGTGGGGCTCGGAGCCCAGTGGCCCTTGTCCCCAGCCCTGATGGTGACTCTGTGCCTGCCCCACGGGTGGCCCTGTCCCCAGCCCCACGGGGCAGGGGGGGGTCCCGTCCCAGCTCCACGGGTGCCCTTATCCCAGCCCTGCGGGTCGCCCTGTCCTGCCCCACAGGTGGCCCTGTCTCAGCCCTGCCCCCCAGCCCCACGGGTGCCCCTGCCCCGACCCTGGGGGGTGGGGGGTCACAGACATCCCCCAGCACACCGGTGACAGCAGGTGGGCTGGGTGCCACCCCCCCCCCCCCCAGACACACGCACACACACACCCACCCCCCCACCAAGCCAACCACAGGGACCCCCAACATCGCACACCGGGGACACCTTCCCCCCCCATCTGCACCCCCACAACATCACACACTGGGAACCCCACATACCACCTGGACACCCACCCCCCCCAGCACCCCGCTCCCCACGCTGGGGAGGGGGATCCTGCGACACCCCCCAGCACCCTGCACCCAGTGGAGGTGGGGGGGGGGGGGGTCTGGGCAGGGGGGGCACCACGTACCGGTTGTCACCGGGGCTGGGACGCTGCTGCCGCTGCCTCCCCACCGCAGGCCGCTCGTATCCTGTTTACTGGCGGCACACGGGGGTGTCCCCCCCCCTCCCCAAACCCCGGAACGGAGACGGCACCCAAAAAGTGTCACCCGCGTTCTGTCCCAGGCGCTGCCTCGGTTCCCCGCGGTGGGTGGGCGCAGCCGAAGGGGGGGGGGGGGGGGGGGGGGGGGGTGTAAACAAGCACCCACCTCCCGCGCCCGCCGGCGTGCAGAGGGGTGCTGGCACCCGTCCCCCCCCAACCCTGCACGAGAGACCAGTCAAACCAGTTAAACCTCCCCAGTAAGCCATAGTTTGGGGGGGGGTGGGGGTGTGCACATCCCCCTTTTTTCTTTGCAAGCAACCCACGACGGAGGGGGGCCACCAATGGCATGAAATTCCCCCCCCCCCCCCCCCCCCCCCCCAAAATGCACCCAGGCTCAGTCCCTCTTGTCACCCCCCCCCCCCATCCCCCTGGGGACTGGCAGGCCCCATCTGCTCCCCCCCATCCCCACAGCTGCACCCCCCCCCCCCCAACACCTTCCCACCTCCTCGCCCCTCCCGCCCCAGCACCGGGGGCCCCACAGCCCATCACCGTGGCCTCAGACCCCATCCAACCGCCCCCTCCGCGCCCCCCCCCCCCCCCCCGGGGCCTGACCTCCAGCACAGCGCGGGCAGGATTAAAGCCACGGCAGAAATTCGGGGGGGCCCAGAGCCCCCATCCCACCCCTCCTCGGGAGCAAGGAAAGGGGCGGGGGGGGGGGGGGGGGAATGCAGCAGCCCCCCCCCCAAGCAGGGCGAGAGGAGCCAGACACCCCCCCCCACCTCCCCCCGCACCCTAAACCCCAGGGTGCTGCTGCAGCCCCGCCATGGGGCAAGCAGTGGGGTCAGCCCCACAGCCGCCCTTACCTGCCCAGGGTCACGGTGGCTCGTGTCCCCCCCCCCCAGCACCCCACGGGGACCCTCCTGGCGGTGGGTGTTCTCCCCCCCCCCGCCCCGCGCCCAGGTCCCCGGGTCCCCACCCTCGTCAGGGTGCTGGTGGCCCAGAGCTGAGTCAACCGCAGGCCAGCAAGCGCCTCCTCGCCCCGGCGGCACGAAAGCAGGGACTGGAGCCAGCAGCGCCCGCCGGACGGGACTGAACTGGGTTGAACTGGGCTGAACTGGGAGGCGTCGGGCAGCCCGGGAAAGGGGTGGTGCGGAGGGGGAAGAGCTCCAGGGTAAGGGGGGGGGTGGCCCCCCCACCCCGAAGCTGGCGGAGGATGGAAGTCGAGCGTGTGGGCGCAGGGATGGGGTGGGAGACACACACACACCCCCCCTCTGCAGCCGGGGGGGTCCTGGGGGGGCGCGTGGGGCAGGATGCGGCCTCGGGGTGCCCGGTGCGGAGCAGCTCTGGGAGCAAATCTACCCTCCCTGCAGACTCCCACATCCCCCCCCACCCCCCCCCCCACCACTTCCCCCTCCTCCGAAATCCCTGAGTGGGGCAATGCAGGGTCCCTGGAGCTTTGAAGGTCTCCCACCCCATGGAGTATCCCCAGCCCCATGGCTCCCATCCCATGGGTACCCCAAGCCCCATATCCCCCGTCCCATAGGACAGCCTCAGCCCCACATCCCCCACCCCACGGAGCATCCCCCACCCCAAGGAGCATCCCCAGCCCCCACATCCCCCATCCCACGGGTACCCCCAGCCCCACAGCTCCCATCCTGCCTGGCACAAGCCCATATTTCTCCAAAGGGCTGGGGCTCCCGCCCACCCAGGACAAACCTGGGCGCTCAGCCCCACGCAGGATCAGGCCAGCAACGCCTGGCAGCGGCAAATCCCGCACCCAGGACAAGAGCATCCTTCCCCGGCACAGCGGGGAGGGGGGGCCGTGCCTCAGTTTCCCCCCATCACAGTGGGAGGGCGGCTGGCTGGGGGCAGGAGCGGGGGGGGGGGGTCAGGCTCCTTGCCAGGCTCCAGCCGTCACCCAGCCAGTTTTATGGGGGGAGAATCGCGGCGGGGTGCAGCGGCAGCACACGCCGAGCACAGGACCGCAAGAAAAGGGGATTATTTTTAGCGTGGTTTCTAAGGAAATGAGACTTCAGCAACGGCGCGGTCTGTCGGCCGCCCTCCTCTTCCTCCCCTCGCGGGGCACCCGCTGCTCGGCTCCGGTGGGGAGAGGCCCCAGACGGACGAGGTCCCTGCTATGGGCGCTCTGGAAATGCAGGGAGTGCAGCCAGGTCTCTACAGGGTGGCAGCGGCTCGGGGACCGTGGTGGCCCCAGAAGGGTGATCGTGGGCTTGGTGGCTCAGCTCCGGGTCACCCAGGGTGGGCACCGAGCCCTTTCCGGGCATTCCGGACCAGCAACATCCAGGGAGAGAAAGGTTTATTGGCTGAGGCTGGGATGGGAAAGGACGCGGCAGGATCCGTCCACTGCTCCTGGATCTCCAGGATGGACAGACGGACAGACGGTACCCGACACCCCGGTGATGGGCTTGCTCAGTGGGGCAGTGCCCCTCCTCGGGGCCACGGGCAGGTGGCTCAGGACAACCCCGAGCTGTGGGGGAGCAGTGGGGTCACATCCCGCGCTGTGTCCCCACCCTGTCCCCGGCGACCCAGAGAGGCAGTGAGTTTGCTGGGTCTCAGCTGCCGCGGTGCCGGCGGAGCTGAGCCTCCCTTGGTGCCTCCCCCCGCCCGGGGTGGCCACGGCCGGGGGCTGCCTCAGCCCGGTGACACCCAGGAAAACCCTGGCCACCAGCACCAGGCGAGCCAGGCACCGAGCCAGCCCTCAGGGATGGTTTTCCTTGTGGAGCCCCCGGATAGGCGCGCAGCCCGGCTCCGGCCACATCCCGAAGCAGCATCCGAGGGAGCAAACCCTCCTCCTGCCCCTTGGGTGCCGGGTGCTGGCAGCATCCCCGGGGGTGCGCAGAACAGGTTCTGCCTCATTTCTGGGCTGGGTGTTCGGGCAGCGGGGGCGAGGAGCAAGTCCCATCCTGCTCCCCAGCCCTGATTCCCCTCCCTGCCCCCCCCCCCACCCCCGGCACTCATTCTTCGGGTCGGCGAGGCACGGGCAAGCCCAACTCTCCTGGTGGGGGGGGGGGAAACTGAGGCAGGGAGCATGCGCCGGAGCATCGGCAGCGTCTCGCCCGCCGGTGGGTTTGCAGGTGGGGGATCAGCAGCCTGGCTGGATCGAGGGGGGGGCAGCACCCGTGCGACACCGGCCGAGAGCACCCGGGGTGCAGGGCTGGGGGGCATCGAGGGAAACGGAGGCTTTGAAGGCTCCTGAGGGAGCTGAGCTCCGCGGCCACCAGCCACCGAGAGCATCTCCGGAGGGATGGGGACCCTGGATCGTCCCCAACCCATGTCCCCCCAACCAGGAGGTGTTGACCCCACACGGTGGTGGGGAGAAAGCCGGGAGAGATGGGGGTCCCTCCCCCGGGGACACTGGAGGGGACGGCAGGGTTTGTCCCGACACATGGAGCCCACCTGGGCAGCGGATGTAGGAGATGCAGGACACAAACACCTCTGCAGAGCTGGGGGGGGGTCACACCCCCTCAGCAGCCTCCCCCAGCCCCAAATGCCCCTTTTGCTTTCTGCCATCCCTTTTACACCACCACAAACCCCCCCCAGCAATGGGGCCATTTGCTCCTGTCCCCCTCCCAGGGACGCGGCTCCCCCCTGCCCTCTGCCCTCCCGCTGCCTCTGATGGGCTGCTCCAGCGCTCCCCGGGCACGCCGGGACGGACCCCAGCTCCCACCGGGACGGAGCCCAGATCCAACTGGGATGGAGCCCACATCCCGCTGGGACGGATCTCCATTCCCACTGGGATGGACCCCAGCTCCCACTGGGACGGACCCCAGATCCAACCGGGATGGAGCGCACATCCCACTGGGACAGATCTCCATTCCCACTGGGACGGACCCCAGCTCCCACTGGGACGGACCCCAGATCCAACCGGGATGGAGCCCACATCCCGCTGGGACAGATCTCCATTCCCACTGGGATGGACCCCAGCTCCCACTGGGACGGAGCCCAGCTCCCACTGGGACGGAGCCCAGATCCAACTGGGATGGACCCCAGCTCCCACTGGGATGGAGCCCAGATCCCACTGGGATGGATCCCCATTCCCACTGGGTTGGACCCCAGCTCCCACTGGGACGGACCCCAGATCCCACTGTGATGGATCCCCATTCCCACTGGGTTGGACCCCAGCTCCCACTGGGACGGACCCCAGATCCAACTGGGATGGAGCCCACATCCCACTGGGACAGATCTCCATTCCCGCTGGGATGGAGCCCAGCTCCCACTGGGATGGAGCCCAGATCCAACTGGGATGGACCTCAGCTCCCACTGGGATGGATCCCCATTCCCATTGGGTTGGACCCCAGCTCCCACTGGGACGGACCCCAGATCCCACTGGGATGGATCCCCATTCCCACTGGGTTGGACCCCAGCTCCCACTGGGACGGACCCCAGATCCCACTGGGATGGATCCCCATTCCCACTGGGATGAACCCCAGTTCGTGCGGGCGGGGAGGCTGCTTGCTTGCAGCCCCCTCTTAATTTTTAATCCCCACAATCCAGCAGGGACCTCGTGGCGTTTCCACCTTCGGCTCTGGCTGGGGGGGTAACATGCAAGGCCTGTCCGGGAAGACGCGGGTATCAACAGCCACAGCGTCGGGGTCTTGCACCCCCTTAAAGACCAGGGACGATACGGGGGCTGAGGATGAGGAGGGAGCTGCAGCCTCGGAGGCACCACGGCCGCAGGCAGCTCAGCCACTGCCGCCGCCGCCGGCGTCTTCTAAAGCTTCCACCGTGCAAAAGCTTAAGCGCAATTTGATATTGCTCCCCAGGCAGCCCTTTGATGCCCCCCCTCGCTATGGGGATGAGAAATGGGCCCCCCCCCCCCCCAGCTCCGTCCAGCTGCAGCAAAGTGACCCCCCTTCAAAGGCGGCTCCACGCTAGCCCCGCGGTGGCGGCACGGCCAGGGATGGGGTGTCTGTTCCCCCGTCCCCGCGGGGAGGTCGGGGACCCCCAGCCCCGCTCCCTGCGCTGAAGAAGCCCCCGCACCGTGGCTACCAGGGTGGGTGGGTCACGCTCGGCCATCCTGGGCGAGGGCAGAGGGGCAGGAGGCAGGGAGGGCCCTCTGATAATTCGGTTCAGGCCATTCGGGAGGTCGGGACGGATCCCGCCACTCCGTTTTGCAGCCTCCCAGGTTTTCAGCAGCCTCCGTCCCTCCCGGGGCTGGGCTGGCCCCGCTGAGAGGCAGGAGAGAGAAATGAGAGGAGGAAAGCGGGCAGGGACCAGGCTCCTGCCGCCGCTGGAGAGCTGCGAGCGCCCCGGGCACCCGAGTGTGACTCTCTTGGCACATCCAGCCTGGCTGCTTCCCTCTAATCCCCCAAAACCATGACCCGAACCGCGCAGCTCGGCTCCCACGCACCTCCAGCCGGATTCTCCCCCCGGGCACCAGCAGAAGGGGGGATAGAAAAAAATCCTGCCACGCTCCAGAGGTGAGCAGGGAGCCAGCAGGACGGTGACAGCAGGTACAGAGCCGCGCACGCTGGGCAGAGCACCTTCCGGGGGGGCGTTTCGCATCCTCACCTCGTGCTCCAGCGACAGCCGTGTGCAGGATAAACCCCTCAGAGGCTGCCTGCCGTTGTGCCCCCCCCCCCCGCTGCCATTTGGCAGCCCGGGAGCCAAAGCAGGGGCTGGAGTTAACGCAGCCGCAGCGGGGTTTGGATGGAGGGGCCGAGCGGGAGAGGATCCAGGTGGCGTTTTGTAAGATGGCTGCGCCGTTAAATCCCCCAGCCTCGTACACAACCTAATTTTAAGGCTGATCTACTTCCCCCCACGGCGCAGCTTTGGCCTCTGGATATCAGATGTTAACGGAAAATCGGCTGCCGCATTAGCAATCGCTACAGCACTCGGAGGCCCAGCTTCCCTCGCTCCCAGTTCAGGCAGCGGTATCCTGCTGGGAGAGGGGAAAAATGAGGCCGGTTCTTTGCATCCCGCTCTGCTTCCCGCTCCTCCGTTGCTCCTGGCAGGCCTGGCCCCGGCACACGCGTTCCCTCCCCAACAGCTTGCAGGGAAATGGAAGATGGCAGGGGAAAGGAGCCCAGCCTCCAAGAAGAGAGAGATGCCAGAGATTTAGGACTATGGAAAGGGAATGGCTCACCGGGATCAGGCTGCAAGAGGGGGCTTATCTCCTAAAAAAGCATCCTCCTCCCCAAAAGGCTCAGCTCCCCCCTGCCCAGGGCCCGGCAGAGCAGCAAAGAGCAAAAGCAGAGCCCCTCCTTCTCCCAAACACAAGGGAGACCCTCGGCAGGTCCCCAGCTTCGAGACCCAGCACTAAATCCTGCAAACTCTTCCCCATGCTGCGGCAACCGGGTTCCTCCTGCCCCCCCCCTCCTCCCCGCAAACCCCGCTTCCCAATGGCAGGTCTGAAAACAGGGCTGGGATTTTCGCCCCGGAGCAGAGCAGAGGGCAAGGTCATAAAGTAAAAAGGGTGGGAGCTTCGGGGTCCGGCTCCTGGGGGCTGCCTTGGGGCAGGAGAGGGGCCAGAGCTCAGTGGGGCAGGGGGAAATACCAACCCCGCTCCCAGCTGGAAGGAGGCAAGCGTCTCGACAATAAGAGATGTGGCGCTTGGAGACATCCACAGAAATAAGTTTATTTCCCCTACCGTCAGGATTCTGAAACCACAGAAGCAGAGTTTAAATATTTACAGAGTAATCCAGCGCCCCACAGAGATCAAGAGAACAAAGGATGAGGGTACGGAGGGCTCGCCCTCGCCGGAGAGCAACGGCAAAGCCACGGAGCTCTGCAGCACAAGCACGTGCAAAGGGAAAAAGAGCGGAGCATAAAACTGGCATCTGGAAGGTGAAGGACACAGCGAACCTTTAATGTGGCTAGTCAAAAGGGGCACTGCGAAGAAGCCGGTAGTGAGATGAAGGAAGCTGCAAGGAGAGGACATTCCTTATCCCCCCGCCTTCCCTTTCAGCCACCTCCCACGCCAAGAGGAAGCAGCCCACCTCCCCACACAACCGCAGCCGGTGGCTGCAGCGCCGCTGGGAAGCCGCCCCGGGGTCTCTCCGCACTCCCGCAGCGCTGGGCTGACACTACCGCAGCATTAGGAAGACCATAAATCCAAGCAGCCCACCCGCCTCTCCCAGCATCCGACCTCCCCGGGCACCATCCTTCACTGTGCGAGCACGGCTTTGCGTGTCCGGCAGGGATGCACGGGCCGGCTCCGCGGTACCTCAGCTTTGGGCCTGGCTCTCCCATTAGCCGTGTTTCCTTCAGACGCCCGGAGCCATCCTCCATCACTGCCGGTGGAAGCGGGTGGGCCGTTCAACCAGGACTTGGGCGAAGCGCTGCCGCCCTTCCCCGGCGGCCAGCACGCCAACCGAGCACAAGGCCCATTTGCTGCTCGCGACAAGTCTCCATTTGAAACCCAGATCGGATAAAAAGCATCAGGAGCAAACAACAAGGATTTTCACGGTGGGGAACGGCACTCGACATGTTTTCAGGAGTTCCAGGAGCGGGAACTGTGGCCAGCAGCTCCGCTCCCGGCCTCCCCTGACAACTCAAAGTCTCAGCTTTGGCAACGCTTGTATAGCTTATCGATAACACACTGAATCGACGTGTGAGACAGGCCTAAGAGTCTCTAGATTATTGCTACTGCGTAAGACAGGTTGGCTTCGGCCCTGGGGCCAGGGACTCCGAGCGCATCCTTGGCTAAGTCGCTCTGCGAAATCACACTCAAATTAAAACCAGAGGCAAAGGACTAATCTCTCCTGTTCAACTGGCGCTCCTGTTCCTGGGGCGCGTTAGCCAGCAGGCTCGGCGGGCGGAGAGCGCGGCAACACAGGGTAGCTCAGTAAGACACCGTCCTTTCATCGTAAGGTTCTCTTTGATCAAGAATCTTGGCTTTCTAACCAGCCCCAGGCCCAGCACCCTCCAGCCCGCTCTCCGCGCAGGCTTGAAACGACTGTACAGGGCAGACACCAACGACTGTTTCAGTTCCAGGCAGACGGGGAAGGGCGCCGAGGTCTGCGCACCTCCACCCACCCCTGAAAGGCCAGCACCAGGGGACAGAGAGACAACTGGATGCTCGGGAGAAGGGAGAGCTTTAAGGGGCTATTTAAAAGTGACTGAGGAAAAAGAGGAAATGCAGAAATCAAGAGGCCCAAGAGAAGCCCCCAAGCTTCCCATATGGCTAGAGGAGTTGGAGAGATGGAAGCGGACGGGAAGGCACACAGGGACAGGTCTGAGAGCCAGCGGTGATGCCGAATGGGCTTCCCAGCCTGAGGAAGCCGCAGGGACGGCAGGTAGTGGAGAAGAGCTTTCTTGCTAGCCGTGAGCACTCCTTGAGGTGGAAATCCCTACGGAAGTGAAGAGCTGGCCTTTCAAAGCATGAGTGGAAAAGCTATTCTCCTTCCCCTGCAGTCAGGGGGGATCCGCTCAACCGCACGTAACCCTTCGGCCACAAGTTTTTTTTTTTAAAAGCCACCTGGCTCAGAGCCCAACAGAAAGCAGCATCTGCAGGCCAGAGCCTCAGCAAACACAGACCGGGACCTCTCGTCCTGGAAGAGGCTCTGGGTCACATCCAAATTCGCTTCCTGCCTAGCGCTCAAGAACAACCTACCCCCCTACCACCCCTCCTGCCCGATCCGGGGCTCAAAAGGGCCACCAGCCCCCCCGACGCTGCCAGACCGGCATTTCTCACATCAAAGCCAGTCCTGCAAACCACTTTTACCCCAGGTGCGCTCTTCAAAGCACGCCAAGGAAGCAAACAGACCTTCTCGTTCACCATCCTGGAACCAGCCACAAGAAAACCGGTGCCCCAGTTTGCTGCTGCAAAGCCCGACCAGAATATGGATGCTCTCCAGCCCCATCACCTTTTCTTGTAATCTCTGATGGCCCCACTAAGCTCAGGTCTCAGGTGCTGCTCTCACGGATGTTTTCACAACTCTACGCGAAGCTTTCTGCCCCAGAAACCTGTACCTGCCGCTGCTGCCACCTCCGCAGGCTCAGGTATGGCGCGACACACAACGTACTGGGGATCAAAGGAAAGTAAGCGGCTTCTGAGATGTGTGACGATAATTTTAGATATTCAGAGGACAGGCAGGAGGAGGGAAGCTGTATTTTTCCTGGCACAAGCTAAAAGGGACTGAGCAGTAGACTCCCAACTCTGCAGGAGGCTATTGAAAGCGTGCAGACTGCCATGAGCCATAGCCAAGCCAGTCGATCGACTTTCCTGCCTTTCTGGGCTCACCAGCAGGACCAGATGAATTTGTCCTGCTACAGAGCGTTCCTCTGCGTGTCTCCTCAGAGGAGTGTCCTGCCGTCAACCCCTTTCTGTCACTACTGGGGGGGAACCATCAGCGAGTGCTGTGGCACTCCACATCCCCAGGAGGAACCCCGCACCTCCGCTTTGCAACCCGTGCTCCGGGAGAGTCGTGCAACAGGGAAACGACAACTCCTTCCTGCAGGCTCAGGAAATCTGAGGAAGCACCCGATGAAGTCTGCCAAGAGGAAGAAACCGGCTGATCAGAGAGAACCTTACAAGGTGTATCTGCTTGTGCTCCTGTACCTTGCGGCTTTACTTTACAACGAAAGCAAAGGTGCCCACGTCTCTCCTTTCCTGACTGCGTTTCTACCCACCCAATTGCAGAAAGGGAGCACATTCAGGGAGAGAGCAGGAGGCTTCCGGAGCCCTGACACTGGGAGACACCACTGACAGAACAAAAACAGAAGGAAAAGAAGCCAGTTCCAGGAAACAAAGATGAGCTGTTACAATGGAGCGGAGTTGCCACCTTCCCCACAAAACGCCTCCCAGAGTCCCACGCCTCTGTCTCGATGGATCAGTCACAGTTTCTTCCTTCGTGTGCCCATGGAATGGGGAGTTCACAGCTGCCATCACCGCAAATGAAGCGTCAGAACAATGGTCACGATCACCCCCAAGAAGAGGATAAAGGGAAGCCAGGTCTTCACAAATCCCCCTATGCTGCAACACGGAAAAAAGGACGAGGGTTTAAATCTAAGAAATCAGCAGAGAAAGACAAGAGGGAGAGAAAGATGCGAGAATAACCGGAGAAACCAGAGGGAGACAGATGCGCTCCCGACTTCCTTATCCATTGCTGGCGCTGCCACACATCACATCCTAGAGATTCAGTCTGCATTAAAAATTTAGGTCTGCATTAAAAAATCAGGTCCACAAATAACTGTATCATCAACAATAGGGCTGGACTCTCCTTCCAGCTTAAATTCAGGTTGAAGACTAGCATGTTTCATATCTGCACAGACAGGAGGGGTGACAGGAGACCACAAAAAATGAAATCCTGTTACTGCAGGCCTCGTTATTCAGACTGCTGGTGTATTTAACTGAGACAGCAGGGACTACGCTTGCCTAAAAGCTGGTAGAGAAGCAGTTCCGCAACAGGGAAGACCCAACAGAAGTGGGGCAACTCAAAAGCTTTGCGCAAGGCAGTCAGCGCAGAATCTCCTCTTCAGGCACAAGGAGCTGAAATGGAGCTAGTAAGCTAGTCAGGAAAACTTGGGGTTTCCCCTCTCCACTCAAGTTGGAAGCTCCACGCCAGTTGGAAATCTGACTAGTTTTTATGTAAACAAGATTCAAGAGAGGGAACAGAAACCAGCCATCCTTGGAGACAAGCCATTCTGTGACCTTATGTTCCGACCTAACCCAGCCAAAAGACAAGAGAGAGCGAGATTTGCTTTAGCTAGCATTTCCCAAATTCCAGGCACCCTAAATTAGCTGCCAGATACGGTATTTCGGGAACAGCATCCAGCGCAACCCAGAAAGCACCCTTGGTTCTTTTCCTAAGAGGCAGCATGCAGTGCCAGTACCACCTACCAGCACCAAAACACCCACACGTTGTAGGGGGAGAGATGTTTCTCCCTTCTCCATGGGACAGTTTGAAGCTTTGGAGGGCGCAGAAGAACAAAAGAAACAGAGCCCTTGTGCCTGCTGAATCTAGACTGCTCCTCAGCTCACCTTACATACTTCCCATACAGAAGTGAGAAGAAGCAGAGTTTCACCATGTTCCAGGAGGTGCTGTTATCGTATCTCATCAGGTTCAAGGCCAGAGCCACATGAGAATGGCAGTTATCACAGCAAAGGTTGTGCTGGAACAGAAAAAGGGGCAAGGGATTAGAAATCTTGTCCTGGAGCCTCCCCAGTTCTGCACCTTGTGCTGGTGCAGACCCAGCAAGGACCCAAACCCTGGGGGGGGACGTTCCTCTACACACAGACAGGACACCAGCGTCGGAGCCGTACCATGCGGTGCTTGTACTCCTCCGAGGCATCGTGTACGGCCGTGTCCCAGGCGTTGGGACTGGTGGAGTATACTTTGCTGGGATCCAATTTCCAGTACCTAGAAGGATGAAAACAGATCCTTTTGCGTTACTGCTGCATCTTTACAACTTCTTGCTCTTCCCAGCTGGAAGCTGCTTAAAAGACTTGGAGAAACCCGCTACCTCTGGATTCCACGGAGCCGAGCTCTTCACAACAAGCGTACGGTGCAGAGGGCAGCGGAAACTACCGCTGAGCACCCTCAGCCCCAGAGCAGCCCAGAGAGAAACCGCAGAGCTCAGGGGCACAGCCAAAATTCGGAACTGCTTTCGCGTCCCCGTGATGCGAAACCTTCAGGCCATTCAAAACGTAAACCTGATCTGACAGATAGACAAAACCCAGGCACCTCTCCTCCTCCCCCCAGAAAATCATTAACAGGATGTGAGTGATGACAGTTCATTAGTACAGCACAGGCAGTACTTATTTGGAGCACTTGTTAACATTATCTTACAATGTTTTAGCCTTTTGTTTTCTTTTTTTTTTTTTTAAATAAAGGCTCCACAGAGCTCTAGTTATTAATACCATTACATTGCTGTCACGCTTCTAAAAAGATTTAATTTAACGTGGTTTCTTCAAAAGCAGAGACACAGTAGCCATCCACTTGAATTAGGGCTTCCGAACAACAAGAAAAGCCATATTATAGCACATCTGTCTCCATGAATTAAAGGACATCTGCAGGTCAGTTGGTTAGTTTAATAAAAACTAACGAGAGCACTTACTTCACTGGCTTCCCAAATGCCATGTTGTCTTCCTACAAAAAAGGAAAAAACGTCTCAAGAGGATCACCCCGCGCAATATTCATGACATGCCTCTTGCTGGAAGGCCTCACAGCCCGCGATCGCTTAGTGATAAAACTGTCACATTGCCTCAGCAGTCTCAAGACACCGATCTTATTTGTGTGTCCGGATTTAGATTTCAATTGTTTTCATACTCCTGTTCTGGGCACGAGTATATTTATACTCTATACATGGTGACATCGTCTAGCTCCATGGTATAGGTACCTTGTTCCCTGGTTTTTGCATTTGTTCTTTTTGCCCCACTGTTTATACTTTGTTAATTCAAAGTTGTAAATGTCCCAATCTATTAAGAGTAGTAATTATCCCAAATTAAAACTCCCTTACTTTACAAATCCACCAGACTATAAAGCAGTTTAGAAGACTGGCACATACCTGATGCTAATCAGTGTGATCGTAACAGGTATGCTGAGGAAGTTGCAAGGCAGCTTCTGTTACTCAGAATCAAGAGAATTTAGGTCCAAAATTCCCAATTCAGAGCCTAAACTACACTTTTTTTCCCCTTCTGCTCACCAAACTAGCCACCATTTACCATATCTCCCAAATGACCTCCACTGGACAGCAGCCCACAGAGTAACAGCAAAGATTCGTGAGCTTCAGAAACATCTACAGCCATTATTTTGCAGAACTTTGAGCTGCAAAAGACAGTTGGCTCCAAAGTCACGAACGAAGGTGAGAAGCAGACCAAGCACAGATTCCAGATCTGGATCCTGGATCCACCATCTACTTACTGAGACAAAGTACGGCCCCGCGAAGTCCCGAATGACTCCAGTCGACGTGCAGATTCCCATGTGGCCAATAATGGGGAAGAGCCATCTACCGAGGCAACAAGTGAACCATCAGGCTGAGATATTTGCCCCCCAATCACACCGAGTGTGTGCAACATGCTGGCAGGAGACTGCTGGAGCGGCCGTGCAACCTACTGCACAGCACGGGACAGACAGGCACAGTTAACGTGTGATACGCGGCCGAGAGATGAAAGCAGGGGAGCCAAAGCCAGGCAAAGGGCGGTAAAGACACAAAAGAGGTACAAGCGAAAGAAAAACGGGCAGGGAATACCCAAAGCTGTGTTGACGAGCAGGTCTAGAGTCAGCTCGTTTGGGAGGCAGCCAAGATGGGGGATTTTAGCGTGAGAGGCTGCAGTTAAGGAGAGCGCAAGACTCCGAAGGCCGGTGCTACACGCGGCCCTGGCCGGGGTACAGCGAGCCCCAGTCTCCTAGAACAAACCCATTTGCGTACCCAAGTAAAAAGGTCAAATCCAGGAGAAACTGCCTTGAGATTTAACTGTACTTTCTACCTCAACAACTGAAAATAAGGTCGTCCTACCCATCTTCCCATCCACATTGCAACTTTCCAGGGAAAACTAGATTTAAGCAACCCAGACAGAAAACGGGGCTCCTGGCTCCAGGAAGAATATTCCCTTCTCTAAACGGTCCCGTTGCTTCAAAGACCCTCTCCTCCCCGCTGGATATTTACAGCCCCAGGGAGCAGATCTATATCCCAACCTCCTTCCATCATCATCACTTAGAATTAAATACTTCAGGCCAAGTTACGGCTCTCTCCCACATCCTCCGCCATTCTCAAGTTTGCTGACCTCTCTCCGATTTCTCACCCCTCTCTCCCCGAGGAACCGCGCGCAGCAACTAATACTTCAGAAGGGATTACAGCAACGCTAAACAGAAACAGATTCACAAGCCACGGCTCAATCAGAGATCCTAAAACTATCAAAAATATAAAGGGAACAAGGTGGTTGGATGCTACGAGGAAAGGCAAGCCATACGCGCCGATAAGCGCAGCTGAGGTTATAAATAGCATATAGCTCCTGTTGGTAACGTAACCCTACGACGCAGAGGAAGGGCTCTGCAAAGTTTGATGTTCTGCGCCTGCATCACTTACCCCCTGCACGTCCCTATCTGGTGCGACGCGAAGCAGCCAGACGCTTTCGCTATCAGTGCAATGTTTTATCAGCCAGAAGGTACAGCTGAATATAACGCTGTCACAGCGTTGCCACCTTCAAAGGCCTAGGCGCTTCTTCCTTTCTTTAATTCTCCTCTCAGCACTGACTAGCTTTCAAGTCTCCAAATCCAAGGCTGACGGGAAACGTCAGAGGGAGAAAATGGAGCTATTATGCAAGCTAACGAGAGATTTTGCCAAATAACACCACCAAAATTTCTGCTGCAAAACAAAATCAACGGGGCGATGCCACTGCTCATCAAGGAATGAGCCCACAAACAAATACGGATGCCCAGTGACTTTGGCAGCAGGACAGCTCTCTTCATCAGTCCTAGCAGGACATAAGAAGGTTAAAAAGCCTTGGAAAATCCTCCAGAAAAAGACTATGGTGGAAACTCGAAGCAAAAAAGAGAAGAGATAAAACCCAATGGTGGTTTGTAGCTGTATGCGAGACAGCAACAAGAAAGTTGCGGCTTCTCCTCGCCGAGGAGAGTTGCGCTGCCATTCCCAATCCTGGCACAGACCAGCCCACGTCTTCTACCTGACTCTCAGCTCTGGCTCAGTAAACATTATCACCTGATTTGAACGGGAGGGGAAGAGGAAGGGATAAAAATAAGCCTTTGCGTTCCCAGACTACCCCCAAAGCCACATTTTACAGCTTTTCATTTTCCCACGACCAGCGAAAAACTCAGAAGTTCTCCCTGGAGCCTGCTTACACTTGGCCGACAAGACTGGGAAGGCAAATCGACTTCTAACTCATTAAAAGCCAAGCGCGGAGGCTCTCCTCAAGGCATAAGGTGGCCCGAGCTCCCCGTGGCCAGACCTTGGCTGCAAAACCATGAAAGACTTCCCACGTTTCCTTGGATCCCCTCCACTCCCGCTCCTGCTGAGACAGGCCCGCTCGTCCCGAAGCTTTCCCCACACACGCCCTCGCTGCGGGGAGAGGAGAGCCTTATCCCAAGGACCGAGTCCTCCAGGGCCTCCGAAGCGGCCTGGCACCCGGTCACCCCAGGCCGAGCACCCCGAGGCGGCCCTTGCACCCCACCTGCCCCGGGGCAGCGCAGGGAGCCGGTTACCGCGGTCTGCCAGCCTCAGAGCCGGGCTCCCGCCAGCCCCGCACGCAGGCCGAGCACCCCGGGAGAGGCGGTGGGGGCACCCCGGGAGAGGCGGTGGGGATGCCCCGGCCCTGGGCCTTCCCCCCGCTATGGAGCCGCAGGCCCAGGCCTCGCTGAGCAGGGCCCGGCCGGGAGCGCCGGGGCCCCGCACTCACGTCAGGACGGGGATGGGGGTCCACACCACGCAGTAGGGGAAGCGGCCGCGCTCGGCGTCCAGCCCGGCCCCGCCGCCATTGAACTGCTTCATCTTGGCCTCCGCTTCCGCCATCACCGGGGCCCGCCCCCCCCCCAACCCTCCCGGCTTCCACACACACGCCGTGCCCCGACGCCTTTGCGTCACTTCCTGGAGACCGCGCTTCGCTTCCGGGCACGGCCGGTAACCAGGAAGCCGGAGCGGGAGGGTTCCCCGCAGCCTGGGCCCGGGCCCTGCGCCCCCTCCGACGGGCCCTCCTCGCTATGGGGAGCGGCGACCGGGCTGGAAGGGGACCGGGAGGGAAGGGCTCCCAGGCGGGAAGGACCTCGGGGACCGGACGGGAAGGGCCCCAGGCAGGAAAGCCCCGAGGACCAGGCTGGAAGGACCTCGGGGACCAGGGTGGAAGGGCCCCGGGAGCCGGGCAGGAAGGGCCGCAGGCCTCACCCCCCAGGGAACTCATCTGGCAAAGCTCCTCCAAGCAGGTACCGTCCCCCTTACACACACACCTACCTTGTGCAGATCCGCCAACACCAACCTGGGCAGCAAAACTTCTCCCTGTCATCCCCATCCCATCTTCATCCCTGCAAGAGTCATCCCCAGGAGCTGCCAGACAGACCCCCCCCCCCAACACACACACCCCCACACCCTCAGAAAAGTGTAAAAGCAGAAATATTTCTCACACAGGAAGCCTCCTGCAAAAGAGCAGGCGGTAAAGGAACTGCGAGGGGAGGAACAGCATTTACAAATAGAGAATCGGATTAGAAAAATAACAATTGCTTTATTAGGAAGTTTAATTCAAACTACACGAGAAAGCTGAAGAAGAAAGATGTTTATTCCAGATTTCCACCCACCGCAACACACTCGGCAAAATACAGAGTGACAACTCACTAAACTAGAGGGAAGAAGAGGGAGGACATCGGTTGCCCCAGCCCAGGAGACCCAGGAAGGGGATGTTCTGCCCAGCCGAGCATCCAGACCCCACTCTCCTCTTCGCATCCTTCCCTGCTTTCCTTGGAAGCCGCTGTTTCCTCCTCCCAGAGACCTGGAGCTGCATTTCCCTTCAAGGCCCGGAGCGAGCAGAGTTCTCCAGCACAGTTTGCGGTGTCACACAGCGCAACGCCAAGGGGTTTTGCTAATTAAACAGTCTTGGCCCCTTCCTGCATGTGGTTGGGTTCCTCCTCCCTCATAGCTCCAGCGGAGGCAAGGCAGAGCAAGCAGGTGCTGGCTTTTGTTATTAGCAAACCCTGTTAATTGCCAGAGCCACATTCCCAACATCACATCACTTACAGCTTCCACATAACGGCCCCACTTTTTACTGAAATTTCTCTCCTTCAAAGACCCTTCTTATCTCTACTTTATGCGTTCTGCTTTCCATTACCTGACTTTGCTCAATAATTAAGCTAAGTCCAGCCTTCCACACTTACCAAACGTACTCCCCGTTCTGGGGACGGAACAGCGCTTACACGCTCGCTGAATTTTAGACGAGTGAAGCTTCCAGCTTGAAAGCCCAGGAGACGGGTAACCTCTGCCCACAGCAGAGGCACATCAGAGGGGACACCAGTTTGGAGTTGCCGCTACGGCAGTAGAAAGCATTGGCTAACAGTCTAGTTTAGAGGTGGCCTACCCGCCCCCGATACGCGCTAACTCATCATGTGAGTACTCAGGCTTCAACTCAACTAGCTTAGTAACGCACTGCAGACTACATTTCCTCACCCTCAAGATATCATCTACTATCCCACCTTATTTCCTAGTCTAGAGCATGTTTTAGGGCAGCCTCTCCGAGAGGGAGGGCTGCTTCGGAGGCATCTGGATGGAAGCAGAGCCTTCCACCCAGCAGATCACCTCCAGCTGTAGCGTGGGCATCGTCTCAGCGTGACCCGTCACTGCGGCGGAGCTGATCAAGAGCCTGAGACCGTGCTCCTCGGGATCCCACGGTGAGGGATTTCACAAAACACTCCGGTTCCAAAAAAAGAGAAAGCCAAGGAAATACAGACACCCTTGAGAGCAAAGCCTATGCCTGGTGCTTTGGTTTCTAACAGACGCTTCCTATTTTGGCACTTCGGAAGGAAGATGCACACAAAGGTTGTATGTGTTTCAGTGAACACTTTCTGTTCGATGAAGAAAAATACTTGCATTGATTTGCTCCAGGCTAACATAAATATCAGAGATTGTTAAAAAAATCTATGAATAGGGGCCAATGTTCACATCAGCTAATGTGGTCCTGGCGCGTTTGTCGGATTAGGCAATGGATTTGCTCTTCCTGCTTGTGACTCGGAGGCTGCTAAGCAGCATATCACTAGGGACCAGCTCCCTTGGCAAAGCCACGCAGCAAGGACGATGCCGACAGCCTCAGCAGGACGCGTCTCCCTGCAGTGCCACCACACACCCTCCCCCTCCCCGCCTGGGCAGGAGGCATTTTAGACAGCCCAGTTTATTCCCTCTCAAAACCAGTGCAGGAAGGCAAACCCAGCTTCTGGAACAGGGGAAGAACGCTGTTCTCCACAGGCTGGATTTAAAAAAAAAAAAAAAAGAAATTAAAAAAAAATAAATCAATACAGCACTCCTGTACCGCACAGCTTTCTTTTGTGTTTGTCAGGCAAGCAGAAGGGCTCTTCATCCCCAGTACCGCACTGGCAGAAAACGGGTGAGCTGTAGCTGACAGCAGGGTCTTCCTAGTGACAACTGGAAAGCGGCTGCTGTTCTACCGCTATTGATCTAAGCGGAATACAAAACACCTGAAGTCAGCAGGGAAAAATAGCTGCAGTTGGAAAAGAAACTGGGGGGGGGCAGGGGAGGGAACCAGGGCCGGGGGGGAGAGCAGGTAAGAAGTTCTCCATGCATAAAATTAAAGGACGGGCTTTTTATTGCAGCTATCTTGCCTGACTACAATACTGGATCGATGTACAGAGCAGGAATACTGCCATCATTGTTTTTGCGAGCTCTCATTTGACAAGAAACAAAAGGTTTCACTCCCACTTCTGCCGCTGCCTTGCCACCCGTGGCTCCTCTCTCCCGTCATCAGCAAGGAAGCAGCTCTACCTCCCATCGGCCCAAATCGTCCTCAGGACAACGATCTTTGCCTACTCGCTGCAGGTGCCGGTGCATCACTCGCACCCTGGAGACGCAAAGCCCTTCCCAGAGGAGAGCCTGTCCGAGCCTGTCTGCTCTGGGAAGAAGCAGCCCAGACCACGCGCTGGTTTGGGTTTGTCCAAGCGTACGCCACCATGGCTATAGCTGGAGCTCAGCCCGGAAGGGATTCGGTTACCTCCCCTTTCTACCCCGGCTCATCTCTGAGCCTGAAAGAAGCAGGCACCCAGCCAGCTCCTGTTCAGTAAGCGGCTTCCTTGGGAACCTTCCCTGTTGTGACAGCTCAAACATTACAGGGACTGCCAGAACCAAACCACTCAACAAGGAAGAGATCCCCTCCCCCTTCTGACATTGACAACCGAGGCAGCAGCAGGCAACACCGCGTGCAGGAGTCTATTTAAAATGTCACCGAGGCACAGGCTGATGGAGGACACCAAGGCGTCCTTCCCCCGCCCCGGAGGTGATGCTGGGGTGGGTTGCTTTGCGTTTTTGTTGTTCCTTTCCTGGGGTCTGTGCCTGCTGCAATCTGACAGCCTCTAATCGCTCAGCGTGAACCAGAAACGTCACTCTCATCTGTACTGATGGTGGTGCTACTCACGAGCGCAAGATCATACGCAGGCTCAGCCACCCACCCCATAAAGCGTGCCCCTAAGCCATCTCACCCCTCAGCTTTAACCTTCAGGTCTTTTCTGCTTCCCTGTCACTTGAAAGCCACATTTCCTTCTCTCTCCCTCTCCAATTGACAGAGTCAATCCACGGGGCAACTTTTATCTTTAAAGGGAAAGGCACCGGTTTCTCAGGGACGCGGGGCACAAGGTGGAAGAGCTCAAAGAGCCAAGTGCAGCTCGGGATGATTTCTCAGCTACAAAATCCCCAAAACGGCCCACCTCGCCTCCTCCCCAGCCCTGGAGGGCTTCCCGATCAGTCTCACCTCCTGCAGCAGCAAAGCCTGAACAAGCTACAAGGAGCGCAACACGCAGAGGACCGAATTCCTCGCCGCAGCAACAGCAGGTGGTTTTCTGACATCCTGCTCCCGTTTTGCTCAGAGACAGGAGCCATCTTGAGCCCTTTGCAGACTCGTTCCTGGCACTGCGAACGGCGACATCAGAGAAAAGTGAACTCCTCAGTAGGGCTGCAATCGTTCCCCTCCCCGCAGCCCAGAGCGCACCGCTCCTCTCCCTCCTCAACCCAATTCCCTTACCCAAATTACAAACAAAACTCATTTTCTGGGTCCTTCCAGCCATTTCCACCCACAATTCAATCCCTCAGCTTCCCTTTCCACGCTTCCTCTTTGTCCAACCATTCAAGTCCAAGATCTGACCTAATTAGTTGATTACCAATTCCAGCTGTGGATGCACATTGCTTTGTTACAGCAGAGCTGTGTTTTAAAGCAGTAATTTCTATCAGACAGGATTCAAAATGAAGAGGCCTCAAAAGGCCTTCAGCTGAAAGGTGTCCAACGGGAATTTTTTAAGAGACGAGTTCAAATGGATTCTGAAAATAGGAGACTGGTTTTCTAACTTTTAAGGCCTGACATTCTGCAGCGTGGAGGGCAGGAAAGTATCTGGGAGGTTTTGCAGCAGGAGCCCAGAGGAGAAAGCGAGTTCGCGATATCCTTTAGCAAGGGCTCGTCTCTGGGTCTGAACGTTGATGTCCTACACACCGCGCTGAGTGCGAGACACTTTAAGGCAATAAGTGCGCTGTTTCCGACAGCGGAAACATCTCTGAAGATGAGCCAGTAACATGGTGACTCAGGCAGGTGACCTTGGGTCTGCCCCACAGCCGAAGCCACCAGGGCTCTGCTTCTCAGGGCAAGAGGCTGTTTAAGAAGAGCTAAAAGGCAAGGATGGGCTCGTTTTCCCTACTCATCTCTCTGCCGCCACCCCCTCGCTCAACTCTCTTGGATTCAGCAGGGACTCAAAGAGGGTTTTATCAATTTTCTCCCCCACCCTGACACAACACCATCCAGAGAAACTAACTCCATGACAGCACCATTCATCTTTCTTTTCCTGCTTCTCTCTTCCCCAGCGAGCCCCAGGCAGCCGTTCTCATCCCCACCCCAACGTTTGCAGCTTTAGCTCTAAACCAAGCCGGAGGTGGACGCTGCTCCACCGACAGATCCGAGCTCTCACGCCTGGAGGAACCACCATCAGCACTAACCCAGCAGCCACCACAGCTTAGAGCCACATTCCGGGCTGCCCAGTTCCCCTCCCACTCAGGTTTACTGGGATCTCCGTTCTCCAGGAAGCAGCGCTATTGAACAGACAACATCCAGCCCAACCAGGCCACCCTCCGCCCACCCTCGTCCACCTCCACAGAGGAGAAAGGTAGAACAAAGCCAGAACAATCCCCCCAAACAAAATGACACCAAGAAAGAACTAGAACAAAGAATTGTTTAATTGCTTAACCCTTTCTCTTCCAGGGACCAGAGAAACAAGTTTTCTGCTCCTTCTAATGAGGGCAGTAAGGCTTGTGTGTTACCTCTACAACTGCAGGGGCAAAGTTTACGAGATGATCATCTTTAGTACTTGAAAAAAGCGAGAAGCAATGGTCATCGCGACACTAAGAGAATCCTAGAGTCTCCTAACGGAGAGCCCATTGCTAGAATACAAAAATAAAGGAGGCATCCCTGCGCATCCCAGGCTAGAAAGAGTTAACCAGAAAGAGCAGGAAGAAGCTTTCCCAAAGAGGGGGTTGAAGTAAACAGCAGAGGTCAATAAAGCAACATCTTCTCCCTACTTCCCCAGCATGTTTTTTTCCTTCACCAATAAATACAAAATCCTCATTAACAAGCGACAAAGCAGGTTATCTGCCCATGACAAGGGGAAAAGGGGCTAGAGGCAGAAAGATTTTTTTTTTCTCTCCCCTTCTCTCCCGTTATTATTTATCTTTTTTTTTAACCAAAGCAGCCAGTAAAAAAAAGCAATCCACTGCAGAGGCAGGGAATCTTGTAGCTTTCCCACTGCAACTGGCAGGTAAAAGAGCTGCACTGTCTCACAAGGGTAAAAACAACAAAAAATAGCTGCCACAGCAAAAGGTGAATGGGGAAGGAGAGGTCTGTTCTTTTCAGAGCTTTCCATCTCAGTCTCTCAGTTTAAAAATCAAAGTCTGCAGACATTGTCTACTGAAAGCTGAAAAAAAAAAAAGTTTGAGTGGGAGGAGAAGGGGAAAAAAAAAAACCCAACAAAAAAGAGGATGCGTCTAGTAGAAAAGCCTTAAGCAAAAAAAAGAAAAGGCCAGACCATGTCAAAAAGCCACCCAAGTGAGACGAATTTTCGGTTGCCTCTGGGTTTTGAAGAGCGTTGAGTGCCAGAGTACACTTGGGGTGGGGGAGCTTGTACACATCCCAACAGGTAAACTGAGCAAACAGTCCCATCTACCAAGCTGGCACTGCAGGAAAACAAGCAAATGTGCCCTCGGCAGCCAAGTGACAATCTGTCCCAGGAGAGCTCTGCTTCAGGAGGAGAAGAGGGAGGGCGAGTCTGCCATCACCGCTCAGCAGAGCGGGAGGGGAGCCCGTCGTTTCTGGCTGCCGAGGGGCACGGCCCCACAAAAACGGGGTTCGCTAAGGCTCCTTTTCACCCACGCGTGAAAGAGCAGATGGACATCTTTGTCCGAGGGGCAGAGATCGGGGCCCAGCGAGCTCCACTGCGATTGCAAGGGGGGCGCGGGGGATCTCGCTATGCAGGGAACAGTGTCCTTGGAGAAACGCTGCCAGCTCTGAGCCTCTGCGACCTCTCTCCCTCCTGCACAAGGCTCACTCATCTCGTAGAGACTGTTCTGGAAGGGAGAGGAAGCCGGTTACCTTGATCAGCCAGCACTGCGCAGTCTCTCTCATCAACGCCTGGCAGCCAGAAGCAGCCAGAGCAGGAAAGGGAGGCCTCTCATCTTTCCACAGCAGGAACAGGAAGACCAGGGATTGCACCACATGGAAGAACAGCCCTAATGCAGCAGACACACATGCGCACACATTCCCAGACACACATCGCACACCCCTGGGACCAAGGCTAGCATGTTCGGACCTTCAGCGGTAAGAGATACGAGACAGCGCAGAGCAGTTGAGATCTCCAGGGGCTCTTTGGTCTTAGTTGATAGTCCTAGAAAAAAAACCAAACCAACCTCTTCGGATTCGGTTGTTGCACAGCTGCGTAAGATCTATTTGATATTTAGTGTTTGGCAACTGCAAGAGGGGAGAACGGGACTGCATGTTACACGACAGGGGGAGGAATGGAAGTACAGTGCTGCATTTCTAGGTGTACTCCTGGCCGTGCAGCCAGAGTCAGTGTGCGGAGAACGGGAAGAGGAAGGAGGGTTCCTGAGAGGACCACGAATCCATCAGATGTTACACCAACAGTGAGGCGGAGAAGGCCCACCCTGGCCAAGACAGAGCAGCTGACTGCACAAAACCGCTGCTGTTTAAAAGCTCAAAACGTTAGATGCAACATATACGTGGTGGCAACGTTCTCAGCTCCAGCACAGGTGGCACGGAGAGGAGAAGGTGAATACAACCACACACATTTTGGGCAACGGACAGAGAAGGTCTGAAAGAGTGCTGTTACCAGTCCCCTTCCTCAGTAGCTTTAGCTACCCGAGTCCTAGGCCTCTGATCAAACCTGCTCCATTGCTGTCACCTTTCTCCACGGGCTCATAGACCACAGAAGAAAGTGTCAGAGCTGGGCAAGCGCATCCTGCCCTGTTGAGCTGCACATACTCAGTGCCTTCACCGATCCATCAACTAAGACATGCCCAGGGACACGACAGGCAATATCCAGTCCTTAATACAACACAGCCACGTCTGGTGACAACGCGTTAGAGATGGAAGCCAGAAGAAAGATGTTATGGGACAAACCAGGTGTTTCATGGCCAACAACTCTAAACCAGGGGCCCCTAGACAGGCTGGCAGCACAAAAGCAGAGTCAAGCTTTCAAGACCAAGATCACTGCAGTAAATTCACTCCATAACCCCTGCCCTAGGTTTGTATTTTATTCAGGAATTTAACATCCCCTCTGCAAACGCATGAATGCAGGCAACATCCTCTGTACCAGATCACTCAGCAGCTCTGGGAATAAAATCACCAGCTCACACTGCTTACAGACAATTCAAAGACCCCTGGTTGGGACTAAATTCCACTAAAGGCAAACCCCGGACTGCACTGCCATGCTGCTCAGTAGCGTGATGGGAGAAGGAGGAGGTGGTGGCGATGGTTTAAAGAGACGGCCGCTCCTGCCCCTGCCAGCTTGTCCTACTCTGTGCATAGTGCGAAACAGTGCAGTCATTCATCAGAGAAAGTTCAGGACCAAGGAAACTAGGTTCCCTTTCAGCCAAACAATTGGAGGAAGGAGAGGCAGTTCTGTTTTAGCTGGGCCGGCACTGGACTTGCCCCTCTGAGCTGTCTTCATCATCTGAGCCTCCAGCCCCACCACTGGTCAGTCCTGTAATCCGGTACCCCATGTTCAGCAACATCACCTCCAGCGGGTCTGCATTCATTCGTCTCTGGTTAGCTTGGGAAGCACCTTCCATGTCTACTACCACGCGGCCATTGAGGGTTTCACTCTGCAAGACAAAGGAGGGAGAGAACTCAGCAAGGCAGCACCAGGACCAAAGAGGGGCTGTTACCGCTGCTGCAACTCTGAAGAGATCCCAGTAGGAAAGACCAGGGTGTGTCACACCTCGTGACAACAAGAGGGTTTTTTAGTGCGGGTCTTACCTCTGGCCTGGGGTTCCACAGTCGTACAACTGGGTCAATGCCGCTGGTGGCCAGGAAGCAGTAACTGGGATGAGGCTGGAGACAATTCACGATCGACTCGTCTCCCTGCAGCACTCTAACAAGGTTGGTGGTTTCTTTCTCCCAGATGAAGAAGGAGCCGTCATCAGACCCACTGACTATGTACTGTGCATTGCTAGGGTGAGAGGAGCAGAGACTGGAGATCACAGCTCAGAGCCAAAGCTAGTCTCTAGCAGACACGAGAATCTCAGTTGGCGTCTATAATCAGCAGGCTGCCACCCCTCACGCTTACGGATCCAGATAAAGCTTTCTGTGCTGGTTCCCTCCATCCCCAGGATTCATGTTTTGCAATCCCAAAATGGCTTTTCTGAAATGCTAGCCCAACCGGGTCCTCTGTGGATCTGCTACTGAACCTGCTATTCGTGCAGCCACACAAGGAGGAAGGTTTCTGTCATCTTTTTCAACCCTGCAAACCATTGTCAGCGTCATTTTATGAACAGTCACATGGGGCTACGCGTGAGGCTTTATCCGATGGAAGAGAGCATTCTGCTGTTGCTCACACTCCTGTCCTGCATCCCTATTATGCTCTGCCAACATACCTGCCAAAGAAATTGGCCTCTTTGATGTCTGTGGTAGTGTTACAGTGGCCACAATATCGGAATTTGTAGTCGTAGCTGCGCTCCCTCAGCACCATCTCATCCTCTGAGATGGAATCCTTGCGGCCTGTGGCTCGCAGCCGGATGGGGCCACCTCCTTTCTTGTCTTCAGCTGGAAGGATAACAGATTTCCCTCATCACAATTCGGGGAGGAACACGTTCTAAGCAAACAGCAGCCTAGGAGACCCCAACCCTTAGCTTTAGAGAAGAGCTAAGGACAATTCCAGTAGGGAGCGGGGCTTAGAGCACAAGCTTCCTTCCAGATTATCTCCTGCGTACATCAGACTCCCTTTATCATACTCTCGCTCAAGAGCAAACCAGAACCAGGCGCAAGGAAAGAACAGGCTCAGGCCAGTTTTGGTGCACGGTAACAATCAATCTCTCTCAGAAGTTGGAGCTTTACTTCAAAGGGGCAGTTTAAGGAGAAAAACCCTTGTCCGATCATTAGATTTTAGTATAACCTTGAAGAACCGCACTGAACACCGGCACTCACCGTTATCGCTCTTGGAGAAGAGGGCGGCATTGATGTCCCTGTCTAGTGCATCGCAGGCACTGCTATGTGCTTGTTCTGGGAACTTCCCTTTAAAGTCATCCAGACACTCCAGTGCTTCTGCCACGTACTTGAGTTCAAAGAGACAGCGGGCAAGACGGAAATGGGCCTTCAGGTGGCATGGATTCAAGGATATGGCCTTCAAGCAGTCTCTTAAAGCATCATAATGGTCCCCATCCCTGAAGAAAAGGGAGGTTTGGATTAGATAGCGCAAGCAGAAACAGCTTACATTTTCCACTGCCGTTTCCCAGCCCCCATTTTCCTCCAAAGCTTGCTGTTTCCAGCTCTCTCTGTGCAAGCAGACACCCCACAAGCTCACGTACTAACAGCATTTGCTGTTTCCCAGGGGCACCATCTGACCAAGCCCAGCTTCTCGAATGCACCTCCACACACGCGCAGGCGGCCCTGTAATGCGACCACGCAGGGAAGCCCAGCAAGTCTTGACCTGCCATTTTAAATCCGCCGGAGCAGAGCTCGCTGATAGAACACATTTAGGGAAGTCCTTTGAAGATGGAGGATGCACAAGCCCTCTGGCCAAGCAGACACAAGGCCTCTCCTGGAAGGCGAGCAGGGCCTCGGCAGAGCACGGCAGCTCACGCGTGCCCCTTTGTGGACGCGCAGCGTGGCAGCACGTTTCCCTGCCCACAGTCACAGCCACTTGTAGCCCTCAAGAAGGAGCTACAGAACCACCATGCTTCATAGCCCTGAGGGACGCACGCCTAAAGCAGCAGACTCTTCTCACCTTTATAGGAAAAACCTTGAAGTTTTAGAAGGAAGCGGTACAGCAAACTGGTATCACAATGGATATTTATATCCTATTTACAGTTAGCGGAGACTACGCTTGATTTCCCTAAGCTCCATGGCTGTGGGAGTTTCTCCTGGAAGCAGGAGAAATGTGACAAGCTTCGCATGCTGGTATTCAATTCAGACTGAGAGAGGCTGAGAAGTCAGCCAGGGCCGATACGCCTGGTGTACCAGCATCGAGCCTCAACTCTTCAGACACCCCACAATCTGTCTTAAGAGAGTGCCAAGTCTCCATATGATGGCTAATAATAACAACAAGAACAACATTTCACACCTGTAAGCTGTGTGCACTGCACCGACCAAAGTAAGGAAGGGGGTGAATTGCCCTGTACCTCCCATGAGACGACAATTTTAATTTGAGATCGCACGGAACCTTTGTCAGGGGGTTCCCGTGTCTCTGCTCGTTAAAGGGAGCTCCAGATCTTTGGGTTACAGGCTAAGCAGCGCTTCTGCAGTGCCACAAGCATTTTCTGCACACCATTCGTCCTATTGCTGCCTCCTGTCTAGGCGGATACTGGCCACATACCACACCTTACTAGCACACAGAAGCTGGAGTGCCTTGTCCACAAGATCCGCGGCAGAGCAGAAGAACCACGGCTCTGGAGGGCTACCTTTGCAGCGCTGTGTCTGTGTTAATCCCAGCGGCTGGATGCACAGCATCAGGCCACTTGTATTGAAAGAAAGAGGGAATGCAAGTTACCCGTTACGATGACAGACGGGTGTCTCACATTTTCAGGGCTGACTGGGCTATTAGCTGCTTTGCCACCCTCAAAAATCCTTCAGCCTCAACTACCAGTGTCAGACAGCCCAAAAGGGCGGTGTGAAAATGGACACGTGGAGCTGTAAAGCAGGCACTGACTTCTCCCACTGTTACAGGTTTGACTCGGCTTGTGCAAAAATCCTCTAACTAGAAATCAGCTAAGCACTGTCAACACAGGCCGCTAAAAGCAATCTGCAGAGTGATGCAGTTGGCTCTTATGAGCAAATTTTAACAGGACAGCCCCAGAAGCGCTTCAGAGTACGAGGGGCATCTGAAGGGAGATGAGCAAGGAGAGGTTAGGAAATTACAGACCTTCCTTTTTTTCTAGATCTCTCTGTTACTCAGAGAACGAGACCAAAGCAAGCCCTGCGGGGTGGCCTACAGCCGGTGCTGCTCCAAACGCCAACGACATCTTAGAGCCACACGCTGGTTCAGCGTGGGTCACCATCCAACGGCTTCACCCTCCTCCTCGGTGACATCCCAGCCACCTTCTGCCATACACCAGTTCCTAGCAGTAAAGTGCCCTGTCTTTTCGGCACCTGAGAAGACAGCAGCTCCGAACTATTTAAATTCTAATCATCGCATGCCACAGAAACCCATGGTGCATATATTTTCACATCTTCCTGCTACCGAAAACTGTAGCAAAGCACTATCTGACACACAGAAAGGCTGAGATTTGCCAACATCCTTCGGGAAAAACGTATCCTATAAGAAAAATGCCATTCACGAGATCAGCCCTCAGCTTCTGCCTTCCATTCCTTAATCGCAAACTATTGTTCTTCTCCCTCTGAATACTGAGGTCTTTTAGGCAGTTCCCAAATCTCTCCTATTGCAAAACAGCCAGTAGGCCAGTTACCAACAGTCATAACAACTGCTGGCTGCTCTTTATCTTGGCAAGAAGATGGGAGAATTCATACTGTGGATTTCAGCAGGGAGAGGAGAAGGAAATCCTCACAAAAGCAAATGTAGATGAAGGACCACAGCTATTTTAAATATGTTAATGGCAAGTCATGCTACTCAGTCTTACTCTGCTCAAGGGGACGGATACCAAAATAACTGAGCTGTATCTTGTAGCTGCAGCCCTGGCTATTGGTCAGAGAAGACATTACCTACTGCAGAGGCTAACGGCGTATTTTGCAACAACTAAAACAGAACCTCCCCCAGACGCCGAGGCACCAGCTGCCACCTCCCCGGATCCCTCGGAGAGGTTTGTTTCCAGTCCTGGGGAGCGTGGGGTAGCTGGGGCAGCACGGGAACCGCCAGGTCACGTCTGACTATCTGCAGGACTAGTTGCTTGGCTAAAGCAGCAACCAAAGCAACTCCAGGCAGTCCTGCAACAGCCTTATACCACGAGATAGGAAGTTATAAAGCATAGTAACCATTACCTCATCTGTTGACAGCAGCTTTAGAGCCATACTCTAATGCAGATCAGAACTAACCAACGAAACACAAACACCCTTGGAGGCACTCATAATGCTGTTAGTCAGAAGTGGATTTTTAGTTTCTTTTTAGACAGGAAAGGAACAGAACATTACTCAGCATGCCAGTAGGCAAAAAGATGAGCTACTACCAGCTGTGCTTGCCTGTGCAGGATCTGTGGCTGTTAATTTCCCCGTGTTCTGTGCCAGAGGTGACCCACTTTACTGCTTGCTCCAATAACCCCAACCCTGCTCCACGCAGAGGGAGCCCAGGTGCTTTGCAGTGAACAAGGACAACGCGGTTCTCAGAAGTCAGGCACCTGTGACGCTAAACCCTCTGATATTCTCTGCTTCCTTACCACTTGCGCTTCATGTAGGCAGCAGCTCTGTTTCCATACAGCATGGCATTGTTGGGGGCTTTCTGGACTGCTTTGCTGTATAGCTGGATGGCTTGAGTCCACAGCTGGCAAGCAAAGGCCTCGTTGGCTTGCTGCTTGATTCTCTCCAGATACGGAGGTAACTCCACTTGGGGACTGAAGGGAAAGAAGAAAGGAGCACAAGTAAGTCTCACACGCTCTTTTAACTCCAGTTAAATGTCTGCAGTGTTTTGTCCTAGCTTAGCAAGTCACAGCAAACCAACAGTTTCAAAAAAAAGGCAGAAGAGACCATGTACCTGAAGAACCTGAATTTAGGAGGAAGGTTTCTTTTTGACTATCATTTGTTTGTTTCCATTTTTTCTTTATATACAGACATACACTCAAAATTGACCAGCGTGTATTTTAAGCATCTAATGCCTCAGACTTCACAAATACATCTTTGCTTTGACTGCATTAAAAAAAAAACCACACCATTTCCAGTCCTCCTTTAGCAATGTATAACCGAATGCAAATTCAGAAGGAAACCAAGCGCCTGAGTTCACAGAGCTGCACAAGGCCCATGCTCAGGCAACCCAAAATTCCAGCCACATCTCCGCTGCCGTGGTGGAGGGGCCATCTAGAGGAAACAAGCTGAAAACATTCAACAAAGTGACTTTGGTGGAACCTAGACTACCCATATATGGTATTAAGCAACTGTGCCTTGACTTTTAACCATGTGTCATCAGCTGGAAGAAAAACAGTCAGCAAGATGTGCTTCGAGTCTGCTTCTGCTTCGCCCCAACTGCATTTTGCTCCTAAAGAAAGCAAGCAGCAGGAACTATGGAAGAGGGCCCTCCATCCGTTCCTAGCTCACGTGCAGACTGCAGGAATAATGGCTTCAGTCACTGTCGTAAAGCAATTTTGGTCGCTTCAGTTCAGTTTGCAGCAGGCAGGTGTCCAAAAAAAATGACAAAGGGAAGCAAGGCTCTTTCGACCTGAGAGCCTCTCCCATTTACCAAGACACAGTTCCTGCAGGCCAGGAAGTAACAACCAGTCAGGACAACTCAGAACACGTTGCTTCCCAACCTGAAAAGTCATTTTTTTAGTTCTGTCTGCAGTAATTCATCCTAAGAGGGCAAAAATCCTCACGGACAGCATTTCTCCCAGGACGCTCTTGCCTGATCTGACTCTAGCTCGTAGCCCACTCATCAGAAGCAAATACAGCTCCTAGGACAGAGGCTGCTTGACAATTAAGTCAAGACACCAAATGGCTTTGCACGTCACACCTTGTTTAGCAGCATCTAACCCTAGCAAGAGGAAGAGGACACGAACAAAGCCATAGGGCTTTCATGTAGGTAGACCTGTCCCCTTACCTCACATGTGCTCTTCCTTCAGACAAGCGGAAGCCGTTGCTGTGGAGGTGGATGCCATTCGACACTCCATTGGTAGAAGTTTTTCCATTCTGCACTTCTGAAGGTCAGAAAAAAAAAAAAAAAAAAAATACAGCCACACTAAGTACCAGTGTAGATTACACAAACCAACACCTGAAGCTTCAGGGTTTTATTTTACAGCAGAGCCAAGCCAACGCCACAGCCCCATTCAGAGCAGAAATAAAGCTTCCGTGATTCCACGCACCCCCCCTTCTCCAGCCACCTGGACTTGATTTGCGTTCTTACTACGAAATCTCTGCAGTACCCTTTGCAATACAATTCTAGAACAGAAAACTAGATACACACAGAACCAAGTACACACACACAAAGAGAGGGCGCTTGAACCGCCCTCAGACTGAGTCTAGGCCTTAATCCCAGTATCTGACTGATCACCAGACGCCTGACATTTAAAACTGCAGAAGCATTTAGTAACATTAGTAACTTTGTATTTTAGATTCACTCAGATAAAAAATAAGTATCTCAGATAACGAGTGAACTTGTTGAACATTTGAAAGAACAAGGCTGAGGAGGGGAACCACTGGAGGAACCCAGTAAAGGAATTCCGGATGCTTTTTTCCTTTCTTTCTTTTCTTACCCTACTGCTCAAAGAGCGCTTACAATCCTAGGAAGGTCACGCAGGCGCATCATCTGCCATTTCTATAGAATATATTCAGCTTCAAGCTTTACAAACTGCATTTACGTTGCAGCTGGGAGTGTTCCTGCGGCCACTTCACAGGTTGGGAAACCGGGGACACTGCCCAACCAGTCCACCGAACCGCTCGGGGATGTCAGTGTGCAGAGACGTGCACGCACACGAAGTTCAACCTTTGTACTGCTACCGCCTCTCCGCAGCCTTTGCCTGAACTTTCTGTGCCCAACAGGGTGGAGCGTTTGCTGCAACCGCACCGCCGTGAGCCTGTTCAAATGCCGTCCTGCCATTCAAAGCCTGCCCTCCCCAGATACCGCAGTACAGATCGCCCACATGCCTTCGAGACAGAAGAGGAAGGCAGGCAGGGCATAGATTTGCTACCAGGATGTGAGTGTTAGATTAAGGCCTAAGGCGCGCTGAGTACACAGATCAAACTCTGCCAGAGCGCTCCGAGACCAGGGAACGGGCCGAGCAGGGAACACTCCCTGATAAGAGCCAGCCCGGGCAATAATGCTGCAGCCGTCATACTGCCTGCAGTATCTGTGTACGAACAGGCCCCGTAAGAAACAGGGCCAGGAATAAAAAGGCTTTTGGACTTACTTACTCATCAAATAAATGACTTTTTGATTCAACTATCTCATCACCAGAAGGGATATTAGTGCCAGGCCAGATTCTTAGACTAGGGAAGAGATTATTCTGTCTCCTTCCTAATGGGTGTACACGGGGATAAAGATGTATTCTACATTTTACTAATAAGTTTAAAAAAAAAAAAAATAAAAACCATATACCATTTCCATGCCTGTCCAAAAACTTTTCCCCCTTAGTTGAAGGCACGATACCAGGACCTCAGCCTCTCTATGAAGCCTAATTTATCCCTCGTGCACAGCTTTACGCGTTCTCCTTAGCTCACACAGGCACACACCTCTCAATAGCTCCCTTCTCCCCTCGAGACACACATTTTGTCACTCTGTACAAGAGTTTCAGAACTCAGGGCCTGAAGCGCACTGCAGAAACAGCCCAGCAACAACCATGCCCTGCTTCGTTTTCCTTGCTCCTGCCCAGATTGGGCTGCACCCTGAAAAACAGTTGTGTTGCACGTGATCCCACTCTGCCTTCCACTCACTTTGATGACAGCATCATACTTACCCCCTGAAGTATGGCACTTCTTTGGGAGAAGAAAAGTGTATGGTCGCTGTTTGTATGTTAGATCAAACAAATAGACCTGAGGAATGAAGACAGAGAATGAGACAAAAAAAAGCGTCAGTGAAATATAACAGAAATAAAACAGGGCTAGACAGGTATATGGTATCGCATTTGTGTTTTGCTGTTTCCAATTTTCTAACCAGGAATCTTGGTTATAGACACGTACACACAGGACGACAGCAGTACCAGTGGCATGTTCCACACCAGTACTGGGTTCAGAAAGAGTAATGCTGAGCAATGAGGTAAGGAAGCCCTCTGCACGCCTACAGAACTCGAAAGATGACCTGACCACAAACTGACCTGTTCAAACCGACCTGTTCAGAAAGCTTCAACTCTAAGAAGATGTTTTAACTACTTCATTAACACAGTGATCGTAAACAAATCAAACATAATTGGCAGAGAAGAGGTGGTACGCTATATCAAGGCAAAAGTCTCTCTAAACTGAAGCCAGGATTTCCTGAGAAACTTTGAAAGCAGCCCTGCGAAGCGCTAATTTAAAACAGTACTGGTACAGGGACCGACAGCCCCAATCCATTTCACCGAACTCTGCACCTTCTCTTAAAGGGAACGAGCACAAGTGTGAGAAAGATCTGTAGAGGACAACCACAGAGTAACCTGCCCACAAGCAAAGTTCCCGCTTAATCCATGCTGATTAATGCTGTCAGGAGGATTTTCTCATTTCACTGATAGGCTTTACAAAAGATCCATGAATATCACCCAGCACTTAAAATTAAAGCAATCAATGTTTCAGGCGAAGGCCTTTGCTTCTGTAAGTTCCTTATTCACTAGATTCTATTACAGAAGCAGTCTGATGTTTCAAGAATGAGTTATGAAATCTTTTCTAGGTCAGCAAAGGTCAGTTCCAGAACTCTGGTTTTTTTTTCCTCTTCCAGAGAACGAAACGTGAATTGGAAAACCAGAATAGAATGTGGTTCAAGTTTGGATCAGTCGTAGCATAACAAATAAATCCCTAATACCAAGCATTTAGTCTGAACGAATCAGAAAGCAGTTTAAAAATCAACCATATTACCCACGGAGAAGTTGCTATACCCATTTCAAGAAGGCCCAATAACGCAGAGTGACCCAACAAACACAGCCGAACGCGAAGCTTTCTGCCAAACTTTAGCTGTCGTCATACCTGCTCCCCTCCCATGTTGACTAAGAGCTCAGTGCCATCAGGACTGAAGGTGACGTATGTGGCCACCAGAACTCTCAGCCGATTGTTGTAGTCTGGAAGCTTCACCGGGAGGTGCCCTGTGGAGAGAACAGGTTCATACATATTAGCGTAACCAGTTGTCTTTGTCCTACCCCAGGTGCTCCCTTTCACAAGGGGTTGTTAGGAAAGCAATGCCATGAAGCGCATGCACCTAAGGGATTTTCCGTCTCCTACTCCTGTTTATTGAATCCTTCCATCAGCCATCGAAACACCCAGATGTGCGTAGCTGCCTTTTCACAAGTTCTAGCTATCAGTTCCGCAGGGCCATCGCCGTATGAAGAGAAGACCGGATTATGACCGGCTTGCTAACAATGAAGTCTGCAGAACCCAGCAAATCGCAGTTTTAGGGATTCACTGCGCATTTAGCTTCTGTGATTTGTGGCCATCTGCAAACAAATACCGCCATCTTCAACCCCCTAATCAGGTTTCCTTAATAAAGCCCTTAGCACAACCAAACCAAGGCTCCTAAGTATTCAGCTCACGCGCAGGTTCTTTTGCTTCAGACAGCAGATGTGTTGCATGACCAATTCAGGGGACCTAAGAAATCCTCTAGCGGGACTCATCAGAAGCCAGACTGTCAAAATCGGTCTGCTGAACGTGGTGGTCTAAGATACTTTAAAAAAAACCCAAACGTTTCAGGGAAAAATAAGATAGTAAATAACGAGCAGTGAAGAAGAATGTCATCTAGGTTGCCCAGATACTGCATCGCCGATTCTTCATCTGCAGGATGAGGATAAAACACTTCCGTGCCAAAAAGATTTTTAACAGCAGCCTTGCTGGGACCAGTTCCAGGAGCCTATAGCACCCAGGTTTTCCAATCCTTGGCTTTCCAATAAAAATGACAAAAAGACATTTACGCTAGACAAGAAGAATTAAGGCCAGCTCACCACCACACAACACTGCCAAACCGGGGAAAGCGGGCAGGTAACATACGCAAGAATTCACAGCATTGAAGTTAATAATCTGCAATTCCATGGAACATCCCTGAATCAGGGAAGAACTCTTCCAAGCAGTAGTTTCTTGCGTGACTGGTAGAACTCTTGCTTCTTCAGGCATTAACTTAAAGTCCCATCAGTCACCCCCAGCACAGGTCCCAATACCTGCCACGTAGTACTGTGCCGCGCCGTCCGGGAGGGGTTTCTGCCGGTCGCAGAACGTGTGTACTCCAGCTGAAGGACTCTGCTTCATGCTTTTTCTAACGAGAAAGAAAAACAGTCTTATAACCACAGCATTCAGCTTCTGGAAGCCTGATCTATGCCGACACTTCTTGTTTGCACACAAGGGGAAGGCCTCGTGCCTATATAGCTGTGAAGTCACAAGCCTGCCTCGTACCACCTCATTGTACTCACGCAGTTCGAAAAGACTCTGGGTGATAGAAAAGACTGAGTAAAACTGCACGGTGAGATGGGCGAGTGCCAGATCATTGCAACCCCCCTTCCCACCAGAGCCTTGAACAGATTTCTCATGGAATCACAGAATGGTTTGGGTTGGAAGGGACCTTAAAGATCATCTCGTTCCAAACCCCCTGCCCTGGGCAGGGACACCTCCCACCAGACCAGGTTGCTCCAAGCACCATCCAACCTGGCCTTGAACCCCTCCAGGGACGGGGCATTGACAACTTCCCTGGGAAACCTGTTCCAGTGCCTCACCACCTCAGTTTGAGGCCATTACCCTGTGTCCTATCATTACACTCCCTGATCCAGAGTCCCTCCCCATCCTTCCTGTAGGCCCCCGTTAGGGACCAGAAGGGGCTCTAAGGTCTCCCCAGCGCCTTCTCTTCCAACTCTCTCAGCCTGTCCTCACAGCAGAGGGGCTCCAGCCCTTTGATCATATTCATGGCCTCCTCTGGCCCCGCTCCAACCGCTCCATGTCCTTTTTGTGTTGAGGACTCCAGAGCTGGACGCAGGACTCCAGGTGGGCTCTCCCCAGAACGGAGCAGAGGGGCAGAATCACCTCCCTCGACCTGATGGCCACGCTGCTTTTGATGCGGCCCAGGATGCGGTTGGCATGCGGATGCATTGCCTGCTCGTGTTGAGCTTCTCGTCCTACCAGCACCCCCAAGTCCTTCTCCTCTGGGCTGCTCTCAAGCCATTCTGCACCCAGCCTGTATTTGTGCCTGGGATTGCCATGACCCAGGTGCAGGACCTTGCACTTGGCCTGGTTGAACTTCATGAGGGCTCAGAAGACCCAGAAAAAGCAGTTGCCATTACCTGTGGTTGTGGATCATGCGTATGTCGTAGAGCCGCACAAAGGGTCCGCTTGCCCCTACTGCTAAGTAGTTGTTATCTTGGGGGTTGACCGTCAGGCACTTGGCCTCCACCAGCTGCCCGCAGTACTCTGTCAGGTCTATGAGGACTTCTGAACGTTTGCTGTTCTCTCGCAGGTCGTACTGTCTGCAAAGGGAAGAAACGAGTCAGGCAACCCGCATCACCAGGTAAGAGAAGCAGCAAGAGGAGAGAGGTTAGCTTTCCGTGGGGACCAAACTGAAGTCCACTCAAAGCAGCATGTTTATACTGCTCAGTAGTGACCTACACTTAATTATCTGTCATCTATGAAGAGATGTTAACAGTCATTTGTGCCATAAACATTAACAGTCATTTGTGCCACGGGTTCCTGGAAGCATCTCAGTTCAATATACACTAGGCCTCAATATCAGGATAACCATTAAAACCAGCTCTATAACGCGCACGGATTTAATCAAGTTCCAAATTAAACTCCCAGTCATGATCTCACAAACAGTAGCTCGTATGAAAAGTGTACCAGACCCTCAGAGTAACGTTACTCATTTAAGAGTCTCAATGACTCTGGAGGGAAACGTCATTCGGTGTTGTATCTCCCTCCCATTTGACACGGCTGTTTCTTTCTTGCCCTCCCTTTTCAGTGGGGGGAAAACAGAGGAGCCGAGTAAAGTGCATCAGAGGAGTCTTTTCAAGATGAATCCTTCCAGTTTCAGGAAAGGGAGAGATTAGCTTAAGCTCTTTAGTACGGAGGCAGTCTCTCTTCAGATCTGTGCATAGTACGTACCACAGTAGATCCTAATCCAATTAATTTTGGGGCAGAACAACTAGAATTCTGTACCTGATTAGCCCGTCTTCTGCTGCACTCCAGAAGGTGTTAGGCCACATGGGAGCTGTGGCAATCCGCTTAACTCTGTTGGTGTGATCTCCAAACATGTGGATGGTCTCCTTGACAGTCAAGTCATGGACATGCACCTTGGAATCTGCAGCTCCCGTGATGAGGATCCGATCCCCTGAATGCGGCAAGAACTGCGGGAGAGAGATTTCATTCAAATTTGAGAAGCGCCGAGGCTGGTCACACAGACATCGCTGAGCTGTCCTGGCGGGTCACAGAGCAATTGGCTTTAGGAACGCAGGATGACCCACGTTATTACCTACATCGCACATACGCCAACGCGCACACCCAAGAGTCACCAACTACAGCAGCACACAAAACGGTCTCTTCGTCACACATCCCAGTGTGCTACAACCACTTCCTTTGACTTTACAGAGAGAATGAGATAAGCCTGGGAACAGGTATTAGATTTAATGCAATTTTTTTCTCAACATTAGAAATATTAAATTATTTCAGGAGGGAAACCGCTTGCAGGAAAACGTTTCCCAGCTTTCGTTGCTGATTTTGTCAGATGTTTATTCCTTCCAATCCCATACCTTGACAGAGAAGATGTTTGCAGTATGTCCTGTGTGCATTGAAAGGAGTTTCTTGTGGTGCAGAGGATCCCAGACAATGGTATGCTGGTCATCAGAGCCAGAGGCCAACAAGCTAAAAGAAAGAGAAGAGAAATATGCAGCATGTATTATTCTGTTCGAAGCTGTGACCAATTTCTTAGAGTGGTTTGACCACAGACAGCCATTAAGTTAATTCAGCTCTAAAAAGCCTACTTCCTCTCTCTTTTCTCAGCCATGTGTTCTTGTTGCTCCCCATGCGCCAATCCATTCAGCCAGTTCAGGGAGCTAAACCAGCCAAACATCAACTCCAGAGAAAATAAAGCCAGTGTTTTTCATTGGTTTAGCCCATCGGACCAGCTCACCGCAGATTCAGATGGCACCGGGGAAAACAATAGGAGCATTCGGTCAACAACAAAATGCAGGGCCTCCATTTGCCTTTTTAGCCCGGCTGCATTAACTGCTCCACATCATCCCCGAATCCAAGCCAAGGCATTCATTCCTGGACTTTGGATGTGCCCGAGCAGTCCCAAGCCAGGCCCCATTTAGTGATTCACAAACTGCTTTTTAAGTGTAGGGTGTGGCAGCGGTATTGCAAGGCGGTGTTTGCCTTGCACATCTATCTTCATTCGAAGCAAAAGAATTTGACATCTGCAACCATCAGCTGTTTTAAACTTATTTCCTTGTAGCCAGATCTCTTTCAAGTACATGAAATTTTCACTGGTAAATAATTCTGAAGAGTATCAGACAGCAGACTTTGGATCTTGCAAGAGGCCTGTCAAGAAATATACGCTCTTCCTTCCATCCAGTAATTTCTCATGCAGGTATTCTTTACTCCACTTGGATAACAGAATTTATGTTTAGCTTCCCCCTAAAATTGCAGAGAAGGGTAAATGCTCTACCTTCCTCCCTTATATATTTGTCCCCCAGCAGAAGCTTTTAACAGCATGGTGCAGGGGGTGGGGAAATGTTACTACCAGCTGGGCAAATCCTGAAGATCCATTATAATCCATAATCCCACTTAAGAGAGGAGAAGCAGCCTTCAATCTCTACTTCTTAGTCTGACCATTTCCCTTCTGAACTCTACTAAAGGGGCATTCCTCATAACATCCAGATATATTTAACAAAATGAAGCTTCTTCTGAAGCGTGAGCTCCACTACAGTTCAAAACTTTGAGCCTGAGCTCCCTTTTGCTGGGAATGAGAAGCAGCTGCTTATGATAGACGACCTACACCCTACTCTTGGGAGAACCTGGGGTTATCCGTTTGTTGATCCCCCAAATCAAGCCACATACTTACTCTCCTTTTTCATTCCATTCTAGACAGTTGACACACCCAGAGTGACCCTGAGAGAAAAAAAAAAAAAAAAAAAGAGAAAACAGTATTATCCAAACTTCAGACTTATCAAACAGAGCTGTTCTAAGGCAAGGACACAGCGAGCTCCCCACACATAACAACTTGTTCCAATACAAGCAGGTTTTTTTCATTCCAACCCTGTGAAAAATAAAAAAAAAAACCCCAAAAAACCACCCACATGGCAGATAAGCACCTCCAGAAAAGAGAGAGACATGCTCTAGCAGCTGGGGTAGAAAAGGCAAAATGAAACAAATAAAGAAAAATGTAGTGTTGAATAAAATGGCAGTTTAGTCTCAGAGGCTACAGATGAAATCCTGCTGTACACACGGAAAGGTGACTTTGCTTCAAAAGCCCTTGGCTAGGCTGACAAATTACATGTACAGGTTCTCCGGGAACGCAGGGAAAATGCACTTTTGATAACTCTTTTAGAAGCACCTTGCTGCTGGGTGACTGTATCATCCATCTTCATCCAAATTAACTAACAACTGTACCAGGAGAGCACTGAGTAGCGTTTGATAGGGGAGATGCGACTGAAAAGGGGGACAAAAAGAATCCTTTCCTCCCTCAAACCAAGACAATCTTACGATCTTTTAAGGCTGTGTCAGACTGCAATACAACAACCTATTTTTTAGGCAACATTACACTCTTCAGCATTAGAGATGAGTATCTTGAACAGCTGACAGTTGCCTTTTTCAGGCGCTGCTGTTAGGATTAGCTGATACACACCCGTTAAGGTCTGTCTCGTAGGTGCATTAGGTAACGCAGAAAGCTCCCGCAGGATATCACTGAGCTATTCCTGGCTCTAATGCAGTTCAGGGGACTAAGTAATCGCTATCTATCCCATGCAAGAGAGAGAGCACCGTACACTCCCGCGCGCTGTCCTTTCTGCGCTAAGTTGTACACGCAGCAGCTCGGTTTGCTCGTTAAAACACTGCCCGCTTACCTGCAATTCTGCTTCTAGGCCCAGGCGTCGAATGAATGGATCGGTGACATGATAGTGTCGTTCGAAGCCCAGCGCACCCCTCTCCTGCACAAAACAAACAAGCGCCACACTGACTACAGCAAACAAAACACTCCTTTTGCCCTTCCAAATGAAGATTTCAGAACTCCACAAATCAAGCAGGGACCTTGCCAGGTATCGGGGTGTCCACAGCATCAGGTACCTGTCCCGCAGCAGGGAGACATCATTTGCATCTTCCCCAGGCAGGCAGTTTGTAATCCTTGACCCTGAATTTAAGTGATGTTAATCTAATTGCCAGGCTCCAGCTGGGTAGCCAAGAGAAGGTTTGAGAGGCCCACACTAAGATAGAATAAGTTGCCTACTTTGGGCTAGAAACAGGAGATACAGAAAGGCTTGGGAATGCCTGTCGTTATCCCTCGGCAAGGATTTCAGAAGCAACTCACTCCTGAGGCCGGCAGTCCTAGACCACAGCTGCTCAGGAGAAGTTTGCCATTACACAGGATCTGTCCTGAAGCACCACCACCACGGGGCAAAGCACTGGGGAACGTAACTGGGCAGCAGCATCCCTTAGAGATGGCTTATTTCATCAGAAATGGAGTAGGAGCACGTAGCTGCAGTACCACAGCACAGCCTGTTCTACAGGGAAGAGAACAGCTGCCACAGAACCGCGGCGGTACAAATGAAGGTGAAGAAAAGCAGGACAGTTGTTTCCTCTGTGATCTCACAGGGTTCACAGATGCGTTAGCAGATGGCTTCGACGAAAGAAGGCCAACTGCAGAGGCAGGCATGGAGAAAAGGGACTGCAAGTCATATTTTGGATGGAACATCTAATGTCCAAGGAAGATTCCTTCCTAGGACCTGATCCAGCCCCGCTCCTGTTCCATGCCATGCTATTGTCAGGCAAAGACAACGTAAGCCTTCGTTATCACCGTTTATAGACGAGAACCCTGACGTCAGAAATGGCAGTGATGGTACTAGGAACGTGTTAGCAGCCACAGAGCAGACACAGAGAACTAGTACTACATCACAGCTCTGCAGACCAATGTTAAGTAACAAACTCCACACAATAAAAGCTATTTGAAAACAAAATGCAGACACATATCCATCCAAGGCCAGGCTGGATGAGGCTCTGAGCAACCTGATCTAGTTAAAGATGTCCCTGCTCACTGCAGGGGGTTGGACTAGATGGCCTTTAGAGGTCCCTTCCAACCCAACACATTCTATGATTCTGTGATATAAGGGGACTGGAGGAAAACCAGAACAGAAACGGGTGTTTTTGTACTAACTTCCATTACAAACTTCAAACCCCTTGACATATTTTTATGGATAGCATTCCCAAAACACTGCTCGGACCAGTGTAAGGTGCTGCAGTTATAATTGCCTTGCAATTGCAACCTCAATGCCTTTGTGAGGTCTGTGCAGTAGGATATTGCTTTTCCTACAAGGAACTGTCAGCCTTAGCAACCTTCCCAAGGTCAGACACCAAAGTCTAACAGAGCAGACAGTGTGAAAAAGTCCCAGGCTAATGCTCTAACCACAGAACCATCCCGTCCTTGTTAGAGCAGCAAAATAAATCTTTGCACATGGATTAAATTACAAGCTTATAATACAAAGTTTGCTACCCAACTGCAAAGTGAAGCGAGCGTTCAAGCTCTTAGTTCCTTATTCTGGCCACTAACAGACCACTTTCGTGAATGCTGATCACCAGCAAAGCTGCAAATGATTTAAGGCCTCCGAGTCCAAGTAATAATTGCCTATTGTGTCTGCTGTGTCTGTCCTTTCACGTTAAGAGATATTTCACAAATGCAGCCATCAGATGACTGATCCGACCACCGAGGAAGTTTTTCCCTACACAAAGGAAGCAACACACCACTCTTTAAAGAAAAGGAGACAGAAAGAGACTGAGACAGAGATCATTAGCTTCACTACAGTCAAAAAATACCTTTGATGGCAAGATCATACGAAAAGAACACATAAAGCAGCAGACAGAAAACTCACGAGGGAAGCTAGCTAAGGGTCTTTTATGGTGCCCAAACACAACCAGTCTGATTTCTCTCTTCAACATCGTACTCAAAGGGAACAGACCGGCTGATGTCAAACTATCACGGTGCGCTCCTGCTAGGGAGAAGGACTGTATTCCTGTTATGCCATACTTCATCCCAGCTCTTCATTAAGGACAGCGACAGGTCCTATGTGTTTGTTCTCTTAAGCTACTTATACAGTTTATCAATATCTAAATATCAGAGATCTTTTCAGAAGTAAAGGCAACAACATGAGTATTTCCCAATGCAGCATGAACACTGATCCTCCATCTCTCCACCCAACACAAGCGACCGCTTGGCTGACACATACCTTGATCTGTCTGTGGATGATGTCTCTGGTAATGTTGGCTTTTGCCATCTTCTTGCAATGGGGCAGACGAAAAGAAGCTATCGGAAGAGCTGCTGTGCATCCAAGCATGCCAACAGAGCAAAGATCCACACCAAGGGCATTTAATTACCTGCAGGACAGGAGAGGGAGGGAACAAAGGCAGGCACACAAACATATTAGGCCATTTATATACAATATTATGCCATTTATTTTTTCTAAAAATAGCGGTGGCTAAGAACTGGAAAGTTTTGTATAAAGGCTCCTTGACGAAATTCAAGGATGGGAAGGAACAATGTAAGACTGAAGAACACCTGACTTAAGAGGCCATCGTCATTTTAGAGAGAAATTCACAACGAGCAGGACTACATCAGCCCAGAAAAGCCATGTTTCTATGCCAACAGAGACCCTGCAAGTCCAGGGTAGCATCCTGTGTCACAGCTTGCCTCTCACCATTCTGTGTCCACTCATGTCCAAGGCCACTTTCCCCAAACTCCACAACCAACAAGACATTATATTGTGAGTAAACAAGGCATCGATATTCTTGGCCACCTCTTCTCTCTCATTTACTACATTTGATCATCAGCCAAAAAAAAAAAAACAACCCAAAAACAAAACCCAAAAAAGCATTTCCTTAGAAATCACAACAGGTGACACGATCATCTGAACACCCAATTACATTAGCAAGAGAAAACGGGCGATCATTTAAAGTTGTATTTCCAGGAGAAATTACAGTTTTTCCCCCTACTCCTAATGGAGTTCCGTACTTAATGCACCAACCTAAATAATTTAAACCCCATAAAATTAGCTACATCTACTAGAAAACATTCAAATTGCAGAGTGATTGCCACAACCCTGCTCCAGACAGGCTGCCTAGCAAAGGACCAGCCAGTCTCTGAGAACAGATGTAATTCACTACATTTACGTACCGCAGGCCCTGTGCTGTCCCATTTTGATATTTCTACAGTTCTCTTAAAAAATAAATAAAATAAAAAATTAAACATCCATTTTGTCCTACATAACCCAACAGTTTTAAAGTCTCTTTCAAAGCATTCACAAGCAGAACAAGCCAAAATTTTCAAACGAGTCCCCTTTTGAATGAGGAAATGCTGATTCATTGAAACAAGAACATTTCGCAGAACCGCAGCAACAAATAACGCCGCTGAGGTCAGGGCAGAAGCTTTGACAAACCCTGCCTGATTCTCTGCCGGTTCATCTCTCAGGTTGCTGCAAAGCGAGGATTTCCACCTTCAGCGACTTCGGGGTCGTGCAGGAGCTTCCACGGCATGGGCAAAACCACGAGGCTCCTGCACCCCAGGATCCCCAAAGCCCTGGGCTTCGGCTTCGACCTGCTTTCAAAAAAGTGTTAGCGTCCCCATGGGTAGGAAGTACCAAGAATTTATGTTTCCTCACAGAAAGCAGAGTTTGGACAAAGTGGAAGTTCGGATTGCTTTCCTAACACAGCTGACTGCTCTACGCAGCTCCGCGGTGAGCACAGCAACGTCATTAGACCTACAGATAGGTAGCAAAGCCACACAGACAGACTGAAAATTGGATTTTCTTGCAGCAGAAAAGCAGGATTTTTAGGGTAGTCATGGCATGTCTACGATACACCACAGAGAGAAAAGGCCCAGCAGTTCGTAGGTCTCTGAACATGAACGTCCCTACTGCAGACGGCAGAAGACAAGCAGCCCTCCCGGTTTGTATTTCAGTCCTATTTAGTATTTATGACGAGAACAAAATTGATAGAACTCCCACAGCGAGAGCGCAGGCCTTGAACGCGAGTCAGGACGATGGGAGGACTTTGCACGGCAAACCTGCTCCCAGTCCGTGCCCAGCGAGGACTAACGAGGCCGTACTTTCCCCAGGACCAGTTCACAGCCCAGATGTACCCATACCAGCCCAAATCACCACCATCCAAGCCCAGTTTCTGCAGCAGATGTGACCAGTAAGCCAACGTCCTCTGCCACACGCCTCGAGTTCAGCGTGGCGGAAGAAGCTCAACTCACCCCCTGATGTTGGAGCGATCAGCTGAGATTTTTTGGACCCCATCATCTGTTCTAGTGCATAAACTAGGGCATCCCTAGAAGCCACTGGCCAGCCTGAAACTGAGCTAGTGTGTACGTATTTGTCTATCGTGTATATATTTTTTAATCCACAATCCTTTTACTCCAGAACTAGCATGGGGGAAGCTAGCACGCATGCCCAGGAAGACACCTCATGTTTTAAGCATCTTTAAACCTCACTTACTGACATGTTAAGTAATAGTTGCTTCACTCTTAGGCTTAATAGCAAGAGGCAGCACTGTGACTGCATTCCATCATCAATATTTCACACTAATTCTCACAGCAGGATGATTTAGCTATCGGATTTTGATACCTAACCTCTGGCTTTCCACATGAGCTTAGCATAGGTATTGTTTTGCCTGTTTATGGAGACGGTGTCTCTAAGCGGACAACAACAACTGCCCTTACGAGCAGCTCACAGGCATGGGATGGAGAGGAAGCAGGAACCTGCAGCAAAGCGCCTCGGCACAAGGGCAGGTGGATCCTGCTGACTCTGCAGCTCAGAGGTAAACACGGGAAACCAGGACAGACCCGTCGCCGCTGGTGCCCAAGGCCAGCTCGACATAAACGTGCCAGCTGGGCTAAATAAGCTACGTTGCTGAAGACATGGTGCCACGAGGAGGTGGTTTCCAGACACGCTTTTCTGCTAAGCTCTGCAAGAGAGAGAAGAGGGCTGCTGACTCAAAAAGCAGCTTCAAGTTTGGATAGACTAAACGTGCAAGGATGAATGGTATCTGTGATCTCTCTCTTCCAGTTTCTCCAGACACCCTTTCCAGCTAACAAGCCTCCACCTGCCCTTCTCCTAGGCTGGATCCCCACAGACTGGCCTCCTTTAACCAAACCCTCCAGAACACACAAGTGTTTTCTCCATCCGTAGCTGCAACAGGGCAGAGAGGCCTTCCACCGCTCTGCAACGCCTCAGCAGCTCACCCCGCAGGCGAGGGACGCTGGTACTCACTGTACAAAACCCAAGATCTTCTCACCTCTAAGATTATATCCCGAGGCTCCCTTCCTCCTCCTCCGTCTAGCCCTATGAAACACACCAGCCACCCGACCTCGCACAGCAGTTTTCTGCAGGAACCTGTGACCAGTGACTGATGACAGTTAAACACTTTTTCCAGAGAAGTGAATAATCCATTAACCCAAAGTACATCATAAAGAGAGATGACGGACAATATTCCAGCAGATCTCGGTGCCTTAGCCTCATCTGCAGCTTTCCACTCCTCTTACTGCTTCCCTACAATGTTCCCAGACTCTCTCCGCAATCCCCCCTCTCCAAGCGGCATCTGGCTAACCCTTCCTCTTCCCTGCCAGGCAGGGACTGCTCATCTTCCTCTTTAAGAGCAGTTTAGTTTTCTTTTCATCTTAGGACCCCAAGGAGGCCTAATGCCATGCCAGAGCCAAGCACGCAGTCACACCCCGACTGACAAATGCCCCACTGCTCCCTTAAAACCCCTGGAAGTATTTTTGTCAGATTTCCTTACCTATAGTCACAGCTATTTTCTAAACAGCTCCTTTTTATGCAACTCCTATCTAGCAAGAAACGGCACCAAATGACCTGAAGGACACACATGGAGAAATACACGTTCATGGAAAGACAGATCTCTCATACTCTACAGACATAAATAACCCACACCAAGAAGCCAGTTTACTGCTAAATCAGTTACTTCAAAACCACTAATACACTATAAATCCACTCTTTGACTGTACAAATAGGATGCTCAGAGGGAACGGACATTCTGCCCCTCCCCAAAACCTACCAGTCCTTAAGAGAAACTCAAATTCTCTTGCTCTCCAATGAAGTCTCCTCCGCCACAGCATTTTACACCTTTCTGGAACTCTGAAGCACACACTGGCCAGGGGAGTGCAGCAATACACAGGAGCTTACTATCTCTGCGAGTGTTTTTAGGATTACAGGTGTGTTGTGGAGCTTCCCAACACTCCGGACAGGTCACTGTCAGCTGCAGTAACTCAGAGGTGTTCTCAACAGAGCATCATTCAGGAGGTCCCAAAAGAGATCAACACATCTTACCTTTATTTCTTAAAAGACACAGGTCAAGAAAATCATCCATTAAATCAGCCCTTTGGTTGACAAAGTGGAATAAGCCAGAGTTTAAAACAAAACATCCAATGCAAAACTGACTTTAAACATACTAATACCAGCACCCAAGGCTATGCTAGCAAATTGTTCAGTGTCTAGTATACCTGAGATGCTGATGCATACTTTTGAGCATTTAATGATTAAAAAAAAAAAAAAAAAAAGAAAAGGACAAGCTTGGAAAAAAACAGTCAAACAGGAATGCATGAGCCTAAGGTGTCTCTCTTGCCTAGACAGGGCTTGGTTTGGCGACTGAATACTGTAAAACGCTTAAAGGTCTCCCAGAATACACATACATGCTTAGCCGAGAAGACTCTTTCTTTCATGCTTTCACGATGTCATTTTCTGTTGCTCAACAGGCACTGAAAGGGCTTTGGCAACCTTAAATTATCGTGGAATCACAGAAAACGCATTAAGAAGTCCCAAATTCTCATTCCAGGTCAGACTTTGTCCATTAGCCGCAACTGGTCGCAATCCCAGACTCACATTCGCCATGAACGTGATAGTTACTTACTTCTCTAGTTAAAACGTGTAGAGCTCCTACTATGAAACAGAAGATTATATCGACCACACCATTGTACGTGTAGATCAACAGTCTCCAGTTACGTTAGAAATTGACCCTGGCATAAAGCATAAAACCCCCTAAGATTTGTAGGTCTCCTGGAAAATATATACAATCAGAGAAGAATAAACCGCGCCTCCGATTTCTCAGACACGTAAAGGCTTCCAATCATGGATCCCCTTCAAAGGGTCTGTCCCTTTGTTACCACTCAAGGCATGTAAATTGGTATAGGATGTTTCCCTTTCAGCAAAACCTCTGGTTTTTTGTTTCTGCAAAACCATATTCTGTTCGCTTTTAGCTACATTGTTTCCTAAACCCTTCATGCGGTTCTCTGGCTTTTAATTAAACCTGTACAACCAACTTAAGTCCTAGCGACAAGGAACAATTTTGCATAAATCTGCACTATTGCTACCAGTGATGACCCCCACAGGCAGCTTCCCTTTGGCCACCCCTAAGAGATCATCGTGACCTTTTTTGGTCATTTATTAGATGACACTGGAGCACGTTTCTCCATCAACCTTCAACAGCATCTCTGTGCTCAATTCTGAGCAATGACAACCTTCCCTCGTCCCTCGCTGTTCCAAACCTGTATGGCATACCCCAGACAGGACTAAAAACCTGGGATGCAGTTAAAGCCATCGCCTCATCCACAGTAACAGTCTCTTCTCAAACCACCCCCTGAAGCATAAAGAGGACCATCCCACCTGCAGTTTGCTGCGGTTCACTCGTGGACTCTTCTGCTCCTGCAATATAAAAGCTCCAGAGGCAGAAAAAGAACTTTCGCAACACTTGGCCTTTAAATCTGCAGTCAAAAATTAACAAGCCACAGATTTCTGCAGGCTGTGGGCTCAAAATCTGCCAGGCTGTATTTACACTGACAGTAACTTAAGACCCCCGTAAGCTCCTGGAAAAGTACGTTTTCAAAGGGTGCTCCAGGGTACGGGGAGTAACAAAATTCTCTGGCTTTCCCCAGCTGGCTCTTCTAATTTTCCTGAAACACTTGCTCTAAGTCTGGAAAGAAAGGCTCGACATCGATAACGCAAACAATTCAGTTGCTTTAATATTGAAGGGTCCCAACACAGCTAGGATTTGGGGGGGTTGCTCTTTTGCTTGAATGTGGTTTCCCCTCACAGAATCTCCCACACACACACCCCTATTTCACCGACACACGCAGCAACTCACTGACGCAGAGAAGTGCCCTGCAGATATGGGCTTCCAAGTTCAAACCCGGGGACCACCACCCTTCAGAAAAAGCTCCGTCAACCCTAAGAAACTCCACAAAGCGGAGGGACCCATTCTTAAATCAGCAATCTTAAATAAGCAATCCACTTCCTAACTGTTCGGATGTTCCCAAGTTTCTCAGCCTCCAAACTCAAGGTCATTGAAGAAAAGCAGCACTCTGCACGCTACAAACCTTGCGGATACGCGACGCATCCCAAAGGAAGATTCCTATGACCCTTCCCTTAAGCCTCTATAAATTACTTCACCCATCCAAATACCACCCGGGACCCAACTCAGCAGACTTGTTTAGCCTCACAACTTATCTTCCCTATCCTCTTTACCTTGACTTTCCAAGAGGTCACGGATCAAATTAAAATATATACATATAGATAGGTAGATTTATTTTTTTTTTTAAACAAACCTAGAGAAACAAGAGGAAATGACTTGGTTAGCAGCAGACACCTCGTACAAAGAAGGCTTTTCTACAGCTGAAGGAGTTGCCAGGAGCAGGACAGATGGCTCAGAACACAGAACCAGCCAACAACAGAAGAAGGAGTTGCTCACAACAGAGGTGGACAGGAGAAGAGGTAGGATCTGAGACCTGACAGACCCAGGACAAGAGCGTCAGGGAACTTTGATATGCCCAGAGACACTGGCCCACATGGCGGTTAGAGCTCAGGCAGCAGCCCTCTAAGCTGGCATCCTACCTCTACCTTTCGTCCTCCAGCTGACACAGCCATCCACAGGAAAAAAAGGAAGATGCTAGACCTCAGCCCAGCACAAGTGACAACCCGATGCCAAGACGCACATGGCCCAGCAGCTCCAGGAAGGAGTTCAACCAGCAGACGCTGACAGAGAAGGAAAGGCTGATCTCTCTAAGGAAAGGGGCTGCAGGACACCCACCGGGGCAGGGGAGAGTTTCATGTGAAGGCTTTAGTGAGGGAAAGGTGAGCAGGGAAGAGTCAGCCTTTAGGAACGGGGAGAAGAAAGTGAGGAGAGGGCAGTGCCAGCCACGGGTGGGGGAAAGAGAAGTCAAAAGGCAGGGGCTGAACCTGGCAGGGGGGCAGGTACCAGGCAGGGGATGCAGGTATGGACAGGGCTGGGCGGAAAGAGGTGCTTGGTAAGAGAGGGAGGGCAAGGAGAAGGGATGGGGAAAACGGGAATGAGGGACTGGGACAGGGGGGATGGATAAAGGAGGGCTTCTTAAGAGGGATGAGGTCAGGCTCCTGGCAAAGCAGGGGGGGAGCCTGGCAGGGCCTGGGGTGGGGGTAACAAGAAAGAGGGGGAAACCTGGCAGGGGGAGACCTGACAGGAACGAGGGGGAGAGGAAGGGGTGTGGGGAGAAAAACTGACAAGAAAGGGAGGTAAGGGGCGGGGTGGGGAGGAGGACAGCCGACAGGGAAGGGTATGGGGGGGGGATAGCTGAGAAGGAAGGGGTATGGGGGGGATAGCTGACAGGGAAGGGGTATGGGGGGAGATAGCTGAGAAGGAAGGGGTACGGGGGGGGACAGCTGACAGGGAAGGGGTACAAGGGGAAATAGCTGAGAAGGAAGGGGTACGGGAGGGGGATAGCTGACAGGGATGGGGTATGGGGGGGACAGCTGAGAAGGAAGGGGTATGAGGGGGGACAGCTGACAGGGAAGGGGTACGGGGGGCGGTGGGGGGGAGACAGCTGACAGGGAAGGGGTACGGGGGGGATAGCTGACAGGGAGGAGGGGCTGCGGAGGCGGCGGGTCCGGACGGGCCCGTTACCTGTCAGGCCTCCCGGGTGCGGACGCAGCGGGCGCTGGAAGTTGCGAGGCTCCATCCATGCGAGGTGGGGAGGGGGAGCGGACCAAGAAGAACGGTACCGAGGAGACGGGGGGGGGGGGGGGGGAGGCGCTGAAGAACCAAAAGGCCTTCACAGGCGACAAGCACCGGCCGCGGGCAGGGCCCTCAGGCGCGGCCCGGCCTAGGCCCCGGCCGTGCCCCCCCGCCCCCTCCCCTGTTTACCCCCTCCAGCTGTCCGGGGCTCAGCAGCACCCCCCGCCGCCGCTCGCCCCGCGCAGCCTCTGCGCATGCGCCACGCCAACTGCGCCACCACCCCCTTCGCACCCGCCGCCACCCCGGCCCCGCGCAAACGGCGTAAGTCGCTTTCCAGAATACTTTCCCCTGCCGGCCGCCGCCACCCCGTGATTGACAGCTCAGCGAGTCAACGGGAGAGGGAGGAGCGCTTCGTGGGGGAGTTTCGACCAATCGGCGTGGAGGGGGAGGCGGGAGCGTGGCGCCGCGAAGGGGATGTTGGGAGGTGTAGTCGACGGAGGGAGCGATGGGCGCTTGCCTTGGGGGCCTCGGCCCGCGGCGATGGCGCCTCAGGGCCCGGCCACATCCGTCTGCCCCTCCCGCTAGGCCTTTTTGCCGCTCCCCTTCTTCCTTCCCCCCATCCCCAAACTCGGGGGCTGCTTAAAGCCAGCCGTCGCTGGGCCCTGATCCCCTCAGTGGGCAGGCCGTAGCAGGGCCTAGGCCTCAGCTGCCTCACACACCGGCCCTCAAACACGGGCTCGATGGAGGCCTTGGGCTTCATGGTCCCCTTCTCCTGGCCCTGCGGCCAGCAGCCATCCTGCACAGCTCGCCCTGCCGCAGGGGAGGCCACCAGGCCGGTGCCTCCGCAGGCAGCTCATGGCATGACCTCCCCACAGGCAGCGGACTGTGACTGACTCCCGGCGCAAAAACTCATCCCTGCCCGCCAGTGGTTGATCTTTCCACCAGCAATTCGTAGAAGTGAAGTGCAAGGCTCCCCCAGGCAGCACAAAGGGTTGGTTTGTGTTGGGTTTTTTTTTTTTTTTTTGGGGGGGGGAGGTGGGGGGAATAACTCTGTGGAAAGAGCCAGGAGGTGGCAGTGTTTGCAAAAACCTTCCCTTTGCCTTGTCCTTCCAGCTGCCGCCGGCCCTGGGGACACTGCCAAAAGACCTTGGGGTGAAGGCAAGGCTGGCATCTCCACTAGTCCTAATTATCTGAACGCACCCTCCCAAAAAGGGGTATGTGTGTGTAAAATAAATCAAAAGTTATGAACTAATCTCTAATTTATCTCCACAATTAAACGCGCTGGAGTCTATTACTAAAGTGTAATGAGTAGTTTAAATTTTCATTTAGAACTTAATTCCATGGCTCCTAGATAATCCCAGCTGCACAACAGAAGAAAATTGCTACTTGCCTATTCTGTGTTAACAGAAGGAGGAAAAAGCCCCTTAAATCAGACGTTACATGGAAGTGTGAGGACTCTCCCATACACCTCCAGACCCATAAATGACAGACCAACCATTAGCTCTAATGATTTGTCTTCATCTCATAACCCATTAACTTATTCAGCTGTTGTCAAAGTTCTTGGCAGAAGATAATTGTTAATTGTTGCCTCTGCATCTGTCCAGACTCTTTTAATTAAACAAATAATAATCAGGATCCATCACTATCATCCTTACAACGGGGTTTTATCTTCTTTTCTCAGATGCCATCCTCATGGGGATCTAAAGCTCTACACAGAAATCAGGCACGCTTCAGATGCCCTTGACATGGAAGTTTTACTTGCTGACAGAGAGAAAATTGGGGCACAGAAGCTTGATTTTTTTTCAGTGCTGGTGACGGAGAGACGTAACAGCGGCTGAAGCCGAGGAGAAGCGGGGCTACTTGCTGGTCCTGACTGTCCGAGCTGAAGTTTCCTGCTGCAGTCTCAAAGGGAACTGGAGGCATCTTGGTGAATGTAAACAAGGCGTTCTCCTGCCAGCGCCCGACCTCCTGCAGTATAAACACCTCCTTGGAGGGTATCCTCGCGACACAGAGCTGCGGGGTTTTCAGGCCATAGAAAGGTATAGGGAGCAAGGAATAAAGCTGCCTGAGAGTTGGACTTGGTCTTCTTACGATATTTGAGGGAAAACAATCTAAGTCATACAGAAGGCATTTTTTAATGGTTTCAGTAAATACCTGTCTCATTCTGTCTTCAATCTATGCGGTGTGCACAAAAAAAAAAAAAAGAAAATTCAGTGTAAAACCTTTGAAAACTAAGGAGAAATTTAAATTTTACACCCTGGGCCATAGTTAGGAAGTCACAACACGCAGGCTCATAGTCATAGACCTTAGTCTGTGAGAGAAGCAACACGGTTTGTCCTGCAGACACCTGGCCAGCGAGCGCCGGAGCTGGAGCTGGGTTTTGCTTGCAGGCTGAAATGGTTAGGCTAGAGCTGTTGCAATAAAATTTAGAGTCATGCATCCTTTACTTTCCACTTCCCTGTGCTGTTTATTGGGGCAGACCAGAGAAAAAAAAAATCCTTTGAGTGAGAGAGAAAGCCTGACCTGCACCCTCTTTGCTCAGGCAATTGTTGCAAGCGGGGATGGAGGAACAGAGGCAAAGTGTAAACAGAGAGAGAGAGAGCGGTCCTGAGTTCATCTTTAGCACATAAATGCAGAGGATGAGAAAGAAAGAGATGTATCTAATATAAAAATGGACTATAAATGGATAGAAACATTCTTGTAGCCAGCATGGGCTGCAGCCAGGATGTACAACAAGGTCTGCACTCCTGGTTTCTTTGAGCAAATCTGCTGCCGATTCCTTGCACGACTTCAGAAAACACTTCCCTTTTGGCATCTACCTGGGTTCGCCTCCCCGTGCGAGGTAAATGGTGTTTACCTTTTGACAATTTAACATCTGTTGAAAAATATTTAGCCCCTCTGATCAAAGCTACTATAGAATAGCAAAGCTTTGCGGAAGATTCTCTCAATATGAGGGCTGAGTTCTGCATGATTTACATGTGAACACAACTCTGGGCATTCGCTGGGTACTGTATTAGCGTGTTATGGAGCTCCGTGCGCTCGCATGGCCCGGAGGAGTGGGGGAAACGCCGGCGCCTGGGTCCGAGAAGGTGCCCAGGTGCATGGCTGCTCAAAGGCAGGAGGTGCGAAGCATTTCCAGTAGCCAAGGAAGACAATTATGAACTTAGATATATACACAGCATCTGATTTTGCTCTCCAAGATAGAGCAGGATAAGCTCTGGTGTATTATAACTTCTGTAATTTGCTTGATGGGACATTTTTAAAGCTCCCTCTGCCTGTTCACGCGGTTGTATTGCTCTCCCTTTGCAGACTAAGAAGCTTAATCCTAATTACGCTCCCTCCCGGTGCGAGGATGGTGCGTGTTCTAAGAATCACCACGAACGCCTCAGCTGGGCCATGAAAAGCTGGAGGAGACTGGACTAACCCTCCTAACACAGGGGACACACACAACCGAAAAAACCCCCAAGGCAGCTCAAGCCCCAAGGCCCTGATGGGGGATATTGGCCACTGTCGGAGCGCTGCAGTGCTGATGGATTAACTCGGGAGCACAGAGTTAATTGGATGTCTCCAGGTCTCCGCGAAGCAGGAATATCTTTCCACTTTGTCAAGAATTTGCAGCGACCAAAATCCTTCACGGAATTCAATAGGTCAAAAGGCCCTTGTCCAGCCAGTATCATTCAGCCAAGCAGGTTGGGAACGTTCGTTACCAAAGAAGCAAGAAGTTAATTTGCTGCTGCATCCTCCATTGGCAAATGTACACTAGCCAGGTACCAGACGGTCCAGAGCTACCCACCACGGCTTCCGATCGATCCAGGCAGGAGGAGGTGGAAAAATCTGACCCAGTTATTTCACGGGAGCGTTGTACTGGTTTTAGCTTCTAGGAAGCGTTTCTGAAAGAAAACCAGCCCCGGTGTTTTCTCCTGAACAAGCCCCGCGTTGCCTGCGGTGCTGCCAGCGCACGCCCCTGCTTCACCCGAAACGCGTACGAACTGCTTGTTGTCTAGAACCAGGCTTCTCACCCAGATACGACGAAGCCCTTTCAAAACGTGAAACGCTCAGGATTTCTTGCTTAATTGCTAAAACAGGTTAATTTGACTATCCAGAACATAACCAGGCGGAAGAGAGGAATTGACACACCTCGCTGGTTCCTGCTCAGGCTGATGATTCACTTTAATTGATGGGTCACGTTTGTTGTTGATGATTTCCACCAAGCAGCTGCAGCAAGGCTGCAGTGCTCCCCTCCTGTCCGCCGGGAAGGTGAAGGGCAGCTTTCCCCGAGCGCATCCGATCGCCGGCGCTTTGGGAGTTGATGCCGTCTTAAAACAAGAACGTAACTGACGCCAGCCAGCAAGCGTAACCTTCAAAGCTCGAGTTTTAGCGGCCATGCATCATGGCAAGGGCCCATGCCTTCCCCACACCGAGTGCCCCCAAGGATTAGGGACTGCATCTTTACGAAAACACCCATTTGCCCCTCAAGTTTAGCTAATAAATCAGTTCAAAACTCCCGCCGGTTTTGATGGCTGCAGTCACACACATGTGACGCTCGGGAAAGTCGGTAGCAGTGCCAAGAAATCAGGGCAGCTGAGCCCAGTCGCAGGGTAACGAGCAACCCCCCCCTACACAACTCCAGTGGTTTTATTAGAGCCTTATCAGATTTCCTGGTGACTCAGACTACGCTGGTGACCGGGGCGAAGGGCACGGCTGTACCAGCGAGCGCAGATGGGGTTACGGCGCCATGGTGGGCCAGAATAGCAGCCTTCCCCGCTCTGGAAATCCCACCGCCCCAGAGCTCTCCCCAGAGCAACGCCTCCGTGCTGAGGCCGAGCCGGCCACGGCTGTGTCCCCCCCTCAAGCAGCCAACACGGAGGAGGCAGGTGGCTGCTCCACTCTCCCCGTCGGGCCCGGGGTGCTCTGCTGGCCCCGCGAGCCCCCGTTGCCCCCCTGCAGGGTGCCTGGGCCGTGCACCCGCAGTCTCCCTGCCACCCCCATGCTGCTGGGCACGGTGTAGTGCTGCGTCGCCCCACTGCAACCCCCCCCCAGCAGCGGGCACCCTCCAGGACAGTCTCCAAAACCCATTTCCCTCCCTTCCTTTTGTGCCCCCCTGCCCTTGAATTAGGGATCCTTTGACTCCCTGCACCCCCCCCCCCACACCCCCCTCACCTCTGTGCACCCGTCCTTGCATTTGCCCCCCCCCCCCGTGCCTCTGTGTCCCACCTTGCAGCCCTGGCTCTATGCACCTCCCCTTTGCATTGCCCCCCCCCTTGTCTCCTTGCACCCTGCCTTTCACTGCACCCCCCTCTGAGGCTCGCACCCCCTCTTCAGCCAGATCCCACCTTGCCTTAGCACCCTCCCACTTCTCTGCTCCCCCCTTTGCGCTGCACCCCACTTTACACTGGCACCCCCTTTGCCATAGCACCCGCCTGGCCTTGTTCCTTCCTCCCCTCTTTGCCCCCCTCCTTGCATTGCACCCCCCCCACACCCATGCACCCCTTTTGCCCTGCACCCCCTTTTGCATGTGCACCCCCAGCTCCCACGCTCCCTCTTTCCTGCCCCCCCTCCTGCAGCAGCACCCGGCTTTGCAGGGCACCCCATCTTCCACTAGCAGCCCCCTGCTCCCATGCTCCCCCCATTGCACCTCCCCTCCCCACATCCCCTCTGCCTTGCACCCCTCTTGCAATAGCACCCCCAGTTTCCCCCCCCCCCACCAGCAGCCCGCAGCTCTGCAGGGCACCCCATTTTCCACTAGCACCCCCTGCTCCCGTTCTCCCCCCTGTGCCCCCCCACTTCCTGCACCCCCAGCCCACCCCAAGTACCCCATTCTCCCCGCACCCCCAGGACCCCCCCCAGCTCCCCAGACTCCCCCATCCTCCCCGGCCTCCCCCCACCCCGCACCCCCAGATCCCCCCCCCGCTCCCCAGACCCCCCCATCCTCCCTGGCCGCCCCCTTCCCGCACCCCCAGACTCCCCCCCAGCTCCCCAGCTCCCCCCAGCTCCCCAGATCCCCCCATCTTCTCCAGCTGCCCCCTTCCCCGCACCCCCAGATCCCCCCAGCTCCCCAGACCCCCCCATCCTCTCCGCCCCCCCGCACCCCCAGCTCCCCCCCCAGCTCCCCCCATCCTCTCCAGCCCCTCCTTCCCCGCACCACCAGATCCCCCCTACTCCCCGCACCCCCAGACCCCCCCCAGCTCCCCCCATCCTCTCCGCCCCCCCAGACCCCCCCCCAGCTCCCCAGCCCCCTCCATCCTCCCTGCCCCCACCTCCCCGCACCCCCAACTCCTCCCCGCACCCCCATCCTCCCGCCCCCCCCCCGTCCCCGCCGCCCTCCTCCCGCCGCCGCCGGCGCTGCCTCCGCCCCTGCCTCCTCCCCGGGGCCGCCCCGGCCGCTGGGTGGGATGAGCCCCGGCGCCGCGGCCGCCCCAGCAGCGCTCCGGCTGTCGGCGGGGCGGCTCCTGCCCCACGCCGCCGGCGGGCCCCCGCCGCCCGCCCGAGCCCCCCGCCGCCCCCCCAAGCCCCGCTCCCCTTCCCTCCGCCGCCATGGGCGCCGCGGCCCTGCGCGCCCTGCCCTGGGCCCTGCTGCTGCTGGGGCCGCTGCTGCCCGGCCAGGGCTTGCAGGCCATGCTGGCCTCCGAGCCCCCTCAGAGAGAACCGGCCCCGCTGCCGGAGATGGGGGGTTTCACCCCCGCGCCCCCCTCCTCCGCCCAGGAGATCCAACCGCTGAACAAGCAGCCGGCCAACGGCTCGGGCGAGGGGCACGCCAAGCCCCGCAAAGCCTTCCCCGTCCTGGGCATCGACTACGAGCACGTCCGCATCCCCTTCGAGATCTCCCTCTGGATCCTGCTGGCCTGTCTCATGAAGCTGGGTAGGTCGGCGGCGGCGCGGCGGGGGTCCCGGGGAAGGGAGGCAAGGAGGGACACCCCCCCCCCCAGCACCCCCGGGGAGGGACTCCCGGCTTCATGGGGCAGGCGCCCTGGGCATCCCAAGTAGGGACCCCCTGAGCATCCCGGGGTGCGACCCCCCGGCTGAACGGGACGGGCACTCCCGAGCATCCCGAGAAGAGACCCCCCCCTGGAGCATCCCAAGGATGGACCCCTGGAGCATCCATAGGATGGACCCCCTGAGCATCCCAAGAACAGACCTCCCAGAGCATCCCAGGGTGGGACCCCCAGCATCCCAGGGAGAATTGCCCTGCACAGCCTATGCAAACCCCCCCAGGCACCCCGGGGCAGGGGTGGGCACCGCTCTCCCCACGACCTTGGGTCTCTGCCGGAGGCCTGGCGGCCAGGGCAGCGGCACCCCGGCCCCTTCTTGCTCGTCTGGCTGTGCGGGAGCGGGGCCGAAGATGCTCCCCAACCCCTGACCATCCCCTGCCTGGACCAGGTTTCCCTTCCTCCCTTTGTCGCTGACAGCAGTGGGGAGGAAGCGTCCAATTTGTCTCTTTGCTTCCTTTTCTCAACCACAGATGCCTTTTGTAACCTTGGAGAAGTCACTTAAAAATCTCCCAGTGCTTCAGCCTCCCCTTCCTCCCCCTCCGCAGCAAAGCAGGGTGGGCAGCTGCCTCCGCTGCAAAGCGTCCGGATGATTCCTGCATTAAAGATAACGAGCATCGGGGGCCAGAGGGTTGGGAAAAGTCACCCGCTACCATGACCCGCTCTGGGAAAGCATCCCTCTGCCAGGGCGGGGGTTGTTGACAAAGTGTTTTCCAAACTTCTGCAGCTGGATCGATACCAACCGAATTACCCCAAAAAGCGTGTGACGTGATGTAACGCTGGCACCGGCGTGTGGGACCCGGCCTCTGGCAACGCAGAGGTCGAGCTGGCCCCGGTCCCGTTGGTGGCGACGAAGCCAAGAGGGCAGGTGAAATGTGTGCCTGTTCCTGCCTCAGAGCGGGTGACGGGAGGGAGAGGAGCTCTGCCTTTCCTTCATTTTGCGCCTCAATTACCATCAGCGATTTAATAACGCTAACGGCAGCGCTCCTTCTGGAGCGCTCCGGCTTGCCGCTTGAAATCTTGCTTTGGGAGCTATTTTTTTAAGCTGGTGCCTGTTGGAAACCGTGCCCTGCCCTGGTCCGGAGGGATCTGAGAGACCCCCAAGGAGCTCAGATCCTCCCTGCCCAGCTTCTCCAAATACCTCATCCCCTTCCCAGCCTGCCGTGAGCGCGCGTAGGCAGGTAAAGCCCCATTTTCGCAGTCCCTCCTGGCTGTTTTATTTACGTGTAGGCGCAGGAGTGCAAACACTTCAGAGCCGGAGGCTTCCTGCCCGTCTGGGAGACAAGCGGTCGGGGCAGAGGGGAACCAGGCGGGATCTGTGGCGTTTATCCCTTCCCGGCTTTGCCCCAAAATGATTTAAGGCACGTTTAGCGACAAGGTGCCTCTCCGTAGGAGACGCAGCCGTGAAATCTCCTTTCTGAGGGCTCGCCCGGCGCATGTTAAGCGACCTCTGCTAGCTGTTCGGGGCTATTGCACTGCATTTTCAGTCCCCCTGCCTCCCGGAGTGATGAAATCAGAAATATCCGTGCGGAAGCCGGTGGAGAAAGGAGGGGCCAACGGCGCGCCGGCCTGCGGCCCTGCTCCGAGCTCGCTTTGAGAAACCACCGCTGGAAACCACCAGAATGGGCCAGCGAAAAGCCGCTCCCCGGGGACGTACGCGGTGGGGGGACGCGGGGGGGGGGGGGGGGCATGGCTGCCCGATGTTTCTTCCCGCCCCCCCCCCCACTCCCGCGGCCTCTCCACGGGCACCCTCCGTCACGGGCGCCGCGCCGGGGCACTGCGTGAAGCTGCTTCTTCCGCCCTTGCCTGAAGCGAAGGGCTCGCCTGTGCTGCAGGAGAAGTTATTTCTGGCGGTGAGCTGAGCCCCGGCGGTTCTTACGTCTTAAAAGTATTATGCAAGACTGCGTGTTTAAGGGGGGGTATATTTTAGGAGGAGCCGCCCGGCAAGTTTGGCAAGGGTCCTTCGGAGGTGGCAGGTGATCCTGCAGAGCTCCGGGGATGCTGATTATGCCAAAATCATACCTCTAAGAGGGGCTTGGACAGCGGAGCGGTCCTGGGGCATCTTTTTCCTTGGCCACCTCCCCCGGGGGTTGCTTGTTCGTTGTCTTGGCCCGTAGTTCCCAAGTGGCTGGTACGGGTGAATATTCCGGCTCAACGACCTGCAAAAATCTCGCGCTACTCAGTGTCTAAGTCCCGGCCCCGTCGATGCCACCCTGGCTCAGAAGAGGTTGTGCAGGAGCAGCAAAAGAGGATTTTATTTATTTTATTTTTTTTTTCACCCAGGGGCAGCTCTTACACAACCGGGTGCCGCTGCACGCCCGTGCAGTCAGTCTCTGGTGGCAGGAGGAGGCACACGCATCTCCAGGCTCCCTAAATCCCACAGGGCTTGGAGCGTCCAGTTTGCGCGGAGAGGGGAAGGAGGAGGATGAGCAGAGCAGGAATTTGCAGCGCTTCCTCTCTCCCCCCCCCGGCCCCGTCCTGTTAGTGCCCGTGTATTGCTGCGTCGGTGTAACCCTGTGAAACCCTGAGGTTTCCCCTCTTTTGTCCAAGAGGGAGAATTGGTGCAGTTGGGCTTGGGACCTTCTCCTCCGGCTCAGCCTGCCCCCTGGCTGGGTCAGGGCTGGTGATAGAGCCACGTCTCGCTGCAAAATTGAGAGTCTTCAACCCTACGAATGGTTTCTGGGCGTCCTCCGCTGGCGTAGCGCAGGGTGACCACGGAGAGGAGCTCAGAAGTGCTTACAAGGCTCTTCCTTGGGCCCGGAGACGCAACCCGGCCCTTGTCCTCTTGCTCTGTTTCTCCTCGTCGCTCTTGATGCTTCAGGCAGCTATTTGGGCTTAGACGAGTCCCGGCGTTGTCCCTTCCAGGTGACTTATCCTCTCTCCGGCAGCCCGAACTGCCGCTTTGTTTGAGGAGACAAAGGTGTGAGCCGAGCCCTTCCCCTCTTCCTGCAGTTTGCGTAAAGCGACGCAAAGGAGGTCGGTTCCTGGAGGACTCACCGGTGGCTTTGTGGGACAGAGGGACATGTCACCCCAGCGTGTCCTGCCGGCGTGGGCTGTTTCTGCTTTCCTAATCCCAGTAGAGAAGCGGAAGGCTAGTGCTGGCTGCTTTACTTAATACTCACGTGGTAATTTTAGGACTGTGGAGGAGGAGAGGGGGGTGAGGGACAGCTACAGCCGTGCCTTTCCACAGCCCCACCACCCACCTTGCAGACCACGTCTGGTGAGGGCTCGGCGTTGCCAGTAAAACCGGAGAAGCCTTCGCTGCCGAGGGTCGCAACCAGGCTCGGACTCAACCTGGTGCATTGCAGCGGAAGGTCAGACCTTTGTAAAACATCCAAGTCGGAAGCCCTCTGTGCCCGACTCCAAGGTTTTGCGAGGGTATTGTAAAGGTTTCCGTCGCGCCGTGCCCAAGGAGTGGTAGGGAAGGGCTGGGGTTGGGGGGGGGGGGGGTCGGGTCTCTCAGCACAAGAACCTGGTTTCCTGGCTCAGGACTGACCTTTCAGCTCCCAGGGCTCCAGGAGACGTTCAGGGGAATTCGAGTTCGACTGTAAATATTTTTCTGTTTCAGGGGAAAGGGAAGGAGTGAGTCAGGAATGTAAATACCAGATTGTGGCTAGCAGTGCCTTCGCTGGCTGTGCCAACATGGGCAGGGGCCCGGTGGCCAGAGCTTTATTGCAAACCACCAGCTCCTGCCCGCCTTGGAGAAGAGTCGGGGTTACTCGAGTCTCGAAAGCGTATCTCAGGCCCAGCCTTCTAACGCAGAAAAGCAGGGGGGTCATGTTTCCATCCCGCGCGAGGAGCCAGCTCCGATGGAGACGTGCCCCGCTGGCTGTCTGCGGGGCCGTCCGTCGGCACCAAACGGCTCTTCGGCATCTAAGAGCTCCCCAGCCTCTTCGGAGCAATCCTGGCCTTTCCACCTTGCAGCTCAAATCCGTAATGGGGACTTGATTTCCTACCTGTCCGCGCCGGAGACGGCTGCGGAGGGTCCCCACAAGGCACTGCTCCACAGCTGAGCTCTCCGGCCGGCTTTTGCTGGCTGGTGCGCACTAGACGCTCGCTGGCTGCCCGATGGTGGGACTCCGGTTGGGGTTGGAGCCTGTGGAAATCACCGAGTCATTGCTCCGTCTCTTCTCCCCAAATTGGCAGGATGCTCAGGTTTCTCATGTCTCCGGGTCGGGGCTGTTGTCTTGGGGGGGGGTTCCCCCTCCCTCCAGACCGTCTGACGACGGCAGCCAGCGCCAACCCCCGCGCTTGCCGCGGAATCGCCGCGGTGTGATCGTTGGGCTGGTGTGGAGCGAGCCGGGGACAGGGTCTGTGCCAAGCGAGCAGAAAGGGCAACCCGAAGCCGTGGGCAGCCAGCCGTTACGTGGGGACACGCTGCTGCTCTGGGGGGTTGTTTGGTGACACATGGCAGCCCGGTTTACCGGGCACGGGGCATCCCGGTGTCAGTTGCCGCTCCTGCAGCGAGCGGTTGCCTTTGGCCAGTGCCGACCGTCTCCATCTCTGGTGGTGTCTGGGGAGGAATAAGATGAAGGAAGTTCCCGGTGCCTGCGGGCTGGTGATAGGAGCCGGGAAAAGAAGAGCAAAACGTGACGGATGCGAGTGGGGTGGTGGAGGGATGGGTTTCAAAACTGCCAGAGAAACATTTCTGCTGGCTGGCAGCGAGATTTGGGTGCTAAAACACTTGGGTGCTTTTCAAATGCTTTTAGCAGCTCGCATCCCCCCCTCCCCCGAAACCGGAGCTTTTGGAGGGGCCACCCCAGAGGTCTGACGGAGACCTGGGAGTCAGGGACTTGAGGACTGAGAGCTGGAGAGAGACTTTTAACAAGGGCAGGTAGTGACAGGACGAGGGGTAATGGCTTCAAACTGGAAAGGGGGAGATTTAGATGAGATCTCAGGAAGAAATTCTTGGCTGTGAGGGCGGTGAGCCCCTGGCCCAGGTTGCCCAGAGAAGCTGTGGCTGCCCCATCCCTGGAGGGGTTCAAGGGCAGGTTGGACGGGGCTTGGAGCAACCTGGGCTGGTGGGAGGTGTCCCTGCCCAGGGCAGGGGGTGGCACTGGGTGGGCTTTAAGGTCCCTTCCAACCCGAACTATTCCATGATTTGTTTGGGCGAGGGGTGATAAGAGGGGTAAGAAACCCGTTGCAGTGGTGGCACGGGGTGCAGGAACTGGATCTTGAAACCCGACGCCACAGAAACACCCCAGAGCAAAGCCACCAGCCTGGGGACACCGGTGCCACCTGCAAGGCAGAGGGGAAAGGGGATAGCAAAGAAGCGTTGGAAAACGCACGTCACCCCAGCCCTTCGTCATCGCATTGGAAATCCATGGGTCTGACGTACGGGATGACCGTGCTGGAGATTATCTCTGTTCCCCTTCTGCCGGGTGCCGGGTGGGGCTGTGCCAGGCAGGATTCTCTGGGGACAGCCATGGGCAAAGCTTGGCTGGTGGGAAGGGCTGCCGGAGGTTTTGTGGGCTGGTTCTTCTGGATCCGTGGGACTGGTTGATGCGGATTCCCTCGCTGAGCCGGAGGGAGATGTTTGTCTTCAAACCTGCCCCGCTTGCCACCGGCTTATTCCATGTGTGGGCTGCAGATACCGAAGTGGCGTGTGGTCTGAGGGCACCCCCGACGTTTCCCCGTTTGTATCGGTGAGCCGGTGGCCGTTCTTGCAGGGGAATGGAGGCTTGACGGATAACTGTCAGGAAAGGATTTGGAAATACGCAGCTGGTGCCGCAAAAGTGTAAATTGTCACGATAATGAATTTAAACAGCCTCTTCTAATGCAGACCTGTTGCATTCCTGCGTCCTTGGCGGGGAATGATGCAAACGCAAGCGGTGGTTTCCCTTTCTCTCTGCTTTGCCATCTCGGAAAGAACAGCCACGGCATTTTTTTCCCCTCCCTGATCTACCCGTTGCTGGTGTTTGAACAAAAAAGAAAAAAACCCCATCCAAACTGTTCCCTCCTCGGCTCTGAGAAAAACCATTAGATTAATTAGGGCTGGAAGAGTGAAAGGTTCCCGCTGTGAAATACGGGATGGTGATGGAGTGGGAAAAGCTGAACCTGTCCGTAATCCCAGCCCTAATGGCCATTAAAGCAGAATTACGCGGGGTTTGCAGCCATGGCTTTGCCCCCCTGCAGGGACCCTGTTGCGCGCAGCGGTGCCCCATTCACCGCTCTGCTTTCTGGACCTTAAGGAACCCAAGGTGGTGTTTCATCCCGTGTCTTAACGAAGGCTTGGACGCCTCCTGCCGGGGGGGGCAGGGCTGGTTCCCGCACAGTCTGCAGGGGGGGATTGGGGATGTGAGTGTTGACTCGCCGAGTCCTGCAACACCCATAGCCCTGGATGGGTGCTGACCCGCCTTGCAGGGAGATGTTGGGAAGTTGTCCCTCCCCTGAGACCTCCAACAACCCCTCCTGGGGTGGTTTATGGGGTAGAAGCAGGACGTGGCGATATTTGGCCGGCCGGTTTAGGCACCCAACCGCGGCTTAGCCACGATACTCGGAGGCGCTGGAGTTCCCTTGGGAATTAGCAGGGTGGCGAACGAGTCTTTTGCCTGCAATTAGCATGGCTAAATAGAGTCCTTTGGGGTTGGAGAGTTACACGCAGGAGAAGGGGAAACCGGGCGGTGGTGGAGGGAAGGGGAGAGCGTCGTTCTTCAGGTTACGAGAGTATAAACCCGGGGCACTGCGGGACTGGAGCCCGTCTTCTGCGGGAGAGACAGACATCTCAAGGGCACTTGTATAAACCGGAGGCTCGTTAGGCTTGCAAAAGAGTATTTCCTTAACGTAATCCTTTCCCTTTTCCCTCCTGCAAGTCCTGGGGCTTGGCTGTAGACTGTGGAGATGGTGGAGGCTGTAGAGACTGTCCCAGGGTCAGGCAGGAGTCGGTCCTTTGCTAGAGCATCATTGGGTACCGAGAGAGGGAACTTTAAAAGTAAGCAATAACGAGGATGAATTACTGCAGCTGCCTCGTAAACATTTGTTTTCTTTCCCCCCCCTCTCTTTTGAGTCCCCAAGGCTTAATTTGTTCAAATAAAAACTGAAATCCAGCCGGAATACTCTGTGAAAACACAGCCTTGTGGAGCGGCGACGGAGCTGGGTTCCGCCTCTCCCCTGCGCTGGCTTCGCTGGGCTGCCGGGGTCGGCGGCGGATTCTTCTCGCCCGTCGGGGCACAAGGCTGCTGGCGTAGGTTGGATAACAGCCTCGGCGTTCTGAAGTCTGGGCCGGCAGCTTCAAAGGGAACGTCAGGGGAGCAGGGAAGTTGTGGTGATTGTTTGGCTTGGCCCAAGAATCGATGCTTGGTCCTCTTGCTTCACGGTGCCGGCCGATACGCCGCCTTAGGCAAGCTGTGCGATCGCCATCTCTTCTGTATGGTGTTTGGTGTCTCGCTTATCTCTCTCATTTTCCAACATCTTCCAGTTGTGTGTTAATTGAGGGATGGCTATCTCGTCGTGTTTTGTTCTTCTGCTCTTTCCTCGGGCGGAAGAAGGCATGCGTTTCGGCTTGGGAAGGAAGAAACGGAATTCAAAGCTCTACAGATGGTCAGGCGCGCACACGTCGCTGCGTGTTGGTCAGAAAAGGCAAGAGCCAAGATTGATCATTGCTTGGAATGGAGGAATAAATGCGGTGGTGTGTCACCTCTGGTGGCGTGTCACCTTTGGGGGGGACGTCACCCCATGGCTTGGGGTTCCTTCCCAGGAGAGCTTGACCCACCTGCGTGCCGGATTTGACAGGGACGGGATAAGGACTTGTTTGAAGTCGAGGTGCTGTTTTGAGAACCCTGAGCGGAAAGTTGGAGGATGCAAAGTACTTTTTGTAATCGGAAGGGAACAAATGCGTTTCCTTGGGTTGCCCAGAAGTGACTCATGAACATCAGAGCATCAATGGTCTTTGTCTCCAGAAAGTCGCAATACAATCAACCTCGAGGGACCGCTCTTCAATTCTGCTTAATAGAGGGTGCTGGTAGGGAAATAATTCTCTTTATTGAGCCTGCAAGACGCACATTTGCAGAAGCAGACTGCCTTTTGCCGATTTACAGCGGGGTTTTTTTCAGTGCCTGGAATTATTCTACGCGTCACAGTCACGACACGCTAAAGCTGAAATGATGTATTTGGTGAGACGGCAGCTTCCCACCCTGCTGCTGAGGGTTTTAGCGGCGCAAATGCCGCAGGCGCAGACTTAAAAGCAGGCGCAGGCCTTTAAAACGAAGAACTGGTGTATCCAGCCCTGCTAGTGCCTCAGTTTCCCTTGGGAGCGCTTTTCCCACGGCGGCCCCGGTCCCTGGAGGGTGCGTTTTGCAATGCAGGGGCTCCTCTCCCGGCTGTGAATGCCACGTAGAGGGGAGAGCATCTGCTCCCGGGAGCACTGCTGTTAGCTTGGCTGGGTGTGAAATAGCATCGCCTGCATCCCGCCTCGGTGGGGAGGGGGGGGGGCGATGCTGGAAGGCTGAAATGGCGTGTGACGGTTCTCCAGCCCCCGGATCTCACCAGCGTGGGCTCAGCGGGTGGGATCCTGGGCTGCATCAAAAGCAGCGTGGGCAGGAGGGTGAGGCGGGGGGGGGGGATTCTGCCCCCTCTGCTCCGTTCTGGGGAGACCCCACCTGGAGTCCTGCGTCCAGCTCTGGAGTCCTCAACACAAAAAGGACACGGAGCTGTTGGAGCGGGGCCAGAGGAGGCCACGGAGCTGCTGGGAGGGCTGGAGCCCCTCTGCTGTGAGGACAGGCTGAGAGAGCTGGGGGGGTTCAGCCTGGAGAAGAAAAGGCTCCAGGGAGACCTTAGAGCCCTTTCCAGTCCCTACAGGGGCTCCAGAAAAGCTGGGGAGGGACTCTGGATTGGGGAGGGGAGCCATACGATGAGGGGCAACGGTTTCAGACTGGAAGAGGGGAAATTTAGATGAGATATTGGGAAGAAATTCTTTGCTGTGAGGGCGGTGAGCCCCTGGCCCAGGTTGCCCAGAGAAGCTGTGGCTGCCCCATCCCTGGAGGGGTTCAAGGCCAGGTTGGACAGGGCTTGGAGCAACCTGGGCTGGTGGGAGGTGTCCCTGCCCGGGGCAGGGGGTGGCACTGGGTGATCTTTAAGGTCCCTTCCAACCCAAACCATTCTGTGATTCTATGATCTCCGCGTGCCGAAAGCCAGGGAAGAGGCGAAGGTGTCTGGGTGCGCTCGCCTTGGCTCCCGTCTCGCCGCTGGCGTGTGCTGCGAGCGGTGTTGCTTTGTCTGGGTTTGCAAAGGCCGGTAGTAATCAGTGATAATTGCAGTTACCTCCTCCCTCCCGTCGGAGTGGAGACCAACAGGTTATTTCCTGAAAAGCTTTTGTTTGTCTTTCCTGCCCATGTTGCCGGTAGGAAATCTGCCCTTCCTGGGAAGGGCGATTGGCATTGCTCTGCCTAGGGAGTTTGTCCGTGGTCACCTTGGGCTGGCTCGGCTTTAACTCTTCCCAAGGCTTCGAGGGCCAGCAGGAACCGTGGATTAAATGCTGCGCCATGTGGTTGAGGACGAGGAGCTGGGAGAACGACTGTAGCCTTGTTTTAGGTGACCGGATACCGTCTCTTCGCGTCGCCTTGAGTACCTTCTGCTCCGGAGCAATTCAACAGCCGCGCTAAACAGCGTGAAGTTTGGCTCTGCACTGTGCAAAAAGTAATTCAGATGGTTTTACTACAGAAATCCCCCAGCTTGAGGCCGCCGTGCTGTGCTGACCCCTCCTAGCCCAGCTATTCGTGGCATCCAGCGCCTCTTGCGACAGCTGAAGCGATCTGGGAAGAGCGTGGCTGCCGAGCGGTTATGTTTAGCTCCTGGCCCCTTTCCCCGGAGCATAAGCCGTTCTTCTAGACCTTCTTCTATTAGGCCTCCTCAAAATGCTCAAATCCAGCTGCCGTCGCTGTTCTGCTTTCGAAGGGTTTAAACCCCAATGAGGATGCTGTTGCCCTGTAGAAAACTCAGTTTTCCGGCGTAAACCACGTGTGCCAGGCGGAGCCCGGCCATTCTGACCTGGCTGCGCCATGCACCCGTCCAGAGATGGTGGAGAAGACTCAAGGTGAGCCTTGGGAGCAAGAGCAGAAGCGATTTGCCTGGCAGTTTGTCCCCGTGCGCCTCCGTCCCTGCCTGCCCAGCTCCTGCTGGATGGGTGCCACGGGCTGGTAAAGATTCATAGGGTCCCGCCTTAGAAAAAACGCCGTGCGGAGCAGCCTGAAGGCTTCAAACAGGTTTGCTAATCTCAGCCTGCGGTTTGGGAGCGGCCTTGGAACGTGCCCGTTAGAAGAATGTAGTTACCCAGTCAGTGGGGCTTGGGGTTACCGGAGCACCCTGAAGTCAACGGAGATTTTTAATAGCCAGCTTGGCACGTAGCGCCAAGCCCTCCACCGGCTTCTCAAAGCTTCGCTTGGGGGAGAACGTTGGGTTTTGCAGCACCTCGTCTGGAGCTGGAGAGAGGGGGAGGAGAGCGGCTCTGCTCACAGCTGGGCACAGCTGGAACGGGAAGAAGTTTCTTCAAGATGCGATGGGACCAAGGCTTGAAGCCTCCCAAGCCATCACCGCTTGCTCCAGCAGTGTCTCCAGCTGGCTCCGCGTTTTCCTCCCTGTTTAAAATGCTGGAGCTGTGGGGTGACAGGCCAGGGCGCCGTGGGTTTCTCAGTCTTTAATAGCAATTAGGTCTTTCTTAATATCTGCTTTTCTTGCAGAGTGTCCTTGGCTTTTCTTCTGATTTGAAGGAGAAGCATTATCTAAACATAGGACTGGAAATTGGGAGCTGCTGGGTTCTCACACCAGCTCTCACGCCGTTCACTTGGGGACTTGGGCAAGTCCATTTAATGTCTTGTCTCTCATTTCCTTTTTACAGCTGGGAGGAAATTAATACCAGCTCTATAAAAGACTCCCAATTGATCTGTTAATTTCTTGTGAGTGCTTCGGAGATAAAATGAGGGTACGTGCCTTTGCTGCATTGGTTCTCCCTGCTCTCAAAAAAAAGAATATTCAAGTGTTTCTACTAAACGCCTCTGTCTGTGGATTGCCATCACGGCGCGTTACGGCAGTGCCCGGGCACTTTCTCCTCCCAGGAGGGTGATCGTGGCCTCCTTGTCCTCCCCACTGCGTTCCCAAGGGCTCTTTCACAGAATCCCAGAATCCCAGACTGGCAGGAGTTGGAAGGGACCTCTGGAGATCACCCAGTCCAACCCCCTGCCAGAGCAGGGTCACCCACAGCAGGTGGCACAGGAACACGTCCGGGCGGGTTTGGGATGTCTCCAGAGACGGAGACTCCCCCACCTCTCTGGGCAGCCTGTGCCAGGGCTCTGCCACCCTCACAGCAAAGAAGTTCCTCCTCGTGTTTAGGTGGAACTTCCCATGGTCAAGTTTGTGCCCGTTACCCCTTGTCCTGTCCCTGGGCACCACTGAGAAGAGCCTGGCCCCATCCTCCTGACACCCACCCTTTAAGTATTTATCAGCATTGATGAGATCCCCCCTCAGTCTTATCTTCTCCAGACTAAAAAGACTCAAATCCCTCAGCCTTTCTTCATCAGAGAGGTGTTCTAATCCCTAATGATCTTGGTAGCCCTTTGCTGTCCCCTCTCCAGCAGTTCCCTGTCCTCCTTGACCCGGGGAGCCCAGAACTGGACCCAGCACTCCAGGTGTGGCCTCCCCAGGGCAGAGCAGAGGGGGAGGATGACCTCCCTCCACCTGCTGGCCACGCTCTTCTTGATGCCCCCCAGGATGCCATTGGCCTTCTTGGCCACCAGGGCCCATCGCTGGCTCATGGTCATCCCGTTGTCCACCAGGACTCCCAGGTCTCTTTCCATGGAGCTGCTCTCCAGCAGGTCACCCCCAACCTGTACCGGTGCGGGGGGTTATTCCTCCCCAGGCGCAGCACCCTACACTTGCCCTTGTTGAACTTCAGAAGGTTTCTCTCCTCCCAACTCTCCAGCCTGGCCAGGTCTCGCTGTATGGCGGCACAGCCTTCCGGTGTGTCAGCCACCCCTCCCAGCCACGGTGCCATTGGGCAAGTGGCAAGCTGGGGACTGTCCCAGGCCGGTCGGAGGGGGATGTTGGTCCCAAAAGGCCGCTGTCATGCTCATCACCTCCCGCAGCGTGAGCCCTTGGGGATGTCTCCCTGCAGGGATGCTCCCTGCGAGCTGGCAGGAGCCTGCCGGCGGGCTGTCTGCCGTGCCGCTGCTTCCCGGTACGCGTGGGGCCGTGCCGGCGTCCCGGTGTGGAGTACATGAGGGGGGGGGGGGAAGAAAAAAAGGGCTTTTTGGGGCTTGCCTGGGAGTCGGCAGCTGAATCAGCGGCGGGTGAGTCAGGGAGGCAGCGATCGCTCCTCCCTGCCCTGCCCTGCCCGCGAGGGCAGCCTGGCACTTCCCTGCCTGGTTTGGGGAGGTTTTCCTAGACACGGATCTCCCCCGAACCCGGCTCTTGGAAGCGGGTGCCCCAGGACAGGGCCAGCTCCTGCCGGGAGGTGCTGGCAGGGCTGGGACCCTGGGCAGGCTGGTTCCTAAGCCGAGTCTCACCCAAACCTCAGGCTGAGGGGAGGGAAAGCAGAGGGAGAAGCGGAGCAGAGAGGGTGCGTGGGAGCGGGATGGATCCCTTTCCCGCTGCCGTCGGCCAGCGCCACAATTAGGGCTTGCTGCAAGCTGCTCCGCGCAGCGCCGCGGAGCCAACTGTTTAGTTTGGGTTGATCTTAATTAATTAGTGTATCTTTTAGAGTTGGAGGAGGGGGGAGGATTAGGGAGAGCCCAGGCTGTCGCTGGCTCGCCTGCCTGACCAGACCTTCTGGGTCAGGGCGGCGAGGTTTAATTGGGAGGAATTGCTGCCGGCTGTTTGGCGCTTCTGCGCAAAGTCGCGGGCACAAACGTTCGCCGTCTGGTTTGCAGAGCTGCAGGGAACGCCGGGCGTTGGACCATGCGGAGGTCTCGGCATGGTCAGCTTCCCTGCGCTGCCCCATGCTTGGGAAAAGAGAGGGACACAGCCCCTTCGGAGCGGGGAAGCGCCGAGCGGGCAAAGCGCAAATCGTCAGTCCCCCATCCCCGGCTTTGCGCTGGGGGGGGGACGCGTCGGTGCTGAGCCTGCGTTGGGCCCCAAGGATCTCTCCTTGTTATCGTTGAAGTTCTCTTGGCGTAAACAGCCTGTTTATAAGCGTACACAGCGGCTTTCTGCGAGGGGGGGGGTCCGCCCATCCTGGCAGGCTGATATCCAGGGTGCCTGCAGATGATTCACAGCTCTCCTGCGCGCCGGGGAGCGTCGCGTCCTCCTCCCGCTTTGCTGCACTGCAGCGTTGCCATCGAGGTCCCGCGACACCCGCCTTTCCCTTGGCTGCAGCGTAGCATCCTCCTCCTCCTCCTCCTCCTCCTCCTCCTCCTCCTCCCCGGTGACCTTCCAGCAGGGCTCTGGGCAGAGAAAACGAGATTTCCCTTGCCAAGGGGAGCGTTGTGCTTCTGGAGGGGGGGTTGTCAGGGCAGGTAGGGAGCTGGGCTCATCTGCATGCGGCTCGTGACTCCCGCTGCTGCAGTGACGCCGCTGGTTGCATTTCCCGGGCTTCTCGTCTTTTTGGGATGCTTCTGGGTCTCCACAGCCAGCCCTGCGGTTTCCCCGGGGGTGCCGTCAGCATCCTTGGGTGTTTCTCTGCTGACGTTGCCCAGGGCTGGGAGGGGGCTGCATGGGCAGGGGGTGAAGTTTAGCACCCCTGCAACCCTTCGGAGCCAGGCGGTGCCTGGTACGGCCCTTGGCGGAGCGAGCACCCCTGGGGGGGGGGGGGGGGGGGCGCTGTGCAGGCGCTCCCGGGGGAAGGCAAGGCACGATGGTGAGGATTAGAGGCACTTTCCTGCATGGTGCTGCTGCAGGGGGGCTCGTGGGTGGCGTAGCTCAGCTCCTCGCCCTCTGTACTCCCCAGCCGTGTGGTGCCAGCGGCTGGTGCGGGGTGGGGAGGAGCGGTACCCGCCTGCCCACCCTCCCCGCCGGGCCCCGCCGTAAGGGCTGGTTTGACAGCACGTCGGACCCCTTCCCGTTATCGCCAGTCCCCACCGCCGTTGCTTGTCCTAGCAGCTAAAATGCATGAAATGGCTTTAAATAACCGCTCTCTGAAAGGCTCCAGGCATGAAACGGCACAGCCTCGGACCCCCAGCCAGCTCCGAGCTGCCCTCCCCCTGTCCGTCGCAGAGTACCAGGCCAGCGTCGCTCCTGCTGATGCCCTGGCATCCGTCCCCCACGTGCCCGGGGCAGCTCTCAGCATCCTTCCCCGGAGGAAGGCTCTGGCTGCAGCTTTTTTCTCTGTTTACCCTATTCTGGGGCGCGGGATCTGCTCCCCGAAGGTGCCCGGGGGACCAGGAGGTGTGGGCAAGGCAAGTGCCTGCTCTCTCCAGCGGCCTCGGGGGTGCAGGGTGTGTCGACTCGTCTCCCCTCCCGTCGGAGGATTTATTCAGGGCTCAGCAGCGGGAACTGGCTGCAAACCGCTGCGGAGGGAGGATGGTGGGTGCAACTGGGAAACCCCCAGCCCTGCTGCGGACCACCCCCCCCCCCCCCTCCGCTGCAGCCCCTCCTGGCGACGAAGGTGCGGAGAATCCGTCTGCCCTTTGCCTGGGATGAAGGGCTCTTCCCCGGGGCGGCGATGCTGCGCTGGCGGCACCCTCTGCTTTTGCTAACGTGGCTGTCCCTTCGGGGTTTGACCGCGCCGCTTTGCGTCAGTCCTTGCACGGTCGGGAAGGGCCAGGCCGGCGCGAATTATCGGTCGCCGCGGCTGGCTCGCTAAGCCGCAGCAAGGCTCGTGGTACCTGACAATGGCTGCTTTTTGTTCTCTGGCTTTCAGGTTTTGACTCACTGGTGGGCCGGCCTGATGCTATCAAGGCTGTTCTTATCTTCCGCAAAGCAGGCAGGGTCCAGGCAGGGTCACCTTCCCATGCGCGCTTGCCTTGCCGTGGGCGTTAGGGCTGAATACAGGAGATGGAGCGAGCTGGAGGCTGTACCAGGCGGCTCTCGCTCTCCTATCGCCGGAAAATTTCCGTTTGCCCCCAGTTTGTTTGCAGTCGGGGAGGAAAAGAGGGAAAACAAGGGGCAATTCAGCGGCTGCAAGGTGGGAGCCGGCCGTTTGAGCGAGGTCTGTAGGTAAGGGGGACGTTAACGTCACACCAAGAGGAAATAAAACCGTACCTTGGGCAACCGGCAACGGGTCTGAACGGCTATTTACTGCAGTGACGCGACTTGTAGGGACGTTGTGTGCGATCCAGCTGGGAACTGAGGTCTGGGAATTGGTCACGCTCACGGCCGGGCTGTGCTGGGCACCTTGTGTTGGGGTGGACGGAGCCTGCGGGGATCCCGTGCGGATCCCGCATCCCGTTGCGGACGCGCCCTGCTTAAAACGCTTAAAGCGATCCCCACTTCTTGCAGGCTGAAAATGTCGGGAAGCTGTTAACGCCGTGCTGGATGCTGGTGGATTTGAACCCGAGTCCGGAGCATCACAGTCTGGTCGCAGCCCCCTGCCCGCGCCTGGCTGGGGTGCGGAAGAGCGATCCCCCAAATTAGGGCAACGTGCCTTGCTTTTCCCTTCTCTCCCTGTTCTCTGTCCGAGTGGGTGCCGGCTGTGTGGCCCCTGCGTGGGATCGGCATTAACTCCCTGAGTCACAAAAAGCAGTATAAACTAATTACCGTCCTGCTTCTTGGCTTTTCTTCGTAATTAGCGACAAGAAAATAATGAGGCTTGAATGAAACATTTGGTTGGGTCTGGAGGAAGCTGTTTTGTGTAGGAGCTCTTTCTGTACCTGTATCTTTAAAACAAAAAAAAAGTCAACTTCTAACCAGGAAATGTCATTTTGAGGTGGAAAAATTCAAGGTTTTCCGTTTTGGACGTCGAGGCCACTGGATGCTTCTCTTAAAGGTTGCCCCACGCAACCCAAATTGCTGAAACCAGCCCAAAGAGAGCTGCAGGAGAGCACCGGGGAGACCTGGACCTGCATTAAACCCCCGCTCCGTGGTGAGGCAGAAAAGGATTTGGCAAAACCGAGGGGCGGTTTGTTTCCCAGCCACCTGCTGCAGAGCCCCGCGCGGGTGCTATCCCGGCGGAGCGGGTGCCGGAGCGAGCCGGGATGATGCTTGGTGGGGCTGGAGCTTCAGGGCAGATGGTGCCGTCGGAGCTTGCGAGACGCAACGGCTGTAATTTCAGGATCATGGTTTTACCACCTTCCCTTGCGGGGTGACACGAGCCGTGGCTTCGCTCTATTTTTAGGTGTAAATCACCAGCTATTTAATTCCTTTCCAGCAAGTTCAATTTTCAGCCCCTTCCCTGGAGACTTCCCCATTACGTCTGGTACCCGTACCGGTGTCAGGCACACGCGGCTCTCTCTCCGTGCCCTTCCCCAGGCTCCTCAATCCCTCTCTTTGCAGGGAAAGTGGTGGATCCGGCTCCCATTTTACCAGGGAGGGTATCCAGTGGGGCTGAGACACGCTCTCAGCGGCTACAGGACATCCCATGAGGCTTGTGCCGGAGGCCACCAGCAATCAGCAAAGCCTGGCTAATCTTTGGGCAACTCCAGCAGAGGACGATGGTCGGGTGGGGGAAGAGAGGAATCCAGCGCCTTTTTTGGGGGAGGAAAAGGGATAAATGGAGAGAAGTTGAGAGCCTGAGATGGGTTTTCCCCTGGGAGCCGGTTGCAAAACGTTCTGTTCCACCCTGCCTGGGGCTTAGCCCCACATCCTTGACCTTTTACCACCCCAAAATATGGAGCGTGAAAGCCAGGTCAGGGCGGTCTCGGTGCTTTGCAGACCCTGGAGTGCAGCCCCTGCCCTCCTCCCTGCCCCAGCGTTTCCTCTAAGCAGAGGAAAAAAGAAGGGGACGGTGCTGGGCAATGGCTTTGTAGGTGACTAGTCCCCATGGCCAGTGACACATCAGTGACTTTGTGGCTCACCCGGCAAAACGTCCGCATGCCAGGGCTCTCCGTGGTCCCCACGTCCCACAGGAGCATGGGAAGGTGTTCCCGCATCCCTCGCCGCCGGATCGATGGATTTGGTGAGGACACAGGGCTGCTGCGTCTCTGTGTGGCCCACCCGGACCCTGCCAGCCTGGTGTCCTGAAGGGTTAAAGTGGCCTTAGAGGGACCCTGGTGCTGCTGAGCCACGTGTGTCCCCTCCAGCCCGTGCTCTCTGCAGTGTCCTTCAGAAGGGCAGCCCTTCTGAGCATGCCTGCTCCCCCTTGCCGCCTCCTTCCCGGCCTCCGTGCCTTCTCCCGGGGCTTTTCCAGCACCGCAGCACCCTCCGTACCCAAGCCATGCTGCCGCTCGGTCCCATCCCGCAGCCCAAACAAGCACCCATGGGTCCCCCTGGGGCTGCTACGAGCGTCACCCGGCGGGGCTTCACCACCCCCTCGCTCGGACTAATCCTTCATCTACCTCCTTTCGGCAAAAAAAATCATCCAGGGGGTGGAAAAGCTGTGTAATCCCTGGTTAATAATTGTGTAATTCCCCTCCCGGGGCTGCCGCCTGCCTGCTGGAGCCTGCAGCCGCTCTCCTCAACTTCTGAAGCCTGGGAAGACGGGGTGTTTTTGTGACTGTTCCCCTTTCTTCTGCCTCCTCTTAGCTAACAGGCATCTTCCTGGAAGCAAGCCGGCTTTCCCGCAAGTGCGTGGGCGCTTGGGAAGCCGGGGTGAAGCCGCAGGAGCATCCCGCTTAACCGTCAACGTGCCGAGCCCTCCCCGCCACGCCGCCTGCTCCCGGCCCTCCTTCCTCCCTCTCCTTACCCTGCTCCAACCCAAACGCCAACCCCGTGGATTTTCTTCCCTCCTCCTTCAGGTTTCTTCTCCTGCGGTGGAAGGAGGGGCCGTTAACCCCAGCCAAACTCACCCTGCAGCTGGAGGGGGATGTGGTGGCCGATGGCAATCCCAGCTGCAGGCACTGGGGACGAGCGCGCGGTGGCTCTGGGAGCCAGGGGGGACCCTGTAATGCTGGTCCCCCCTGCACACTGTCTCATGACGCAGGCTGCCTCCAGTGTCAGCATTATATATAGATATATAATTTTTTATATATATATATACACATGAAATATTTTATTTCTTATTTATCACCTCTAAACGCCAGTATTTCCTAGGGCCATCGCGATCCAGCTCCAGCAATGTCCCCGGGGTGGGAGACTCGGAGCGGGGAAGTGCGTGAAGGCTTTGCCTCCTTTAAAGCGTTCTTGTGAAGCATTTGATTAAAAGGTTACTAAAATGTTCTTCCCGCACTGCTTCGAGAGAGGGCTTTAAAAAGCGGGGAGCGCCGCCCGAGCTCTGAGGAAGCCTGACCTCGGGTCCCGTGCCGTATGGAGCCACCCTGCGTGGTTGGGACAGGGAAATGCCGTCAGGTGGGGTGGGAGGGGACCTTATAGATGCTGTAGGACACGGCGCCCGTGGTCCTGGGGGCTTTCTGCTGCGGGGTGAGGCTGGGCTGAGCGAAGGGGGGGATGCTCCCCGCTCCCTTTTGCAGTAGGTTCTCAGCACCGCAGCCGCCCCCGTGAGCTGCAAATCATCCCCTTCTGGCCTTGAGAGAGGGTTTCCAAATTGCCGTGAGCAGCTCGGGGCATGGAGGTGGCCTCTACTCTACCTGCAGTGCGAGAAGCATCGCCTCGGGCAAAGACTCCCGTGGGATCTGGCTCGTTTTGACACCAGCGCTCCCCCAATGTGGGGATGGTGGGGCTGGGTTGGGTGCCCAGCACCCTTCCCTCCGTATCCCTTCCCTCCGTATCCCTTCAGGCTCTTCCTGGCCAGGCTGAGGACGGAGGCAGAGCAGATACGGTGGGTTTTGAGTCATTAAGCAACGAAGGAGCAGGATGCTGCTGGATGGAGCTTTACGTAACGCCAAGGCGCAGCATCCAGCCCGGGCTGCGGTAACCCAGATACAGCCCGGGAAGGGAAAAAAAAAAAACCCACACGGCAGGTCGGAGTCTCTCCCCAAGCTGTTTGGTCGGGAGTAAATATTGACATGGCACTGCATCCGCCAGCAGCCAGCGCCTTGGGAAAAGCAGCCCAGGTCCCCCTTGGTAGGACAGGGATGAAGCTTTAGCAGCTGAAATGGGAGTTTACTGGTGTTTACTGGGGCGAGAACCGACCCTTGCAAAGCCTGGAGACCGAAAGTGGCTTGCCGCCCTCTTCATTCAGCTTCCACGGCCTCCAAAATACAAGGCGGCTTTATGCATTGAGGGGAAAAGTAATCTGCCAACAGACTCCGGTGGTTCTTGCCACGGCTGAAGTTAGGGAAGGAAAATTCCCGGTGTTGCCCTCCATCGCCTGCACACGGGTAGAAACGGCCCCGTGCGAATCTGGTGACGCCAAGATGAAGACAACTGGTGTTCAGGAGCCGCAGAGCCAAGTTTTGCAGCACCGGCATCGCCGTGCAACAGCTCCCCTTGCCCCAAATCTCTTCAGTTTGAAGGACGGTGATTTCCTCCTGTCCTTCAAGGGCTTAGACCGCGATTAAAACCGGAAAACCCGTCCCCAGCTCCGCTCTGCCCCGACCCGAGGAGGACTGGCCACCAGCGAGAGCGATGCCCGCGTTCGCCTTGCTGGGCACACGCAAGCGCCGTGTGGGCAAGGAACCATTTTAATCGGAACGATGAACTTCTGGATTTCCTTTTCCTTGTTCGCTCAGGCTCGCGGGGCTGGTGTTTACTCAGCTGGTCTTGCTTTTAATAGTTTGGGTGGTGGTTGATGCCGGTGGTGGGGGGACTGCACCCATGGAGGTTTGTTTCCCAAAGGAAGAAACTCGGGCGACTGTGGGTGCCCTGGGCTGGTGACTTGGGGATCGCGGGTCGCTCTCGGGGTCCCACTTCACAGCAGGGCCACCACATTTGGGGACAAGCGGGTGGCAACAGGAGGTACCCGAGCAGGCGAGCAGCACGGCTACCTGCTATGCAAATAACCTTTTACTAAAGCAGCCAGGAGCAGGAACCCCGGGGATTATTGAGGCTTATTATTATTATTAAGCTTTATTATTATTACTAAGGCTATTATCAAGATTTATTCCCTTTCCTGCTGCCCCTGGATGTGCCCGTGGCCGGCCATCCTCATCGCTCAGCCTCCCCCAGGAGAGAAATGGAGGCGCAGAGCTGGGATGGGGCCGGTGCACCCCTGCCTGGCATCGCGTTTCTTCCCATTAATCACCTCCCCCCCCCAAAGCGGGATACCGGCCCGGCACTGGGAGCAGGATCCCAGCAGGATCCCGGCAACAGATTGGTACCCGTGAGCTTTCGAACGCTCTAAAAATACTGAGCGGAGAAAGCGGGGAGCGAAAAAATGGCTGAGATTCAGCGAAATCAAAGGCGTAATTATCACGCAGCCCCGGCGAGTGTATTTTTAGGGCCCTACAAAAAGGGTCGAAAACACTGAATTCACATCAGCACGCAAATGTTCCACTTTAATGGGATCCTGGGGCCTGTGGGGAAGAAGCGCGAGATGCTTAATTGTCGGTGTTTGTGTTTTATTCATGACTGAATGTCCTTAGCAAGCGAAAACTGATTTGCTGCGGGCTTCTCGCTGCTCGTGTGGCTTTAAACCTTATTCCGGCCAGGGCTGGCGCGTGCTGAGATGGGCCATTGCCCCGTGTGCTGGCAGGGCTGATTATTCCCGGTGTTTCCATGAGCTGTGCTAGGAAAAAGGATTATCGCCTCCGCTCCGATGGGGAGCTCCCTGCCAGGGCTGCCTTGGGACGCTCGCGTGGGCTGCAGGGAGGTTGGAGACAGAAGAAAAATCCCATGGAGGTAAATCAGGAACCACATCCAGCCCGGGAGGTCCCTGAATGCAGGTGGCCGGACATTGGGAGAGCACTGGGAGAAAGCTGGGATGCTTCCCAGCTCCTCACGGCTTCCCCTCGTGCCCGAACCCGAGGGCCATGGGGCGGTTTGCTCAGAGATCGGTGCTACTGTGGCAAAACCGAGGGAGAAACCAGACTCCTTCCCCCATCGCTCCGGCATCCGAAACCCGCCGGAGCCACCTGAGTGCTGCCGAAACGGTGCGGACAGATCCGCGTGGAGCCTTGGGTGTGATGAATCCACCGGCCTCTGCAGTGCTGCCAGAGGATTCATCACACCCACGCCGGAGGCAGCACCTGCAGCTCAGGTAGCACTTTGAGGTCTAATCCTGCCCTTGGGGGGCTGCGTGTGGCCGTGGCCGGTGGCCAGTGGCTGATTCATTGCCCGTCCTTAGCGAGGGATTGTGGAAGCGGCTGCTTTTCCCATCGGAGCCGGATTCGTGCGGCGCCTTCCCCGCTCGGCTGCGCAGGTGGAGGAGGGATGTGCCGGCACCGTGCCGCAGATGTGGTCCCTGCAGGCTCGACGGGAGGGTTCGGGGGGGGCTCACCGCGGCGCTGAGCGGCTCCGATCATCAGTGGGATGGTGGCTCGTTAGGGAGGGGTGGGTTTTGTTTTTTTTTTTTTTTTTTTAATCTGTTGTGTGAAACGATGTGCAGATGGCACAGCCGCCCGGCCGGAAGGAACGGAGGAACACGGGATGCCAAAGCAGGGTTCCTTATTTTAAACCGCTTCCCTTGCCAGGGAACAAATGTGCCGCACTTCAAAATAATAATTATAAAGCCTGGGAGAGGATCCAGGGAACCCAAAATCCTTCTGTGGGTCTGGGCGCGTTGGCTGAAGTGTTGCTTTGGTTGGCATCGTGCCGCTTGCCCGGCCCCGCAGGCAGATGCCCGCGTTGCCGGGGCTGCGTTTGGTGGATGGGGATCATCCCAGCGGGTCCCAGCTGGCTCAGAGACCTGCGTTTGGGGCTGTGCTGTGATGGAAAAAGGGGAAAATGAGGTCCCTCTTACCTCGAAGCCCAAGGAATGCACTGTAAGGGTATGTCCTGTCCCTGCTCCGTGCCTGGGAGCAGCCCTGCCGGCCGGGAAAGCAGGGGTTGCTGCAACCGTCGAATTATAGAATCGCCTAGAGATTGGAAGGGACCTTTCAGATCGTCGAGTCCAACCGTCAGCCGAACTCTGACAAAAACCAGCGCCAAACCGTCTCTCTAAGCACGAAAAGTCTTTTAAATCCCTCCAGGGCTGGTGCCTCAGCCCCTTCCCCGGGGCAGCCTGTTAAACCAGCCGTATAAAACCTCCCGTCTCGCTCCTGAACCTGCAGGAGGGGGAAGAAGGAGCCACCACAATTTCGTCCTCAAAGCCGCTCAGCCGGCAGCTCCGCTCCCTGTCCCCTGCCTCGGGGACACCCCGGGGACGGCCACCGCGCTGCCCGCCTCCTGCCAGCGCCTGGCAGGCTGGGGGTGCCGGCGCCCGGGTGGGCAGGCTGCCGTCTGACGGGAGGGAAACGCCAGTGCCTACGTGCGCCCGGGATGCGTAGCTGCAATGGGAAGAGCCAGAGCCAGCGACAGCTTGTGTTGGGAGAACTGCCTGTGCCGCAGGCGTCTGTCACCGGGGCCTGGGGGTCCCCCGAGAGACCCCGGGGTGCCCAGAGGGCGGCTGCCGCCTGTTGAACTGGGACTCGCTGTTATTTTCTGGTCTGAGGTCAAGCAGCGCCAGGGTACGTGGGCCTGGGGAAGCTGCACTTTGTGCTTCACAGCTTGGGAACGTGGGGAAGAAGGGGGTTAGAAGGGGAAACTGAGGCACGCCAAGAGCAAATGATCCCCAAGAGTGCAGGGAGGGCTGGGAACTGGTCCCCGTCTCCCGCTGGGGTCTCCTCCTGCAGAGAGCATCCTCCAGTCGTGTAGCCAACCTGTGTCTTGCTCTTTCCTCCTCCTCTCCAGGCTTCCACGTGATCCCTTCGGTATCCAACATCGTTCCCGAGAGCTGCCTGCTCATCGTGGTGGGCCTTTTGGTTGGGGGACTCATCAAAGGGGTGGGTGAAAAGCCCCCCATCCTCAAGTCGAACATCTTCTTCCTCTTCCTCCTCCCACCCATCATCTTGGATGCCGGCTATTTCCTCCCCTTGCGCCAATTCACCGAGAACCTGGGCACCATCCTCATCTTCGCCGTGGTGGGGACGCTCTGGAATGCCTTCTTCTTGGGTGGCCTGATGTACGCCGTGTGCCAGCTCGGCGGCCCCGGCCTGAACCACATCGGCCTCCTGGCCAACCTGCTCTTCGGCAGCATCATCTCGGCCGTGGACCCGGTGGCCGTGCTGGCCGTCTTTGAGGAGATCCACATCAACGAGCTGCTCCACATCTTGGTCTTCGGGGAGTCCCTGCTGAACGACGCCGTCACGGTCGTAAGTGTATGAGGGGGATCGGCCGAGGGGTTCGCTTTGGTGGAGTGTCTCTGGGTGGTGGCACCAGGACTGGCAGATACCACAGAACCACAGAACCATAGAATTGCCCAGGTTGGAAGGGACCTTTCAGATCATCGAGTCAAACCATCAACCTCACTGACAAAAACAACCACTAAACCACATCTCTAAGCACTATGTTCACCCGTCTTTTAAATCCCTCCAGGGATGGTGCCTCAACCACTTCCCTGGGCAGCCTGTTCCAATGCTTAATAACCCTTTCAGTGTAAAAATTGTTCCCAATATCCATCCTAAACCTCCCCTGGTGCAACTCGAGGCAGTTTCCTCTTGTCCCATCACCTGTTCCTTGGGAGAAGAGCCCGACCCCCCCTGGCTACCCCCTCCTTTCAGGGAGCTGTAGGGAGCGAGAAGGTCTCCCCTCAGCCCCCTTTTCTCCAGGCTGAACACCCCCAGCTCCCTCAGCCGCTCCTCACAGGACTCGTGCTCCAGACCCCTCACCAGCTCCGTTGCCCGTCTCTGGACAGGCTCCAGCCCCTCAGTGTCTTTTTTTATGGTGAGGGGGCCCAAAACTGGACACAGCACTGGATCCAGTACTCGTACTCGACACAGTATCAATCAAATCAATCAGAACCGTAGAGTGGGTCCCTCCTGCCGGCTGAGCTGCGGCAGCTCCGCTCGCTCCTGACCTTTTGCAGGTGCAAAGCTAAATATAGCAGCGTAAAACACCGCGGAGGTGGGTTAAGGTGAAACGTTTTACTTGGTGGTTTGGGGAGCCCGAGAGCACGTGCCCAGCCGGCCACCGCCTCTCGGTGAAGAGCAGGACCGTGCCTTGTTCTCCTGGGAATCTGCTCTGCGGGGGGAAATTGCTGCCTGCTGCCCTGCCCGTGCCCATCCTGCCTGGGAAGGCGAGCAGGAGCTGGCGCTGGGTCGTGTAGCTGCTTCTCCTTCCTCCTGTGGCCTTCCCTGCTGTCTGTCCCCCAACTGCAGCACCGAGGGCAGGACGCGGTCAGCCGTAGCAAGGGGGGAGCCGTGGGGGCTGCATCCAAGCTGGCATCCCACCTGGGTCACCCCTCAGCCCCAATCTTTGTGAGCAGCTTTGCAGGGACCTTTGGGAGGTTCAGGGGCCGGACCAGCCCCGCTGTGGACATCTGCGTCCAGGTGCTGGCTTGGCCGTCAGCACGGCGTCCTCCTCTGCAGAGCCGACCTCTAAATTTACTTCTAACCCACTGCTTTTTCCTGGCTCTTCTCCCGTTATCCCAGCTGTCCGCTTTGGAGCTGGCTGCTCGGCACAGCGGTGACGACGTTCCTGGTGATGAGGAACGCGTTGTCCCACCACAGGGCTTTTCCCAGGCACTTCTTCCCTCCCTTTCGACCCGAGGGGCTCCCTGCAGGGTCTGTGTCCCCGCTCCCGTCCCTGGGGAATGCGTCCGCCTTCTGCTGTCACGTCTGTCCCTGCCCGTGTCCGTGCAGCTGGCACCTCGCCCTCTCACTGCTCGCGAGCGCTGCCATCCCTGCAGGATGCTCCGAAGCCCATTCCCCACCCTGACAACGCCTGCGTCAGCTTCTGCTTGAAAGTTGCTCCAGTAAATGCGTCTAGGGGTGGGCGAAGGCGATGGAGCCGGGGGTGGGCTCCTCCCGCGAGGTTGCCCTTTTAGCTACAGGGAGGTCTGGGCTGTTCCCTGGGCTGAGCAGGGCAGGTGGTGGCTTTTCTCTCCGTGTGGCTGTTGGTTGTCCCCCAGCCTGGATCTGTCCTGCTTGTTGGGACGCAGGAACAGTCTCTGGCTGGTTCAACCCTTGACCGAAGGCCCTCCTGGGACAGCGGTCGGGTTTGTGTTGGAGAGCAGAGCTGTCCCAGGCACATCTCTGATGGCACCATGTCCCTGGGAGCCATGGAGGACGGGGACCTGGTCCCTATGGGTCTGTGTCTCGCATCACCAGCTTCTTTTGACATGAGGCTTGGTCAAACACAGGACCCAGCTCAGGGTCACCAAGCACTGGCACACTTCATCTCGTGCTGGGTACCTGCCTGGCTCCCGTTACTGCTCCTCTCCACGGAAGGTCCCCGAGCAGGTCTGCCCGAGGTGCTGTCTCTTGCCAGCAGGACAGTTTGAACCTCCCTCTCCCTTCTCCCTCCCAGGTCCTCTACCACCTCTTTGAGGAGTTTGCCACCTTCGAGCAGGTGACCATTATCGATATCATCCTCGGCTTCCTCAGCTTCTTCGTGGTGTCGCTGGGCGGCGTCTTCGTGGGTGTCATTTATGGGGTGATCGCTGCCTTCACGTCCCGCTTCACCTCCCACATCCGAGTCATCGAGCCCCTCTTCGTCTTCCTCTACAGCTACATGGCGTATCTCTCTGCTGAGCTCTTCCACCTCTCCGGCATCATGGCGTGAGTTGGGTACGGGTGGGAGAAGAAGCCTTCCAGTCCCCAGTACCGTTTGGAGGATTTCCTCTGGTGTAACCACATCTCTCTGGCTGGCCCAGCATGGCCAGTACATGCCCAGTGAGGGCCAGAGGTGTGTTTGGGCTGGGCTGTGCAGGGAAGCGACGCTTTTGAGTTGTTGCACAGATCCTGGGGTGCTGGCAGCCCATTGCCCGTTCACCTGGGCAAGATGACGTGGTTATGTGCCGCTTGGCTCCAATGCTCACTCCTGCCCTGCCAGGAGGAAGGAGAAACCTCGTATTGCCTTCTCTGGAGGCCTTGAATAATTGCTTGTGTCTCTCAAGCCCTGTCCTGCTCTGGGGTTTGGTAGAAGAGCACAAAACACCGCTGCAGGGCCAGTGGTTGGGGCTGTCCCCATGTCCCCATGGCTGCTGAGTGCCCCAACCTTACCCCTAGGCTCATCGCCTCCGGCGTGGTCATGCGACCCTACGTGGAAGCCAACATCTCCCACAAATCCCACACCACCATCAAGTATTTCCTTAAGATGTGGAGCAGCGTGAGCGAGACCCTCATCTTCATCTTCCTGGGCGTCTCCACCGTGGCTGGCCACCACTACTGGAACTGGACCTTCGTCATCAGCACGCTGCTCTTCTGCCTCATCGCGAGAGTTTTAGGTGAGGTGTTAGTGTGGTGGCGAAGGCCTTGGGGACGGTCCTGGGTGATGAGTAACTCTCACGGCCACGAGGCCCAAGTTTGCCTTGCTGGGGAGATGGAGGTGACTGGGTGGCACTGGTCCACTGTGGGCGTCAGCCTTGCTGGTGGCTGGCTTTGTGAGGAGGTGGGGTTGAGGCTGAGTTTGTGCTAGACACGGGGTTGAAGCCTGTGACGGGTGCTGGGATGAGCCAGCAGGACAGCACCCACCTGCACCCATGGCCCCGAGGGGGTGACACTGCGCTGGGTTGCAAGCTGGGCTCCCGGGGGGGGTCTCTTTGGGGCGGGAGGGCATCCTTCACCATCCGCTCACACGAGACCCTGCCCCGCTCCCCCAGGCGTCCTGGTCCTCACCTGGTTCATCAACAAGTTCCGAATTGTGAAGCTGACGCCCAAGGACCAGTTCATCATCGCCTACGGGGGCCTGCGGGGAGCCATCGCCTTCTCCCTCTGCTACCTCCTGGACTATAAGCATTTTGGCATGAGGGACATGTTCCTCACAGCCATCATCACAGTCATCTTCTTCACAGTCTTCGTGCAGGTTGGTGGTCACGGTGCGATTTCAGAAGGAAAGGGGGTTATTCTGTGAGCCGTGTGTGTTTGTGGAGGGTGAGGAGCACGTCCCCAGCCTCCATCCCTGACCCTGTCACTGTCCCCCTTCTCCAGAAGCTCTTGAGGCTGCCAAGTGACACCGGCAGCACGGAGCCCCGTGGTTCCCCCCGGCATGCCTTGGCGACAGCTCTAACCCACCTTCCCCATTCCCTAGGGCATGACCATCCGGCCTTTGGTGGACCTGCTGGCCGTGAAGAAGAAGCAAGAGACAAAACGTTCCATCAACGAAGAGATCCACACGCAGGTAACCCGCTGCGCCCGGCCAGCCCTTCCCGCGCGCTTCTCTTCGCCGCCTTAGCCCTCTTCTCTCTCTGCTTCTGCCACCTCCACCGCTGTAACCAGGCGGGTTTACAGAGCGGGAGCTGCCCCTAAATCGGTGCCCAAGGTAAGGGGGGACAGAGCGAGGGCTCTCCTCCATCTGTGTCGTCCAGTGCCCGCTCCGACCCAGACCTCCCCTGTGCCTGGTAGAGCAGCAGCCCGGTTGCGTAGGACCGTGCTGCCCTCCTGAGGCCCATCCTGGACCCACGGCCCTGGTTTTGCACCCCCTGAGTGCCCTCACCCCTGTGTCAGCATGGGTGTCGGGGTGGGGAGAGGGTGGGTGACAGCCCTGCGAGCTGCCTACGCCTTGGACCTTCTCTTCCAGTTCTTAGATCACCTTCTGACAGGGATCGAGGACATCTGTGGTCACTACGGGCATCACCACTGGAAGGACAAGTGAGTGTGGAGGTTTGGGGACTCGGGGGACCCATGGGGGAGATGGGGAATCACAGAATCTTCGGAGTTGGAAGGGACCTCTAGAGATCATCTAGTCCAACTCCCCTGCTAAAGCAGGATTGCCCGGAGCACATCCCTCAGGACTGCATCCAGGCGGGTCTTGAAAGTCTCCAGAGAAGGGGACTCCACACCCTCCCTGGGCAGCCTGTTCCAGTGCTCTGCCACCCTCACCGTAAAGAAGTTTTTCCGTGTGTTTGGACGGAACTTCCTATGTTCTAACTTGTGCCCATTGCCCCTCGCCCTGTCACTGGGAACCATTGAAAAGAGCCTGGCTCCATCCTCCTTCAGCCCACCCTTTAGATACTTGTCAACATTAATCAGGTCCCCCCTCAGCCTTCTCTTCTCCAGGCTAAAGAGTCCCAGCTCTTTCAGCCTTTCCTCATAAGGGAGAAGGGTTTGAATCGCCACCTGGTAGGTTTTCCAGCCCTGTGCTGGATTTTTCCCCAGGCTGTAACATCCACACACCCACTCCCCTTGATGAATTATGGCCCTGGGTTGGGTGGGAGTGGGGCTGCAGGGCTGCACCCCTTGGCCACGCCACCAACAGCAGTGTGGGAGCTGCCGGTGGCCGGTCCCTGCAGGAGCTCAGGACCATCCGTTGTGGTCCGGCAGCTGCTGGGTGTTTGGGAGGCTGCCTGGCTCGGGAAGGGAGTCAGGGAAGCCTGGCCTGACCTGCACTGGTGGGAACGGAACCGTCTTCTGCTGGCCTGGGTCAGGGGTGGGGAGCGGGGAGTGGGTGCCGGGGCAGAGCGGGGTCTGATCTATCGCTGCTCCTCCTTTCCCCGCATCCTCGGGAAGGCTGAATCGCTTCAACAAGAAGTACGTGAAGAAGTGCCTGATCGCGGGGGAGCGGTCCAAGGAGCCCCAGCTCATCGCTTTCTATCACAAGATGGAGATGAAGCAGGCAATCGAGCTGGTGGAGAGCGGGGGCATAGGCAAGATCCCCTCCGCTGTCTCCACCGTCTCCATCCAGTGAGTTCCCCAGCCCTGGCCACCCTCCGCCTCCAATGGGCCCCTGGCGTAGGCTGAGCGCTCCCTGCTAGTGGCCGCAGGGCAAGCAGCCGTTCGGCCCTGCCTGAATCCTTTCTGTCCGCGCAGGAACATCAACCCCAAGACCCTCCCCGTGGAGCGCATCCTTCCCGCCCTGTCCAAGGACAAGGAGGAGGAGATCCGGAAAATCCTTCGCAACAACCTGCAGAAAACCAGGCAGAGGGTAAGGTGTCCCCTGGCACCGGGTGTCCCCGCTTCGTTTCCCTGGGGGTGGCCAGGACCCCTTCCTACCAGAAGTCCTCGAGGCCAGCTGTGCCCTTCACCCCTGGTGTCCCTGCCCTCCTGCCCCCCGTGTTCCTGGTCTTTCTCCTGCTGGGATTGTGCTGGGCTAGTGCTGAACTTGGCCAGTGGCTGAGCCCAGCGTTTAAACCCGCACTGGGCTAAGGTGGGTCCAGATCAGGCATCACAAGGGACACAAGGGACAAGCCACCAGCTGGTGGCTGTTTCAGCCATCTCCGAGGGAAATGGTGCTGTGACCTTCCTTTGCCTTTCTGGTGGGGGGGGGTGTTCTTTTTAACCCCTCTCCTTTTCTGGGGGCCTTTTCCCAGTTGCGATCCTACAACCGGCACACGCTTGTGGCCGACCCCTACGAGGAAGCCTGGAACCAGATGCTCCTGCGGAGGCAGAAGGCCCGGCAGCTGGAACAAAAGGTATCAAGGAGACGGTGGAGCGGGGATGCTTCCACGGATTGGGAAGGACGGGGGGCTGAGGGGGGCTTCCCAGCCTGGGAAGGGCATCAGTGTCCTACATGGGGAGGGGGCTGAGGTTCAGATGACAGCGGGGGACGGCCTTGGGGGCCTTGTGATTGCTCCAGACCGAGCAAGTCCTTGCAGCACAGCTGGGAGGATGCACACAGGTGTCCTCTGCATCCCGCTGCTGCTTCTCACTCATCCCCGTAGCCTGGGGTCAATTCCCTGCCTCCCCTTCCCCGTTTATCCTGGCCGCTCTGATGGAAACGGTCCCTGTGCTCCGATTCCAGATGAACAACTACCTGACGGTGCCGGCTCACAAGCTGGATTCGCCCACCATGTCCCGGGCTCGCATCGGCTCAGGTAGGTGGGACCGAGCTGCCGGGGGAGGGCCGCTGCCGGCACCTCGCTGGGCATCGCCGGCGCTTCGCTGCTGAAACACTCGGAAGTTGTGTCATCCTGCACCCCATCAGCTCCTCCGCCCTTCTCCGGCCCCGATCGTCCCCATCCCGCTCCCCCGCCTGCGATGCAGCCAAGCCCCGGGGGTTTGCTGTTCTCAAGCCCGAGCAGAAGCCCCCTGCTCACTTCCCAGCACAATTCCCACCGGGAAGTCAGCTTGGCCGGTCGGTAGATGTGTCCGGAGCTCAGCTCGCTCCATCCACGCACCCGCATTTCTGGGGATCCCTCTCCCTGCCCTCTGCAGGGGTGACAACCGGGAGTGCTCAAGCCCCAAGACGTGTCCCTGGGACTCCTGTCTCCTCCGTCACGCGTTTGCTTTGCCATTTTTCGTTCCTTCCGTCCTATGTGTCCTTTCCGGCCTTGGGGACGGTGTGACAGCGTGTGACGGGGTGTGACGCTGGTGCTGGCGCTTGCGGAGCCGGCGGTTAATCGGCAGAGGGCAGCTTCGCCCCTTGCAAACGACGCCGGGCTGGGCTGGGCTGGGCTGGAGCGGCTCCAGATGGGATGTGGAAATCAGGAAAAGCGATTAAAACAGCAGGCTCGGAAATCAATAAGGCAGCCCGGGCATCCCAGCCCCAAACATTTGGCGGCGGGGTGGGGGGGGGGCGTTAGCTGGGGGTCCCTGAGGCCTTTCCCTTCCCCGGGTTATCCTGACCCGGTTGTTCGTGATCTCATGAGACGGGCCCTGCCTGACCCCTCTCTGCCTCCCCAGACCCGCTGGCCTACGAACCCAAGGCGGATTCGGAGAACCTGCCCATCATCACCATCGACCCGGCCTCCCCCCAGTCCCCGGAGTCCGTGGACCTGATGAACGAGGAGCCCAAGGGCTGCGGCGGCCTGCCGCCCTCGCCCGAGGAGGACGAGGAGGGGCTGGTGATGCGGGTGAAGGAGCCTTCCTCCCCGGGTACCGACGACGTCTTCACCCCGGGGACCGGCGACAGCCCCAGCAACCAGCGGATGCTGCGGTGCCTGAGCGACCCGGGGCCTCGGCCGGAGCCGGAGGAGGGGGAACCCTTCATCCCCAAGGGGCAGTAGCAGCTGACGGGCGAAGCCTCGCACGATGCTTCGTACAGTTTCTCTCTCTTCGTTTGTTCTTCTTTCTTTGCTCTCTTTTTTTTTTTGGTTTCTTCTGTCACTACACACCGGGTTCAGGAAGGGGAGAACGTCCTGGATGGACTGGGATTGACAGGACAGCTCTGCCCGGCAAACCCTGGGCTGGTCCCGAGGAGCGGGGAAGGAGCCCCCGGGATGCACCGGGCTCCATGGCTGCCGTGGCCCGGGGGTGACAGACGATTTACCGCCCGGGACTGGGATTTGCAGGTGCCTCCCTTTCCCGGAGGTTGCCCACCCACTCAGGACCCGCGAGCGGCTCCTCGGGGCGGCTGCGGCCAGCGCGGGGTGGGCCCTGGCCGGGGCTGGGGGGTCCGCAGGGGCTGCCCCACGGCACAGCTTCGCCTCTCCTCGGCTTGCTCCGGAGCGGAGGGATGGGCAGATGGGAGCCAGACTCTGCGTCGGGGCTGGGGGGCACCCACCACCTCACCCTGCACCCACCCAGGGACCTCGGGCTCATGCCACTTCTCCCTGCCTTGGCCACTTCCCCGGCGGGGCCGGTGGCCACCCGGGAACCTCTTCCCCCGGCCCTGCATTTCACGCCAGGTCTTGTTAAATAAATATCCTATAGCCATGCAAGGGGGGAGCCGGGTCCCCCCTCGCTTTGAGTGGCCCCACAAGCTTGGGCCTCTCTGTCCCTCCTGGAACCCGCTACCCGTCGCCCGTCCCCACGGGGACCCTGTGCCAGCCCCGGCCCCTCGTCCCGTGCCTGGCTGGCAGCGCGGCCGCGGCACCGGCTGCTCCTTAACCAAAGACGGCGGCCGGGCTGCCAGGGCACGGGGATGGGGCACGCCGGGGGGTGCATTTGCTACGTGGCAGGGGGGGCATTATTTTTCTCTCCCTGCAACCAAGAGGAGCCGGGGAAGAGCCCGGGGGTGGCTCACCCAGCGTGGGGACATTTCAGGGCCTGGAGGTTGGCAGGAAGGGGACAGTCACCCCCCCAAGGGGGACGGCCGGGGGTGGCGGGGGTCCTGAGCTTGGCAGGACCAGTCTTTCCCCAAGGCTCGGCTGGGAGGGAGCGCTGGGGTGTTCTGGTGACTTCCAGCCCCCCCCCAGGCTCAGGGTGTCCTACGTCGTGCCCCAGCGTGTCACTCTGTCCCTCACGTGCCACCCGGCTCTCACCGCGTGCCACCCTTCGCCGTGGGTGCTGCCTCCCCCATGCCGCGGGGTGCTCGTCGCGCCCCCCCCCTCCCTCCCCTCCCCCGGGGACTGCTTCCCCCCCCCCCCCCTTCCCCACGCCGTGCCTTGCCACGCGTCCTCTCTGCCCCCCGCTGCCTTGGCGGGCACCCGTCCCTCCGCGGCCCAACCGGGACCCCGGGGGGGGGGACCGGCATCCACGCGGCTCCCGTCGTCACGCCGGGGGCCGGAGAGAGAGCCCACGTCGCTGCCTGCGCCTGCCTGCCCGCCCTGCTCTCGCCTCCAGGAGGGGGGGTAAAAAAAAAAAAAAAAAAAAAAAAGCAATGAAAATTTCTTTTGTATAAAAAGAAAAAAAAAAAAAAAAAAAAACCAAACCAAAAAAACCAAACCACGTGTAAAGAGAATCTTGGTTTTTATCATTAATAATAAATTAATGTTAATTTTTAGTGGGTTTTTTGAGCTGTTCAGGCCTTCGGCCCCTGTCGCAGGGTCCCGGCCGTCCCAGATGGCGGAGGTGGCTGTGAGATCTTGTCCCTTGGGCTCCCGCGTCCCTCCCCGGGGGCTGCGGGATGCTGGTGTGAGGGGGAGTTGGGAGGGGAAGGGCTGGTGTTCTCACTTGGGAAGGGGGAAGAAGGCAAAAGGCAGATCCTTTTGAGGGACGTGGATGTCCCCGTCCCAGCCCCGAGGTGCCGGCCGGGCATCCCAGGGCGGCTCTGCCAGCCCCGAGCCCGGTACGGTCCCCACAGGGAGGAAGGGGCCGATGTCCCGCTGCTGGGAGCGCCCCCCTGTCCCAGGTCCCTGCCTCCATTGCGGTGGGGTTTTGGGCTGGCTCCGTCCCCAGGGGAGGGGGCTTGGGGACATTTGAACCCTGAGGCTTTTTTTCCTGGCTTTCCCCAGGAGCCAGGGCTGAAGCCGAGCTCTCCGAGAGCAGCCGGTTCCCATCAGCATCCCACGACCGGCGAGAGGGAAAAGGCTCAAGGCGGCGCCTGGGTGAGGGGCTGCATCCTGACCCGAAAATCCCCCAGGAAAAGACCCCAAACCCCCCCAGCAAAGACCTTCCCAGCCCCAGCAGCGCTGGCACCTTGTCGTCCATCCCCCCCTCAAGGAAACCCCCCCCCCCCGGGGTCACGGGTGCCCCGGGGCGGTCGGAGCTCCTCGCTTTTGGGCAATTGGAATGGGAGCGTGTTTCGTGGCTGCAAATTAAAAGCTCTGATTCAAGGAGGCCGTGAGTCACCCCCCGGCCATCCAGCGAGCGCATCCGCGCTGGCGTCGCTCGTGTGCTTAAAATACCTAAAGCCCAGGATCTCCCGTGGCCCCCGGGCCGGGACACGACCCGGCCACCGCGCCCCAGGGCTTTCCCCCGGCTTTGCCGAGGGGTCCCTGGGCAGGATGAGGCAGGCAGGGAGGTGGGGCAAGGCGATGCCGCGGGGACCCTGGTTTGGGGGGTGCCATCCTTGGACCCCCCGGGCAGGGTTCGGGGTGCCTCATCCATGGGGCAGCAGAGCTGATGGCGGGACCCCGAAAGCAGGAGGGGTTGGCAGGAATGGGCAAAGCCAGGCCTTGGCTCCATCCTCGCTGGGGGAGAGCAGAGGTTTTGCCGTCCCATCCCAAAGGGTGGGAGCATGGAGAGGTGCTGGCCGCAGCCCGGAGGCCGGGTGATGGCCACCCATCCCGGGCACGGAGGGGACAGCAGGAAGGTGGCCGAGCATCTCACCCGCCCCACGTGCCAGAGGGCGTCACGTGCGGCCGCCCTCTTGATTTCAGTCATACCTTTCATGCGAGAACTCACCAAACCAAGGCATTTCCAGGATATTCCTGTTTCTGTCTTAAAGGGTGAGTAACTTTTGTTAATGATCCCTCCAGGGATGGGCTGTCACCGCTGAGCAACCGCCAAAGCACACGCAGCGCCGAGGCCGAGGGGGGTGGTTGGGCCCTGGTGCGTGTCCCCAACCCCGCGGTCCTGGTGGTGACGCCTTTTTCCCGTCTGTGTCCCCCCTGGGCCCCGCACCCCCTCCTCAAGCCCCAGGGAACCCCCCGGCTCCTTCCCAAAGCGTGGCAGTGGTGCCAAGGACAGGGAGAACGGAGGGACCCTGAGCGGGATGACCTTGTCCCTGCACACGCGTGTGCCGGGGCGTTTATGGCCCTTTCCATAACCCCCATCCACGGGGATTCGAGCTGCTGCCTCTGGAGCTGCAGGGATGTGCGCCAGCCGGGGTGGCTGGGCTCCCCCGTGCCTCAGTTTCCCTCTGCGTGGTCTGGAGCTGCCACCACCCCCAGCCGTGCCCGGGCATCACCCGGGGCCCAAAAACACCCAGCGAAGGGGCCAGCTGCGTTCTCTACCAGGCTCAAATCAGTGGCGTTAAGCCGGGTTGTCCCTTGCCACGGCTTTAAAAGCCACACCAAGCAAAACAGCACGTAGTGTCACGGGGAAGCCACCGAGGCCGGGACGTACAGGTTGCTGTTCGTGCTGCGGGGGGACGCCAGGAGGGGGACCTTCCCGGCCGGTGACACCACAAGCAGCTTGGAGGAGGCAGCTGGGTCCCAGCCCCTCGCTGGGGCACGTCGGTGCCGTGTCCCCCTCCCCATGCCCTGGCAATGCCGTGTCCCCCCCGCGCTCCCCGGGCAGCATTTTCCAGCAGCCAGGGGAGGTGACGGGTGCCATTCCCCAACTCTGCGTCACCTGCTGTAATAACACCCTGCGCTCCCTTTCATCTCAGGGCCTTCAAGGTGGCCCTCTCCAGGGCGAGGGTGTCCCAGTGTTGTCACTTATCATTAATTCCAGGAGGCAGCTGGGGATGTGGCAGGGTCTGGGGGTCCCGTCCGGTGACACGGGGACCCCAGGCTGAGAGCAGAGCCGTGACACCCTTCATGCCAGGCGGTGAACGTGGGTGCTCAACACACAGCTGCGCTGCCTACAGTGCCAAATTTGGCCTTGCTGTGGCCACTCGGGGCCATGGAGGCAGCCGGTGACACAGCCCCTGGGGACGTGGGTGTCCCGGTAGCGTGGGTCTGGGGGCAGCGAGCAGCGGTGGCACCTCTGGGACGGGCTGTGCAGGAGCCAGCGGGGCTGGACGGGGATGTGAGCGACGGGGAGGTGTCCGGGAGCGGTGTTTGCCGAGGGAGGCTTCGGACGCGGCCGATGAGAAGGTCCCCACCTCCTGAACCCACAGCGGGTGCGGGGAGGCAGCATGCGCATGGGGACGGTGGCGGGGTGGGGGGGGGGACAGGCAGCAGCGCATGTGCCTGGGGACAGTGGGCGTTTGCACGGAGACGGTGGCACGTGCGCGTGGCGATGGCAGGGAAGTGCATGGGGATGGCAGGAAGATGCATGGGGACAGCTCGCGCCTGCGTGGGGACAGCTGGTGCCTGCATGGGGACAGCTCGCGCCTGCGTGGGGACGGCTGGTGCGTGCGCACGGGGCACCCCAGACGTGCACAGAGACGGCCTGTGACTGCACGGGACAGCGGGTGCGTGCAGAGGGACAGCTGGCTCATGGGCACGGGGACAGCCAGGAGGGGTCCGGGGACAGCGTGGGACAGGGCTGGCCTGTGCAGGGTGGCAATGCCGGGGGGCGGCTGTCGTGGGAGCGGGGCAGGAGGAATGCCCCCACCCTACACAAGGGAGCGTTGCTGCTCCCCCGGGGCGACGCTGGGTGACGTTGGTGGCTCCGGGAGAAGGGCTTGGTCCCTCCTGCTTGCTCAGGGAGTTGGCGCACACCCTGCTTAATGTCGGGTGGGACGGAGCCGGTCCCACGCGGGTCAGGGAGTCCCCAAGATCTCTCTTCACCCCCAGGTTGGGCTTTCGCCCCCCACCCCGCTCCCTCAGCCCAGCCCAGCCCCACACCCCGGCTCCTCCAGCCCTTTTCCCCCCAACTCCCCCACTGAGCAGCCCACGACGGGGGCTCGGGGCTGGACAAGGTCCCCAAAGCCCTGGGGGACGCCGCTTGGATGGGGGGGTCTCTACCTCCGTCCCCTGGCCGCCCTCCCTGCAGCCCCTGCCCCTCTCCATCCCCCCTGGCAGTGGGGTGCCCTATTCCTCCCCAAACACGCAGGGACACGTCCCGGCTCCTCCCTGGGTGATTTCCCGGCAGGGCAAAGCCTGTGTCCCTGAGAAGAACCGGGATGCTGCCAACCCTGGATCCATGGGGTGAGTGGGGCCACGGCATCCCCGAGCCCCCGTCCCCCTGCCCAGCCCCTGACCCCCCCTCGCACCCCCAAAGGGGCTTTGCAACTCTCGTGCCATCACCCGGGAGGCAGGATCCGCCCGCGTTTCACCCCAAGACGATGATTATTCCTTAATTGCTAACAAAACAAACGAATAAAGCCCGGGCTGGCCCTTGCTGAGCTGGAAGGAAACGGCCTCAGTGCCATTCCTGGTCCCGGGTTCGCTGCCGGCGGCTCTTTGGGATAATCGTTTGGTGATGGATGTTAACGAGCGGCTCAGCCAGTCCGGCCGGAGCACGTCAGCTCTTTTTAATGAGCTGGTGTTTTCTCCGGAGCCGTCAGCACGCCTGGGCCTCTCAGCCCGGGCAGCGCCAACGTGGATCTCCCGACTCATCACCAGGCCACTGGCTCACCCCCCCAAGGATCCGCAGCGCCTCCTTTCATCCCATCAGCTCCACGGCCCCTTTCTGTCCCACCACCCAGGGGTGTCACACATGGTGGGGACCCCCAAACCGCCCTGCCCGGAGGGTGCTCAGCACCCGGCCAGCCCTTCCTCCCGCGCCTGGTTTCCCCCAGCCAGACCCCCAGGATGGGTGAGCAGGGCGGATCCTGATCCCTAAAGCCGTTTGGCCTCTCTCGGCCTCTTGGGAAACTCTTCCTGATGCGGTTCTTTGGCCAACAGGATCAAAGGGATTTTGCAATGGGAGGTGGATACCTGATTTTTTATCGAGTTCTGTGGAAAATGACTTTCTGGCAGGGCTCTCCTCCTCCTGTGCCCCAATTCGGAGCCCCATGTGGCATAACCAGGAACAACGTTTAATCCCGACGGAGATGCCCGGTGGAGTTGTGCAATTACTCTGGAGAACGAAGCCCCACAATATGAGGAACATCCCCAGATGGGGACCCCGGCAGAGGGGACTCCATCCCCCCATGGGACGTGTCGGGCTGTTGGTACGTCATGGGGTGGGAGGATTTCAGAGGGGACCAGGGCTCCCCTTTGCCTCCTCTCCCTCCAGCCCAGCTGTGGATGCTCCTAAACACCCCATTTCCCCCAAAACCCAAATTCTCCCATCACTATGTTACTCTTTCCGCAGCCAGCTCCAGCTTACGGTGCCAGAGCCCTGGGACATGGGAGAGGACAATCTGCAACCATCAAACCTTGGCTTCAGAGATGGACTTTGCAGTGGGTTTGGGGTTTTTCAGGGGTGTTTTTGCAAAAAAAAAAAACCACAACCCTTGTGAGGGTATAAAAATAAATCAGCGCTGACTTGTTCCCCGACAGGGCTCGTGGCTTTTGAGGATGGATCCCAGCTCCCAGCCGGAACGGGGGAAATGGGAGTGACTGCTGCAGATGCGGAGCCTGGAGTCGTGCCTGTCCATCCGCAGGACTGCGAGGCATCAGGCACCGGCTCGGCAGGGAGGCGTCTCCTGGAAATGTCTGCAGGGTTAAATGCCGCAGAGAAATGAGCTCTTTAAAGTGATGGGAATTGTTGGGATAAAAGGAAATGGGCAGCCGGCAGCTGGGAACACAGCTGGCCTGGGGAGGAGGCGGTGGCTCGGCCGGCAGCAGGGCCACGTGGTGAATTTAGGGGCTGGGGTTAAAATCCCAGGGCTGGGAGCACCCAGCATCCGCCTTCTGGTGGGGTCCATCACCCCGGGGTGCCACCCTGGCTCTCCTGGGTGCCAGAGGTCCCCGCAGCTGGTGCGTGTGGCGGGTCCCTGGGGACACTGCTGGACAGGAAAAGAGGGCCCGGGGGTGGGGGGTATCAGGCTGGGGAACATTGGGGCGCCAGACCATGGTGTATCAATGGGGTAATGCGGCCATGGGGCATCAGTGGGGCATCAGGCCATGGAGATGGAGTATCAATAGGGTACCAGGCCATGGGGTATTCATGGGGCATCAGGCCATGGAGAATCCATGGGGTACCAGACTGTGGGGATCAGTGGGGTATCAGATCACTGAGTATCAATGGGGCAGCAGGCCATGGGGCATCAATGGGGTACCAGGCCATGAGGCATCAGTGGGTCATGAGGCCATGAGGCATCCATGGAGTACCAGATCGTGGGGATCAGTGAGGTATCAGATCATTGAGTATCAATGGAGCATCAGGCCATGGGGCATCAGTGGGGTACAGGGATGCTGGGCATCAATGGGGCACCAGGGCACAGGGCATCAATGGGGCATCCATGGGCCATCAATGGGGCGTCCCTTTAACCCGCGCTCCGTCCCGACCAATCACCGCCGGGATTCCCGGCACGCAGCGTGCCGCGCCGGAGGGGCGGGGCTCCACCGCTCTTGTCCCGCCCCCTCCACCCTTCGCCCCGCCTCTTTCCCTACCCGCTCCTCTGATTGGCGCCTAGCCCAGTCCCAACCTTCACCCTGAGCCTATGAGAGCGCGGGAGGGGTGGTGGGCTCGGGCAGGGATTGGCGGCGGGGCCGGGCCAATGGGGGCGCGGCCGCCGGGCCCTATATAAAGCGGCGCGGGGCGCGGGCGAGCGCAGCGCTCAGCGGAGCCGGTGGCGGGCGGGGAGCAGCGCGGCCCGGCCCGGTTCGTCGCAGCGTCCCCTCGGGCCCTGACCGCGCCTCCCCGCCTCCGCCCCGCCGTAGCCTTCCTCTCGCAAACCGCTTTTTTTTTTTTTAATTTTTCTCCTCAAATCCCGGGGCACTTCCGGCTGGTTTCCGGGCTGTTTCCGGGTGACTCGGGCTTCTCTTCCGGTGGTGTTTCGGCGATGCTGGCGGCGGCGGCGGCGGGGGGGCCCGCTGCGGGCGCCTCGGAGCAAGGCGGAGGCCGCTTCAGCGTCCTGTCGTGGGAGCAGCTGCAGCGGCTGGACCAGATCCTGGGGGAGGCCGTGCCCATCCACGGCCGCGGGAACTTCCCCACGCTCTCGGTGCGGCCCCGCACCATCGTCCAGGTGAGGCCGGGGGCGGGTAGGCCGCGGTTGAGGCCCCGGGGGGGTGGCTGGGGAGGTAGAGGCGGGGGGGGGGTACAGGCCGCGCTCCGCCGCCCCGTTGGACTCTGCCCCGTTCCCGTGGGGGTCAGGGAGAAAATAAAAGTGCTGAGGCGGCGGTAACCGGCTCGCCGGGCCCCGGGCCAACTCCCCCCTCCCCCGGCCTCGCCGCCTCTCCGGGCACCCTACGCCGGGCTGAGGGCAGAGCGCCCGGCCTCGGTCGCCCGGGGGGGGCCGGGGATGCTCCCCCGGGGGTGTGTGTGTTTAAAAGGTAGCAGGAATGTATAAAGTTGGGAAAACCCTCTTGGAAAGAGCCTTCTCTGGAAAAATGACACGGGTTGAAAATTGATGCATGATCCCATGGATCCTGCTTTGCTTCGTCCCGTCCTGTGTGTCGCCGTGTCCCCCCCCCACCTCCTCCTGTGTGCGTTTGGCGCCCTGCAAAATGCGGGTGGGTGAGGGAAAGTGGCTTTTTGGAGCTGCTGCCACCAAATGGCTTCGTGCTGGTGGACGTTTGTCAGAGGCAGTTGTTAATTTAAATGCCGGATCAAATGTCAGTGTCCTTTGATTCTTGTCCCACTGACCGTATCCTCCAGAGCCTGCCGAACTCTTCATCTTGTTCGAGAGTTCCTGTTAGTTTAACTATAAAGTAATAACTGTGTTTAATATTAAACTAACAATGTAGTTCAAATAAGCTGATGCATATTCATGTTTGGGAGGCAACTTCATTCCTCAGTAATGACTCATCAAATGTAAAAATCAGGCATGTTAGCTTCTAATTAAAAAGGCTATTCACAAAGCTAAAACCAGACTGGCTTTCACAATAAACTAATCGCAGGGATTTTGAAGCCTCAGCTGCTTGAGAAATATTTCTGCTTAAGCCTGGAAAAAGGAAAGGTGACATTTGAAAGACACTCGGCTGTATGAAAGAAAGCGAGCCTCAGCTGATTTCAAATTCCTTGAGTTCCTGCTGCATCTGCTGGGGGCAGAAGTGCTAAATCTTGGCTGCTGGAGCTTTAAACCGAATGACAGAGGAGAGCTACTGTCAGGGCACTGCCCTTGGGTTGTGCAAGGCCAGCGGAGCTCGGCGCTGTTAAAAGCCCGGCGCGGTGCAGCATCAAATGTTCCACCACTTATTACTGTTTAGTTCCACAAAACTGAAGCAATTTGGTGCCGGAGCTGCTGAAAAGGATGTTGCCACTAGCAACTTCAAACACTAAATAACTGAGGGCTGTAATTCTGACCAACCGCGCTGGCAGACCCTGTATTTAGGGCTGACTAATCTGAAACAAGTAACCTAAAAGGCAGTTATTTATTGCACATGCTCTTGTTGTTGTGGGAGGTGGGAAGCGGCAGGTCAGGACGCAGGCAGGGTTTGCTCGCGCCTGGCTGTCAGAGTCAATTATCTGAACCACACGTAACGTGAGGTGCTGTTTTGGGAAGCAGGTCAGCAGCTGCCTAACCCTTTAAATATCCAACCCTCTGGGGAAAACGCATTCCTGAACCCACTGCCTGCAGCTGGGGTGATGTGCTTCAGGTTGAGACTGGTAGGCTGAAGCCTCCCGTCCTCGGGGAAGCGGCAAGGCTCTCTGCACGGTGAAGCTTTTTTGGATGATTTGGGACAAGGCTCACTTGAGCAGTTAGATTATTTCCCCCACACACACACACTTTTCTCACTACATCTCACATGGGCGGACCTGGGAAGCTCCAATAAGCCTGAAGCTTAATGGGTCTGAAGCGCTGCAGGTCCTGAGCAGTGCCCGGGAAGGGGTTAAGCAGACATTCATTGGGGCTAGAAAATTAGTCTGGAATGAGACTTTTCTCCAAGCACTGGTCCTAGCTCTGCTTCTAACGCTTTTGTGACCTATATCTTGTCTCTGTCTGACCCTAATAGCACAAAACTTAACTCCACAAGTAGTGCTGGAGCCGTGCCTCGGGTGAGTGAGTGACTCCAGTGGCAGTTGGCAACAACTGCGTGCCAGGAACTCCCTTGGATCGACTGCCTGATATTTATTCTATACGGGGGAACAACCCCGTGCCTCTCTTAGGAGTAAATGCAGTTTTCAGACTATCTGCCTTTGAAAACAACTGCTTTCCTGGCTGGATTGGATGTTCTGGTGGGGACTTGGGACTGCCGATGGTGAATAGCTCACTGGTTAACTGTTGCCTGACATGTGACTGTCACCATTGGGTTGGCAAGGAGCCCGGGCACACTTCTACCCTCTTGTCAGGGAGTAATAGGGGAAACACCAGCAGAGAGGTTGCGTTGTGAGATTTTTAACAGCCTCCTGGACTTTTGATTCAACAAGTTTAAAAACGTTCATCGGTTTGTACCGAGATACCTTCCGTTTGCGAGCGCACCTCGGGGCAGCAGAAGCTGGCTGGCGTGGTGTCCGAGCGTCGTCCCCAAGTGGCCCGTGATGTGCTGTGGGTTGTACACTGCAGTCCTTCGCCTTTATGTATTGTTTCTTCTAAAGAAAAATCGTGCCGGGGCAGTTTTACAGCTGCTGGGACTCACCGGAGCTACGGTGCTCTGGTGTCCCCACGCAGAACTGTCCGCTCGGGGCCAGGTCAACCGAGCGGGGGTTTCAGCCCCTCTGATAAGGTTTGGAATTTTTTGTGGGGCCTCTCAAATGAGGACAACCTCGCAGGGCCGAGTAGCCCAGTCAGACTGGCTTCTGGTGGTACGACTTGTCTATTTGTATCCCAAGCTTCGGCTCTTTCAAGCTCTAGCCTTGCCTCAAGCCCCGGGTGAGCAGACTGGCTAGGTGGGACTCGCAGGACAGCGGGTAATTGCTGGAGAGAGACATGAAAGCGGCGTGAGGGACGGGAAGAGCTTCTGCTGGAAGATGTGAACTTAATCTTCCTGGGATCTCTGAGCTCAGTTAAACTCAAATTATAAGCTGGTGTCCAGCTAGTTTATTTTATGGTCTTGGGGTTATTTCAGCCTCCTGTATTAAGTAATCGGGCAAGTGATTCAGCTTTGCTCTAAATGAGCAAAGCTTTGGAGGTGCTGGTGGGTGTAGCCAGGGCTGAGCAGGCAGCATTAAAATCGCCGGAGTAACACCCGTAAGATGAAAGCTGCCTCTTGTGCTTGATAGCGTGCCAAGTTCAGCATGAAGCTCTGACACACTGGAAATTGTTAGGATACACTTACTAGTTAGGACATGAACTTGCATACGCCTGGCTGGGGCTTTTGAGCAGTTCTGGCATCTTGATTTGCCTTTAATGAGTCTTGACAGGCAAAGGGGACGGCTGAAAGGAGTGAGCCACCCTGATTAAATCAACAGGGACTGCTGCAGACTGTGCTGCCGCCTCCTATTTGGAGTCCTTTTTGGATCGCCTGGTCTTGGCGTGATGGCTGGGAAGGCTGGTTGCAACCATGGGGGGACGAAGGGGGCAGAGACCGCCCCAAAGGATGGGTTCGGATAACCCCTCAGCTTTGCTGGGGGGAAGGAAGGGAAGGGCAAACAGCTGTACTGGAAGCAGGAACAGCTTTTCATGCGCACTAAGAGCCCTCTAATGCAAGGGAATAAAGAAAGGAGAGCCACCCCCATCTGCTGGCAAGGCTCTGGATTTTTTCCAAAGTGACCTATTTCTAATGGATTAGCTTTTTATTTCACTGTCTTGCACTGGAGTGACCCATATAAGCGCAGGGAGTGAATCCTGCTACTGTAGACTGCTGCAAGAATGCTGTCTTGCTTCTCACCAACTCTCTTTATATCTCAGGTTGTCCGTAGTCGCCTGGAGAAGAAAGGAATCGCAGTCCATAACGTAAGGTTGAACGGCTCGGCAGCTAGTCACGTTCTGCATCAAGACAGTGGTTTGGGTTACAAAGACCTAGATCTCATCTTCGGCGTGGATCTGAAGAGCGAAGATGTCTTCCAGCTTGTTAAAGACGTGGTCATGGACTGCCTTCTCGACTTCCTCCCGGAAGGTGTCAACAAAGACAAGATCACCCCCATGACTCTGAAGGAGGCGTACGTGCAGAAGCTTGTGAAGGTGTGCAACGAAACCGACCGCTGGAGCCTCATATCGCTCTCCAACAACAGCGGGAAGAACGTGGAACTCAAATTCGTGGACTCTCTCAGACGGCAGTTCGAGTTCAGCGTGGACTCCTTCCAAATCATCCTGGATTCGCTTCTGCTGTTTGGGGAGTGTTCAGAGAACCCCATGGCTGAGAACTTCCACCCCACGGTCACTGGGGAGAGCATGTACGGGGACTTTGAGGAGGCAATGGACCATCTGCGGAACAGGGTCATCGCCACGAGGAACCCGGAGGAGATCAGAGGTGGGGGGCTTCTGAAATACTGCAACCTCTTGGTGAGGGGTTTTAAGCCCAAATCGGAAGTGGATATGAAGGCGCTACAGAGGTACATGTGCTCCAGGTTTTTCATAGACTTCTCTGACATCGGTGAGCAGCAGAGGAAGCTGGAGTGCTACCTCCAGAGCCACTTTGTTGGGATGGAGAGCAAAAGATATGACTATTTGATGACCCTCCACAGGGTGGTCAATGAGAGCACAGTCTGCCTTATGGGACACGAAAGGAGGCAGACCCTGAACCTCATTGCCATGCTGGCCGTGAGAGTCCTGGCTGAGCAGAACATCATCCCCACGGTCACAAACGTTACCTGCTACTACCAGCCAGCTCCCTATGTCAGTGAAATAAACTTCAACTACTATGTCACCCACGTGCAGCCCTTCCTGCCTTGCAATCAGTCCTACCCAACGTGGCTTCCCTGTAACTGAGCCAGGACGAACTTCAAGGGTCGGTCTGTCCTCCAAGGTATTTCCTTGCCGTAGGGAGTTGGGGGGGGAGGGCAAAAACAAAACAACAAAAAAACAAAACAACAAAACAAAACCACAAACCGACAAAAACAAACCAACCTTCTTTAGAACTGCGACAAAAGGAAACTTCCTGGACTTTTTCTTGAGCGTCTTGTTCCTGGGGTTGTTGGAACGAGGCCTGTCTGCTGTACACTGTGATGGGAAGTGCAGTGTTACGGAAAGTAGCTGACGTTGGACGTTTACAGGAAGACTCGATCCGCTTATTGAATTCTGGAGGCAATGGGGGAGGGTGGGGGTGTGTGAGGGGAGATTGTAGAATTACGCTAAGGTAGAGCTGCACTGCCCTGAAACGGATCTGAATTGGTTTTGGTTGTCTTTTTTTTTTTTTTTATTAGTGCGGGAGGTGTTATGGGTGTGCAGACTTGTGGTTTCTGGAGATAGAAGCCCGAGTGGCTAATTCCTTTGAAGGACCAAAGAATCCTGTTTAAGTGCCTGTAACAATATAAACACAACTGTACTGTAAACCTTGATTATTTTTTCACAGGGGCTGACATCCCGAGAGCTTGAGTGGGGATGTCCCACGAAGAAAATGTTTCTGTTGGGGGTGGGAGGGTCGTAAGATCATTTCTAGTAACCTCGCCGAAGCAAGAATGGCATCGCAGGTTACATGTCGCCGAGGTTTTTTTGGCATGGCTTGCTGCCTGTGAAGGACCAGCTGTAGCACATAGCTGTCCAAGCGGAGTTGCATAAACAGGGGTGGGCTTGGAATGACTTTTTTGGTGTAAAATGCCTAAAACTGGGGACGGCGGGGTGGGGGGAGTGCATGGTGGAAAATGCTGTGCAGAGCTTTGTGGAGAAAAGGCAGCAGGGACCTACGTATGAATTTACTCAAGCTCCCGAGTCTGCAGTGCCAAAACGTAACCGTGTACATAAACCGTGAGGCAGACAATCTGTCCAGGAGCCTGCCCCAGGCTACCGTACCTAATCGTGTATTTTCTAGGGGAATTTGAAATGCTGCTTATTTTGTTTGGTCTCTTTTTTTTTTTTTGGCATGCAAGTGTGGTTTTAATGCACAAAGCCAGAGGCCGGCTGGGTTTATCTGGGACGATGAGGCTTGTCCTTTGAAGCACAAACCAACCAGTTAACTAGTCGGTTATCCCCGGCCGTTGCTGTGATGGGGGCTGGAGCCCGTGTCCTTCTAGGAGATAGGCAGAGCTCTTCCAGACTCGGGCTGGAGATCTTCCCTCTGCCCTCAGGCAGGTCCTATCTTCAAAAGCAGCTTCTTTCCAGCTACGTGATTCCACACGCGAGCCACTGATAGCGTTTGAAATTCATTCTCTAGCTAGAAATGGAGCTTGGGGAGGCGGGAGAAGGTTGTGCAGAAGTCAGTTGGCCTTAGGAGAGGTGGGGGGGGGCGAAATATGTCTTCTCCAAACAAACCCTCTTGTGTCTTGAGAGTTTGGCGCTCTCTTAGTCAAGTGTTTGGCTTTGAAGTTGTTGGGTGTCTAGAGCACAAACAGTCTTTCCCGGCGGTGCCTGGGTTGCCGTGCCCGTTCGCGTGGAACATCATCTCAGACTTAACTATGCAGGGATGGCGAGGTGGGCGAGCAAGCAGGCGCTCCCTAGAGATGCTGCTCTGGGAACACCGTGGCTTCATGGTGCTTCCTCCGAGGCCGACGTACTTGAGTCTCTTTACTAACTTGTTGGGGGGGTTTTTTTGGGGTTTGGTTGTTTTTTGGGTTTTTTTTTTTTTTGGTGACGAAACTGTAATAGCTGGGCAGACTGAACACTCTTAATAAAGACTAGAAGCTTGGAATGCGTATAGCCAGATTGCTACCTTTTTTGGGGTAGGGGCGATGCGGGGCGGGAGGGGGGGGGAAGCGATCTGGGGGCTCTTGCACTTAACATGAACTAACCCATTTGAAACCGGTCCAGCTTCGCTTCCTATCCAGTCAGAGCTGCAGAAGTGTCACTAACGATGTAGTTATTACAGGTTTAACTGCCTGCCTGTGGAACAGCTTTGCCTTCGGGGCCGGGGCTGGTGTGTAGACTCTGCCGCAGCCCGGTGACTCCCTGCTGCCCAGAGCCTAATCCCTGTGGTGCGAGTTTGAGACTTTTTTTTTTTTTCCCCCCAGTGCAAGGTAAAAATTGGTGTAAGGGCTGCTTTTGAGATCCTAAGCGTGCCACCTTCACGGCTTCAAAGGAGGATATTTGTTGTTGGTTTTTTTTCTTCTTGCATTTTAAACTTCAGATGAACATAGATGACATGTAGCGTGCTTTTTTTTTTTTACAGGCTGCTTCCCCTCTACCCACAGACACGTAGACGCACTAAACTGAGATTCCCTCCTTCCCGTTTAATATGTCAGAAAGATTCCCTACGGCCAACAGCTCGACAGGGCAGCTTCCGTTGAGATTGCACTTTTGATTTTCGGAGTGTGTGTGGTGGGACTCTTGCGAATGGGTTGAATCTGAATTTATTTTTTTTTTCTAGACCTTGCAGTGATACTGTGCTGCCTCCTGTGAGTGGGGGGGGGGGGGGGGGGGCGGGGGGGGGGCAATTGGAAGATTCCAGTAGCTTGAATGGCACTTGATTTTGTTTTAAATGTTGTTTTTTCCTACACCTGTATCACTTGTCATGCGATGGGCTTGACATAGACTCACTAGATTCTTTAGAATCTGTTACAAATAAATACAGTGTATTCAAATTTCTTGGATTTTATTATTATTATTATTATTTGCTTGTCCATCCGGGTAGCGTGCTGTTGAGGCGGCTGACCCTGCTCCCACCAAGAACCAGTCCCTGAACCAACTGGTTGCCTGGAGAGGAGCGAGCTGGGATGCTGGTTCTGGACCTGGCCTGATGCTCCTCGTACGTCGAGCTGCTCAGTCCCTCAAACCGAAGCGGCTGTGGAGCCTGGGAAGCACGTAGCTGTTGGCAGGTCGTTCCGGCGGCCCAGGGAGGTTTCTATTAATAACACTGTTCTTTAGTGTTGTGCACCTTCCCTTTTCCCGGTGGCTCCTCAAGTTGCTGGTGGGGGAGGGTGGCCCGCCGGCGGCAGCGGTGATCTGAGGTCCCTTGTCTCGGGGACGGTACGGGGAGACACTCGCTGCTGGCTTTCCACGACTTCATTCTTGTCTGCTGGTGGTCGTGAACAGCCGAAGGTTGCTTGAGTAACTTAAGACGTGCTTATTTTGTGTTGCTGGCCCACCCGCAAAGCGATTCCTCTTGGAAAGGGGAGGGTGAGAGGCTCTGAAAGGTTTACCTCCCCAAAAAAAAAAAAAAAAAAAAAAAAAGCTTGAATCTGCTGATGTTTAGGCCAGATTTCCCATGCCGTGGCTGGAAGCTGGTTGTCGGTAGCCGGGTGCAGGCTCCTCCAGCCCTGGCTCCCCTCCAGCCCAAGATGAAGTTTCACTTCCCCTTGTCAAGCTACAGGCAGTTCTGGTTCCACCGCAGCAATCGAGCCCGTGACGTGCCGGTCCCTCTTTGGGACAAACTTGCTGGCTCTGCATCTCCGAATTGTTACAATCCGGAGCCAAATTTCCCTCTGACGACAGGTTGGGGTGGTTCTCGCTGGGCTGGCACCGCGTAAGGCTGTCCCTATCGCCTGCTCCAGCAGGACTCCGCTCTGGCCGAGCCCATTTCTCTCTAAACCTGTTGGCGGGGCCGCGGGACGCAACCCAGCGCCCAGCTCCTGCCTTTCCCCGAGCGTCTTGTGGATGGGAGGGGTTCTAAAATATCTGCTTAGTTTGTCAGCCGTCTCCTCCGTGCCAGCGGTGGGTCCGGCCGGTGGCTGTTGATGCTCCGGTCAATAAGCTGCCTCTGGATTTGTGACCCTGGAAGCAGAGCGGCAAAAGCCCTGACAGAGTCGGCTTGTCATTGTTGGAGCGGATCAGACTATACAAAGGGATGTTGGTGGAAAGTACTAGTTGTGATCAGAAAGGAGCTGTCAATGTTTACAACGGAGATTTGGATCCCTCTTTTGTTAATTGTCGAATAAAAAAAAAAAAAAACCCCACCCATATATTTTTCTCACAGCCCGTAGCCCGTCGTTATTTTTTTTCCCTTTGAACAGAGGGTGATGGATAAGTCAGGATGCGCCCAGATATCTGGTGGGGGAGATTTGGACTTTAGTGATGGGCACCTTGGTGGGCGCTGGGTGCCCAAGTGCGTCTCTCAGCCTTGGCTCCAGAGCTTTGCTCCGAGGAAAAAACGCGTTTTGGGGCGTCTGTGGCTTTGCCCTGGCAATTCCCTGTATTTAGCTCGCTGGGGGTGTGCCTGGGGCAGACTGGTCTGGGTTCCGCTGGTTATCTGGAGCGGAGAAGCCCCCCGGGGTGGTCTGCGCCTGAGCAGTGCGGTACGGCACGTGCCCCTCGGCACCTCTGCAAAGGGCTGGGGGGGGGGTGGGGGGGGGATCCATGCCTTGAGATGCGTCCAAAAATACCCAGCCTCGTGTCAGCTCGGTCCTTCCCAGGGTTTGCAATGCGGGTTTTTACATCTGCAGAGCTGCCCGCGGCAGCTTTTCTCCTGGAAGGACACCTGGCCGAGCTCCAAAAGCGCTGAAACGGGGAGGAATTTTGCCTCGGATCTCCAGAATGCCAAGAAGCATCTTGCTGCTTTCGGCTGTCCTTAATCTGCTGGCTCAGCGCCGAGGGTGGCACCGTGTGCGTGTGCAGGCGGGTGGCTAGAGCCGGCGTGGCGTTCGAATTGTCTCTCAACCTCTCGAATTAGCCTCTCGTGGAGTACGCTGGCGTTTCTGCCCGGCCGTCCTCCTCCTGGGTAGCCCGTTCGGGCAACGCGGGTGTTAAATCTGCTATTTGAGATGGCGCGGAATGAGAGAACGGTCTGTCTGCGCGGCTCCTCTTTCCATTTATAGCTGTGTTTAGGCGATCCGGCGCACGGACCCTTGCGCTCTGACGCCTGGTGCCAAGCACGAGACAAATGCTTCATTGATACGTACGGACCGGGGAGGGCGGTTTGCTCCCGGCGGGGGCAGCGGGGTTGGGGACGGAGCTGAGCTGCCGGAGGATGGCACAAACTCGGGCCCCTTTGCCGCGGTCCTGAGCCCCGGGAGGAGCTGAGCCTTCATGGGGGGGGGAGGCTGATAGTGAGAAATGGGGCGTGCGACTTGTGCGCTGTCATTGAACCCTCCTATCTTATCTCCCGGCCCTGGCTGCTGGCGGTTCTCCTTCAGGCTTTTGTATTACAAATCGGATTTCAGCTGGCGTTGAGCTGGCGTGGGGGTGGAGGAGCGTTTAAAAGGCTTTTTTTTTTTTTTCTTTTTTCCTTCTTTTTTTTTTTTTTTGGTTCTGCGCACGGGGGGCGTTTGCACTGGTCGCCTCCGAAACGCGGTTTGCTGCGGAGCTTTGGGCGAGGAGGCTCCGTGAATCCCCTCGGTCAACCAACATCCCCCCACCTCCGGCATCTTCATCCAGCCCCGAGTGGGAAGCTCAGGTGTTCCCGTCCCTTCCCGCACCACGGCAAGAAGAGATCGGCTCGTTCGGAGCCTCTCGCCTCCTCCACCGGGGACAACAGCCCAGCTTCCCCCCGAAAAACCCTGTGTGCTGCTGCAAAAGCTAACACCCTTTCACCGGGTGCCTGCTCTTCCCTGTTCCTTCTCTTCTAGCAGCTCCGGCTTTGGAAGAACGAGCCGGAGCCAGAGCGAGCCGCACGTGTGCCGAGCGCCGGGCTGCTGCTCCCTCGGCTGGGTGGATCCCCGTGCCCCGCCACCCATCTCAGCTTGTAGAAACTTGATGGCTCTGACAAATTTGATCGAAATCAGCTGCTGGCATCCCATGTTACGAAGGGGAATGACTGACGGCCGTCGCAAAGTCACGTTTTCTTAGGAAAGGAGGAGGAAAAAAAAAAAAAAAAAAGGGTCGATCCGCAGCCTCGAGCCGTGAGATGGGCCGGGGGTGTCCTTGCACCCCCCCCTCCCTACCCCAACCCCTTGCACATCTGCCCGGCGATGCCAAGGGGGAATAATTGGCGTTTCCAGGAGAGAAGAGGATTTATAGGTGGGACTGCGGTTTTGGAGCCGGGCGTTAGGCTGGAGCGGCGCCAGGGGAGGCGCAGGGCGATGCGTAACGTGTTATCTCTCTCTCTCTCCCCGTGCAAGCGAGAACACGCGTTTTCACTCCGAAGAGCTCACATCGTTCTTCCAGAGCGGCGGAGCCGTTCCCGCCTCTCCCGCCCTGGCCAGGAGGTTTCTCTTTGGTGACGGATGGAGACGTCTCTCCTCGGGGTGGCTCCACGCGGGGCTGGCCGGGGCTCAGCCGATGGCACCGGGGTGGTTGATCGTTGCCCTCTTCCTGCCACCACGGCGTATTTACCCGGCTTATCTCGCCGCTATCAAACCCCAGTTGCAGCAAGAGCAGTGTCACCCTGCCTTCAAAGGAAAAGCCACCGAGCAGCCCGTTCCCCGGGGTGTTTGCGTGGCCTATATTTTTGCCTTGTAATCCAAGGAAGGGCTGGATGCACGACACCCCTCCAGCCCTCCTCCCTTCCCCCCCCCACCAGGAGCCACCGGCCGGCGTGGCTGGAACAGCTGATTACTTTAAGCATCCTTCTACTAATACGCAATTACAGGTCGCTTGGGCTTGAAATCCCGGTTAAATCCGCATGTCCGCAGCGTGACTCACCTAACTACTGCTCCCCTAATGAATCCTGGATGCATTCCTTAAAGACTGGACATAATGTTAACATGCCACTTACTAACCACCCTTTTCAAATATCACCAGTGTAACGAGTTGAGCCGGTTTCTTCCCCTGCTCCTCCTCCCCTGCAGCCCTGGATGGTCCCTGCATTCTCCGATGGCGAAGGCTGAGCAGATGGGGCTCATCCCCCCCTCTTCCCAAAGGGGTTTTCTCGCCGCCGCAATGGGGTTGGGGAAGAATCGGTCCCTGAAAGGACGATCGTCTGCCTGGGGGGTGTTTTATTGAGATCACGAGCAGCGTTGCCATCCCAGGGAGGCTAAAAAACTCCTTCCCTAATCGTGGATGGTGGGAAGGCAGGAGGGACGCGGCCCTGCAGCCCTTCCCTACGGTGACGGCCACCCGCGAGGGACTGCGGGACACACGTGTCCTTCAGGGTTGCTCCTACCCCCAAGCAGCTCGGGGCGGGGGGGGTTTTGGAACGTGCCCTCCCGAAGCAGGCGGCCTTTGAACCCAACCTGCTCATTTGGGGCTGGATGCTGCTATTCCGGCTCGTGCTCGGCGGGTGCTGCCCGTGACGGAGGGCGCAGAGCGCCATGAGTAAGCGCATCCTCACCACCGTCCCACGTCACGGCTGACCTAACCCCGGGAGGGGCCGGGTACCCTCCGCCTCCCATTAATGCCCAGGGAATTGGAGACGGTCGGCATTGCTAATAGCAATAATTACCCGGTAGTTATTTCAGTGATGATTTGTTTGATCCGGGCAGGCTGCGTTACGTCCAACCTCAACCCATCCGCCCCGAGGCCACCTTGGGCCTGCGTGGGGGAGCCAGGAGAGACCAAGGGGACAAGCTCCGTCTTCCAACCGGCTCCCGGCTGGATCAACTGGGTTTAGCCGGTGCCAAAACCGAGCCCCACCTCTCAGCCATCCCTCCAGTTTCCATTCTCCAGTTTCTCATCTGCAAGCTCCTATTTCTTCGCTCCTTGGGATGGGCTTTTGCGGGGGACCGGGGGGGGCCGGCAGTGGGGGAAAACAAGGTTTTAAATCGGGGTTTTCCCCACTTGGCGTGGAACCTGCCCTGCAGAAGAAACCGGATTCCCCGAGAGCAGAGCAGCGGGTCCGGCCTGGCTCCGCCAGCGCTCCTCTCACCGCCATCCTGCTGCCCCAGCGATAGGGACGGCGTCTTTTGGGCCAGAATAAAGGAAATTCCACCCTTGCAGGGCAGCGATGCTCGGAGAAACCGGGATGCACCCGGCTCTCCCAGGGCTCGCTGTCCTTCCCCACCGGCACAGCCGTCCTCTGGCGGCTCCTCGCAGCTCCAGGTAAGTGCAAGACCCACCGGCAGCCGGGAATTGCTGGCTCCTGCCTCCGGGAGAGGCGACGGCAGACGATCCCAGCTTGAGCGTGCCAGTGGCCAGGAGCCACCACGATGGGCTGGGCTGGGCTGGGCTGGGCTGGGCTGGGGGGAGCAGTCGGTGGTTTTTAGCCGATGCCAAGGGGAGACCCTTTGGCGGGCGAGGGTGCTGCGGGGCGTTTGGGTGCCGGGGGGTGTTTGGGTGCCGGGGGCTTGTACTTGCGGGCAGGTGGGGAGCCGCTGCGCTCCCCGGTTCGCGGCCCAGCGGAGGTGCCGGGCTCCTTGGCCATCACGTGGGTGGGAGGGAGGGAGGGAAGAAGGGAGGCTCATCCCGCAGCAGTTGTCACTCGCCTAAACCTTCGAAAGCCGGGATTACTGGCGTTATCCTATAATTGAGGAAATCCACCCTCTCATTAGCCCCATCGGCGGCTGCCGCCTCGTTCCCTTTCCTCCTCTCTTCTCGGGGGGCCCCACCGCTCCCCCTCACCCCCCAACCTCGGCCACCCCGAACCGGCCCCGCATGGGGCTGGGGAGCCCGGCAAGGTGCCGAGGTGGCCGCAGGGCTTCCCCCAGCTACCGGCTTGTGCCGCCGAGGGCTGCGGGATCAAAGGTGTTGGGTTGGGGTTTTTTTTTTTTTCTTCTCTCTGTTCTAACTGCAGGCCGGCAGCTGCCTGTGTTTGCCTCCGGGCTGCTTTGGGGTAAAGCTTAATTGTCTGCACAAGGTTTTCTCCTCGGTGGAGGTATCGACAGGAGCCTCTTCCTCCCGGCAGAGGGAAAAGAGCTTTTCCTCCCTCGAAAAGAGCGTGGTCGCCGCCGAGCCCGTCCCTTTGCGCCCCGGCTCCTGCACCCTGTGCTGGGACATCCCTCGGCGAGCAGAGCCGTGCTCCAGCGTCGGCTGCCCCCGGAGTCTGAGCCTGTAACAGGACTCGGATCCAAGCCCAGTTTCACCAGCGAGTTCCAGATGTGGCACATCTGCCTACGCGGGAAACCTTGCCGGCTTCTCCCAGCATCCTGACCCTCCTCCTGCTGCCTGTCTCATGGCAAGGGGAAGAGCCCGGCCAGCCACGAGCTCTGCCAGCCCGTGGTTTGTCACCAGGCACGGTGGTGGCGGTGGCCGTGTCCCCCCTGCCCTGGGAGGACACACGATGGCCAGTGCCACCGGCCAGACCCGCCTCGCTAAATCAGCCCTTTGCAAGGAGGGGGCTCCCGGGGGGGGCTGCCTCTCGCCCCGACCCAAGGCTTCCGTCGCCCTGGGCTGGGCTGGGGGTACCACTGAGCCCCTGTTTCTCTGCCCCACAGCCCAGCCCCACGCCGCGGTCTGTCCCAACTCCTGCCGTGCCCTGGGGGCCACGCAAACCTCACCAGGCAGGGATGCTCCCTGCGCTGGCTGCCTGGCTCCGTCACTGAAGCCAGAGGAAGAGGAGGATGCTGAGGCACCCGAGGAGCTCGGGCGGCCTGAAAACCCACCGTCTTCCCCCACGCCGGCGGCTCGCCTGCCCCTTTGCAGCCCACGGCCGGGCCCGGCTGGTGGGTGGGTATGAATTAGAGCTGCCCGACAGCCGTCCTGGCACGGCTCAGCGGATTAACGGGGTGAAAAGAGATGTTGCAACGCAGCCCTGCCAGCGCAGAGAGAGCGCCCGGGCTGGGGAGGGGGGGAGCCGGGGACGGGGTGTGCTGGGAGGTGGGGGGGACCCCTTCCAGCGCGGAGCAGAGCCTGACCCTGCCTGATCCTGGCCGGGCGACTGGGAGCCGGGCCAGCTCGATAAGCCGTGCACGGCTGGGCTGGGCCAACGTTCCAACCGGGGCCGTTTCCAGGGAGGACTTGGCTGCGGGAGGAGGTGACAGGGGACACCAGCGTGGCGGTGATCTCCTGGGGTTTCTGCACCCGGGCGGATCCATCGGGAAGGATGAGGAGGTCCGTTTAGGCAGGAGCAGCTGTGTGAGCGCCGGATAATTATTTCCAGCTGAAATATTGATGGAGAAGGTATTTAGCAGGTGGGAAGACGCAGGGCTGCCCTGAGCCGTGGCTCTGGGGGTGTCTGGAATGTCAGGCCCCCTTCAGCCGGCCACGCTTCCTGGCATAAAGGGGTGCCGGGAGGTGCCGTATGGCAGAGCCAAAGTGCCAGCGCGGGGTGTTGGGCATCGGGAAGGGACACGGAGCCCAGCAGAGCCTGGGGCACCCTCAGGGCTGAGCACCCCCAGCACCCACCCGTGGCTCCATCCACGCTGCCCCCTGCCCCTCCCATGCCCAGGGCTTGCGTCGTCCCCGTGGGAATTGTCATTTCAGCCACACCAGAGGGGCCGGGGGACACGTCTGCCACCAGCCTGCTGTCACAGCCAGGGCAGGAGCAGGGCCACCCCTGCGAGCAGGACAGCAAGCCTGGAGCAGGGTGCCGGCGGCAGGTGGGGGTGTGGGGGGGAACATCACCCTCCCAAACCGGCCGGGGCGGCTCGGGGAGTCCCCACGCCGTGTTGGTCACACCCAGGGAAAACCTTATAATTGTCCCTTCGCAGGACACGGGCTGGAAAAAAGGAGGTGCCGAGGCTCTCGGCGCTTTGTGATACCCATCTGCCCGACTCCTCCTCTCCGGTCGCTGGGGCCGGAGCTGCCGGAGCTGTGCGCAGTCAGCGTGCGCCCGTCCCCGGCGCGGCGGCCAGCACGCGTACCCAGCTGTGATAAGGAAAGCCGAGATAAGGCCGTGGCTGTCCCTGCGCCCTATGCTGCGCTCCAGCCCACTCCCTTGGCCCCAGGCTGGGGGGGGGGTCTAATCCAGCCTTTCCCCTCCCAGGAAGGGGGATGAGTTTTCCAGCTTCACCGAGCCCCCTCCGGTGCACACACGTGTGCTGGGACACGCATGTTTAACTGGTCTCGTTTAACCCCTTCGTCAGCGGCACGGACAATGGCGAGGAGCGCACCCTCAGCAGGTTTGCCGACGACACCAAGCTGTGCGGGGCGGCTGACGCGCTGGAGGGAAGGGATGCCATCCAGGGGGACCTGGACAGACCAGGGAGGTGGGCCCATGCCAACCTCATGAAGTTCAACAAGACCAAGTGCAAGGTCCTCCAGCTGGGTCAGGGCAATCCCAAGCACCGCTACAGGCTGGGCAGTGACTGGCTTGAGAGCAGCCCTGAAGAAAAGAACTTGGGGGGGCTGGTGGACGAGGGGTTCAACATGAGCCATCAGTGTGCACTTGCAGCCCAGAAAGCCAACCGTATCCTGGGCTGCATCAGGAGAAGCGTGGCCAGCAGGGCGAGGGGGATGATTCTCCCCCTCTACTCCACTCTCGTGAGACCCCACCTGGAGTCCTGCATCCAGTTCTGGAGCCCCTACTACAAGAGAGATACGGACGTGCTGGAACGTGCCCAGAGAAGGGCCACGAGGATGATCCGAGGGCTGGAGCCCCTCTGGTGTGAGGACAGACTGAGAGAGTTGGGGTTGTTCAGTCTGGAGAAAAGAAGGCTCCGAGGAGACCTTATAGCGACCTACCAGTATCCTAAGGGGGCCCACAGGAAAGCTGGGGAGGGACTTTTTAGGATGTCGGGTAATGGCAGGACTAGAGGGAATGGATTAAAACTAGAGCTGGGTCGATTCAGACTGGACGTTAGGAAGAAGTTCTTCACCATGAGGGTGGTGAGACACTGAAACAGGTTGCCCAGAGAGGGGGTGGAAGCCCCATCCCTGGAAGTTTTTAAGGCCAGGCTGGATGGGGCTCTGAGCAACCTGATCTAGTGGGAGGTGTCCCTGCCCAGGGTGGGGGCTTGGAACTAGATGATCTTTAAGGTCCCTTCCAACGCTGACAATTCTATGATTCTATGTTGGCTGTGTGCCGCTCTGGGACCACGCGAGCCCACCGGCCGCACGTGGTGTGGGGGACGGGGAGGAGATGTGGGTCCCCACCGTCCCCTCACCCCACGTGTCCTCCATGGGATGCCGCATCAGCGCGGCATGGCCCCGTGCTGGCTCTACCTGCTGCGAGGCTCACGCTGGGTTGCGGATGTCGGAAAGGTCCTGCCGTGCACGTCCCCAACGCCGGTGACCCTGCCGCCACCATCAGCTCCGTCCCACGGAGCCCGGTGGGATGAGGTGAGCCCAGAAAAATCCCCTTCCCACCTCTCTGAGCCCAAGCCCAGCGAAGCAGCATCATCTTCACCGCCAACACGGCACCCAAAAAATCCCCAAACCCGGAAAGCCGCAGCAGCGCCGGGTTATTTGGTGGCACTCTATAGGTGGGACTGTTTGAGTTTCTCTCCGGTGACTCTGTGGCTCGGACAGCCCCGGCCGGAGCAGAGCGAGACGGTAAATTCCCCTCGCCGTGTCCTGTTCTTCGGGTATTTCAAGATTACGGCAACCTTTGTGTCCCGGCCGCTTTCTCCGCGATACAGGAGATTACAACCATTGAGCATTATTTAGGGACATAACTTTGGGATTATCGGAAGAACCTAGGAGAAGGAGATAGCAGCATTAAAATAGCTTTGGGTCACAATGCAATTATAAGGCTAAATCGACGGATGCCTAAAGCCACAGTGAGCGTGAATATTGTGCTCTTGCCGCACTCGGGATGGGCCAACCTTATAGCCATGTGAAGCCAAGTGAGCCTTTTACCTTTTTAATTGTTTTTTGGGGCTTATTACCATCTGCTTTAACAACCCGGGGTGGTAGGAGGAAAATAATGTGGCTTTTTTTTCCCCCAGATGGGTCCCAAGCTCGGACGGAGCCACGGGCACCGCAGGCTGGGAGGTTTTCTCCCCAAAGCCCTCAGCAGCTCTTCTCCAGTGGAAATACAGCTTCGCCTTGGCCAAAATTTTGGCAGCGAAGGTGGATTTGGGCCAAAATCCTGAGCTGAAAGCAGAGCCGGTGATGGGGGCTCAGAAGATTGTGACCCCAGGAGCCCACGCTGCAGCTCAGGCTTAAATTTAGGATGTTTCCAGGCTCTGAGCTGGTCTGTGGTTCACCTGCCAGGCTTCAAACTTGGACTCTCAGGTGCAGGCAGGACTTAAAAGCTTTTAGGAAGAGGGGGAGTGGGGAAAATACAACCCTACGATGCAATTCAGAGGGGCTTTGAAAGGACAGGCGGGGATTTTTGGGGTTCAAACCGCAGCGAGCGGCCTCTCGGCAGCTTTGCCAACAACTCCCCGGCCAGAAGAAAAACGGCAGGGACCTGATCCAAAACCCTCGCCGGGAATTTTTCCATTTGCGGCGCTGGGCTGTAGATCAAACCTCGGGTGACCTGCGGGGCTGACAAAGGGAGAATGGTCTCTTGGGGTTTGTTTAATGTCCCCGGGGCTGGCAAGGGACGTTCCCGGCCTCCGGTCCTCCCTTTGTTCCCAGGTTGGGCATTGTAGCGCGGAGCCCCAGCTGCGGGTGTGCTGCCCCGGGCTTTCTGCTTCGTCCTTGGTCGGCCGGATTAAAGCTGTCGGGTTTTGGTGCCCACAGGGGTTTTCAGTGATTTTTAGGACTATGCACGTGGCAGGGGGGAATCTGTTCTCCGGGTTTTTACAGAGGGCAGGGATGAGGATGCAATGCCAGCATCTCCCTGGGGTGGAAGGGAGAGGACCATCCCCCCAAAAAATGATGGAGCTGGACCCGCTCTTGGCTTTCCCAAGGCTCCATGTGTCCTACAGCCCCAGCCCAGGCAGGGGATGCCGGCCAGGACAGGGGTCGGTACTACCTAAATCTCTCCGTCAGGACTTTTCCTGTGCAGGGGAAGGGATGGGTGCAGGAAGAGGGTGCTGGTGCCACCCACCGCTGCTGAGTTTCGGTTTCCAGTCTCCATTCAGCTGTCCTCCCACCAGCGCCAGCGAGAAGCGAAAGGAGGAATTGCCGCGGACGGGCTGGATGTGTTCAGCCATGGCAAATCAGCCTGCGGCCGAGACCTGGCAGGCGGCAGCCTCCCGGAGCTCCCGCATCCTCTTTCCCACCAAACCTGGGCTACGATTTCACCGCAACTTCCACGGCTCAACCGCAGCGTCGTCTGCAGCCCAGCTGAGCCCCTGCCTGCGTCCTCTGCCTGCGTCCCCTGCCCACAGTCCCTGCCCCCATCCCCTGCCTGCAGTCCCTGCCTGCATTCCCTGCCTCCATTCCCTGCCTCCATCGCCTGCCCACAGTCCCTGCCCCCATCCCCTGCCCCATCCCCTGCCCGCATCCCCTGCCCACACCCCTGCCCGCAGTCCCTGCCTCCATTCCCTGCCTCCATTCCCTGCCTCCATCGCCTGCCCACAGTCCCTGCCTGCATCCCCTGCCCCCATCCCCTGCCTGTATCCCCTGCCTGCAGCCCCTGCCCGTATCCCCTGCCTCCATCCCCTGCCCCCAGTCCCTGCCTGCATCCCCTTCCCCCATCCCCTGCCTCCATCCCCTGCCTCCATCCCCTGCCTCCATCCCCTGCCCACAGTCCCTGCCTGCATCCCCTGCCCCCATCCCCTGCCTGCAGCCCCTGCCCCCATCCCCTGCCTGCAGCCCCTGCCTGCAGCCACAGGCTCACCGGTCGGTAGCCAGCACACAGGAGCTGGTGGAGGCCACATTTTTTGCCGGAGGAGGTTGTTTTCCCCCTCAGAGAGGGGTTATCGGGCGCAGCCGCCTTTTTCCACTCGGGGCGATAGCGGCGGAGCAGCACGAGGACGTTCCAGGGTCCAGGAATGAGCCGGTTCCTGGGCACAGAGGGACCCTGGGGACGGGCTGTTGGCTTTGCCTATCACAAGGTAAAGGGCAGAGAGCAGACAGGAAAAAAAAACCGCGTCTCCATGTGGCTGGCATCAGCAAGATTTTCCATGGAAATTGGTGGCACTCAGCGATAACGCTTCACCTCCGGGACACACCAGAGGTGAGACACCTTTTCCCTGTGTCCTCCAGTTGCTGTCTGGTCGCCCGAGGGACCGCGAGCCACCCGTCACATCAATAGGATGAGTTATTGGTATCCCGTGCTGGGAATGGGCTTTCATGGGATGCAGAAGAGGCACCACTCCACAGCTCATCCCAGGGGAGCCACGGTCCCACAGCCGTCCCCTGCCACCATGGTGCCGCCGGTCCCCGTCCCCGCGTGTCCCTCCGGTGGGTATTTTTCTTGGCAGCCCCCCGGGCAGGAATGTTTCCCCACTGCCGAGCAAAAGTGGAGGCAGGAATTGCTGGAATAGCGACAGGCTGAGTAACAGCGCTAACTTTATTCTCCGAAACAAAGGCCAGTGTCCCAGACGCCGAGGGCTGGTCCGGCTCCCGGCGGCGCGGAGGCCAGGGCTGGGGAGCGCGGGCAGAGCCAGGAACACCGCCGCCACCGCCGGGGCCCCTGCCCCAAATTCCTGCCCTGAAGCCCCCCCAGCCGTGCCCGGTTGCCACCACAAACCCCTCTCCTGCTGCCCGCCAGCCAAAAGTGCATCTCTAGGAGCAAAGAAGGGGCTGAAAAAGAGCAACAAAAGGGCTGGGATTTCCCTCTGAGACTTTCAAGCAGCTTCCCAGCCCTTCCCAGGGCTCTTCCCTCTGCAGGTGTATCCCCAGCCCATGTCCTAGGATTCTGGGGGGCTCCGAGCCCGGGGCGGACACCCAATAACCTGAGCACCCTGCATGCCTCTCCCACGCTCCCTGTACCCCGGGGTGCTGCCCTCCCCTCCGGCCCCGCTGCCCCCTTCCCTGGGTGACTTCCCAGCTGTGGAGGTGGCCGAGGAGGGGCTGGAGGTGGACAAGGAGGGATGGGAAGCGGATGAGGAGGGGCTGGAGGTGGCCAAGGAGGGACTGGAGGTGGCCGAGGAGGGGCTGGAGGTGGACAAGGAGGGATGGGAAGCGGACGAGGAGGGGCTGGAGGTGGCCAAGGAGGGACTGGAGGTGGCTGAGGAGGGACTGGAGGTGGCCAAGAAGGGGCTGGAGGTGGCCAAGAAGGGCTGGAGGTGGCCGAGGAGGGGCTGGAGGTGGCCAAGAAGGAGCTGGAGGTGGCTGAGGAGGGACTGGAGGAGGAGGGTCCATTGCTGGAGCCCACGAGCTCCACAGGCTGCAATAGCATCTCCCCACCCCACTCCTAGAAAGGTCCCGAGTCCCTGCAGAGCATCTCCAGAGCACAATTCCAGCTCCGGGCCGGTGGCTTCCCTTCAATACAGAGCCCGGTTTTCCATCTGGGCAGGATCCGTCCTCGGTGCCTGGTGCGAGCAGCCAGGGCCGGCCTTGGCTGCAGGGCTCGCGGCGAGGCAGCGCTTTCCAAAGCAAATATTTGCACAGCGCAATAACACGTGGGAAAGAGCAGGAGCGTTGGCTTCCCCGGCTCCGGGGGGAGGTTCCCGGGGAGCCGGACTCGGTCCGGGGGCGGGGGGGGGGGGGGGCGTTCAGCTGTGCCCTGACCTGTCGCCGTGCTGAGCTGCCCAGGTTGCAAACCTCTTTATGCTCTGCGGGTTTGCACAAAGAGGCTTTTAATTTGCATCCCAGCAAAGGGGCATCGCTCTCGGCTGGCACTGGAAAACCCTGCTGGGCATCAGTTTTCCAGGGTGGAATTGGCTGTACCGGTGCCTGGTTCCACTGAGGCTCTGCCCTGCCACCTGCGCCGAAGATGCTCAAAGCTCCTGTTGTCCCCAAGGACCCCAAATCTACCCCAAAACCCCTCGTGTATGAAGCTGAGCAAGGCTGCGTGGTGGCAGCACCGAGCTGTCACGGTGGGACGTTGCGAGTCGGACGCTGGACACTCTTCCTCGCCGGTGCCATCGGCCACGATGTGGCTGTGCCACGCAGCCCACCCCAAACCACCCCCGGCCTCTCGCCCCCCGTGGTGGCAACGCTGCGCTTGGCTGGTTCCCATCCACCTTTTAGTCTTCCCAGGGTGCTTGAGGCTTTCCCCTGTGGCTGCGGTACCTTAAAGCATCATTTTCTATCGTTTATAGAGCGAGACCATCCTGCCGTGCTCAGACAGCAGCCGAGGACCAAAAATCCCCCCCGCCCCGACACCGCCGGGGCAGTGACACGGGCCAAACGCTGCTCCCTCACCGCAGCTATTTCCCGGGCTCGGGCACTGGGAGCGGCACATTCCCCCTCCACCCAGTTTTTCTTGGAAACGACGCGGGAATCGGGGAACAAGCCCGTGCGAAAGGTAAAAGCTGATGCCCTGGCACCGGCCCCAACCCACCAGGGCACCCGGTGGCACCGAGCACCCCGTGACCACCCACCGTGTCCTTCTGCTGACGCCTTGGCAGAGGGCGGCTGACCCCCGAGCATCAAGGGTCAGCGCTAATTGGGTATTAGGAGCACGGAAAGCCCCGGGGTGAGACCAGGTTAATGGCCTGGCTGCTCCCAGCCAAGTCACCAACGTCTGGTCCGAGCTCTTCCTCCTCCTCCTCCTCCTCCTCCTCTCCAGGAGGCATCGGCTGTAATGGAAAGGTGTCAGCGCTGCCTGTGGTCCTGCTGGTTTTTAAATCCTTTTAAATGTGCTTTATCGCAACAAGTCCCTCCGCCCGTCCACCGGGAGCTCCCGGCGTGCCTGGCCGCTGCCTAAAACCTGGGGGTAATTAGTGCGTCTCCCAGGGGAAACCCACCTCCCCTGTCCCGTTGTGGCCGGGCAGCTTCGAGCTGTGTCTCAGGGCTGTCCCCATGGATTACGGCATGTCCCAAGCACGTTGTGCCCCCATCATGTCCTGCCGGGGTGGATGGAGGCTGCTGGGGCCCCACTGGGCGCCCGTGTGAGCCAGGGCTTCCCCAGGGCTTCTCCATAACGGGAGCTGCTCCCGGCCCCTCTTCCCTCCTGCTCCTCTCCATAAGAGGCGAGGCGATGGGGAAAGCCGAGAGGAGCCTGCGCTTGGCTTCCCTCCAGGGATTCCTTTCCTGCCTGTCACCGACCGATATAGTCCCCGGCGTCAGCCTGGCCGCGCGTCAGCAGTGCCGGGGCCGGCAGGCAGGGCTTGGGCTGACGCACCCCGGGGACGTCGCCGGGTCTCGATGCCTCGTGGTGCCCGGGGGGTCCCGCGCGGGGCGGTGGGCGCAGCACCCTGCCCAGGGGGTATGTCCATCCGAAGAGGCTGGGGCTCCTGGGGTCAGCCATCCCACGGCACGGGGATGAGCTCCCTGGTGATGTGGGTCCACCCTTCCCTGCAGGGAGAAGGAAGAGAAGGAAGGGATGTGGGTTGCTTTTCTTTTCCCTTCCTTCCTCCCTTCCTCCTTTCCTCTCTTCCCTCCTTCCTCCCTTCCTTCCTTCCTTCCTCCCTTCCTCCCTTCCCTCCTTCCTTCCTCCCTCCCTTCCTTCCTTCCTTCCTTCCTTCCTTCCTTCCTTCCTTCCTTCCTTCCTCCCTCCTTTCCTTCCTTCCTCCCTCCCTCCCTCCCTTCCTCCCTCCCTTCCTTCCTCCTTTCCTTCCTCCCTTCCTCCTTTCCTCCTTTCCTTCCTTCCTCCTTTCCTTCCTTCCTTCCTTCCTTCCTTCCTTCCTTCCTTCCTTCCTTCCTTCCTTCCTTCCTTCCTTCCTTCCTCCTTTCCTTCCTCCCTTCCTTCCTTCCTTCCTTCCTTCCTTCCTTCCTTCCTTCCTTCCTTCCTTCCTTCCTTCCTTCCTTCCTCCCTCCCTCCCTCCCTTCCTTCCTCCCTCCCTTCCTCCCTCCCTCCCTCCCTCCTTTTCTTCCTTCCTCCTTCCTCCCTCCCTCCCTCCTTTTCTTCCTTCCTCCTTTCCTTCCTCCCTTCCTCCCTTCCTCCTTTTCTTCCTTCCTTCCTTCCTTCCTCCCTTCCTCCCTTCCTCCCTTCCTCCCTTCCTCCCTTCCTCCCTTCCTCCCTTCCTCCCTCCTTTCCTTCCTTCCTTCCTCCCTTCCTCCCTTCCTTCCTTCCTTCCTTCCTTCCTTCCTTCCTTCCTTCCTTCCTTCCTTCCTCCCTCCCTCCCTCCCTCCCTTCCTCCTTTCCTTCCTTCCTTCCTTCCTCCCTCCCTTCCTCCTTTCCTTCCTCCCTTCCTCCCTTCCTTCCTCCCTTTCTCCCTTCCTTCCTTTCTCCCTTCCTCCCTTCCTTCCTTCCTTCCTTCCTTCCTTCCTTCCTTCCTTCCTTCCTCCCTTCCTTCCTTCCTTCCTCCCTCCCTCCCTCCCTCCCTTCCCTCCTTCCTTCCCCTTCCCTGCTCAGGCCATGGCCAAGCCTCTCAGCTCCGCCATCGCACAATCACGGGACTCCAGGATCCGGGTCCTTCTCAGGAGCGGGGCAGCAGGACCAGCACCCTGTGCCCCTGCGCTGAGAGCGCTCGAGCCCCCCAAACCACCCCATTTTCAGCTCTGCCCAAACGGGCTTCAGCTGGTCGAACGAGCCCACCTTCGAACAACAGAGGGTTGGAAAAAATTGGGATTTTTTTGCCTTAAATCCCCACCTCCCGGAGTCGGGGCAGCGTGCAAGCCCCGGCTGGGGGGTGCTGAGGGCAGGGGCCACCCGTTTCACAGACACGCGCCAGCACGGGGGGGGACAAGAGCCACCCGTGGGAACCGGGATGTGCCACCATCTCACGGGTGACAACCCGGAGCTGCCTCTGCTCCCCCACCTCTGCCAGGGGAACCCCAAAACCTCAAACTCATTATTTCTGAGATCTGGGGGTTATGGAACTGCAATTTTAGGACATCTTCATGGACACCCCAGTGTGCAGAGACCAGGGACCTCCGGGTTCTCCTGGGGGGAGGCAGCAGGCGGGGGGGGGGGGGGGGGTGAGGGGGGGGGGAGGGAGGTGCCCGCAAGCAATAACTGGTGCTTTTGGCAATTAATCTCTTTAAATCCCTTAATGAACCGTGATCAAGTTACAGGTTTCCCATCACGTCGGATTGCTGAGGATTAGCAGGGACAGACGAACAAAACGTGCCGGGCGGGGAAGGTGTCTCCCTTAGTGTCTCTGCTCTGTACGTTCCTACCTTGGGGTGGGATGTTGGTTTTAATATATATATTTAAAATTTAATATATATATATTAAATTATATATATATATATATAAAGGTTTGCAGCAGGGATCTGTTCTCACCTGCCCCATCCCTGCCGTGCGTGAGATGGGAGAGTGAGCAAGACAAAACCACTCGCGCGCACCTTGCCCTTTGCTGTACACGTTACGTAGCTATTTTGGGGTGCAGCCCTCCCTCTCCATCACCCTTCCCAGGGTTTTCCGTGGATTTGGCTGCCGTGGGTGTTGGGAAAACCCCGGTGCTGTAAGGAAGGGTCCTGGGATGCTCGGGACCAGCGGGGGGATAACTCCTCTCCGTTGCAGACACAGCCCATGGAGAAGACGCCGGATCCTGCCCCAAGCCGGTGACAAAAAGCACCTGTGGGCTTTGGGAAGGAGCCAGCTGTGGTGCGGGCGGAGGCGTATGATCCGATTAGGGCAGCCAGGGCTGAAAATAGAGACGCTGCCCCGCGACGGGGAGGCTCGCAGAGCGCTTCGGCCAAGCCCGGGTGGGAGGTGATAGATGCAGAGATATTCGAACCCCAGAAAATCACAGGGTGGATGGTCCCGGCTGTTGCCCATCAGCCTCCTCCAGCCCAGCCTCCCTGAAAGGTGAAAGGCCACGAGAAACCACAGCCCCGAGCTCGCACGTAGCAGGGTTAATTACTCCATTTACCTAAAATGATTCCCTTAACAAAGGGTCCAAGTGTCCGGAGAAAAACTTTCTCACCACCCAAAAAAATTTGGAAAGGCTGCGGGGAGGGGGATGAGAGTGAACAAGCCACTTTCTGCTGCTCTTCTCCACCCAAGAGCAGAAGGCCTGAGGAGGGGACACCGCGGGGACGCTGTGCCAAGGAGTGGGGGACACCACAGCCAAGCTCATCCCAGCTCTGCCGGGGGGTGGGGTGCGTGGGGCAGGACCCCAAGAGAGGGGGCACGTCAGCCTCCTCCTGGGGGACACACCAGGTTGGGATAAACCCCATGGTGTGGCTTTGCACCCCGTTACGGAGCCACCCAGCTCTGCAGCATCCCCATCCCCGGGTACGGGGGCTGCTCCTTCCCTGCGCTGAGCTGGGGACGCTGAGCACTGTCCTGCCCGTGCCACACGCTGCCACTGATCCCCTGGGGCTGAGACAGGGCATTTGCCCAGGACCTCGCTCCACGTGGGGCTGCCACGGCCAAAATCACCCGGGATAAGAGCAGGGAGAGACGTGCGATGTGACCGTGCCCTTCCCCGCGTGAGCATGGGGACTCCGCAGGACTCCGGCAGGAGTAAGCCAGGGAGGAATTAGGCACATTAACTTGCAGAGCAAAACAAACCGATTGCTAAGGTTTAACCAGATCAGTGACTTAAAGAGCTTAGAGGGGAAGAGAGAACTGGACCAAGACGCGCTTAGCACAGTAAGGCGAGCGCAAGGCAGCCGGCACAGCGGGAACATGCTCCCGAGACCTGGAAGCCCACCAGAGCCAGGGCAAGACCCTGGATGGGGACATGGGGACAGGCTGTGCCAAGCTGGGGGTGCTGAGGAAAGGGGAGACGGGGTGGTGGGGACAAGGGGTGCCCGCTTTCGTCACCCGACTGGCCCTGGGCAGTATCCAGCACCTCCACCGCTCTTCATCCAGGGAAGGGGGATGGCTGCAAAACCCATGCTGACCCCCTCCCCATCCCTTGGGTTGCAGACTGTCAGTGGAAGTGGGGGGGGGGGGGGGTGTCTGGGCAGACATGGGGTGACTGAACCGAAAAGAGGGGGTTTATCAGCATTTCTCAGCACAGCTGAAATGAGGGTTGAAGCACAAGGGTGCCGGTCCTGGGGCCTGATTGCCACAGGATGGGGGGGGGGGGGGAGATAAAAATACACATGGGATCAAAAAGAGCCGAAAACCTGCCCAGATGTGTTCCCAGCCCCAGTGTAGTGCCCTCCAGCCACCCTCCCCTCAAAAGCTTGGGGGGGGAGCCCAGATTGGCCTCAGCTGCCCAAAAGGGCAAATCAGGGGCCAAGGGGGCAATTTCCACCCTCTGTGGCTAATTTGGGGCCCTAACGGCCTCTTAAAGGAGTAAAGGCTGGAGGGGGAAGAGGCATGGAATGGAGACTGGGGGGGGTCCCAGGAGGAAAGGGTTAAGGGGGAGGCGGTGGGCTGGGGGGAAATGTCTTTTAAGTGCTAATACAGCCTCTGGGGAGGGGAAGGGGGGAGGCCAGGCGTGGCTGGGGACCCCAGTGCCGGAGGAGGAGGAGGAGCGGGGGAGCCGGGGAGCCGGCTTCCCTCTGCCCGGTGTCCCGCCGGGATGTCGGAGCTGCTGCGCAAGGCGGCTCCTGCAGTGCCCTCTGGCGACGCCGGCCCGGAGAGGCTCTGAGCATCCTCGGTGGCCCCCCCGTCCCTGGGACCTGGCCTGGGGACCTGCAGGAGGACAGCCCTGTCCCCCCATAGCCCTCACCCCGTCCCTTTCTCACCCCCTCCGTCACCCTCACGCCATCCCTGTCCCCCTTCCATCGCCCTCACGCCGTCCCTGTCCCCGCTCCGTCACCCTCATGCCGTCCCTGTCCCCCTTCCATCGCCCTCACGCCGTCCCTGTCCCCCCCTCCATCACTCTCGCACCAGCCCCTCGGCAGAATTTCAGCTCCGGGGATTTTCTGTCCCTTCCCACGGGTGCCTGTACCCCTGCCACCCTCCCTGGCACCTCGCTGGGACTAGCCCCAAGGAATTAACAGCGGAAAAGGCAGAAGCTGGGCTTAGGTATTAACACACCACATTAATTTTGTTTTTTCCCAGAAGGTCTGTAACAAAATAATCTCATAAAACCAACAAGTGTTTGGTGCTATTTACGTAACGTTACTGCTGGCAGGAGGGGAGAAAGGCGAGCCTTATGTAAAGCCCTGCGCTGCCGGGGCAGGGGATGCTCCCGAAGGCAGGCAGGAAAGGATGAGCCTTCTGCTCTGTGTTTTCCCTCTGACCTTGCGCTGGGGGTGACGTGGGGGTTCTCCCCAAAATTCCTGCTCCAAACAGGCCCAGGACCCTCCAGCAGGACTTTGCTGCTGTCCCCGTTGTGCGTGAGCAGCCGGTGGCGGTGTCAGCTGGAGCTTTCTGGGGGTGGCACAGGCTGTATGGGGCATGGGGGGGGGGGTTCATGGGCCAGGTCACCCACAAAACTAAACTCTGGCTGGAATCGCGGGAGGCTCCCGGCCGGTGGCTGGACCAGCCTTATCCATCCGGAGAGTGAACGTGGATGTAGGGGTGCCAGCACAGCCGTGTCTGTGGTGTGGGGACGGGGCTTGCTGCACCCCCACAGCACAGTTTCGGGGGGCCCCAGTGGGCTGGGGACCGGTAATGTCCTGCGGGAGCTACTGCAGGAGTCACTGGATGAGGATTTACCTGCAGAGATGTTGCCCAAAACCATGGCCGGGGGGCTCGTGCGGATGCAGGAGGTGAGGGCCGCTCCCGCGCAGCGCAGGCCACCCAGAGCGGCGTTATCACGGCCACGAGCAGCCACCGTGTGATGGGACTCCGGGGCTGGGGTTTATTTTCTTTTTATTCTTTTTCCTGAAACAGGTATTGCGCCTCGCTCCGGGAGCTGCTGTTACCCCTCCGCTCCAAAAGCCAGGTCTCAGATGCGACCCCAACCGCCCCACGCGGTTTAACTGCGCTCGCTGCTCGTCTTGCCAAACGCCGGGACATCCATCCCCTCGCCCCGGGAGATGGAGGGGACCCCAGCCGCCTTTCCCCATCCTTGGAAATCCCGAGCCTGGCTTTCCCTGGGCACCTAGAACAGATGGGTGTCCTTATTTGAGGTAAATGTACGCTTATTTGCAGGGTGGAGCGGTGGGGACACCTGGGATGTGCTCCCTGCCCTCCCACCAACCCTCCCGTCATCCCTGACTGCGTCAGCCTCCCCCATCCGGTAGGAAAATGAGAATAAACCTGTGAATTAGAATAGATGTCATGTGCCAGCTAAAGATACTGCAGGAACACAAAGTGCGAGGAGATCGAAACCGTACCGAGACCGAAAGGTGGGGAGGAACCGTTGCATTGGAGGATTTTGAACGATTTGGGTCTTACTGGTTTAATGGAGTTGATTTTTCCCCCCCCGCTCGGCCCTGCAATTCCTTTAAGTAGGTTCTGCTCTAATCAGGTCAAAAGCTGATTTGCAAATAATCACCAGGGAGGGAAAAAAAAAAAAATAAATCGAGGGATTTAAACCCAAGCTGTGCATTTCATACTATTAATTGAAAGCCGGGAAGAGATAATGTGTCCCTTCTCCTGGCTGAGACCTGTAAACTGCTATTAGCGGCAAACTCCCCACCCGGCTGGGGAATCACCTCCTGCTTGGGATTACGGCTCCGCACGCACGGGAAAACCTCCAGCGGGCAGCGATTTAGTGAAAGGGGCAGAAATTAGGGAACATCGAGGAGATACGGGGCGTCAGAGCACCTGTGAGCTCCGCCCAGGGGAGCACGAAACCAAAAATAATGGTCTGAAAACAGGGATTAAGAGGAGAAATACAAGTTCCCCCACACCCCCCCCCCAGCGCTGCTGCCTGACTTTGTGACTGTGAAGTCACGCTGGCAGCTCAAATATTCCTCCGCCACCCATTTCCCGCATGCATTCCTGTGCGTGTTGTACCTTTTTTGTGACCATAGACAGATTTTTCAGGACAGATTGTCCATGCGTATGTATAGATACGTATGTGGCATGTATATATATTTACACCAATATTGTGTGTGTATATATATATACGTACATCTGTGGTGCCTGGCAGAGACCCCAGACACCCGCAGTGACACTCTGCTGCAGGCAGCTCCGAAAACATTTTCCCTATCCCCACGCACCCGGAGGTAAGAGGTCAATAATCAGAGAAACCCACTCTGGTATTAATTACAGGCCATTCCCGGGGCTTATTTGCTAATCTCCATTCTAATCACTTTCTCGGTTATTATTTCAGCCAGCACTTAAGGACACCGCACGTGATGAATAAAATATATCCAAGTTTACTTCTGCTCGTGCCCTGCTGCGGAGCGTGGGCAGCACGGTGAGGGCAGGAATCCAGCAGCAGCACGGTGCAGGCAGGAGCCCGGTGCAGGCAGCACGGTGCAGGCAGGAATCCGGCAGCATCCCGGCGCGAAGGTGAGAAGCGAGGATTACACAACAGACCCGCTGTCTCACACCAAGGTAAGTCGCGGCACATTCATGAGTCAGTGAAATCCACCCCCCCTCCCCAACCCCAGCCCAAATCAAGTGTTTCGTTTTGCGGGTTTTTTTTAATTAAAAATAAATCAATAAAGAAATAGAGAAGGGCAGCGAGTTATGGTTTTCCAGCAGGAGGGAGGGATTCATGCAGCCTCCGGGGAAAGCCACTGCGAAAGCTTGGCGCAGCAAAGCGAGACCCCGTTTCGGTGGTACGGCTAGTGGCCGAGGGATGCCGTTAGCCCGGGGATGGCGAATGCTGTGGCTGTCCGGCGAAGAAGCGGGCTCGCAGAGGGTTTTTCCAGCTGAACCGCTGCGGTTCCCGGTGTGAAGGGATGATGCTGTCGGGTCCGAGCCCCCCGTCCCGAGGCCAGCTCAGGGCTGGAAGGGCAGTGATGGCGACAGCGATGCCAGAGCCCTGCACAACCCTTCTGCCTGGAGGTGGGTGCTCTGTCCTGAGTCCACCTCTGCCTCCTTCTTGCCCCTCTGGAGCCCACCGTGCCAGGCTCCGCTGCAGGGTGACATTGGGGGTGCCCGAGGACTCTTGCTGGAAGCATGGGGAGGTTTCAAGTGTCACCTGCTTGGTCAGTCATCAAAACAGTCCCAAAAATCCAGCTTGGGAGGGAAACGATGCCAGTGCCATCGTGAGGACCAGTCCCCTTCTGCTCTCTGCCCCCATGGCACAGTCTGGAGCCGAAATCACAGTCCGGGGACGGTGGAAGTGGAGGGACCCCGAGCCCGCTCAATTCCCCCTCCGAGGCTTGCACAGAGGCACATGAAAGCTGCAGCACCCGAGCCCCAGTGTGAGGTACAGTCCCACCAGCGTCCTGCTGGCCCAGGGTCTCAGGAACCCCTCCTGGGGGGGCAGTGGGGCTCGGACAGGGAAGGGGCTCAGCCCCATAGTGGTTGCCCTGAACCTGCTGCCTTTGGGAGGGAGGTGACCCCAGAGCGGGCTGGGGGTGTCAAAGGCAGATAAACACCCCCAGACCTGGTAAGATCCTCCAGGGACCCCAGACCCTGTGGGGTCCCTCGTGCACCCCAGAACCCGCAGGGTCTCCCAATCCCATGGGGGGTTCCCAGACCCTGCTGGGCCCCCAGCCTCACTGCCCGCCACCCCCCATTCCACCACCTCACTGCACACCCCTGGAGCCCTGATCCTGCAGGGTCCTTCAAGCACCCCAAACCCCCAGGGACACACACACCCCCAGATTCCTAGGGGCACTCCAAGGTCCCCAGACCCTGCTGGGTCCCCCCACCCCATAGGATCCCCCGGACCCTGCAGGATCCCCCTGGGACCCTCAGAGACACCTAAGCCCCCCCAGCCCGCTGGGTCCCAACCCATTAGACCCCTCAGGCCACCCCTGAGGTCCCCAAACCTCGTGGGGTCCCCCAGATCCCCCACACCCTGCAGGATCCCTCTGGGACCCCCAAACCCTTCAGGCTCCCAACCCATCAGGCTCCCTAGGACCCCCTCATGGACCCCAGACCCCGCTGGGTCCCCCCACCCCATCAGGTCCCCCAGATCCTGCAGGGTTCCAACCCATCAGACTCCCCAGGACCCCCTCAAGGATACCAGACCCTGCTGAGTCCCCCCCACCCCATCAAATCCCGCAAGCCCTGCAGGGTCCAGCCCATCAGACTCCCCAGGACCCTCTCAAGGTCCCCAGACCCTGCTGGGTCCCCTCCACCCCATGTGGTCCCCCAGATCCTGCAGGGTCCTAACTCATCAGGCTCCCCAGGGCCCCCTCAAGGACCCCAGACCCCCTGGGTGCCCCAGATCCTGCAGGGTCCCAGCCCATCAGACTTCCCAGGACCCCCTCAAGGACGCCAGACCCATCTGGGTCCCCCAGATCCTGCAGGGTCCTAATCCATCAGACTCCCCAGGACCCCCTCAAGGTTCCCAGGCCCTGCTCGGTCCCCTCCCACCCTATGGGGTCCCCTAGATTCTGCAGGGTCCCAACTCATCAGACTCCCCAGGACCCCCTCAAGACCCCAGACCCCCTGGGTCCCTCAGATCCTGCAGGGTCCCAATCCATCAGACTCCCCAGGAGCGCCTCAAGGTTCCCAGGGCCCCCTCAAGGTCCCCAGACCCTGCTGGGTCCCCTCCCACCCTAAGGGGTCCCCTAGATCCTGCAGGCTCTCAACCCCCCAGACCTCCCCTCCTCCCCAGCAGGACCCCGGAGCGCCCCCCCACCCCCCTACCCCGCCACCGGCGCTATGCGGGGCTGCGGGGCGCGGCGGGCAGCCGTCGGGCAGCGGCGGGGGTTGCGGCGGTTCCGCGGGGGCGTGCGGGGCCCCAGGGGACGCAGCTGCGGAGGGCTCGGGCGGCGGCCAGGAGGGCAGCGGGGCGGGGGCGCGGGCGGCGGCGCAGCCCCTTCTGCAGCCGCTGGCTCTGCGCGGCTAGCGCCAGCTGGGCCTGGGCTACCCCGGCTCCCAACCGGCCCAGGGCCTCGGCGCGGGCGGCCAGGCGGAGCTCGGCGTGCCGCAGGGCGCAGTGAACCTGCCGGACCCGACCCTCCAGCTCCGCCGCCGCCCGACGGCGACCTTCCGCCGCCACCAGCCGCCGCCGCGCCGCCGCCAGTTCAACCGACCCGGGGCTGCTGCTGCTGCCGGTGCCGCCGCCGTTGCCGGTGCCAGAGCCACCACCGCCGCCTCCGGTGTTGCTGGCGTTGGTACCGCCGCGATCGGGGCGTTGCTCGTCGCCCGCAGTCGGACACGGATCCGCCGCTGCCGCCGCCGCCATGGGAACGGGAGCCGGGCAGCGCCGCCGAGAGGATTTATAGCCCGGGGGCGGCGCCGGCTCCGTGCGGCTCGGCCCCGCCGGGGGCGGCACTGGTACCGGCTCTGCACCGGCATGGGGGGAGCGACCCCGGCCCGGCCCGGCCCGGCCCGGCACGGCCCGGTACAGCACAGCCCCGGCGGGGCATGCTCGGGCTCGGTATGGCGCCGCACCGGCTGCGGGCTCGGTACGGCACGGCACGGCACCGCATTGCACCGGCAGCGGGCTCGGTACGGCACAGCGCTGGTACAGGCGTGGCGGTATGGCCCGGTACGGCACCGGCAGCAGGCTCGGTACGGCACAGCCCCGGTACCGGCATAGCCCCGGACTCGGTATGGCCCGGTACGGCACCGGCAGCAGGCTCGGTACAGCGCGGCCCCGGTACGGGCATGGCCCTGGGCTCGGTAGGGCCCGGCCTCGCTACCGGCGCGGCCCCGGGCTCGCTATAGCACCGGCAGCGGGCTCGGTACAGCACGGCCCCGGTACCGGCGTAGCCCCAGGTTCGGTACGGGCTCGGTACGGCATGACCCCGGTACTGGCATGGCCCCGGGCTTGGTACAGCACCAGCAGCGGGCTCGGCAAAGCACGGCCCCACACTCGGTATGGTCCGGTACTGGCACGGCTCCAGGCTCGGCACAGGAAAACTGCCCTCCCTTCTCGGGGGGTCGCTGGGAAATGCAGAGCTGGGGCAGTGGGTGTTAATGGGAAAAGCTGGGAGGGTTACTGGGGCGGGGGGGGGGGGGGGGTGTCACTGGGAAAGGCTGGACTGGGAAGGGGTTAGTGGAGAGGTTATTGGGAAAGGCTTAGGCTGGGGAGGCTTATTGGGAAAGGCTGGGCTCAGGGAGGGGGGCACTAGGAAAGGCTGGGCTAGGACAGGATACCGGGGAGGTTTATTGGGAAGGTTTAGGGGGAAAGGCTGGACTGGGACTGGGTTACTGGAATGGTTGGTTTCACGTCTGCAGCCCCTGGGAGAAGCAGCTTAAGAAGCTCCTGGTGCTGTTTGGGGGATGCTGGTGCCCCAGTCGCCAGCCTGGGGCAGGGAAAAGGGCAGGGGGCAGCCTATGTTCCCTCCCCCCTGGGGGCTGGAGTGTCCCAGCCTTGGGGTGCAGGGGACGTGGCACCAGGACAGCGTGTCCTTGGTTGCATGACTGTCACAGCAACGCTGCTGCCAATGTCATTATCATTTAAGAAGGCGTTAATAGAGCTGAGAGCGGGCTGAGACGGCATGGGGAGGGGGCTGGAACAGGAGGGTGCTGCTGCCACCTTGTTCTCCCTAAGGAGCCTGTTCCTTGTGGTTCCTCCTGCTGGCACATCACGTTCAGCAGCTGCATCTTCCTGTAGGCACATGAGGTAAAGCCTGCTTGTGTTTCGCAGCAGAGAGGATAAAAGAGACGACAGGAACCGGGTGCGGAGGTCTCATCCCACCCCTAGACAGGAGCAAAAGCCTAAGCCGAAAAAAAAGCCCAGCCTAAATCAGTTCCGGGCAGAGCCACATCCAGGCCTGCGGTGGATGTCACCCCTGTGTCCCACGTGGGCTGGTAGCAGCTTTGCTTTCCTTACCTTAGAGGGGAAAAAAACCCCACGCATCCTTTGTGTTTTGCGTCGCATTCCTGCTCTTGCCAGCGCTGCCACCCGTCTCCCAGACACCGGAGCAGCGTCAGAGGCTGCTGCGTCACCGCTCCCGGCCCCCGCTGCCTGCTCGTCCCTTCCTTCCCCGTCCGCCGGCTCCCGCTGTATCTCCACTGCCCGGTGTCGGAGACGCGGCCCTGACATTTATTTAAGCTCCGCAGGCTGCCTTTCATGCTGTAGGAAAGCTGTAGTCCAGACTGAGCCATCTTCGTGTATCCGATGCGAACGCTGCTGTAAAATGGCATTTGGGGATTTGAGGGGTGCTGCTCCGTCACAGGTTCAGGGTCAAAGCTCTGCTCGTGCTCCCTCTGCCTCCAACCCAAAGAAACTGTGGGGACAGGCAGGTATTAAACAGAACATCCTCCCCTCTGATTTTTTTTGCTCTGCTTCGGTGGAACCTGGACCCCCTAGGGCACCCCCAAAGGGGGAAAGGGCTGGGGTCTGTTTTCCAGTGAGCTTCCCCCCACCGAAGCCTCAGAATCGCTGAGGTTGGAGGGGCCTCTGGAGGTGCCTGCTCCATCAGTCACCTGCTCATAAAATAAGTGCTTTTTTGGGTCACCTCCCAGCTGCTCATCACCTTCCCGGCTCCAGTCCCTGATCCAGAGTGAGAAAAGGAAATGGGAACGGGGAGCAGCTGTGCCTGGAGAAGAAGTTAAGAAATAAAAAGGGGCCAGAAGGGCTTTGGACATTGGCCTGTGAGGCTGAGGGTGTCGCTGAGTCCCCTGCGGTGGCTGTGTCCCCAGGCTGTCCCAGCTGGCCATAGCACATCCCGATGGATGAGCAGACAGAAGCTGGTAAAGGCAAATAATAGAAAAATACAAGACCTGCCCCTGCACCTCAGGGTAAGTCACTGCCAGAGTCCCAGAAACCCTCCCGCGCTGCTGCGGGAATCTCTGCCTGGGCTGAGGAGCTATTAATGATTTAGCAGAGGAGTCTGAAATTAGCAACGCTCAGAATAAACCTCTTGCAAAAGCCCGGTTGAGAGCATTGTTCTCCCTTCCCCGGCTGCGACCCTCCGCAGCAGCACGTGGGGGCACCGACTGCCGGGCTGGGGCACCGCGCTGCATCCCGCTGCCATCCCGGTGCCGGTCCCTGGTCCCCGGTATTCCCACAGGGATGCGAGCAGCCACACTCTGCCCCGGGGTAGGGGAGGACACAGCCGAGGGCTGTGCACTGGCCGCCTCTTATCTCCAGCCTCTTTAAAGCCCCGCGTTGGGATGTGCTCCAGAAAAATGAAGCCTTGTTATAGGCAGTAAATAATTAATGTTAGTGCCATCTCTCCCTGTCTCTCCGCAGGTTTTTTCCCCAGGTGTCCCAGTTACCGGGGCAGAGGGGGATCCAGGCGCTGCTCCCTCATCCTGGCCCAGTTTAAAGGAAAGAATCCTGCATCAGGATTTCAGGTTTAAGCCCCAGGACTCCTGGGTCGAACCAGGTCCCTGCCCCGCTGTCCTGGACCCAACAACGCCGGCAGCAGTGGTTTGGGACCGCAGCCCTGGCACACGGTGGCAGCTCAGCTGGGAGGTGACGGGACACGGGGAAAACGCAGGAGCACGAGGGGCATTAAGCAGCGCGGTGCTGGGCTCGGGGGGCCACACTGTGCTGCTCGGCTCATCCGGGCAGTGCCAGGCTCGATGGGGCAGCGCCAGGAGAGGTTTCGTGGCTGGAATCTGTGCTCCAAACACCTGGCAGAAGAGGAGCCGGTGCATTTCCAAGCAGCGCTTTGAGTTACACACAAATGAAAGCCCGGCCAGGGAAATGACACCGGCTGGAATTAAGTATGGTACTCCTGTGCCAGAGGCTTACATAAATAAACGCGGTCTTTGTGCCCTTTAGAGAAGGAATGAGCTTCTTGGCACTGGCACCATCCTTTAAATTGGTTTCTCTCTCTCCTTTTTCCTCTTGGAAACCGGCTGGCACATCCAAGCTGAGCGGCTGCCGCTCCGGCTGCAGCCTCGGTGCGTGGCTGCTGTTCTGCCGGGCTCCTTCCCCGCCTGCCCCGCTGCCCACTTTCCCCTCCGGTTTCCTTCCTTTCCTCCAAACATTACAGGGAAGGATCCGACCCCCTGAGAATGAATCACCGGCTCTTTGGAGAGAACCACCGAGTCACAAGCGGCAGCAAACGGGACAGGCTGAGTCCAGCAGCCCCAGTGAACCAGGAGCATTGGGCATCACCACAGCACATGTCCCCCCGTGCCACCACTGTCCCCAGGGGCGCTTGGGCAGAAACGACTGCTCCCGGCAGGAGAAGGGATGGATGGTGCTGGGTGCTGAGCAGAGAGGGTGAAATCACCCCCCATGAAGGTTGCAGGTCCCTCTGCGGCTGCGGCCAGGTGGGAGAGCAGGGCTGGGGGGAGCAGGAGGGGCAGCCAAAGGCTTCGGGGGTATCAAAGCGCTTGGGCCAGGCATGGCCTGGGTGGAGATTCACCCTGGGGTGGACGGACTCCCAACTCCAGCGTGAAGCACCTCAGACTGCAGGCAGCACCTGAGGAGGTGCAGATGCGATGCCCTCCCCGGGGCGCAGGTCCCGTGGGACCCTAAAGGGACACACGTGGCCACCCCACGCCTGCGCTTTACACCCCTCAGCACGGAGGTGCTGCCTGGCGTGGGCAGCACGGGGGGATTTTGGCTGCAGGGGAGTTAAAATGACAAGGAACGGTGCAGGGCAGATCAGGGGATCCTCGGGATGGGGACCCCTGGGGACAGGGATCCGTTGGGGTAGGGATTCTCGATGACCTGAATCCACAGGGACAGGAATCCCTGGGGACAAGGATCCTTGGAGGTGAGGATTGTTTGGGGCAGGGATCCTCAGCACCAGGGATCCTTGAGGATGGGGACCCTTAGGAATAGGGATCACTGAGGACAGGGATCCTTTGGGACAGGATCCTCAGGGACAAGAGTTCTTTCAGACAGGATCCTTCGGGATGAGGATCTATTGGGATAGGGATCCTTCAGGACAGGGATCCTTGGGAGTGAGACCCTTGTGGATGGAGACCTTCAGGGTGGGGACCCTGAGGATGGGGGTCCTTAGGGAACATAATCCTCAGTGACAGGAATCCTTGGGGACGAGGACCGTTGGAGATGGGGATAGCTTGGGACACAGACCCTCGGGGATGAGGATCCTCGGGCAGAGGGATGCTTTGAGACAGAGATCTGTGGGGATGGGGGTCCATAGGGACAGGGGTCCTTGGAGGTGGGGATCGTTTGGGGCAGAGATCCTCAGCTACAGGGATCCTTAGGAATGGGGATCCTTGAGGACAGGGATCCTTCAGGACAGGGATCTTTGGGGACAAGCACCCTTGGAGGCGGGGATAGCTTGGGGGACAGACCCTTGGGGCTGAGGATCTTCTGGCAGAGGGATGCTTTGAGACAGCGACCCGTGGGGACGGGAGACCCCGTGGATGGGGACTGAGGGGATGGGGGGCTGTGGGAACAGGGGTCCTTGGAGGTGGGGATTGTTTGGGGCAGGGATCCTTGGCAACAGGGATCCTCAAGGATGGGCATCCTTAGGAATGGGGATCCTTGAGGACAGGGATCCTTTGGGATAGGGATCTTTGGGGACAAGAACCCTCATAGACAGGGATAGCTTGGGACACAGATCCTTGGGGCTGAGGATCCTGTGGCACAAGGATGTTTTGAGACAGAGTCTGTGGGAACGGGAGTCCGTGGTGACGGGGGACCCCAGGGATGGGGACTGTGGGGACAGGGACCCACGCGGACAGGGGTCCATGGGCATGGGGGACCCCGGGGATGGGGTCCGTGGAGACGGGGGTCTGTGGGGACAGGAGACCCCGGGGATGGGGACCGTGGGGGCGGGCGTCCGTGGGGACGGGGACCCGCGGGGATTGGGGTCCGTGGGGACGGGACACCCCGAGGGTGGAGTCCGTAGGGACGGGGACCCGCGGGGACAGGCGTCCGTGGGGACGGGGGACCCCGGAGATGGGGACCGTGGGGACGGGGGTCTGTGGAGACAGGAGACCCCGGGGACAGGGGTCCATGGGGACGGGCGTCCGTGGGGACAGGGGTCCGTAGGGACGGGGACCCGCGGGGACAGGGGTCCGCGGGGATGGGGACCGTGGGTTCGGGGAGGGCGGGAGGGCGGCCGGAGCCGCTTCGCCCGCCGCGCTCTGCTGTCCCTCGCGGCGGCCCGTCGGGCCGGGTCACGTGGCGCACCTGGCCCAGGTGAGGCGGGGCCGGCCGCCGCTCCCCGGCTCGCAGGTAACGCCGGGGCGGGGGGGGGGGGGCTGCGGCGTCGCCGGGGGCGGGGGGAGCCCGACCCCAACCCCAACCCTAACCCCGACCCCAGTCCCGGCTCCAGCCCGCCGCCCGCGCCCGCCGCCGCTCGGCGCTTTCCCCGGCGGGGCCGCCCGGGCCGGGCCTGGGGGCAGCAGCAGGCCGCGACCGGGAGGGAGGGAGGGAGGGAGGGAAAGAGGGGCGGGCGCTGCCCCCCCGCCCTACACCGAGGATCCCCACGGTCGTCCCCGTCCCGAGAGCGGGGTGCCCCGGGTGCCGTCCCCTCGCCAAGACCGGCTTCTCCATCTCCGTGCGCCCCGGGCCTCCCCCGAGACGGCGCCCCCCGGCCCCCCCCGCCAAGGCTGGGGGTCAGGCTTCCGCCTCCGCACTCCCTCGCCACCGGCTGTCCCGCTGCTGTCCTTGTTTCCCCCCCCGCCCCGGCCCCTGCTCTGTCCCTTCCCGCTGCTCTGGGACCTTCCCCGCCCTCTCCTTGGGGTCTGGTGTCGGTAGGAGCTCTCTTGGGGGGCGTCGGGTTGGCTTTCGAGGGCTGAAAAACTAAGGGGGGTGTGAAGTGGGGAAAGGGCAATGGCAGGCCCTGACCGGCCGGGTCAGCAGCTCTGCTGGAAACCGGCAGTTCTCCGCTGCCGGCTTCTCTTCTCCCCAAAATCCACCGTCTGGAAGATGTTCGGGGCCGTGGGGAGGCAGAGGGGCCTCTGCTCGGTGCCCAGGGCAGCTCTCCCCCCTGGCAGTGCTTCGGTTGGGAGAAGGAAGGGCCAAATTGTGTTTACCTGCACTTCAATGGAGTCCTGGTTGTCAGCTGGATCGGGGAGGGGTGTTTTGGGCCGGGGGTACAGGGGGGCGTCTGGGGAGAGGCAGCTCCTTGGCCAGGTCGTTGGTGTCCCGGGCGGGTGCGAGGGAGGCCGGAGCAGCGCAGAGGAGAGGCCGGGTCCCTGGGCCTGGGTCTCTATCGCTGCCCGGTGCCGGCAAAGCAGCCAGGATTCCGGGGGCTTTACGGGGCGACTTTCAGCTCCTGGCAAGGCTGCTTGGAAAACTTAACAGCTCCTGATGCTTCCGTATGTTTAGGAAAAGTTATATCTATGTGTAAATCTTGTGTCCTGCATTTAGCTCCTCTGACCCCTGTTTAACTTAATACTTTGGCTTCCCTAGCTTTTAGCAATAGTGGCAATACGGTTATTGGCAAACCAATGTAACTTTATTAAGTAGCTTCACAACTTAATTTAGCTTTTTTAAAACTTCCAAAGGAAATCCTGTCCTCTGAACAATGAAGATCTTAGACCCCGGCTAACTCTTAGACTCGCAAACTGTTTGTGGCTCCCTCCTCGCTCTCCTGAAGCAGATGTTGAAGTTCTTTAGAAGGATCTTCTCTATTCACACACAGCGCTCGCGTGAGAACAGAGAAAGTTCCCAACGATCTTGTGAGTATCAACTCAAATGTGGATTTTATTGCAAGCTTTTTTTTATGGCTGTGTTAAGCAGCTGGCTGTGGGTTTCGGTCTAGTCCGTTGCTCGTGTCTGAGAAGGCACTGGATCAAGGAGCTGTGTCTTGTACGTGCTCCCAGGGAGCTCTTCAGGCGTGTGATCCAGCGGTCCCAGAAACGCGAGCCGTGATGGGAAGGGGGCAGTGAGCTCAGTGTTTGGGGCCAGAGGTGTCTCTGATGCCTTGATGCAGCTGGGGGTTTGTGCAGTGTCGGGCAAGTGGTTTCATCTCTGAGCCTGCAAGACGTTTTCTGTAGAGCTGAGATAATGCTCTTTCCTATGTCAAAAACGCTTTGAAATTTCAGAATATTACATATTGTTATATCGATGATAATTACTGTGCAATGCATACATTAGATCTCTTGATGAGGCCTCAGTATTAGGAGGAACATCCCAGTAAGCAGTTCTGTGCTTAGACAGCTCAAGTGTTTTTGATTTGTTTTTAAATTTTGAAAAAAACCCTGTTGTTCTGAAGTGAAAGCAATCAAAACTCTCCGCTCGTGCTGAGTCTAGGGAGCTCTGCCTGCGCAGCACTGAAATTGGAGCGTTTGGGGCTTTTATATTTGACATATTGTCCAGGAATGTGCAAAGGGAGCTCCGGGGACGTGCTCTACTTACGGATTTTTATAAGCTAAAGGAGCCAAAATATTCCTGGAAAGCAGTGGTGTGCTGTAACTGCCTGGTTTTCAGTCTGTGACTCTTTCTTTGTGGGGGCAACAGTACTGTTTCTTTTTTAAAAAAAGGGGAAAAAGAGGCAATGCTCTTACAAGGTGGGACAGATTTATTTATTCATGCTTGAGGTGCCCTATAGAAAGTATATAGTAGAGCAGCAGGGACAGTCCAAAGAGCTATGGCTGGGCTCTCACTGCTTATTAATTAGCCTGATTAGTATTTAAAAGGATCTCTTGGGGGTGAAAGCAGTGTTAGCCAAGAAGCTTAGAATCCATGGACAATTTAGGGGCCTGCCGTAGCATGGGATAAAAACGGCAGTGACAGAAGTGGAGAGTGACAGCCTTGACCTGACTTTCCTTGCCGTTGCCTGGTGCCGAGCTTTCTTCCTAATAATAAGAAGATTTAATGTGCCAAACTCTGTGTGTTGGATCTGTGGAGCTAAAGTGTGACATAGAACCCTGGAAAAACAGTTTACTCCTGTGTGCGGACACGGGGCTGTTGTGTTAGCACAGCGGCAACGAGGAAAACAGTGGAGCAGAGTGTCTGCTGTAGGATTGCTGTAGCAGGGCTTTGTAAAGGCTTTGCTCCCGTGAGGCGTGATTCGAGACCGACTTGTTGACAAGATCTTTTCTTTAATCCAGATGAAGACATCGGTTTTCATAGGAAAGTCTTTAACATAACACGGCCTTAGCATGACTAGCGAAAATCATCAGTGTTAGTAACGCCGTCGTTGCTAAATCCTCTAAATTTAAATAGCATCGAATAATCTGGAGCCTGAATTGGCAGTTGCATAATGATTGATCGCCTGTCGTCTCCTCCTGGGCATGGTGTGTTTTGAAACGGGTAAGTGCTGTCAGGGCCCAGCTTAATCTTAAGGAATGCAAGACAAAGGGGAAGTTGTTTAAAAGAAGATACTTTCCCTTTGGAGCCTGACAGCTGGCTCCACCTACGGCTGTGCTGCTCATTTATTGCTCTGGAGCAGCGGCTCTGGAGCCTCCCTCTTCCAGCTACGTTGAGGAAACCTCTTCTGAAGGTTACAGGGATTTTGATGTCTTAAAAATGGTCCTCTTAAAACATCTGTCTTCTGATTCAAGCGTCTACCGAAAGGAAGCAGCAAAGCTAGAGTAGTTGGAGAACGCTGAAACGCAGGCTGGATTCCCTCTCTGTGTGACAAGTGAGAAAAGCCTGAGCCCTAACGCAAAATATTTCTGTAAATAATTAAATTGTTGAATTCAAGAATTACTGAATTTGAATGTTAGGTCCTTCTCTGTTGATCAACAGCTCGCTAAGGTGAGACCGATGACGAATGCTTGACTTGAGACCTTCTTGTTCTCCAGGTGCCTGAGCGGTGAGCCATGCTGGGCCGGAAAACAGGACTCCCCCACGACCTGAACAGCCACCGCCAGCTGAACCAGTCCTACCAGGAGGCTGTGCCCCTGCGGACCAGACCATCCAAGGAGACAGATGTCAGTTTGGAGGTGTTTAGCGGCTCTACGCCTGAAATCAAACAGAGTCGCACCAGAGCCCAGCAGATGCGGGATAGGAAAGGTCGCAAAGCTGACATCAAAGACTCGAACGGGAGAGAGGCAGAAACAATTACCTTTATTTCCGGCACAGCAGAGGCTCCCCCAAACCAGAGCTCCTGCTGTTCCTCTCTGTCTCAGGCCTGGAACACATACAAGGCTGTTTTCTGTTGTATAGTGACCTGTGGGGGCTGCTTTCAGGACTGCAGTGTCTGTATCCCCTACCCAGGGCCCGCTGAGGCCTCCACTGATGATGGAAAGAACGGAGATTATAATGGGCGACTGCCAAACAGCCCCGCCAACGTCTCTCCCACTGAGAAGAACGGGAACCAGATCAAAAAGTCCAGCATGGGTAGCAGTTTCAGTTACCCAGATGTGAAACTGAAGGGCATTCCTGTCTATCAAAACAGGAGCCCCAGCCACCACCTGGAATCGGATTCGTGCTGCAAAGAGCTGCTGCCGGAGAAGCCCTTCAGGAACAGCATAGAAAAGCCACCGCTCCCCAGCAGCCACCGCAGTTCGGAGGAGTATTATTCCTTCCACGAGTCCGACCTGGACATCAGCGAGCTGAACGGTTCCATGTCCAGCAGGGAGATCGACGTCCTGATCTTCAAGAAACTGACGGAGCTCTTCAGCGTCCACCAGATCGATGAGCTGGCGAAGTGCACGTCAGACACTGTCTTCTTGGAGAAGACCAACAAGATCTCGGACCTCATCAATAGCATAACTCAGGACTACAACCTGGACGAGCAGGATGCTGAATGCAGGCTGGTCCGAGGCATCATACGCATCAGCACCCGTAAAAGCAGGGTCCGGCCCCATATTTCTATCCCAGCCAGCCAGAGCCACGAGGAGAAGTCCAGCAGAGGCAACGCACCAGACAGCGGTAATGAAACGATGCTGGAGTCCATGGTCATCAGCCAAGATGGTACGTGCAGGTTCTTTGGTGTTAACTGCTTCCATTCGAGAGGGTTATTTTATCAAAGCCGCGGAGATGTGGCAATGGAGCAGGGTTGAAAGCTGATGCCTGTCTTCAGGCTGGGCTTATTTTCCTGGGATGTGTGCATGGAGGGCCTTATGTATCAGTTTTGTTGGAGACCTCTGCTTCTCACCAGTCACTGCGTTGCGGCTTTCTTGATAGTATCTTTCACTGTCAGTGAAGTTTGTGCTGAGTAATGTGAGGGCTTATTCTGCTGCTACTCCAATGATTTTGGCTTTCCTCCGCGCCTCTAAGCTAGGCAGAAAGACCGTGAGTCAAACTTAACTGGTATGACCAGATGAGCTGGCTTGTGCCAGAGGATGTCCAGTTACTAAGCTGGCTCTCTCCCCTGTGTTCTACCAGCGCTCTTTGCTAATGGCACCCTCAGACTGCCGTGACAGGGTGCCTCCTTGGAGCCGAGACTTACTCTACGCAGTGGGGTGAGGAGCAGCCAGTAAATATCCCCACAAAGAGGAGGGAAGGGCTGCTGCCGGAGCGTAAGTGCCTCCTGGCCGTTTCAGGGATGCTTTCCTCCTTGTCTGGAGTAGCCCGAAGTGACTGACCTCCAGAACAGGTTCTGAGAGAGTTTGTTGTAGAAAGACCTTGAAAAGCTGAGTATGGAGGGCAAGGGGCCATCCAGAAGTCATGGAGGAAACCGGGTGGCTCTTGTGCTTTCCAGTTTAACAGTAAGGCTGCTGTTGCTTCCTGGTATTTAGGGACTAATAAAGCTCAGATTACCAAGACAATGGTGGAAGCAATCTGAAGAATCAGACTCTACCTCTCCTATTACCCGAGGGTGGTGCCTTTTGAAGGAGAGCCCTGTGCGTTCCCTGACAGGGATCTTTACTCTTGAGTCATAGCTGCCCATCCTTTCCTGTCCAAACCCTCTTGGTTTTCGTTCCAGATTTGGCCGTGCAAATATCGGAAGAAACCCCAGCAGATGTGATAGCCAGGAATATGAGGCGGCACAGCAGCGCAGGTAACGTACCTGGCCGGGGGTCTTAGCTGCAGCAGCATCACAGGAGTAAGGGGAATGCCCCGAACTTCCTGCATTACCTATGCCTTCGGTTTTCACCAGCTGCACAGGCTGAGCTGACACCTGCCTCTTACGTTGTCGTAATGGGTGTAGTCCTCTCGAGCTTCAGGAGTGAAGGGAGCTCAGGAGACTTCCTGGGTTGGTGGGTCCGTCGGAAAAAGAATGAAACCCAAGTTTGGAGTGTTCTCTGTCCACGCACCGCACTTGGCCTGAGAGCTTTCGGTCTCTGGGTATCCCGACAAAGTTTGGGGCTGTATTTGGGGCGCGACCAGCTGAGGTCGCAGCTGGGTTATGCTGGGAACAAAAGGAACTGTGCAAAAAAGGGAAGCAGGGGAGAGTGACGGGCTGTCCCCTGAGCTCCGATCCTCACGGCATGCATGTTCCACTCCAAAGAGCAGCCCAGGGCTAAAAGACAAGTTTTCTCCTGCGTAATAACAGATCTGTCCTAGAAGATGGTTACAATACAGGCAGGGTTGTTCCCTGCCCGTGGGCTTTGTGTGGCTTTCTCCTCCCTCATGATACACAAAGCCTTTTGTGGCAGCTGCTTGCCTAACTGCCGGGCACTCGGCTGCTACAGTTCACCTTGTCTAATGTCACCGTCTCTTCTCTTTCCTCTCCAAGGCTCTCCAACAAGCAGAGATTCTTCTTTCCAAGACACAGAGACTGACTCATCTGGGGCACCTCTGCTTCAGGTGTATTGTTAAGGAAAAGGACCCAAGCAGCAGGCAGGCGTTCCGAGGCTTTGCTGCGATCAGATTTCTCCTCTTTCGATACGGAGTGTGCTATGCCACTTTTTTCCCTCCACCCCACATCCCCACCCCCCCCCAGCCTGCCCTGACCCTTTGTTGAAGCCAAATTTCTCCTGCTGTCTGAATTTCACTGGATTTTTAGTATTTTTTTGTTGTTGTTGGACAATATAGAACATCCAGGAAGTGAACTGTGGAGCTAATGAACTTGGGAGGTGGCGTGTGTGCCCAGGGAGGACAAGATGGACAAGGAAGTATCCGATACCTTGTGCCTCTGTGATTTCCATAGTTCACATTTAGCTTCAACAACCTCAGTGGCCCAGCCCTTTCCCTGTTTTGAGGATCTGTTGTACAGTTCTTGCTTGCTGGCATTGCAGAAGTTAACTTGGGTAGGGAGTAACCCGATGGTGTCTCTGTGTTTGTGCCGATGCTGAGGTGAAGGCCAAGCACCTGCTCTCTAGGGACCCAAATCTCTAGTGAAAGTGGCTGAGATGGTCCCCAAAAAGGTAAGTCCTCTATCCACGGTGTCTGCAGTAGCCGGACCTGCCTCCTTCCTGCTGCCCCTTAGTGGTGTCCTCTCCTTTTGCCCCGTAAGGAGAAGGTTCAGGTAACGTGGTTCGTTTAATCTTTGGCCTCTTGGCGTGTCTCCCGAGATAGTGCCGATTGCAGAGGGCTGGGATGTCTGGGCAGCTGCGCCACTCTCGTCACCCGAGACCATGGGGACCAGCTTTGCGGTCACCGCCAGCCTGATGTGAAGGGCGGGCAGGAGGTGTTGCTGATGGCATGCGATGACCTGTGACTTGCGTGCCAGGCAGCTCTTCCTCGCTCATCTGCCAAGCCCTCTACGTTTCCCCGTCACGCTGACTGCTGGGGCAAGCCTTGAGCTCGGGTTATGGCAGGTGAAGGAAATAGTTGGTTCATTTTTAGGCTTTTGTAATTAAGAATTGAGCTGCTTGACGGGATTTTCTAGCAGCGTAAGTCAAAAGTGCCTTGCTTTGGAAGGAAAGCCTCCCTTGAGAGTGTCTCCAGGGGGTCTGCGGGGAGCTGCTTGGTCCTGCCTTTTCTCCTGCCGGCACTCGGCGCCTTCTCCCTCCCTTTGCTCCCCTCTACCAGCCGGGCAGAAGCAGGAGATGGTTGGAATCGCTGCCCCGAGGGCACGGTGCCAGGCGACCTTGAGGGCTGCAGGATTGCAGCAGGAGGAAGCTGTATCTTACCGGTGTTGCCACTTGGTTGTTTATCGTAAAGTAAACACGTGAAGCCATGGGACTTGTTTATGCGTTCAGGTGCCCTTGGACGTGAATAGAAAATGCTTAGTTGAATTTACCAGCCATAGAATAAACCCACCCACTGTTTTCTGGGGGAGAGGGAAACCAAAATAGGCCCCGTGCTTTGGTGTGGACCGTGTTTTTTTTGTGCCTTAATTGGACTGAAATGTGCCTTAATTGAACTGAAATGTGCCTTGATTTCATAGCCTGTGATTACTCTTCAAAAGGTCGGGTAGGGGGGAAAGGATTTAATTCCTCACATGAGCAGTCAGGCTTACTTAAATCAGCCAAAGCCCTTTGAAATGTACAGTTCAAGTCCCTGTTAGAGCCTGTTTTTGTAAACTGCTTGCGTTTCAGAGCATGCTTTCATAAATCACGGACATTATTGAGACCACACCTTGAGACACTGACGGAGAGCGATTTTTGAAAAGAAAGGGGAGAGACTGAGACTTGGATTGGGCTTCCCCTCCTTGCTTTGTTTTTAAAGCTGGCGGTTTGTGAAAAATCCCGTTGATGCAAGGAAGAGACTTGAAGCAAGGCCAGCCCGGGACTCCCAGAGGAGCTGCGTTTGGGTCACCTCCTTCCGAATGCCACGCGTACCGATGGACCCGTTTGGCTTCCTGCTTCTGAATGGCTTCGTGACATACGTATTTGGACGAGTTTACTTAAACCTGTGCACTGAGGCGTCGGCATGGGTCACGCTGACGCGGAGCTCTGTGGTCTGGGCCCTGGAGCTTCGGAGACGAGGGGCGAAAGAGCTGCTGATCGCTATTACAGACGCAATGGGACATTTTTTTTTTATGTTTAGTCTGTGTACCAAGAGTGAATGTGTATGGATTAAGCTTGCAAAAACCCCCCCAAAAACTCACTACGAGGAAGTCTGTCAACTCGATGGTCTCTAAAACTGGTGCGACTGTGGTGTCTTACGGGATTCTTTTGCACTCCTTGGCCTTAAACGTCTGATTCGGTCTTTTTTTTATAAAGCAAAAGGTGTTGCTCTTTCCCTGTGCTGTGTCTTCTACGTTCCTGCTTGCATCCGTTCGGGGAGAGCATCCCTCAGCGGAGGGAGCCTGGGCCAGGCTGGGGGGGGCGTCGCAGAGGGGGGTTGCTGATCCCTGCTTTCCCAGCAGCACACGGATAACGATATTTTCATCCATTTGGCAGCGCTTGCCCATGCCCGGGGCTGGGGGGGGGGGGGATGTTCAGGGGGTTGAATGCCGGGCTGGTGCGTGGGACACCGGGAAGCTGGGGGCAAATAAAGGGGCTCCTTGGGAAGCGCCTGGTTGCGTGCAGGGAAAGCTGAACCTTCGCCGAGGGGTGATGCTGGAACTGAGCGCTGGAAAAACTGAGCCTGGGGGGGAGAATTTTCAACTCGTTCCCCTGTGCTGTAGACAACGGTTGCTAGAAAAACGTAAGAATCGCTGCGGAGCGGCCGCTGGCCCTGATGGCGGGGCAGGAGCCGCCTGGGGAGGGGAGGTTGGCTCAAGTCTCTGCCCCTGTGACTTGAAGGACCAGTTTTGCGCTTTCTGAGCTCACTACAAAAACTCAGCCGATAACCTGCAGAGCTCCGTCGCCCGCCGCTGACCTCCCCTCGCCCTCCCCGGGCAGAGGACGGTGGGGAGGTGATTGTGGGTGAGTTTTCCCCCCCCCAAGGTGCACAGGACCAATTCTGGTGCACAGGGTGGATGCTGTGAAGGATTGGCGCTAACCCGTTTTTGTTTTTTTTTCTTAAGTTCGGTCTGTTAAGGACTTGTGATCATTTTCTAGTCCGTGCCGAAGACTGAGCCCAAACTGGAGTCCTGCGCATGGTCTCCCGCCTGTTCTCTCCCGATTTTGTTAAACAAAGACCGAGCTCAACCTGGCCGGCCACCCTTCGGCAGCAGGCGGAGTCCGCAGCGGTTGTGCCAGAGATGTGTTCCCTGGAAGGATTTTAAAGCCCGCAACAGGTAACTGCTGCCTTCTCTCGGCTGGGAAGGGTCTCCAAGGAGATGGGTTTGTGCCTGGAGCCCTCGAACCAGCTGGTTGGGGCCCCAGGGAACTGCAGCGAAGGCCGCCGGCGGCAGCGCGTTGGCCAACCTCCAACACCCTTGCGCGGGGATGTGGCCCGTGTCACTGCCGTCTCTGCTGTCCCCACCTCCTCCTAAGCCATCCTGCTAGTTCCCCCTGCAAGTCTGCGCCATGTTTATCTGCCCTCTTGCCTACCCTTCCTCTCTAAATTTCTCCAGCGCTTTTCCTGGAAGAGGTTAGTCTTCCCTCAACGCTCCTTCAGGCAGCTGGAGTCACTGTGGGGCTGTAACTCGCCATGGGGCTGTAACTCGCCATGGGGCTTCTGCTTCTCTCGGGCACGTTGAATCCCTGGGGAAAAGGCTGTTTCTGGAGGCTTGGGGTCCGACCGCCGCTCAGTGGGGCTCTGTCTGCTGGGGGCACAGCACGGGAGCTCGTCCCCTGCTCCAAAGCGCTGTTTCCCAACCAGCTGCTCGCTTCAAAGTCTCCTGCTGCAAGATCATGGCAATCCCTGGAAATATTTGAAAACTCGCCATTTAAAACCATGATCCCGCGGTCTCTGCGGTCGGTCCTGTGCTCAGCAGCTCTCCTGCTTTTGAGTTTGCTGCGTGGGTGATGGGTTCCCTTGCTCACAGCCGCACGTGGAACGAATCCACCGGGGTTGGTTTTTTTTTTTGCCTGTTGAAGGTCGTGTCGGCTGCCGATGAGGCTGTCGTGGCTGTCGCCGTAGTGGTTTTTGCTCTGTTGAGTGTTCCGCTGAGCGATCTGGCAGAAAGAGTTTGTTGTCCAAGCGGAAATCTTAGAAACACGAGAGCCCTTTTCCCGGCCGCACGCATGTAAACATGCTCTTTTCGTGCAGGTACTTCCTTTTGGGAGCCTGACTCAGCACCTTTCTTTTTCCTGAAGACATTGTTCAATTTTTTTTTTTTTTTTAATTGGGCTTGGTTTGGCCAGGAGAATCCCCGGAGACTCACGCTTGTCCGTGCGTCCTCGCCCTGCCGCAGAAGTGCTGCTCTTTAGTACGGTGACTTCGGTAGGACGGGATCGCGTGCGCAGCCCGAGCCATCCCAACCGCCCGGGGGTTCCTTGGGTGCGGGTTAAGGAAGATCGGCGACTCTGCTGGGAACGGGGGCGTGAGGCTTTGAGCGTTAGAGAAATTCATTTTCCCTGAATGGAATGATTTAGTTCAGTGGGGGCTGGAAGTTAGAAAGCAGCCAGCTTGACCCTGATTCTTTGCAGCCTGGTCCTTAGGAACAGAGGAGCTGTGGCTCCTCCTCAAAGTAAGCGGTAATGTTAAATACCCAGTGCCTCCCTTTCCCTCTTCGGGATTTTCCTCTTCCATTGCTCTTTCCAAAGCAGTCCTGCAGTCTGGGCCCTTTCCCAAAGGGTCTGAGCTGCAATAGTCATTAATAAAAGTTAAACCAAGAGGTGCTTTTAGACAGGGGGCGAGGGGGAAACCCCAACCGAAAAAAAACCCCAAAAAACCCCAGGGGGAACTTTTCCCATACGGAAAGCTCTCTGCAGAGCCTGTCTGCCTTCAAGGTTTTCTTTTAAAGGACGTGAGAAGGGGCCCAGCAGCGAGGGAGCCACGGCCGGAGGGTGCAGGAGCTTCGGGCTGTGCTGGCGGCCGCGGCTCCGGTGGGTGGCAGCACCGAAACGCCTTCTCCGGGTGACTCGACACAGGCGTGGAAGGGCAAAGGGACCTTCATCGCCTGCCACCCTCCACCAGCACGGTCCTCCCCGGTTCTGCTGGAGCCTGGGCAGGGAAACAGCTGCTGGGAGTCCCAAGGATGTATTGGTGTAGGGTTCCGTTCCCGCTGTCCCTCGTGGTGCCTGGCATTTCCCTGCCATGGTCACAAGGACAAGGCCACAGTCTGGGTCTCCGGTAACTCAGGTTGAGGTGGGGATTCCCATTCTTTAAGCCACTTTTGCAGCGGCTCGGACCGGAGCTACCCTGCCCCGGCGTGGGTTATTCCAGGGGAAACTGCCTTTTTGGAAGCAAAAGGGTGCTTCTGATTCACCTTGGCCTGGGGGAAAGTCGGTGGCAGCTGGGTGTTTGCAGAGGACAAGGCCGTCGGGAGAAACACCTTCTGTTCCGCTGGCCGGGAGGGTTGAAGTCCAGGGGTAGCGCTGGGATCAACCGCCGTTCACAAACACAGCCCCGGGCATTCACCTGCCGGAGGGTTCAGAGCTGCAGTTACGGCCCTGCCCTCCCAGGACTGTTTGCCTTTTCCCCTGACCTGCATGAAAGGCAAAATGACACTCCTTGACCCCCCAAAAAATTCTCCTCCGGGGTTCCTGCCGCTGCCTTTTCTCTGTCTTAACTCTGTCTTCTCTCAGCTGCTCCCCAACCTGCCTCCTGCCAGTGGCACCCCCCCCCCCCTCAGAGCTAAACCTGGAAAACTCGGGAGTTTCACAGCCATGATCACCCCGAGCGCTGCCCTGGCTCCCACAAACCACAGCCCTGCAGGGGCCGAGGACAGGGACAGCCACCCGGATTTCGGTTTTGGTAACACCGGGGGAGCTCTGCACTTAAACCAGGCAGCACAACGCCATGTAACGGCGACCTGCTGAGCCTACGGCTGCCACCGCGCTCCCGGATCCAGCTGCTAGCCATCGGATCAGGTCGGGCTCGGGGTTTCTGGTGTTGGTTGCAGGGCTGAGGAGGTAACGGGGAAATAACGAAGCCGCAGGATGGGTTCGGGGTGGTGCCGTGAACCGCACACATTCCCCCTTTGCTGCCCCGGCGCCTGCCTGTGCTTGTTCCTTAGGAGGGACTGGTGGCCGGGTGCGGATCCCGCTGCAGGTGCAGAGCCCGGCCGGCTCCCCCGATCTCCAGCCACTCCAGGGAGCAGCAGCAGAGCTCGCAGATAGCTGAGAACGGGGTGAGACTTGTCACACGCCTGGAAGAGCGGCTCGGCCCTCCCAGCTCACCACGGCTCAGCACAGACGCTGGCAGGTACGCTCACTCCAGGGCTGAGGGCCACTGAAGCCACCAGGGTTTTTTGTTGTTGTTCTTTTTTTAACAATCCCAGGGGAGCCTGTTGGTTTATCAGGGCCAAAGCACGGCCAGGCAAACACGTGCGGGGGGAGCTGTAAGACGCACAGGCAGCAGCCTCCAGCCGAGAGGCAGATGCCCAGACCTGGGCCCTTGCTCGCCCACAAGTTCACCGCTCATCTGGGCGGGTGCCGGTTTTTGACCCCCAAGAGCCTATAAAACTGGGAGACTAAACGCAAACAATGTCCTACTACTCAAAAAAAAAAAAAATATATATATATAAAACCATGCCAGGTGCAATGCCAGGCTGGCCTTTGCCCGAGGAGGTTTTTCAGCCGTTTGTGCCCACTCCCTGTGGAAGGAGGTGGAAACATTTTGGGGTGCCAGAGGCAAGAGCCACAGCAGCAGGGACCAGAGGTAGCCCGTTAAGGACTGACAGGAGCCCGGGCTTTCGTGACATTCTACTCGTTAGCTCGTCATAAAGCAGACCTGGGGCAAGGGTGGCTTCCTCTGTGCAGTCACGCGCTGCTACGTGGAGAGCGGAGCCTGGAGCCATGAGCCTTGGGTCATCCCCGAGTGTTTAAGCCGGGCACGGAGTCTGTCAGCGAGACACGCGGCTCCAACGGCCTCTCCTTAGCCGGGGAGCGAACATCAGTCCAGAGCAGGGAGCCCCAGAGGCATTTACAGGCGGCTGCAGAGAGCGTCACCCCCAGCCCTGCCAGGCAGAACCCACCCCCCCCCACAGCACCCTCATTCCCAGGCACTCCCCCCTCCCCAGCTCATATTCCCTTCTGCGGGAGAAATAACACGCTTTGCCTGGAAATACACCACTCTTTTTTTTTTTTTTTTTCTTCCTTTATGTTGCACTGCAATTTTAACGAGGGTACGAACATGCAGAGTAATGCCGCTTGTCAGCAGGAGCTCAGAAGAGAACGCAGCGATGCCTGTCAGTAGTCAGCGGGGAAAGAGGCTCTTGGAAAAGGGGCAGGAGACACACTCCCAGCAGGAACAGCACCCCCAGAGACCCCCCCCAACATCCTCTCCCTTGCCCACAGCCACAGACTCCAGCCTTCCCTTGCTGTAGGACAGCAGGACACAGCGGGACAACCGCTCCAGCTGCGGTGGCAGCCCCCCCTCGAGCCCTGCGGGGCTCAGTCTGTTCCACTTCTGGCAAGAACAGAAGCAGCAGCAAGGAGGCGGCGGGGCTGTCTCTACTGCAATAGCTGGGGTTTTTTGAGGCTGGTGTTTTCCCTTCCCAAGGAGGCAGAAGGAGAATTGTTTTACAAAACAAACTGGACCTTGTTTTCACAGGAGAGCAGGAAAACCAAGGGAAAAGGGAGTAAAAGCTCAGGAGTTCCTGCTACCAAACTGAAATGGCAAAGAGTGTGTTAGCAGCTCGGAAGGGCCAGGAGACGAAGCTAAGCGATTCAGTAAGGGTATGTCCTAAAACCCCTCAAGCCTGGCTCTTGTAGCCCTAACACCCTTTTTGCTCTAACCCCTCCTCCTCTCCTAACTGCCGCCTGGGAAGCGTCGCAGACGGCTCCGACTGGAGCTGCTGCAGGGCGATTCTGTGGCCTTGCGTTCTGCTCAACACGGGACAAGTGAGGACGACGTCACGAAGCTGCCTCCACAGCAAGCTCGGGCGGGGATGCTGGGAGCGTTTACTTGCCCAAGGCAAGGGATCCCTACATATTTGGCAATACGTATCCTGCCCCATTCGACCGGCTGACTGCAAGAGGGGGGAGAAGGGGAGGGCTCAGTTGAATTTAGCCTTTGAAAAGTCCATTTCTGGATGCTGTTCCATGAACCTGCAAGAAAGAAAGAAAAAAAAAAAAAAAAAAAAGACAAGAGCGTGGGTGTGAGTCAGCAGGAGCCAGAGAAGAGCTCCGGGTGGGGGGGTAAGGCATCCCTACTTCCTGCATTATCAAGTTTGCTTCCTCCCCACGCCTTCCACAGCAGGGGCTGTTTCTCTGAGCTCCTTGGGACGCACTCCCCGTACTACAAACACATTTCCTCAGGTCAGTGGTATCAGCAATTCGTACCGGCCATCAAGGTCAGCAAGTCCAGACACACGGGAGTTATTAATTATCAAACACACACCCTTTAACTGTTACCTCTCGGACGGACACGTAGCAGCTATGAGACTGATTACGGGGCAGAGGGGAGATTGCGAGGGCAGATTACGATTTAAGCTCAAACTTGTGAGCGTTCCCGGAGACGTGGGGAATGTCTCCAGTGCTGCGACAGTGAAAACTCACGAAGGACGTGACCAGAGAACTCTGGTTTCAGGCTAGGTGCAACCTGATTTCAAACGTACGGCGATCCCAGCAGATAGGACTGTTTGGACTCAGGTTGCCACATCAGAAAGTTCTGGGAAGGCTATGCTGTGCCTGTGAGCGATTAGGGCACGCAGAACCTCCTGGCTTCCTCCTCTGCCCTGCAGTTCGCCAAGGGATACAAAACATAACCGTGTGGGGGATTCACGCACAAAGGGCAAGTGAAGGCAGGCCTCTTATCTTCCTCAGTGCTCTCGTCTCACGGTTTCCCCCGAAACGCCACCACCGCGTTTCCAACTTCCATTTCCACAGAAACATGTGCTGCGAGAATCGTGTCCTCGTTTAGCAGCCCAGAGGGCTTCACTGGCAGAGATTAGGTCCCAACCTGGGTGACACCGAGTCTACTTTGGCCTGAACAAAGTCTAAACTTCCTATCCATTCTTTACCAGCCAGTCCGTGCACAAGCCAAACTTCCAGAGCCACTGGACCAGTGACCTTGCCAACGAGGTATCCTGTACGTGGACTTCCCAGGAGGAGAGGGCTACCTCCCTTTCTACTGACTCAACAGACAGGCACTAAGGAAAGCCTGGTCTCTGCTCTAAAGCAGTTGCACCCCAGCCTGTACCTGGCACACTGATCAGTGAAGCTTCTGCCGCTCCAGATAAGCCAAGGAAGAAAAGGAGTCGGGCCTGCTACGCTAATCCTCCTCCCAATCCTGAGATAAGATGTGGGTTTGCGCTTGCTGAAGAAGCTGCACGACCCAGAATTGCCCCCGCGCCTTCCCAAACGGCCTTGGGAGCTCCGTGAGTAATTTTCCTGCCAAGGTGCGTTTTATGCCAAACAGGGCAATAAAGCCATAAAAGTGCTATTGGCTTGGAGACAGCTGTCTGGTGGCAGGTGTGCAGGGAGGGGTGATTATCTGGGCTACTGAGTAGAGGGAGATTAGAAAACAATCAAGACCATGTTAAAGTTCAGTAGAGATGGTACCTCCAGTCCCAAACATGCTTTCTGGACTTGAAATCAGCAGATTAAGACAATTTCAGAGCTAGGTTATTCCCAGAATTTCCCGTTATGCTTTCTACCCCCACGGGCTTTTATAGATGCTGGTGGCTGGCCAACAATTCAATGACCACGTAACTGTAGAAGGGAACACAGGTAGGATTGAAGGCCGACCTGTTTTCTGCTCACGTATTGTGTCAAAGAGGAAGAGAGGAGCCTGGGAAAGCAAATACCCACAAATTAATGAGGCTTACGCACTTTTTCAAAATGTCTTGCTTCTTCTGTTCATCAGATGTGGGGAGGCCCATGGATTTTTGTCGTTGATCGTACATCATTTTCTCCACCATACTGCGAGTCTCGCTGTCCAGGTCTGACAACTAAAAGCAAGGACTTCTATCAAAATTGGAATAACTTGTCTCAACCCATACACACCCCCTGCTTGCAGAGAACACGGATACATTGAGGTTACGCTCTGCTGGGCGCACAGGCTGCAGAAATACTTATACAGACATTAATCTACAGACTCAGCTTCATTCATTTAAACTTTTGGGAGCACTTATGTTATGTGATAGCATCACATGCAGCAGCGCTCCCAGTATTGGTTTTACACTGGTAACAAGACGTAGAAGCTGTCTGTGAGCCAAGCGCGAGCACATTTCTGAGAAGGCTCCATTTGGTAAAACTGGGGGAGTTCTTACCTTTGAGTTTTCTGGGCATATTTTCTTGGTGTTGATTTCTGGGTCTGTGGAGACTAGTTTGTTCCACCATTCCATCTTGTTGATCTGAAGAAGCAAAAAACATTTTCTTTTTCCTGGGCTTGTTCTAGGAATTGTAAGTCTCAGTCACAGGAAAAAGCTGCTGGAATCAAACTTGATTTGACAGTTTTCTAAGTGTCAGCGGGATCTGAACATGGATAAAGGGTACTACATTCATTTTGAACCACTTTAGGTAGCTTGAATTTTCACAACTGGGAAATCTGACAGCATGTCAGATGTCACATTTGGCATGACATAAATGGGATTACAAACAAATCACCAGATTTGCCCAGAAGGGACACAATAAGGGACACAATACGCAAAAAGGTCTGTCCCTGGATTTTCATGTCCCTAACAGATGTCAAAACGTGGCGTCGTTCCATTAAGGAAAAACTTTTAAAATGACTGCTTTCCTTCCAGCTTTTTTCCTGAACTGCTGAGCAATCAATTGGATATCCTGGATTAGCATGAAGTTAGGCTGAGAACAGGGGGAATGTGCAATACCCTGCTTCCAACAGCATCACTGACATCGTACCGAGGATAAGCACAGCGTGGTTCTTCTGTTTCAGCTGACAAAGCCCAGGGCTTTTACAGGTTTTGTCAGACCCTTGTTTCACCAGGGAAGAGGCAGATAAGCCTAAATCTTTCCCGATTCATTCTGCTTTACCTTCTCCAGGTGCACGGTGACTGTTTTACCATCTTCGATCAGCCAGGAGCTCTCCTCCACCTTCACTTCATTGAAAAGCTCTCCGTCGATGACAGGCGAATGGCCCTTCAGGCCAACTTTGAGGTGCCGTCTCTGGATATCCACCACCACGTCCTTGCCCTTCAACCTGAAGTTCACCTTGAAAGGGATGGCCAGCTGGACCAGCCAAAGATCACGTTTGAAGAGCTGAGCAGTGAAGCCACCCCTTACCCTCTTGTGCTGCTACTGTAAGATTTTTTGCCTTGGTTTCACCAGAATAAGACAGAGCACGCGATATCTTCCTTGGGGTACTGAGTGAGCGGGAGGTGAAAGGATAGGTTTGGCAACAGGAAGGCCAATACCTCAAAGGTATCATAAGAAGGGAAGCAGATTTTAATGTCTTGTTTAAACAAGACCAAGTTTTGCCAAAATTAACTACAGCTTCTGGGCATTTTATTTAGTTACCAAGCTCTCCCCTAGCTATTGAAATGCTGCCCTTAAGCACAACAAACAACTTCCACAGACAACTGAGATACAGGGCGTCAGCTCCACCATTCTTCCCAGCACCCACACTTATTCCCTATCTCAGATTCCTCTGATCCCAGTAATAAGGCAATACTTACATCCAGTTCTGAAAGAGTCTGTGTCCATCTATAATTGGGAAGGTCAGCTCCATTGCCAGTGTTGGGTTTAAGTTTTCCTTTATCCTTCTCATCTTCCTCTTCGTCATCTGTACCCTAAGCAACCAATTTAAAGCGTAAAGAAGCTTTTCAAGTTTCCACATATCGCTTGTAACAACAGTTCTTGGATTTTATAAGAATTTCAGGTCAGCTGCACGTATTTGACATTCGCATAAATTTAGCCCCAAATGAATAGGTGTTTCTGTTAAAACATAATTACAAAAAAGGAAAGCAAAGCAAAACACAAAAAACCCTCCATTGAAATCTCTGGGAATTAAGTGTGTGTTGTCAACGTATTCCCTCACATTTACAGTTCTCGTGGTTGTAGAGAAACTTATTTCTCTCCAACTAAAATAAAGTCCCTAGATGAGCTTTACCTGTTTGTTAGAATCCGAAGAGTCATCTTCATCCTCCGAGGGTTTCACTGGGACGCTGTTAACCTGTCCTTGTGCCTCTTTTTTCTGTTGAAAAAGAGAATGAACGTGCTCAGACAGGTGTTGGCACTTTGTGTAACCTGCTGATCTGACACTAGGTGGCCTCAACCTCTTCAGCTGAAACTAAAGAGCAGGAGGCAGAGCTACACCCAAGACCGATGGGGAATTTTCAGCCCTTAGAAGAGCCTTAGAGGAAAGCGGTACTGCCAAGGGGAAGAATCCCTTGGTCCTCATATTTTGAGGACTGTAGCAGAGGGTGTCGCTACAATCAGAGAGCTTGCTGAAGGCAGAAAGGCAAAGTGAGTTATGGGAGAATCCACAGGAAAATGCAATGGTTTGGCCTCGGCTAATTTCATTTCGAAGCACATCAGTCCGGTGGTCCCAGCACTGCAAAGGAACAAGCCTTGAGCCATTTTAACCACTCACCGCTACCTGAGCCACACACAGGCCAGCGGAGGAGACGACCTGGATGGTACCTGCAGGCGCCAGACACCGCTCTCACCTGATCGATTTCCAGCTGCAGCCTTTCTGCTTCCTCATCTGTAAGTTCTTTAATCCTTGGCTCGTTTGCTTCTTGCTTTTCTTTAGCGAGTTTCGCGGCCCTCTCCGCCTTTTCACGCCGCTCTGCCTCTTGACGAGCTTTTTTCTCTTTCCGTTCCTTCTGAGCTAGTTTGTTGTGATGGTTGAAGGTATCTGTGATCAGCTGAAAGAGAGGAACACATGGCAAAGGGTTTTTACAAAAACTACCACTTTTTCAAACCAAATGAAGCCAACTCACTGCCTACTGAGGAGCACAAGAACATTTGTTAGTCGTACAGATGATGTGACTTTTCCCTTCGTTTTCACTCTAGTCTTTTGACTGAAAATCTAGAGTAGGGGAAAACTCAAAATATTTAAGTGTAGCCCTCCCTAGTTCTTCCTTACACAGGGAGCGTATTGCCATGGAGATAACAGAGAAATGAAAATTCTCCATTTGATTTGGCTTTTGTGCAATTCCAGCAGGACAAGCAGATGCCTAAGCCAGACATTTGACAGCTACGCCATACATCTAGGATAGCTGGAAGAATGGAGACGCCGGATCCAAGTTTTTTTACCTACTTCTGACCTTTCCCACAACTGGGCTTTTCCCCAGGCACTAGACGGAGATTCAGCATCATGATTTAGAGGAGAAACATCTGAAAAGCTCGGTGTTTTACACTTGGCGGCAAGTTCCGACATAAATCTTTGCTTCAAAGCTCACACCAAATTCTCATGTTGTTGCGACTACGAAAAGCAAAATCTCAAGGTCTGTGATGCAAAGGGCCGTACTGCTCAGGGGGAGAGCTGAGTACACAGGCAGGAAGCCAGAGCAATTGCCCCGTGGTCGATAACACCAGCAGCGCCGTGCAAAGCGGCACGTATGAGAACCGAAGTCTGCTCCAGAAAACAATATAGAGAAAAGGAATCAGAGTGGAGATAGTTCTCAGACTGGTTTTTATACACCCCAGAAACTTCTTGGGGGGGAATGAGCACCTTTCCAGAGCAACTCAAAGCACCCATGCCTCCTCGTCTTGTAACCAACCACCAAGTATTTCTGCTTTGTTTTAAAGCAGAAAGCAAGATTTATTTACACAACGTGAGTCCACTGTCTCCTAGGATACAGAATTCAAGACGTGCATCTCCCAGCTTCTGTTCCTCACTCCACGATGATCCACTGTGAGCAAACTATTTACATTGCCCGAGCTTGTCAGCGTGCACACACCGCACTTCTCTCACCCTACCACCACACCCCCCTCCTCACCCTACACCACAAGGGCTTCTCAAACGCCACCCCATAAAAGACGACCACTTTCCCACCCTCTCCTCTTCCTCTTTGATGCCAAAGGGCGAGCAGGACTGGGGAAGGAGCTTCTTCAATTTTTGTTGTGGTTACTATGGTGTCAAGAGACTCTGTAGGGAGCACCTTTTCAGAAGAACATAAAGCATTTTAACAGCTACCACCCAAGGACACAAACGCTTCTCTTTTACAGGCACAGAGAGGGATTCGCTATGGAACTGCCAATGTTTGGAGGTAGCCAGCACCTCCAAAAGCACCAGCCAGCGCTCATCTCTGCAATGCTACTCAGGGTTTCACTCCCTGGGAGCACACAGTCACCAGGAATTTGGGAAGATTTGCTCTCTAGTCTAAGAAAAACAGCAGTAGGCTTCATCTTTTTTACCTTCCCTTATCTGCCTTAGTTTTACCACTTTAGAGACAAGACAGAGTGCGTTATATACTGTGTTAGCAATTAACATCTGCCCTAACACATATTACGTGGCAGCAATGCCTGCTTTGCTGGCGGAGTTCCAGTACCCAGGAGGGGGAACAGCTGTTATACTGGTAAGTACAAGCAAGAAATCTTCAGCAAGTCTGGCCAGTTTGCGTTTGAATGCTCTGGTTCTTACTTCCTGAGAGTGAAACAATTTAGTTTTTCAGCTCTCGAGCTGGGTGAGGAATACCTGCTGGATAGGAGTTTCTCAGGCTGCCGATGAGGCCGCCAGGACCCCCAGGCTTCCTCCCCACCACGCTCGCTCCGTACAGGTACCGCTGCCCCGAGACAAAGATGCAGCCGCATGTGCGGAGCTATGGACTTTGTGCTTTTTTCTGAGATGAACAAACAAGGTAACCCGGGGTTATCAGCACTGCGGTGTCTGTCACCGTTAAGTCACTGTGTCTGCCAGATTTGCTTTCCAAACAAGCCTTTGGCCAAAGTGTGGCAAAAAAAAAAGAGGTGCCATCAGTACCATTCGAACAAGCAATCATGTGTGCCTCACCTTGCTTGAGTGATGCTTCATCAGCATCACGAGCTGCCAGTCCCCAAGTGCGCTATAATGCTTTGAGTTATTCAGGCAGGGAAGTCTTAGCATGGCACAGATATGGGTGGCGTGAAAGTTAGAAGACATAAAAGCTTGAGGATTTGGGGTTTTTTACCTTCTCTGCTACTCCATCTTCTCCACCGGTGAAGAAATCTGTTTTACGCCTCAGGAAGCTAAAGAACGTGTTCACAAGCTGGCAGAGGAAACAGAGAGGGGAGTGGGAGAAGGGGAGAGGAAAAAAAAAAGCAGTGAGAACAGATCACTCCAAGCCACCTCGTGTCTCTTGAACAGCCTGTATTCCTTGTATTCCTTATCTGTGTCTGTGCCAGGATCCTACTGAAATCAGCCCCGTGACTGTTTCCCACTGAAAATATCCCGTGGCTTTGGTGGAGATCCAGCTCCTGGATGCCTGCTTTTCAGAAGGGGCATTTGTGTGGTTTACATGAAGAAAGGGTAAGCAGTTTATTATCTGGTCACCTTGGAGGTACACCTACTCCAACACCCCAGGATGTTCTTCAGATCCATCCGAGGCAGGAATTTGGATACGTATGTATACATATATGTACATAGATATACATGTATACCATGATTTGATTCCTAGCACACCTAAAGCCTCACAGTGTGCAAACTCACCCTTCACAGCTCCATGGCCTCTTTATTTTCCCAAAAGACTAGAATTTGTTTCCTACCAGATACCGCCAATGAACTAGCAATTGTGAGCTGGCATCCCCACAAAACCCCTATGGAAATCCATACTCTCAGTGGACTTGGCATATCTTTTGTGGGTTTCTTTCCCCAGGAATTCTGTCCTGTCAGTACTTCAGAGGTTTCACTACAGCATGAAGAGCTGTTATTAGCACGGTTTCCCCAAACCGTTTGCTCATGGGATGCTTCCATGCTCTCCAGCCCACCCGGACCCCCAGAGCACCCAGCCAGAGTCAGCAGAGCCCCAGAGGGCAGGAGGGGAGCCATGTTCACGTTCAAACCCGCTCCATGGTCGAGTGTCTCAGGGGCCCGTTACCAGGTGGTTGTGCTGGGAAACGCGGACAGGGGGACATGGTCCCCCTCCCTGCAGTGTTTTGCTTTGCTACAACCGAGCACTGGGGTCCCGGAGGCGGCAGAAGCCAGGGTGCATGGCCGCAGCTCCTCAGCCCCTCGTTAGTGTCACACTGATTAATTAGCGCCTTCGCCGCCGCCGCTCCCCACCCCTCCCGTTATAGCCGCTCCCGGGGCTGGGGTGGGGGGGGGCGGGGAGGACACGTGCCTCCCGTGCCGCATGTGCACCGACCGGGGAGGGCCGGGACCGGGGAGGGCCGGGACCGGGCCGCCGCCGCCGCCACCACCACCTCTGTTGGCTCCTCCCCGTTACATCCCCCCGCCCCATCTTCCCCGGGAATACGGGAAAGCTTCCGCCGCCCCATCCCGGGCCCGGCGGCGCTACCTCCCGCACGCCGCCCTGGTGCTGCTGGGCCATGGCGAGGAACATGCCATCGAAGCGGTCCTCCTGCTCCGCCGCCTCCTCCGCGCTCAGCCCCATCCTGCCCGCCACCACCGCCTCACCAACGGCCTCAACACCTCACGCCGGCGCCCGGAAGCGGAAGCGGAGAGACCGGAAGCACTCTCCCACTTCCCGTTACCGGCCAATCCGCGAAGAGAGCGGCGGGGACGGGCGCTGCGATTGGTCTCGGCCGCGGTCAATCCGACGGAGGGAGGCGGGACGCCAGGCGCAGGGTCCGGTTGCCATGGCGACGGGCCGTCCGGGCCCGGTGTACCCCCATGGCGAGCCGAAGCCTCGGTCCAGCCCGGCCCCGGCTGAGGCACCGCCGTCCCCGGGGGGATCCCTCACCCGGCCACCAGCCCCCCCGGAGATCGGTGACGAGAAATTCTTCCATTCCTGCTGGTCAACGGATAAAAATACCAGGTAATTCATAGAATGTTTTCACTGTGCTTCGCTGTGCGAGCTCTGTCATAGAATCATAGATTGGGTAGAGTTGGAAGGGACCTTAAAGCCCACCCAGTGCCACCCCCTGCCCTGGGCAGGGACACCTCCCACCAGCCCAGGTTGCTCCAAGCCCCGTCCAACCTGGCCTTGAACCCCTCCAGGGATGGGGCAGCCACAGCTTCTCTGGGCAACCTGGGCCAGGGGCTCACCCCCCTCACAGCAAATAATTTCTTCCCAATATCTCATCTAAATCTCCCCTTTTCCAGTTTAAAACCGTTGCCCCTCGTCCTATGCCTCCCCTCCCCGATCCAGAGTCCCTCACCAACTTTCCTGGAGCCCCTGTAGGGACTGGAAGGGGCTCTAAGGTCTCCCCGGAGCCTTCTCTTCTCCAGGCTGAACCCCCCCAGCTCTCTCAGCCTGTCCTCACAGCAGAGGGGCTCCAGCCCTCCCAGCATCTCGGTGGCCTCCTCTGTCCCCACTCTAGCAACTCCGTGTCTTTCTGATATTGGTGCCCCAGCGCTGGAGGCAGCACTGCGGGGGGGTCTCCCCAGAGCGGAGCAGAGGGGCAGAATCTCTCCCCTCGCCCTGCTGCCCACACTGCTGGGGATGCAGCCCAGGATGTGGGTGGCTTTCTGGGCTGCCAGTGCACGTTGCCAGGTGATTTTGAGCTTCTCATCCACCAACACCCCCAAGTCCTTCCCCTCAGGGCTGCTCTCCAGCCATTCTCTGCCCAGCCTGGATTTGTGCTGGTGATTGCCCCGACCCACGTGCAGGACCTTGCACTTGGCCTGGCTTGAACTTCATGAGGTTTGCATAGCTCTCAAACCTGTCCAGGTCCCTCAGGATGGCATCCCTTCCCTCTTGCATGTAGACCACTCCACACAGCTTGGTATCATCATCAAACTTGCTAAGGATGCACTCAATCTCACTGTCCATGTTGCCCACAAAGATGTTAAACAGCACTGGTCCCGGTACCGACCCCCAGGGAACACCGCTTGTCACTGGTTACCACTTGGACATCGAGCTATTGACTGCAACTTTTTGAGTGCGGCCATCCAGCCAATTCCTTATCCACCTTATTATTCAAGGTGAAAATCTGAGAATTTGCTCTTTGTCTGCCCTGCGTTTCCTCAGAGACAAGCGAACTGATGGGCCCTGCCTGGGTTCCACTACTACAGTCCATCAGTTTGCTGGGTTTCTCCTCCCTGACTGTAACAACATGAGTCTCCTGTCAGCAAGGTTAGGCAAACAGCTGCTGATAAAACGACTTCCAGGTTGCTCTTTCCAAGGCCGCTGAACACAGGGCCCAGACGAGTGCCCTGTGTGTGTGTGAACCTCCTGGCAGTGACACCTGCCCGATGACAGCACGGGGCCTTGGTGCCATGGTACAGGCCGGGTTAATGACTTTGTTTATACTGTTTGGGTAATCGCGATAAGGCTGCCCAACCCGCTGTCCCCCTCCCTGCACCGCCAGCACTTCATTGAGAAAACGGCCGTTGACGCCACACGGAGAACTCATTTACCCCAGCCAATCAGCCCAGGGTCGGCTGGCTGTTGGTTTTTTTTAATGAGGACCGCTTAATCACAGAGCGGTCAAGGCTGTGGAGGGGTGTTTCACTGGTGGCCCAGCCTTATAAGAGCTGGTTTGAGCAGCTGTGGGCTGGCAGAGCTAGGAGGACAGGGAGAATCCAGCCTGCAACAGAGGGTTTGGGAGGGATTTTACATCTCTCTACTGTAGCAAGAGCTGAATTTTGCCGAGGATCTGGCTGCGCAGCTCAGCTATGACCACCAGCGGCATGGACATGGACTGTGAGAGGTGCCAGTGCCACAGTGAAGACAAACGCACCGCCATCCTCTACACCCTCCTCAGCCAGAACCTCAACCACAGCCGGGGCGGCCGCAGCCCAGCCCACCAGCGCTGCCTCTGCCACCAGCGCCGCACTGTCTGCCTCCGCACACCCCACGTCACCTGCCTGGCGGCCTCCAACGTGCTGGTAAAAACCATCAGCTTCGTGAAAAACCTCCCTTCCTTCTACATGCTGCCCCCAGAAGATCAACGCCTGCTGCTGGACAGCTGCTGGGTTCCCCTCTTCCTCCTGGGGCTGGTCCAGGAGATGGTGACCTTTGAGGTGATGGAGACCCCAGCCCCCAGCATGCTCAAGAAGATCCTCCTTGATGGCCAAAGCAAACGGCAGGAGCCTGAGCGGACGCAGCCCACGCTGGCTGCCGTGCAGCGGCTACAGTGCTGCCTGAACACCTTTTGGAAGCTGGACCTGAGCCCCAAGGAATACGCCTACCTGAAGGGAGCCATTCTCTTCAATCCCGGTGAGTGCAGCATCTGAACATGAGCCTCTTGGCTTGGAGATGTTCAGAGCGCGGGCAGGCGTGAGAGCGGGGAGGGCTGGTTACCTTACCCTTAACACCGATCGTTACTAAATGCATCAGGAAGCGGGAAGGAGGGTACACTGGTAAAAGCCAGAGACCTTTGCCTGCCCCGCAGACAATAAAGGACCCTGGGATTTACTTTCTAAAGCATGTGTTTGCCCAGTTAACTATTTTTCCTCCCTCAAATGGCAGCCCTGGAATAGCTACATCTCGGTAGTGCAGCATATCTCTCATTAGCGTGTCCTCAGAGATCCCTTCTGAGAAATTGGGAAGGATGGGAATGTGAGAAATCTGAGGCTGTTTTCCAGCCTCCCTCATCACCGGCTTTTCCTCCTCTCCCTCGGCAGATATCCCCGGGCTGAGGGCCTCCCTGTACATCGAGAGCCTCCAGCAGGAAGCCCAGAGAGCGCTTCACGAGGTCCTGCAGCCCCTGCACCCTGAGGACCAAGGCCGCTTTGCCCGCATTTTACTGATCTCCTCCACCCTAAAATCAATCCCTCCCACCCTCATCACGGATCTCTTCTTCCGACCCGTCATCGGCAACGCGGACATCATTGACTTCATTGTGGAAATGGTGTATGAAATAACGGACAGGCAGCTGGCTCCGGCAGCACGCATGGCGTGCTGAGCAGCCACGCTCGGCCTCCGGCCCCGTGGATGCTCCCCACACCTTGCCGGGCAGCAAAGCCAACCTGGGAGCAGGGATTTAGCCAGACAGACGCTCGGGACTCTGCGGGGAACTGCACGTCTCGGTAGGGCTGAGGCTGGAGGATTCAGCCAGGAGAAACAGCTCCGGTTCGGCAGATGTTTACAGCAGCTCCTGCTCCGCTGAGTCGCCTGTGAACAAGCCCCAGAGGAGGTCGGGTTAGAGACTGGTCCCAGTTTTTACTCAATGAATCCTTGGTGCCATTTAAATCAATGTGCATTTTGCTGTTAACTCCAAGAGATGAGGTTTGTCCTCAACTAACAGCTTGATTCTGTGGTGTTTAGGCATGCTGAGTAACGTGTCGTCGGTGGGATCGCTTACTGAATGCAAACATTACGGAATTAGCTCTGGGTGAAGTTTCAGTCTGTCTATTGTGCTTGAAATCCTAGAAATACTGATGAATATTCCTCAGGCACCAAGAGGGTAAAAGCCAGAGTATTAAATCTTACAAGGTGTGCAGATTCACCCCTCCTACCTTTTCCTAGATTGCATCTTTTCTCCATAATGCCGTGAAATACAACAGAACTGCTCGCAGAGCAATGGGTTACCTAAGAGCCCCTAAACCTATTGTGTGTCATCTTGGGCTGGGGGCTCACCTCGTTCAGGCGACAAGTAAGTGAACCCCGAGCTGTGAACACTGCGGAGACGAGCGGTGACAGAACCAAAACGTCCCTCCCTCGAGTTACAGCCGGGAGCACGCGTAGCCTGGAAAGCTTGCTCCTCCTGCCTGCAGCTTCTGCAACAAGTTAAATGTCAGTATTTTATAAGTGAACGTTCTTGCAGTTTGTATATAAGATGCAGTAAATTATTTTTTTAATAAAAGTGTTTTACGTTTTGGAACATGGTGGTGACTTTTTACAGGTGGTGTTAAATTTATGGGGGGTTATAAAAACCGGCTGCAGGCTCGGGGTGGAAAGGACGCTTGAAGGAAAAGGGGCTTTCCATAAAAATCCACCTGCCTTGCCACGAGGAGGGAGTGTTGGGATGTCAAAGCTGTCTGATGAACAGCCCTGCGGCACAAAAACCCCTGGGTGCGCCCAGGAGACAGAAATTTGCAGAGGCAGCGGAATCGCAGCCCCTCCACGCCTGGTGCCTTTCTCCGGGCACTCGGCCTCGCCCCAGGGCTCCCAGCCCAGCGGCGACATCAGAGGCAGATGCTCTGATTCACCTGGATGCGCACAAAGCCACCCACAGGTACAAACACTGTCCCGTTTGCCGTGCCCGACCCAGCCGAGGTGTCGGGTAAAACCGCACGAAGCCTCCCTGTGCCCCGTCACCCTCCCAACCGTGGAAACGCCTCGAATTTTAGCCAGGAGCCCAGTGGGAGTTAGGACTGCTTCGTCAGGCTGTCCCTCCACCTCTCACCGGAGCCGCTGAACGGTGACAGACGGCTTCCAAGGTGAGCTCAGCCCTGTGATGGCCGTTTTCCACAAGGAGGGAGCGTGTGAGTCACGGGATGATTTCCACAGGCCCACGCCAGCCACGGGCAGCCCGGAGCCATGCAGTGCGGTGACGTGTGCCTGAGTCATGGCACACGGGACACCGAACAGCCCCGCTGCCAGTTACCCCCGTCCCCATCCTGCCCCTAGTCCCACCAGCCCTCGGGGACAGGGGATGGCTGTGAGCTCTCCTGTCTGGAGTGGCACCCGCCCATGGCGCTGCCCATGAGGCACGTCTGTCACCGCAGGGCCACCCCTCCATCATGGGACACGGAGCACTAGGACTTTTACCAAGAGGGCAAGGCCAGGACTCCCCACACAAGGCTGCGCTTCACAGCACAGGGGGGGCTGGACACCCACAGTGCCCTGACACCCCCCCAGGGCCTGTGACCCCCCCCCGGGGCCTGGCTGTCCCCAGGGCTTGTGACCTCCATTGGGCCTGGCCACCCCCAGGGCCTGTCACCTCCACTAGGGCATGGCCACCCCCTGATGCCCACAGGGCCTGTGATCCCCCCAGGACCTGGCCTTCCCCGGGACCTGAAACCCCCACTGGGGCCTAGCCACCCCCTGACACCCTCAGGGCCTGTCACCCCTCCCCGGGGCCTGGCCACCCCCAGGACCTGTGACCCCCACCCTCGGGCCTGGCTGTTCCCAGGATCTGTGAGCCCCCCTCCAGGCCTGACCGCCTCCAGGGCTTGTAACCTCCCCTGAGGCCTGGCCACCCCCAGGACCTCTCACCCCCTCTGCGACCTAGCCACCCCTAAGGCTTGTGACCCTCCCTGGGGCCTGGCCACTGCCGAGGCCTGTGACCCACCCTAAGACCTGTCCATCCCCAGGGCTTGTGACCTCCACTGGGGCCTGGCGACCCCCTGACACCCCCAAGGCCCGTGACCCCCCTGGGGCCTGAACACTCCTGGGACCTCTGACTCTGCCAGGGGACCGGCCATCCTGAAGGCCTGTAACCTCCATTGGGGCCTGGCCACTCCCAGGGCCTGTAACCTCTAGTGGGGCCTGGCCACCCCCTGACACCCCCAGGGCCTGTGACACCCCCAGGGCCTGTGACCCCCCTCCCGCCCGTAGAGGGCTCCCACGCCACCAGGCGGCGCCCACCCCCGCCGGCGTCGGGAGCTGACGTCATCACGGCGCGCCCGCGCAGCCCGTGACGCACTGCCCCGCTGGGGCAAGATGGCGGCGCCCAGCTGTAGCGACGGTAATGGCGGCGTCGCCGCTCGCTACTGCCTGGTGAGTGGGATCCCGGCCGCCCTGCGCTCCGCACAGCTCCGCGCCTACTTCAGTCAGTTCCTGGAGGCCGGCGGCTTCGTCTGCTTCCACTACCGCCACCGCCCCGAGCGTCCGCCGGCGGGCGGCGGCGAGGAGGCCGCGGCGCCGCGCACTTGCTCCTGCCTGGTGGCCGTGCAGCCCGGCCGCGCCCGCCGCTTCGTCCGCATGTACTCGGGCAAGCGCTGGGTCGGGCCCGGCGGCGCCTCGCTGCCCGGACGCTGCCTCATCCGCAGGGTTCGCCTCAGCACCGGGACAGGTACGAGCGGGCACCGGGAGGGGGAGGCCCGGTCGCCCCTCACGGGCCTGGAAGGGTCTGCAGGACGCATGGGCAGCGGATCCCAGCCCTGCGGGTCCTAGAAGGCAACCTGGGGGCACCGGGGGGTTAAAATCCCTCATGGAATTTACTTAATGCCTTAAATCCATGCCCCTCTACTCTGCCTTGCTGAGACACCCCCCCCCCCCGCAGTGCTGCCTCCAGCTCTGAGGCCACCAACAGCAGAAGGACACGGAGCTGTTGGAGTGGGGCCAGGGGAGGCCAAGGGCTGGAGCCCCTCTGCTGTGAGGACAGGCTGAGAGAGTTGGGGGGGTTTGGCCTGGAGAAGAGAAGGCTCCGGGGAGACCTTAGAGCCCCTTCCAGTCCCTAAAGGGGCTCCAGGAAAGCTGGGGAGGGACTCGGAATCAGGGAGGGGAGCCATAGGACGAAGGGCAATGGTTTTAAACTGGAAGAGGGGACATTTAGATGAGATGTGAGGAAGAAATTCTTTGCTGTGAGGGTGGTGAGCCCCTGGCCCAGGTTGCCCAGAGAAGCTGTGGCTGCCCCATCCCTGGAGGGGTTCAAGGCCAGGTTGGACAGGGCTTGGAGCAACCTGGTCTAGGTGAAGATGTCCCTGCTCATTGCAGGGGGGTGGGACTAGATGGCCTTTAAAGGTCCCTTCCAATCCAAACCATACTATGATTTTATAAGAGTTGCTTTGGGGCCTGCTCATCCCCTTCTTGCTCTGATTTACCCCTCTGAGTGTGCATTCCCCCGCAAAACCATTCCTCCTCTCCTCCAGGCACAGAGACATTTCCCTGCAGCGGGGACAAGACGGCCGCAGGCCAATCTGTCACAGAATCAGACTTGAAGCGTCTGCCCGAGTTCAACCCCCCTTCCTTCATGCCTTATGGGAACGTGGGCACCCCCCTGAAAGTTTTTCTGGAGCTGATCCGGGCCTGCAGGCTGCCTCCCTGGATTATCAAGAAGTTGCAGCTGGATTTTCCAAAGACAGGCTCATCCCGTAGGTATGGGAATGTGCCTTTTGAATACCAGGACACTGAGACAGTTATAGAAGAAGAAAGAGTTTACACTGCTACAGGGGATGAGATCACAGAGGAAGAGGGGCCTGTGGCAAGATCTGAGGTGACTCACCCAGCCAGCGCTGAGGAAGATGAGGAGGGGCAGGAGAAGGAGGCAGAGGAGTCGCACTCGGATGACGTAAGTGGATTTTTCTAGCACCGTCCAAGGTTAGCTATTGTGGCTGCGAAGCTGGGAGGGCTGATATAACTCTCTCGGAACTCACTTTTAATCTTTTAATTGTATTGCATAAATTGCTTGTCTAAAAATGTCATTAAAATATGGTTGTTAAGGTCTTTGTGCGGTGAGCCCCTTGGCACATGAACAGTGTGGGCATTAACGCCTCCAAAACTGCTTGTCCAAAGCAAGCTGGTTGTGGAGGTTGAGCCCAAAGGGTTTGGTCCAGAGGAGTGAGCACAGGCGAAGGCTGGTGCTGCAGGAGCAGATCTCTGCCCTGCTGCGTGGCAGTTTGGCCCGGCTCTGCTGTTGCTTGTAAATGAGGTGACTGGAGGTTGGAGAGCACGTTTGTGTACTGGAAATGACACACGGAGCTCTACAAATGGTTGGCCTTGAATGCTCCTGCGATTGAAGTTAGTCATTCTGAGAAAAATGGCTTTCGTGACAAAGACTTCTAGAAAACTGGGCCGGACAGGCTCTCCGGAGACTATCTCGTTCCCTCCACCTGACGGACGCCTGTCTAGCCTGTTCTCACAAACCTCTGTCATTACAGAGGCAGCACGATCCCAAAGCAAGCCATTCCCGTTCTTTGCTCTACCAGAATTCACTTAGATGCCAAATCTTTGCTGCAATTTTATCCCATTAGGTTCTCCTAGCAACAGCGGACACAGAGAAGGCTTTGTTCCCTCCTTTACAAACTTTTTATTCAGTCTTTTTCTTCTCCAGACTAAACAGACTCCTCTAGCTGTTTCTCACACGGCTCCGTTTCCTGGATCTCCAGTCATTCTTTTGGCTGTTCCTTAGTCGGTTAATGTCTTCCTTGGAGGGCGCTGCCCAGAACCGGGCAGGCAGCAGTAAAGCTGTCAGTCTGATCTGTGTCCGTGCCAGCGAACTGCTTCACTGGAACCGACACAATCTCTTTAGGGATCAACTTGAGTGGAATTAATTTGTTGCTAGTGCTGACTTTACGTCCAACACACCTGCTCCTTAAATGGGCATCTTTGCGTTACAGATTGGGTACGCTGCTGAAAGCATGCCGTGAAGTGGGTGTGATGTGGTATTTTTTCACCACTTCTGTCTGCTGACTCTGAAGATGGCATTAGTCAGGGGAATGAGGTCATCGGTGCCGGTCGTGTTAGTGCCTGAAAACAGCAGGCTGAGACGAGCCCTGTCGACAAAGCTGTTTCGTAGGGAAGGCGTTGCGATGGGCCGCGAGGGTCAGGGAAACAGGGGGGAGGCTGCGTGCTGTTGGTGTCACCCACCTTTCCCCGGTTCCTTTGCAGGACAATGATACCTGCGAGGAGTGGGAGCGACACGAGGCTCTGCACGAGGACGTGACCAAGCAGGACCGTGTGGAGGAGCGGCTCTTTGAAGAGGAGATTGAGCTGAAGTGGGAGAAGGGCGGCTCTGGCCTTGTTTTCTACACAGACGCTCAGTACTGGCAGGAGAAGAATGGAGGTAACGTTGATGTTTGTGTCGCTGAGCCACAAACTAACCACCACGAGCTGGGGGGCCCAGCCCTGCAGGTAAATCAGGTATAACCCCATGCGAGCATTCCAGATCAGCTACAGATACGGGCATCCTGCCATCGCTTTTAAAACCTTCCCTTGATCACAAAACCTGCAGTGGTTCAATCCAGTCGCCAGAGACCCCAGGGGTCCTACTGGTGGCCTATTGTATAAGCGCTGTGGTTTGCAGCGTCTTTAATACCGTTTCCTTCCCATTTTGTTAGAGAAAATAGGGAGCTGGGCAGGCAGCAAACAAGTCTTCTGTGTCAGACTTCCACAGCCATCACCAAAACTGGTGTTTTCCTTCTCTTGGCAGACTTTGATGAGCAGACTGCGGATGACTGGGATGTGGACATGAGCATCTACTATGACAAAGGTATCTGAGCTGAAACCCCCCCAGGAAACCGGGGAGGTTGGGAAATTCTGACCCTGCAGAATTTCTGCAGTGGGGAACTCTGTGACGCTCTCATCCTTTGAAAGCGTCCAAGATGTCAGTGTACTTTAAACAACGTTTTTCTTGTCTGGCAGTGAGAGTTGCCAAAAAGAACAGGTTCTGCCTCCTTGTTGCGTGGTGCTCTGGGGGAAATGACGGTAGCGAACGGCTTTCCTGGGCTGTGCTGCTCTGACTCTGGCTTCTTTCTCCCTAGATGGGGGTGATAAGGATGCTCGGGACTCGGTCCAGATGTGGCTGGAACAACGACTCCGGGACGGCTTGGAGGATGGCTCTGTTTCAGGGCAGCAGATCGGCACCTTTGAGAGATACACCAAGGTGAGCTCTGGATACGTGCTCGGGAGGGGATGGGGCAGGACAGGACAGTGGTGGGGATGCTCAGAGGGCGTGGGTTAGGGGAAAGAGAGGTCTTGGATGTGGGGAGGGGGCAGAGAGTCTGGGAAGATGAGGATGGGCTTTGTCCAGTAACTCTGTGACATTTTTTCCCCTTTCCCAGGGCTTTGGCAGGAAGGTGCTGGAGCAGCAGGGCTGGACGGAGGGGCTGGGGCTGGGCAGCAGCAACTCTGGAATGGCCGAAGCTCTGGACAACGAGGGTCAGAACCCCAGATGCAAGAGGGGGCTGGGGTAAGTACCCAACCCTGCCCTGCCAGCCTGCGTTCAGGGCCTCTGCCCGGGCTCTCCGGGCTGACACAGCAACTAACAGGCCACAAAAGGAGTAGATTGTGAACCGGAGCTGTAATTCCATCCCAGGGATCTGCCTTTCCCTGCACAGCTGGTGGCAGGGCCTGCCGCAGCACTCCAGAGCTAGTTCCGCTGCTCTTCCCGACGGTCCAGTGCTCCTTAGAGGAACTTGTGGTGTTAGAGCAGGACTGGAACCGTTTGCAGGTTCACGCAGCGCACAAACACACACGGAGAGCTGTGCTTGAGGATTGAGGGTCATCTCTGCTGGTGGGGAAAGTCCAAGCGACCTGAGCTGTGGCTGTGCACCTCACCCCTACCTTCTCTGTGGGGTTTCTGGGGGCTTTGTGCAGTGCTGTGTTTCACTGGGGGGGTTGACTCTTGTTCTAGAGCAATGTCGCAGGCAGGAATAGGACAAGAGTCCTTATTGCCCTGTATCAGTCCACTTCTCCCCTGCAGCTCGTTAAGGAAACGAGCTGGGATGCGCAGTGGTGTCCCACTGCCTCAGTGATATTTGACCAAACGTTTCCCGCGTCCCTCTAGGTACCACGGGGAGAAACTGCCGACTTTCAGCAAGGTGAAGAAGCCCCGGCGGGACGCTCCCATCCTCATCTCGACTATCTACGATGACCCTGACCCAAAGGACAGCGGTGACCAGCTGCTGAGGCGCCAGCCACCCACTGCCATGAAGTACAGGCAGGACATGGTGTTTGTCCGGGCGTCACAGGGTGCTCTGGAGAGCTCCAGCGCCCAGTCACGCTGAGCAGGGACTGTCACTCAGCCTTTGTACTGGTTCTCCTCCTGTCGAGTGCAGGCTGGCTCCTGGACTCGGGTTTGGAGCGGGGTGTTCATATATTTATTTTTGGAAGAAATATAGACTTGTAACAAAAATAGCCTCAGTGGGTTGCTTTTTTTTTTTCCCCCTAATTGAACGATTCAAAATGGGGGTGGTGGGGGGGGAATTTCTGGTCCTGTTTGTTCTGTGGGGACAGGGAAGGGTGTTGTGTTTCCAACTGGCTGTTTAAAGCCGATACTTCTGCCTGGATCAACCAAGCCTGTGTGCTAGGTCAGCCTAAAATCCCAGAACTCGTAGTTTTTGGCTGCCTGACACCCAGGGGAAGGACAAGTATAGACAGGGCCAGCTGTGGCACGGTAACTGTCCTGCAGAAAGCTCGCTGCTGGCCCGCAGCTTCGCGTTGCTTGGGCGTGAACGATCCCACACTCCTGGGAGAAACTCGTCGGGATGAAAGACTCGTCCTGGCAGCCTCCCCGGAGGAATTCTGCGGGAGGCGTTTCCCCTGCGGTTGGGCGTAGCGGGTTGCTTCCTTCCACGGCTCTCCGACGTGCTCTGCTCTGTTTTCCTGACGCAGGCACTCTCTTTTTTTGGGGGAGGGGGGCAGAGCCTTTGTCCCGGTGACCCTGTACTGGAGGGTGAAATGTGAGTTGGTGAACGCTTTGCTGGGAGGTTCCATCTTGGCCTTTCTTAAGGCAATGGGGGGGATGCAGGGAGTAATTTCCCCTTTTTTGGCAGACAGAGCAGGGAATGGGGTTGTGCTGGAGGGCAAAAGGGCCTGCGCCGGGACTCGAACCCGGGACCCGAACCCCGATTCGGGGGTTCGGGTCCCGGGTTCGAGTCCCGGCGATGGGTGGAGATGCGCGGTCCTCCGAGCCGCCAGGGGGCGTTGTGGCGGAGGAGGCCGTTCCTCAGCCGGAACGCGGCGTTCGGGGCCCGCGGCGACCCGGACCCAACGCCGGGGGCACCAACGGCGGCGGCGGGCGGTGAGAGGCCTAGCGGGACCGGGGGAGGTCTATCGGGGCGGGGAGCGGGGGATGGGGGGTGAAGGGAGCTGGGCAAGGAGCGGGGGATGTGGGGGAGAAGGGGGGACGTGGGGGGAAAGGGAAGCGTGAGGGGAAGGGGGGGAGACAAGGGGTCGGGGGGGAAGGAGGGGATATGGGAGGGAAAAGGGGATATGGGGGTGCAGGCAAAGGGGGGGATGTGGGGGGACGGGGTGTCATGGGGAAGAAGGGATATGGGGGGGAAGGAGGGGATGTGGGGCTGCAGGCAAAGGGGCGGTTGTAGGGGGACAGGGTGTCATGGGGGGGAAAAGGGGATATGGGGGTGCAGGCAAAGGGGGAGGATGTGGGGGGACAGGGTATCATGGGGAGAAGAAGGGATATGGGGGGAAAAGGGGGATATGGGGGTGCAGGCAAAGGGGGTCTGTGGGGGAGAAAGGGTGTCATAGAGGAGAAGAGACATGGGGGGACATGGGGGAAAGGGGAACATGGCGGGGAAGGGGGATGTGGAGAGAAGAGGGGATGTAGGTGAGAAGGGGGACATGGGGTCATGAGTGGGATATGGGGAGAAGAGGGGACGTAAGTAAAGAGGGACATGGGGGAGAAGAGGGGACAGGGGGTATGTGGGGGAGAAAAGTGATGGAGGCAAAGAAGGGGCATGGAGGAAGAGGGGACATGGAAAATGAGGAGTGAGGGGACACAGCATGGGAGATGTGGGACATGGGGGGAGGAGGGATATGGGGAAGGAGCATGTGGGAGAGGGGACGTAGGCCGGCACGGGGAGAAGGGGGCATATGTGGTGAGTGGGGAATATGTGGGTCACATGGGGAGGAGAGGGGACATGAAGGAGAAGAGGAACGTGGGGATTTGGAGGGCGAGGGAGGGAACGCGTGGGTACTGCCGCATCAGGAAGGACCCAACTAGGGTGTAACTCACCCCACACGTGGGCAGGAGTAGGGACCTGCGTCCCACAGGTGCAGCCCCGTGGGTCTGGGTGGGGGTTTGGCTCTGTTTTCAGCCACAGCGTCACCAGCTGGGGGGTAACAGGGTCATGTCTGCCCTGGCGCGTGGCTCGGATGGGCAAGGAGGGATGGGAGGCAGCAGTTACACAATGGTGCTTTCCCTTCCTCTCTACTCGCTCCCCAGGTGTGAATTCCAGCCCGTCGCATTCGTATAAATGCAAATAAAATGGTAAACGGGAGCTTTTCCTTTCTCGGTCAACAGAAGGAGAAGGAAATGAGCCGACATGTCTGAGGGCAGCAAGGGGAGCTCGCTGGCCTTTGGCCAGGTGGTAATCGGGCCTCCGGGCTCCGGGAAGACGACCTACTGCCACGGCATGCAGGAGTTCATGGGCAGGATCGGGCGCAAGGTGACGGTGGTGAACCTGGACCCCGCCAACGAGGCGATGCCCTACCAGTGCGCCGTGGACATTGCCGAGCTCATCACCCTGCCCGACGTGATGGAGAACTTGAAGCTGGGGCCCAACGGGGGGTTGATCTACTGCATGGAGTACCTGGAGGCCAACTTCGACTGGCTGCAGGAGAAGCTGGCTGCGTTCAGGGGTCATTACTTCTTGTTTGACTGCCCAGGGCAGGTGGAGCTCTACACCCACCACGACGCCCTGAAGAACGTCTTTGCGCAGTTGGCCAAGTGGAATTTCAGGGTACGTTTGGGGCTCGGCAGGGTGCTGGGATTGGCAGCTGGCACCACACGTGCTTGTGGAAGGGGTGCGGAAGCTTTGTGCTGCACGGTCGGAGCTTTTAATGGTGGGTACAAATGGCTTTATCAGGAAAGGAGGGGAATTTTGCCTCATTTTATGCTTGGAGGGACTGGCAAGAGTGGCTTGTTCAGGGCATTTAATGCAGTGGGATTATCATGGACAGAAACATGGATTCCTTCCTTACGCACTCTCGCTGTGCTCCAGGATCCTGTCCACAGACGTTCTGTGTTTTATGCGAGCGGGTGCTGTATTTCGTAGCAGGGAGGTAGACGTACGCGCTGGGCGAGCGAGGACGCTTTGCCGTGCGCTGTGAGAAATTGGGGCATCATTCTCAGGCCCTGCCTGGCTCCCTCGCAGCCAAACCGAATCGCCCTGCACGTTGTAGTACGTGCTCTGTGCTTTCCTGCCCAATGGAAGATGCAAATGAGGAAGCGCGGGTGAGAAGAGTCCCATAACCGAGCTAAGTTGCTTACGTTGCGTTTGGTTTGCATTTGGGCCAAACCATGAATGTGCAAACCATGTATGGTGTGAGCAAGAAGGGCAAGTTCATTTGCTTGAGAACGTCAGTGGGAATCTGCACACTAGAAATTCTCTCTATTCAAATAGATGTACCTGAAATTGTAGTTACTAAAAAAAGATAGTTACACGGCTGTTTTGATGCTCGCCCAAGTGCTTACACCTGCCTGTGAGCTTTAAACTTGCTTTTTTTTGCGGCAGAAGCGTAGCCGTGACTCAGCCACACTCTGACTTTGAGTAACATGGTGTAGCAGGCAGTAACTTAGCAGAGGTCTCGGACCACATTGTTACAGCTGCACAAAACACAGGGAATCAAACTGCTCATTAGTTTAATTATTAATTATTCTTTCAAACCACATGACAATTGGCTCTCCCAGCAGAGCGTGGCGTGCTACAGTTACCGCTCCTGTGCGTGAGCATTCCTGTGGGAAGGTGGGAATCTGGAGGCAGTCGTGTTGTTCAGAAGGAGACTTAACCCCAGCTCCCACCCCCCAAAAAACCCGCAGAGTTCAGACAAGCGTGGAAACTTCATGTGCAAAGTAAAAAAACCCTGAGAAAAGGGAGGGTAGTTGCAGGTTTGAGTGTCTTTATGTGCTGCTGGTGGAGCTCAGCACCCCTGTAAGCCTCCCCACAGCCCTCTCTGTGCACCAGCACCCGGGTCCTGAATCCCCCGGGTGGTCCGTGGCTGTGAATGTGGCAATATGTACTTCTATATATACGTACACTTATTTATGAGGATGTTTTATACGCAGGAGCTGGAAGGTAGGTTGTAACTTGCCCTTTGTGGGAGTCCCGTGTAGTTACAGCCAGGTCTGAACAGATTGTCCTGTAGCCACCTCTCAGATTGTCCCAAAAGCAAGCGGCTGGGCTCGTCACGGGTCTGACCTCGTGCTGTCCCTCTGTGCCTTTGCTCTCCAGCTGGCTGCGGTGCACTTGGTGGATTCTCACTACTGCACGGACCCTGGCAAGTTCATCTCTGTTCTCTGCACCTCGCTCTCCACCATGCTGCACGTGGAACTGCCCCACGTCAACATCCTCTCCAAGATGGACCTGATCGAGCAATACGGCAAGCTGGGTATAAGAGCCTTTACGAGAGGGAGATGTGGAGTTGGGCTGCTCAGGTGTAAATTAGCGGGTACAGGGATGTATTGCTGGGGAACTGGTGTAAATCTCACTGGGTTCTTCAGTTTATAAATTGCCTTCAGAGCTTCTTGGTGTTCCCTTGCAGCTTTCAACCTGGATTATTACACGGAGGTCCTGGACCTCTCTTACTTGGTTGACCATTTAGCTTCTGACCCCTTCTTCAGAAATTACCGTCGCCTCAATGAGAAGCTGGTGGAGGTGATTGAGGACTACAGCCTGGTGTCCTTCGTTCCGCTCAACGTCCAGGTGATGCAGCAGGAGGAGCGGGGCCGGGAGAACAGGGAATGTTGGATATGTAGCAGCTAGGTTACATCTTTTTAGAGCCATGAGGGCTGAAAACCTCACTTGTGAAGAGACTCGGGGATGGAAGAAGACAGTGAAACACACCCAGACTTGTAAATGATCCGTGGCAGCCAAAGGAAAAGAAAAGGCTAATGAGCTTAGGGCTATGTGGGCCTTGGGTCCCGGGGTGGGGAATTAAAACTCCCCCTTCATTCAGCTCTTCCGTGCCTGCATCTCAAATCTGGGCAAAGTATTACCTAAAACGTTGTATTTAACAAAATAATTAGAAGATTGGGAGGAATACATTTGGGAGCGAGGGCTGAAAATGTTAATCTGGTAGTTGGCAGAAGTGTCAACAAAGGCAAATGGGCTGAGGCAAGAGGTGATGAAAGGGAGCGAGAGGGTGGAGGGTGTCAGCCCATGATGTATTCGGGCTCCACAGCGGGTGCCCCTGGTTGTCCTGTGGCCCTTCTGGGCTCAGGGAGGCCGGCAGCGTCCTCGGGGCGTTGGGTGCTGTGTGGGTGGCTCAAAGCCTCCGAGAAAATCCACGGTAAAGCCCAGTGTGAGCTCTTGCCTCCAGGGCAGGACCAGATTTCCCTGTGTGTCATCTCCCTCCCTTTCAGGATAAGGAGAGCATGCGGCAAGTGATGCAGGCGGTGGACAAAGCCAACGGCTATTCCTTCGGAGACCAGGAGCACAGGAGCCTGGAAGCTCTGATGTCGGCAGCAGTGGGAGCCGATTTCCACTTTACTTCGTATCCTTTTCCGCCAGTCCTCTGTTATATTGAGTTTTAATTTCTCCTTCCTTGGGGAAGGGAGCCTGGAGGTGGGGCTGGCAGTTTGCAGGCCCAGGTTGTTCCTAACATCATCTGACGCTCTTTGGTGATACGAGTAGGGCTCGGCCCAGACCTTCGCAGACAGTTGTCCACACCAAAGCCACCACATTTGTTGCTAATTGATACTGTGAATGTGGGAGGAATCTTTTGACAATTTTCCTTGCTCTCACACTCACTTGGACTGGTTCATTCCACCTCGTCCAAACCATACAATTGATTCTCCTGTACTTGTCGGGTCTGGGATCAGCCGGAGCCAGAAATAACTCAGGTGATGTGTGCTGCTGCCAGTACTGCGTCGTCCTGCCAGCCTTCAGGCTAATGTGGGGCTGGTTCCTCGCCGAGAACGTTAAGAGCTCCTTGCAGAAGGGAGTGTTTGAGCCCAGCCCCTCGTTTTCCTTAATTACTGCGTTATCAGCACGCTTGCAGTGCAGGAGAAGTATGTGCAATCTCAGGACAGAGCGGTGGAAGAAGAAATGATGGATCTGTAACACACCCACCTCTTCCACGGCTGCTCTCGGTTTTGACACCTCTCCTTTTCCTCCCAGGAGCTTAAGGGATCTCCGCGGGGTGTGACTCAGACCAAGTGAAAGCCTTTCCGGGCAGAGGGCTGGCTGCTGGACACCCTCCCTGGGAAGGTTTGACCCCTGGTGTTTCAGCCCCGCTGCGCAGAGCAGCGTTTTTGCAGAAAGGCGATGGCTGAGCGCCGGGCGAGCCAGGTCTTCCCTTAGGAACAAGAGTAAAGGACACGGTTAGCGAGAGGAGAGAGAAGCAAGGGGAAGGAGGCTGACTTTTTGCCAAGTCTCCTTCTCCCCACCGTGACCTAAGCAGATCCAGAGAAAGAAAAAATCAGGGAGAGCTGTCTCGTCTGCAGCGAGACTTGAGGGTTTGCTGCGTAGGAGGAGCGTGCACGGGCCTCGTGCTCAGCGGAGGATCCAGGCTGAGAAGCCTCCAATCTGTCTCAAGGAGGACAGAAGGTTGGTTGTTTTTCTTTTTTTAAAAAAAAAATAATGATGGGACTCTTTCTTAATAAAACACTCCTTCGTCTCGCTTTCATCTTGTGTGTTTGCTGAACCTGAATAAATAAAACCAAGGGTGCTACAAAGCCCCAGGCTAAAAAGCCTCTGGTGGGAACGTCACGGCAGCCGCTGCCTTGTGTACTTTGCAGAAAGGCTCCGTGTTTGCGACGTCGTGTTCCTCTATGATCTACCTGAGAACAGACAAAGCGTTTGCTGGAGGGAAGTGAGGACGAGCGACTGTGGGACGTGAAAGCAGGTCAACTCCTCGCGCCCGCTTATCCAGGGGCTGAGCGCTGGCGGCCGGTGAGCACGCAGCGCGCTGACAGCGCCGCGCAAACTGCAAGCTCGGCTTTTGTCGGCTTTTGATTAAGAAAGACCCTGTGTGACTCAGCGGGAGGTTGGAGCACGTCCTTTGCATGTAGGGCCTTTCCCGGCAGCTGGCTCGGCTGCCCTCCATCCACCACCTTTTTTTTTCTCCGGATCCCAAATCCCGGGCCTTCCCTTCCTTCCCGTGTTAATTCCTTCTCGCCGTCCCGCTGCGGCTCCTGAGGGTGATGGCAGCTCACGTCCCGCCGACGCTGCAGCCCCGCTGCGGGCAGCAGCTCGGCTCCGTCAGCGCGGTGAAGCGGGAAGGTCGGGGTGATGAAAAACGAGGCGTCCGGGCCGAGCGGCCCTCCGAGCGCCTCCCGGCAGCTCACGCAGCCGCACGTAGGATGGCAGCGGGCGAGACTCCCGGCTGCCAGCTCCCTGTGCAGACTCAGCATCGCCTCTTGCCCAAGACCTTGCGTAAAAGACGACAGCTTTCTCTCGCCGGACAGTCTGACCCCCAGCAGAGCGGTTGCAGACCACCGACGCGGTGAAGCTGAATGGGAGCTGGGGGGGTCTTCCTTGGCGGGGACGGCGGCTAGGCAAGGAATTTAAATTTTCCTGTATCTCGCCGCTTTGTGGCCAGGATTTGGAGAACTGGAGGAGCTCAGGGGGAGAAGGAGGGAGAAGACACACACACACGCACACATGCGCTTGTGCTTTAACCAGATCGGTTCGTGATGAAAGCCTGCGCTGACATTTCAAATATAAAAATCAAATTCCTGTCTGCTCTCCGTGCCTGAGCTCTTTTCCTGAGAGCCCAGGGACTTCCCTGCGTATTCCTGGCTGAAACTCCGCGGCCCGCGTTTCATTGCTCTCTGGGGCTGAAGGTCCGGAAGCCGACGTAACCGTAACCGGAGCTGAAACTCCATCCTTGTGGGCTTGTCCCGGCGCGGGACCCTGTGGTCGCTGTATAGGGATGGAAGAGGTGATCACAAAACTGTGAATTTTATGGTGGCTTTTTCGTGGCTTTGAGAGATTTGGTGGCTTAAAAGGCTATTGTCGGGTCAAACGGGCGTTATGCAAGAGCCATCAGAGCTTTTGTGGCTGTTTGGCTTTTTTATTTTAAGCCCCAGGTGGTATCGGCAGCCCCGGCCTTGCTGGAAATGGAAATCAAAGGTGAGCGAGACCTCTCAGCTCAGGGAACCTCTGCCCTGTTGGAGCCAAGAAACGCTGAGGTCTAAAAGAGCCGCAGCCTGAAAAATGCAGTGGTTTTGGACCAAGGGGCTCTTCACAGCCCGGGTTTGGAGAGCAGGGGCTGAGCTGGGACCCCCCCCACACCCCAAGTCAAGGCGGGGGGTGATACTCGCGGCTGCTCCTGGTAAAGGGCGAAGCAGAAAAATGGCTCTGCAATGGGCGGGGATGGCCGGGCACCCCGGGTGTGACATCCAGCCGGCTCCTGCACCCACATGTCCCCGTGTTGGGAGGGGACGGCCTCGCCAAGGCTCCCGGGGCTGAGGGAGGTGACACTCTGGCTCCTGTCGCTCCCGTTGAGCAATCAACCAGGGCGAAGGGCCAGGATTAGTCACCCCAATTGAGGCACATCCCTTGGGGGGGGGGCCAGGCTTTCTGCCGAGCTGGTCCTACCTGCCCCGGCCCCTCCAAGCCCGGCGCCGGGAGAGGCTGAGCCCACCCCGGCCGTGCGTGGCACCTCCTGGGCAAAGAGTGAATGCAGCAGCTCATGGGTTTTTTTCGGGCTGGAGGGGTTTGGGCTCCAGTGGCAGCCACTGAACCGGGGTTTGCTGTGACCCCTCCATCGCTCTGGGCAACTGCGGGGTTCCTCTCCGTAGCCCAAAACGCAGTGCCTTGGATCAGGCCAGGTCAGCCAGTCGCATGCAAGTGTGGGTACTGGGATGAAACGTGGAGCGGTTTTGGTAGCCTCCAGCCGGGGGGGCTGGGGTAGTCCCAGCCCCCAGTTAGGGCTCCTTGGTAGCCCCCAGTCCGGGGTCATTCTTGTCCTGGGGCGGGGGGGGGGGGGGCGGGGGCCTCACCAGGGCTTTAGATGGGCCAAAATCCAGCGGATGGGGCTAGCATCTGCCCCAGGAAAGGCTGGGGGGGGGTGGGAGGGTGGGCTGCCGGCTCCGTCACGGGGCTGTGAGTTTCCCCATCAAATGGTCCTCTCTGCAGGGTATGAAAAGCCTCTCCAAAAACTCACCCCCCCGCCCCCACCACCAACCAGGGGAAGCCTGACAGCACCCGGGGGTGCCTGCCCGGTGACAGCCAGCCAGCGTCGTCTCCCCTGGGTGCCGCCGGTGGTGGCTCAGCCTCAGCCGGCCCTGCCAGGCAGCCAGGAGCCGGCCAGCCCTGGCCCCCGGCACGAAGCCCTGTGGGGAGGTTGTGAGAGCCGGGGACAAGGGACAAGCCCGGTTGTGGGTCTCGTAGCCCTCCAGCCCCGCTCGGGATGGGCAGAGCCTTTTGCAGGCAGCATGGCTAGGGGCAGCAGCCTCCGCTTGCCCATAGAGATCTGTTTCAGTAGCCTTAACGCCATGGCTGCTAGCCAGGGTGGGGGCAAGCTGGGACCCTGATCCCGGCGCCTGACTGGGATGGTGGCTCTGGAGTGGGGGATGCTCCCTGGCCCCGGGAAACCCACGTCCCTTTGCTCTTTTAGTGTTAAAGACGCTAAAAGATGTATATTTGAGAGCTTTGCTGTGTGGCCCTTCCTGTGCGGCATCAGGGATGCTGAGAGCATCCTCCAGCGTGTCCCAGCCAGGGGACAAGGATGGGGATGGATGTCCCGACATCTTCCTGGTCCTCCCCATCTGGGTTCCACCACCCTGGACGACACAGGGGGCCAGGAGGACCCCTGGGGACACCCCATGCTCCCCAGCAGCACATCCCTCTCACAGGAGGTGTCGTGGGGGGCCCGGGGCCTCCCTCCCAGCCCCGAAAAGCTGCTGGACCGGCTGGGAGGCCGGGGAGCATCGTCCCCTCCTACACGGCCCAGCCACGCTGCAATTTTGGGTGCTGTCGAAATCGGTTAACTCCTGGGAGGCTGGTGGGAGCCCCGTCAGCCTCCCGCCATCCATGGGCCCCGAGAAGCACCAGCACCCCCCAGCTCCCACCTCGTCGTTGTCTTCCCCCCCCCCCCCCCCGCAGTTTAACCAGCCTGGGCTGCTCGTGTCCCCAAACTGCCGGGTCAAGGGCCAGCGAGAGCCCTCGGCTCGTTTTTCACGTCGGCCGGCCCCGGTTTGGCTAATTACAGGTCTGGGGCTGGTTCCCAGGCTGGGAGCGCTCGGGGCCGGGCGGTGGCCAAGCGTCGGGGCCCCTCGCTGGCCTCCCCCCCGGGGACCGGCTGGGCTCCCCGACACCGCCGGGGGCCCCCCCCAGCTCAGCCGGGACCTGCTGAGCAAATTACAACCTGCCGGGGCCGCTGACCCGGTCCTCGGCGGGGCCACGGCAGCGCCCACGTTTGCTTCTACAAGATGCCATGATGAGGATGGGGAGGAGAAGGGGGGGCGCTGGGGAAGGGGGGGGGGGGGGCGGGGGGCGCTGGCAGGGGTTAATCCCCTCGGCTGGGCTCTGCGCCAGGTTCTGCTCTCCAGGTGACGTGTCCTGGGCAAACAGGTTCTGGTTTGCGCAGCCCAACCTCCCACAGCAGCCAAGCGCTTTCCCACGGCAGAGCCCTTGCGAACCTCGTTACACCCCAGGCCAGTCCCTGCAGCCCCCTGGGCTTTGCACCGGGTGCCCTGCCGTCCCACCACGCAATGGAGGGGGGGGGGGGGGGGGTTTGCTTCCCCAGCTGTGCCTCAGTTTCCCCAAAGCCCAGTAGCTCCTGGCACCCTGGGAGCCGGGTTTTGGCCATGCCGGGGCTGGGAGCTGGCGTGTCCCCCATGTCCCCAACTGGGGACCCCGCTGAACCGGGGTGGCACGTCCTGAGTCACGGCGCGTTTCCTCCCGGCATCCCGGTGTTTCCCATCAAAGGCCGGCTCCTGCCCAGCCCTGCTGCGCTTGATCTGATGAGCTCATAGCCCAGGGTGCCATGACTGTATTTTATTGTAATTATTTTTCATGTCGAAACTCGCGCTGGCGGGGTTCGGGGGGGGTGGGGTTGGGGGGGGGGGGCCCTGCGCTCCGTGAGCTGCGCCCTTCACCGTGGCCGGGCGCCAGGGCCAGAAGTGCTGAGCTTTCTCCTGCTCCGGCGCATCCGGACCTCGACAGGGATGTCCCCACCCCCGGTGACACCCCAGGGCTGTCCTCGTGTCGCTGCCGATGCTCCGATGCTGCTTTAGGGGACCCCCCCCCGACACACACACACCACCACCCCCCCCCCCACCTCGGAACGTAGAGGAAAGCTGTACAAGGGCCTCGGTGACGGGTTTTGGGGCACCGTGGGTTTGCACCGAGGGGGTGGGACACCCCGCTGTGGGGTTGGGGACCTCGGTGCGGTGCACCCCAGCCCCACGGAGGGGGGGGGGTGGTGCCGAAACCCTCGCCCCATGGAGGCAGAGCCCACCCCATGAGCCCTTCCACGCTGCGGTTCTGCAGCCGCCAAGGGACGGGGGGGGTTCAGTGGGCGCCCCGAGACCCCCGTCGCGGGGTTGGAAGAGGGGGGGGATTAGGAGCAGCCAAACTGCTGCTGCAGCTCCTTGGGGGCCCGACTGTCCGTGTCCCCCCCCCCCAAAGGGAGGTGAAGCGGGTTCCCGGTGTCGGGGGGAGCTGCCCGGACACGTGCGCGGGGGAGAGACGAGGCAGACCAGAGGCAGGCGTGCAGGAGATGGTTTATTGGAGACACACAGAGGCTTCGGAGATACGTGACCCCCCCCCCCCCCAAACCCCAGGAATGGAGGAGGGGGGGGTGGGGGGGCTGCTCAGAACCCCCCTCGCCCCATCCCGGTCCCTCACCTCCTCCCGTCACGGCTCCAGCCCTCCGGGAAAGGGATTTTGGAGACGGCACGCTGCGCCCCCCCCCCCCCCCCAAAAAAATGTTAAATAGTGGGGGGCTGGCAGCCCTCCAGGATGGAGGCAGCCCCCCCCGCCTCTCCTTTCCCCCTCCCCAGAGCAGAGGATGGAGGGGGGGGAGGGAAGGCGGGGGGAGGGTAGGGGGGGCCATGCCAAAGCCGCTCAGCAAACACCACACATGGCCCGCCCCCCCCCCCCGCAATACTCCCAGCATCCAGGCTGGGGAGGGGGGGGGGCCCATGCGGAAGCTGAGACAGCGCCTCCCCCCGCCCCCCCCCCCCCCCCCCCAAAAAAAAAAACAAAAAAAAAAACCAACAAAAAAAGACCAAAACAAAAATTAAACCACGAAGAGATGCCGAAGGGACTGGAGAGTTGCCGGGGGGGGGGGCGGCGCCGGTCCCCAGCTCGGCGGGGGATGGCCGTTCAGTTCTTGGGCTCTTCGCCAGCCTCGCCGCCGTCTTCTCCGGCGCACTCGGCTGTCCATAGCGTGAGGTTGTCCCTGAGCAGCTGCATGATGAGGGTGCTGTCCTTGTAGGAGTCTTCGCTGAGCGTGTGCAGGTCCCCCATGGCCTCGTCGAAGGTGGTCTTGGCCAGGGAGATGGCCTGGTCGGGGGCGTTGGCGATCTCGTAGTGGAAGACGGAGAAGTTGAGGGCCAGCCCCAGGCGGATGGGGTTCGTGGGCTGCATCTCCTTTTTGCTGATGTCCATGGCTTCTTGGTAGGCTTCCTGGGCGCTGTCTATCGTCTTCTTGCGGTCGTCCCCGGTGGCCACCTCGGCCAGGTATCGGAAGTAGTCACCCTTCATCTTCAGGTAGAAGACTTTGCTCTCGGGATCGCTCGCCTTCTTGATGAGATACTTGTCCAGCAAGGCCAGGACGTTCTTGCAGACGCCATTCAGCTCCCTTTCCACCTTCTCCCGATACTCGTTCACCAGCTGCGCTTTGTCGTCCCCCTCTTCGGTTTTGTGCTCGATGCTGGAGATGACCCTCCACGCCGAGCGCTGGCACCCCACCACGTTCTTGTAGGCGACGGAGAGGAGGTTGCGCTCCTCGTTGGACAACTCGTCCCCGTGTTCCACCACCGCCTTCATGAAGTCCGCCATGTCCTCGTAGCGCTCAGCCTGCTCGGCCAGCTTGGCCTTCTGCACTTGGTGGTTTCTTGCCATGGCTGGGACGCGGGCGCAGGGCAGACGCTTGGGCGAGGAGCGGGGCCGGGAGCCGTCGGAGCCTCTGCCGAGCCCCGTCGCCGGGATTCGTTTTTGGCTGAGCGTCGGAGCCTCGAGCGAGAGCGGGAGGAGCCAGCGAGGCCGAAGGAGTGTCCTCCTCCTCCTCCTCCTCCTCTGCTTCCTCCCCGCCGAGCCCAGCCTTAAAAGGAAAATTGCCGTGAATCATCCCCCACCCCGGGCGGCTGGGGAAGGGGCGAGGAGGTGGGGGGGGGGGGGCCACCAACGCCCTGCCCTCCCCATGGGGCCACCAACGCCCTGCCCTCCCCATGGGTCCCCGGGGAGGGCTCGGCGATGGGTGCAGCACCCATGGATGCCCCGAGGCGGGGGTCTCCCCGCAGCCACCACCCACCCCAGGACCAAGGGGATGCCCATCCCGTTGCTAAAAGCGCTGGGGGGGGGGGGGGGGGGGGGGACAGTGGGTGGTTTATCATTTCGGGGCGGGGGGGGGGAGTGGTACACAGGGACGCAGCAGCGTTCAGCTCTTCCCACCCTCCCCTCAGAGAAACGGGCCACGGGGTGTGGCTGGTCGTAAAAATGGTTTCCTCCCCGCCCCCCCCAGCCCCAAAATCATATCACTGTCGGTTTTTTTATATGGTGATTAACTTCACTGGTAATTGCGAGGGCTTGACGGGCAGGTATTTATTCCCACAGGTGGGGAAACCGAGGCAGAGAAGCTCAGCAACTCGCCCAAGCGCCGCGGGAGGGACCGCCCCGAAGCTGGCTGCCATCGCCCCGTGCCTTTGAGCCGCCGCGTGGCGGGACCAGCCTGACACCCCCCCCCCACCCCTTCCCCAAAAAAACCTCCCAGAGTGGGGAATCCACCATCGGTGGGAGCCTGGATCATCCGGCGGCCGGGAAACCCCCCCCCCCGCCCCCCGGCTCCACTGGATTTGGGGCTCCCCCACTGCTCACCTCCATCCCAGGGCTGTGTATCCCCATCCCAGCGTCTCGCCAGGGACTTATCGCTTCATTGAAGAGTTTTGGGGTTGGTTTGTTTGTTGTGTTTTGTTTTGTTTTGTTTTATTTTATTTTTAAATTTTTATTTTTAATTTTTTTTTATTTTTGACACGAACTCACCGGCGGCAGTGGCTGGGCCCGCCGGTGGAAACACGCCGCCCTCCCTCCCCGATTAGGATCTGGGCTTCGTGTTGCGCTGCAGTTTCACTCTCGACCTGCTCCGGCTTGTTGCCACACGCCGGGCGCTGGCGGCTGCTGGCCGGGCTGGCGAAGCCGTGGCCTCGCAGCCGGTGCCAAGCCCCGGCGCTATCATCTGCCGTGCGGGAGCCGTGCGGGAAGGGCAGGGTGGGGCGGGCGCCCGGCGGCATCGGGCCAAGGCAAAAAGGGGTTGGTGGTTGGGTTTTGTATTTATTTAAAAAAAAAAAAAAATAAATTTAAAAAATAATTTAAAAAAAAAATAAAAAAAAATCAGCGCGACTCATTGCTTTACTCATCCCTGCAAACAGCCCTCGGTGCCACCCCGGTTGGCAGCGCTCGGTCCCCATCAGCCCCCCCCCCCCCAGCCTTGCTCCGGTCCCCTGGGATGGGGGGGATGGAGGATGCTGGGGATGGAGGACATGAGGAAGACCCAGGGATGCTTTTTCCAAAGGAGTTCAGCCCAGGAAAAGACACACACCCCCCCTCCCGCCCCCCCCAAACCTCGACACCGCTCCCTCCCCACCTTGGCAAGGGGGATTCAGGGCTGCTCGCCCCCTCCCTGGCCGAGCCCCCGGGCACATGGTGGGGTTGGGGTGCCCCTGCCCAACGTGGGGGCTCACACCAAGTGGCAGCACGAGGGTGTCCGGCTCCACCAGCCCCGCCACAACCCCTCCATGTCCTCCCCCCCTTCCAGCCCCCCCATGGCCCCCCCCGCTCCGGAGACACGCCACGTGCAGCGCCTCGCCAGCAATTAGAGCTCCTTCCCCAGCTGAGCGTGATCCACCCTGGGAGTGGATGACACCCCCAGTGAGTCGGGAAAAGGCATTTTCCGAAGGAACAGCCACGTGGGAGCCCACTGCCCCGTCTCCCACCTCTGCCTGGGAGGGGGAGGAAGACCCCCCCAGGGATCCTCTAAGAGCGTCCACCAAGCAGAAAAGCCCCCCCCCATAGAGGGGCTGGGGGCCAAACGGGCAGCCCCACATACCCAGCCCTCTAAAAACCACTTTGCAAAAAGGCGAGGTGACGATCCCCGGGTGGGAATTAACCTGTGGCAAAGCTGTACTGTGGCCCCCCCCCGGCCCCAGCCCCTCTGAAGGACTCGCCACCAGCCCCGGCTTCAACACCTTGGGCTGATCCTGCAATATCCCGGCTGCGTTTGGGCTGTTTCATCCTCCCGTGGCAGCTTTGCGGCATCTCTCCATGGGGAGACACCCCCCCCACCACCCTTCCCCAGGCCAGCCGGACCCCCCCCCACACACAGCGGGATGGGGTGTGCGATGGCTCGGCCGCGGCTCAGGCGTCTGCTCGGCAGCCCCTGCCAAAGGGGGCTGAGCCGCTGCCAAATTTTGGGTTGCAGTGGGGCTGAGAGGAGGCTGCAAAAGCATTCTGCTCTACCGGTTTCGTGAAAATCAGCGCGGGGGGGGGGTGCAGGGGGGGGTGGTGATGAAGGGAAGAGCCCCGGATCCACGCGCAGAGGCTGCAGCATCCCCCCCCCCCCGCGGAGCACCCCTGGGTGCCCCAAAGGATGAAGAGCAGCACCAGAAGGTGCGTCACACCCCCCCCCCGCCCCGAGAGAGGGACACCCAGTTCAGCCCCAGCCCCGGGGGGGCACTGCCCGGGGGGGGCACTGCCCAGGCCGGCTGGCGCTGCAAGGCTGGGGCGCTCCGGCGGCTCCGCCATGGCAGGAGGAGGCAGAGGATGCTCGTGGCCATTCCCAGAGGCGCTGGAAGGATGCTGACAGCCCACCCGGGTCACCCCCTCCTCACCCATCCAACCCTGCCGCTCCCCCCTTCCCAGGGCTGCGGGGACGTTGCCGCCTCCCGGCCCTTCAGTAGGGGACAAATTCTGCCGAATTTTCGCCGCGTCCCAGGTCCCGCGGGCGCTGCCCGTCGGCTCCCTCCCCGGCCCCGGCTGTACAGGGCGCAGGGTCACAGAAGGCTGGGATTTGCCTCAAGGCCACCGCCGGTGCCACAGCTGAGTTTAGGGAGCTCTGGGCTCCCGGCCCCGCGGCCGGTGCGGCTGACGGCAGAGGGGTGCAGCCCTCCCCGGCCCCCCCCAGCCCAGCCCCACGCGGCACCGACGTGCCCGGGCACGAGCTGCAGGGAGCAGCTCCCTTCCGCCGGCAGAGCAGCAGCCAGGCGCTGGCGTACAGTAAATAGGAGAAATTTTTTATTTGTTACAAAAGTAAAAGGCAGAAATAGATGGTGAATCCTACTGGGCGCTGGGCTGGGGCCGGGGGGGGGGGGGCGGGGGGGAGGTCAGACCTGGCTGCGCAGCTCCCATCCCGGCCACCGGCGGTGGGAGGACGCGGTGCTGGAGCCCCCGCGATGGCTGGTCACGCTCCTGCGGGTCTTCAACCCCTTCCCCTAAAACTAGAGCCAGGTTGAGACGGAACAGGAGGGGGAGAGCTGGCCCGGGGCTGGGGGGGCGGGGGGGGGGGAGTTGCAAGGTTAATTCTGACCACGCGCTAACTCCCGCCCGCGGAGGAGAGTCCTGCGGCACACGGGTACGGCTGGGAGAGGGGCCGCTGGGGTCGGGCGTGTGATGCCACCGGCGTTACGACGCGCTGGCGCGAAGCCTGCTCCTTTCGCAAGCCCGCCGGAACGCTCACCGCTATCTTCCAGCATCTGCGGGAGGGGAGACACCTTCCCCCCGGGGTAAGGCTGGGGGTTACGGGGAGCCACCGGCATCCTCGGCTCGGTTGCGTGAGTCCATCCAGTGGCGGGAGACAGCAGGAACTCCAGTTATTGCACTCGGGTGGGACGGCTGTATGGCTTTGAGCTCTGAACCCGCGGGACGGCCGTTCCGGCTCCCGGAGAAGGGTTGGAAAAGCTTTTCCTTGCGCACGGCCGCTTTCCCCCCTCTCTTGGGGTGGGTGGGAGGGAGGAAGGCGCAGCCCTGGCGCGCGGAGGCACTGGTGGTGGTCATGGCTGTAGTCTCTTGGCTCCCCGCAGGGTGCTCCACGAGGGGCGGGGGGCTGCGGGCCGCCAGGGCTCTTGACACTTGAGGGACCCGGCGTGAGGGAGAGGAGGAAGAGGAAGAGAAAGAAAGAGAGGGTTAGTGCCAGAAATACAGGAGCGAGGAGCAGCAGGGAGCAGAGCGGAGCACCGGGGCTCGGTGGCGGCAAGGGGTGACAGCGCGGGACGGAGGAGAGCGCTGGCAGCCTTCCTCCCCGGCTGCCGCCGAGGCTGGAGCAGGCAGGAGCTGTGGCGGGGGGGGTGTGGGGGGGTCAGGGGCAGCTCCGCAGCCCACAAGCGAAGCAGGGCTTCATTGCAACGTGCTGTGGAAGGAACTTCCCGCGGTCAAGAGGAAAATCGGAGGAGGAATGTGGTGTGCGAACAGAGGGGGAGGGAGGGGAGGGACCGCGGGTCAGCCAGAGCTGGGGTTAGAAATCTGTTCCGGGCTCCCACTCCTCTCTCCGGGCCACAACTCGCTCCAAACGCCACATCTCTGCGTGAGTTGGGGGCTTCCTCCGAGCCCGTCGTGGCATCTCCGAGCACGAGCCACCACGGCGTGCCATCCAGAGCGCCCTGGGCTTCACAACCCCCCCCCCCATCCGCCGCCCGGAGCCTGAGCCCACCCTCAGCCACACCGTTTTCCACGCACCGCCCCGTGGACCGGGCAGCTCCCCCTTGTCCCAAAGCCCAGCGCAAAGCTGGGGGAAAACCATCCCTCTCTTCTCGCCAGGGCTGTGGGCAACCCCGAGAGGGCACGGCCCAGGGCTGGCAGCGCCTCGCGCCGATGGGATGCTGGTGGGATGGATGGGACACAGGGCACACGGATGTCTACGCAACCGGAGGGTGATGGGCTCCGTGGGCAGAGCTGGTCCATGCAGTGGAGATGAGATGGGTCGCTGGAGTGGATGATGGGGAGAAGAAAGCGCTTTCTTACCAGCTAGCCCTCAGAAAGCGGGGCTAACGTCCAAGGAGGGAGGGGGGCAAATCCCGTCAGGCTGTGCAGGAAATGGCAAAATCCTGGCAGGCGTCCTCCTGGGGAAGACACCAGAGATTACGCCCCTCACTACCCACCGGCGCTGGGTGAGACACGGGGACCGCAGAGCCCGGCACAGCCCTGGAGCGAACCCCGGAGGGGTGGGGGGGAAAGGATGCCGGGGGGGATGGCTTCTGCGGGGAGGGGACGGGCGAGTGGATGAGACGCCGGCCAGGTTGGAGCCGGGGGACAGAAAAATCCCTTCCTCCAGCAAGAGTCAGGGCAGCACCAACTGCTGCTGAGCATCCCTCGCAGCCCCATCCTGCGGGAGGTCAGAGGAGCTTCCAGGTAAACCTAATAGAGGCCAACTGCCCTGTTAAACACCGCAACGCCCGCTCTTTTCTGTCCTAAAGGAAAAAAATAATCATCCAAGCAATTAACTCTTTAAAAATATAGTTTTTATTACGTTGAGTAACAAAGGGAATGGGCTTAAATAAAAACAGGAAGGAGTTTGGCCCCTGATAACGCCCCCGACGCCGCTCCTCACTCCCCAGCACCCCCCAGACCCTCTCGGCAGAGCTCGGCTCGCCCCGAGGCTCCTCCACGGCGGGGGACGAGCCCCGCTGGGGCCATCCCTGCGGGAGAAGCGGGGTGGGAAGGGCAGGGCGGCCTCTCCGAATGCAACGCGGGCAACGTCCTAAAGCGCCTGGCCCGTGAGATGGCACGAAGCAAGGGCCATCTGATGCGGTAGGAATTCAGCAGCCTCTGCTGCCGTGCTCTCACCTCGGCTCTTCGCGGAGGGGAAGGGAGAGCCGGTGGCCACAGCGAACACGCACCCGAGATGTTTGTGCGGCCACCAGCCGGGTGAGGCCAGGGCAACCTTGTGCCTCTGCCGTCCCCCAGCGTGCCCCGAAGCCGCCTGCGGGCTGGCACTGCCTACTCGAGCGTGCAAAGCACAACGCTGGTGAGTTCATGGGGGACAGGCTGCCCCCCCAAAATGCGCTGCCTCCCCCTGAGGTTGAAACACACGCGTCTGACCCACGGAAACCTACCCCGGCAGCTTGACCCAGAACACCGCAAGCCTCTGCCCTGGTGCTAAAGAAGCCCAACGCTACCTGCGCCGAATTATAAAACGTTCTACGTCATACAAAAGAAAAAAAAAAAAAAAATCTACAAATTGTGCAAAAATATCCAGCAGCTTTTAATCACATGATTCAAGTATTGCTAACGAGGTCTGCGATTCTCCTCTAGGCACGTTCCAGTGTGGGTAAGGCAGAGCTGCCCAGCCCGGCTCTCCCGTGCCTCCCCAGGAACAGAGCGATGCTCCGGGATGCGTCCCAGGCATACGGGAATGGCTCCGGAGGTGCCAGGGACAGCCCTGCTCTCGTCTGCCGGCCAGAAACGCAAAACCCAGAGCACAACGTGAGGTTATCAGAGACCAGCACTCGCTAACTGCTTCCTCTGTGAAGCTCCACCTCAGGATTTCACCCACTTTTCTGTTGCCTTTCGGAAGAGACAGGACATTACCAGGTTTCCCTGGCAAGCCGAGGTTCCCAAATCTTACAAGCGTAGCCTTGCCACCCAGCACCTCATGACGAGAGCCGCAGAACACTGCGCGGCTCTTCTTCCCCGTTAAAAGGAGGGTCATCCTATTTCGTATCCTTGCTGCATAACGTTGTCTTCCTGACCGGCAGGGCCAAAACACAACGAGGTTTTCAGCGCCCTCTCAGTGACCAGCCAGAAAACAGGATCACCAGGAGCTGGGACCTCTACGGCTGCTGGGAGCCAGAGTCCTCCCAGCCCAACAGCCCCAACTTACCAAGGCACAGCAGCTTCTGGAAAAGAAAAGCCACTCCGGCAGCGGCCGAGGTGAGAACCTCGGCCATTAAGAGACAGAACAGCCCTTCCACACGGGCACAGGGCAGCAGGACGTGTTCACGGAGATAACGGGGATACCAGGGAACGTACGCTTCCACCAGCCCAGCAGACGAGGCGTCACAGCCCAGCTCAGAGCGGGAACCAGCCCCCACCTCCCACCTCAGCATATTCCCGGCAGGAAACACAGCAAAACCCTGGAGCAGACGCTCCGGGCTCAGAGCTCTGGTGGCTCCCCAAGACCTATTTGCTTCCCAGGCGCAGCAGGAACTCCCTGCTTTCTGCACGAGCCTGAGGGTCTTGCATGCTGTTGGGTTCTACCAGTCCAAAGTCCAGATGACGGTGAAACATATAAACAAAAAATAATAAATAAATTTAAAAAAAAAATAAAAAATAAAGGCAACGTATGGCTCGACTGAGTCTTTGGCAGCTCTGCATCGCAGGGCTGTCCCGCCTGAGCTGGGGAGATGTCGGAGGGGAAGGTACCGGCTGGAGCGAGGTGCAGGCACGGCAGGCACTGGGCTACACCCCAGCACCGCTAGGGAATGCCTCCTACCATGCTGGTGTCAGTTTTGGCTCCGAAGGAAGGGATTTCGCTCTTCGGACTGGACGGGGTCCCGCCGTCTGGCTGGATAAATCCTCTTCTGTCTATCAAACTGGAAAACAGAAGGGAGAGCAGTTAAGGAAACGAAGGCTGGGCGAAGACGGGAGCGCAGAGGCCGCGGAGAGGGCTGTCCCCGCGGGAGCCGCTAACCAGAGCACGGGCAGGAGCTGCCCATTAGACAAACCACAGACTTATCACACAAGCCACCGAACTGCCTTCAGGCTGTTAAAGCTTTGGGTCACCGCAAACCCGAACGGGAACTGGCGAAAGGCCTTTACGACAGGAAAACACCACGAACGGGGAAAAGAACGGGAGTAAAAACGCTACTCTCCCCCCGCAACCTCCCAGCCAAGAGCTCGGTTCCCCGAATCCGCAGATTTACCATCTCCGAGTGGCAGCACGGGCATTTCGGCAGCCCTGAATCCAACAGAAAGCTCGGGGGTACTTCAGGGCCAGACGCGTAAGCGTAAAACGCACTTTTGACTCTTGCTGCACAGCCCGGCACCTTCCCCCGCCGCCGCGTTACACCCAGTTCGCACCCCTGAGACGCTCCACACAAATCCAAATGGGATCCGGTGGAAAAAAAACCTTGTCCGGAGGGATCCCCGCGTGCCCGAGGATGGGCTGGGAGCCCCACGCCGGGTCCTCAGTCCCGGCAGCATGGCGCGAGGGGACGCCGGCCTGACTCTGCCCAATTGCACCCTCTTGTGACAACGCAGCGATAATCCTGCTTCGGGTCCAAAGCTTCCTTAACGTCTGCAGCAAACCGCCCGCCTGCATCCTTGCTTTAATACCGGTTCCGGTTAACTCAGGGGCGAGAGCGCTTGGTGGGATGCTACTAAGCATTTCGGGTGATCCCAGCGTCGGTCAAAGCCCGGGTGTCCCCGCCGCCGCCTCGCGCGGCTCCCTGCTGGCTGCTTGTCACGACGCTGGGTCCCCAGAGCAGAGGAGGAAAAAAACACGTGCCAAGACGTACTGCCGCCACCGGCATTCCCCAGCTGCCGCCACCGGCATTCCCCAGCTGCCGCCGAGCCCTTTGGCGCTGTTACTCTGCCCTTATTGAACCTCAGGATGCGCCTTATCTGCCAACTCCGCGGAACAATTACAAACGGCCCGAACTCATCGCTCAAACACAGGAGAAGCAACAGCTCTCTCTCTCCCAAGACGTTTCTCCAGCCGCTCTCTGTGGAGGTTGGGAAACTGTTTCCCCACCGGCACGGGAGCAGACGCGTTTGTGCCGACTCCCCCGAATCCTGACAAATCCGTCCTTTCCCAGGCCCCTCTCGCAGAGCGGGCTGCCATTCCCGACGCCGCGGAGGTCGAAGGCTCTTACCTGGGATGGAACGGTCCGCACAGCACCGCGCAGCAGTTTGTGAGGATACTTTTATGGCTGTAGGGATTGGCAAACTCCGAGCCCCTCTTGTTTGACCAGGACCCTTTGATCTGAAAAGGGACAGGACAGACGCGGATTAAGATACGAAAGATCTGATAGCAGATAATTAATTACACGGTAACGGACTCGGTTCAAACCCTCGCTCGAGAGGTGGAAGGCTTGTCTCACTGCAGACGTCCTCCCTCTCGTTGCTCTAACGGGCAGGACAGCTGCAGAAAGGCAGCCAGAGGAGAGCAACGCGCTGCTCCCGCCTCCGCCAAGGCTCAACCTTGCAGCTACAAACCCCCAAAGCTGCGCCCTCCCCGCGCCGCACGGCAGCCTGACAGCCTCCCCCTCTTCAACACCACCCTCCTCCTCCTCCTCCTCCTCCTCCTCCCCTCGTTCTCTGCGAGGCTGCAAGCTCCTCGGTCCCTCCTGGGCTCCTCCGGCCGAGCAAAGAGCGAGGGGATTCCCAGGCCGGGCTGCCACAGGAGGCAACAATTTCATCTGCCCCAGCCCCGAGCAGCTGCCACCGGGACTCTGATTTCGAAACCCCGGTCACACCAAGCGTAGGCACACGCACGTGGGCAGATGCTATACCTGGCCTCAGGCCCCTGGCTGCAGCGAACCATTTACCATTACATTTCCTCCTTTTGGGGTTTTTTTTGGGTGTTTTTTTTTTTTTTTTTACTTCCTCTCCCCAGTTGCAGCATAAGGCTGGCAAGGGGGGCAACGCAGCCGGAGCGGCAACGGGACCGACCACGTGCTTGGGACCTGGTGCGCTCCCACAACTGGGGCGCGACCCTCCGTTTGCTTCACTTTACGTGGCCGCGAGCATCTCCCGCCAACACCTCCGAACGCAACAGAAAGGTGGACGGGGAAAAAAAGTTAAAAAAAGAAAAAAAAAAAGAAAAAGAAAAAAAAAAAAGGGGGATGCAAACCTGCCTTCTGCAGAGCTGGAAGCCTCCAGCAAGGATAACAGGTCCTTCTGGCCAGGAGGGTGAATTTAGATTCCAAGGATCAGACAGATCCTGCTTTTCCGTACAATCCGCCCTGCTCAGGGTACTCGTGGGGCCCTCGGAGTCTGCCTGCCCCCCAGACTTTTTACGGTACAGCTCGTCAGGAGGCGTCTGTGCGTTATTTGCCCGTTAGGCACGAGGAACTGACAGAGACAAAGGGACTTGCCCAGAGGAAACCCGTGGTTACGCAGGACGCTGAATTAAGATCACCCGTGTCCCAGGCTAACACCCAAATAAATCCCTGGGGCCGGCCTGCCTGCCTTTTTTTTTTTTTTTTTTTTTTTTTTTTAAAATCTCGGAACTCCTAATTTTAAGCGAGGCCACATACAGACTGGAAAAAACACGCACGTGACTTTTTCTAACGTTTCGGCCCGACGCTGCCAAGCAACACGTCTTGCACAGTCCGTCCCCCCCCCGCCCAGCTACCTGAAACTACAGGCTAAAAACCGCTTTTTTAGGGCACGGGCTGTGCGCTTCGCGGTGGATTATCGCAGGCAGCGCGTCCCACCGAGATGCTGCACCGAGGCAGGCAGCCACGGAGCCTCTGGAAGGCTCACCTCCGCTTAGGAAGGACCGGGGCCGGCCCTGCAGAAGGACAAGCGTCCAGGTACTTACGTCTTCGTTCGTCGTCAGGTTGGAGGCCACTAAATAAGTGTGAAAACCTGAGAGGCCCAAAATAGACCAGACTGAGAAAAAACAAATCACCAGCTCCAGCACAGTGGGGAAGGAAAAAAAAAAAAAAAAAAAGTCAAGGAAGTCTCAGGGAACAAAATGATCCTGCAAGGAGAGGCAAAGGACTGATTTGGGAAGTACGTGCTGTGACTACGCATGCTGGGCCACGAAAACATCCCAGCGAGCTTCCCATTCCCCGCACCGTTCTGCGGGCACCCAGCAAGGCACAGCCTCTTCCAGCCGCTTCCCTTTCCACGTAAACTGGGAAACAAGTTTGTCACCCGCTCTCAGTCCCCGGCGGTGAACTAAATAAAGAATCATAGAATCACAGGATGGTTCGGGTTGGAAGGGACCTTAAAGATCGCCCAGTGCCACCCCCTGCCCTGGGCAGGGACACCTCCCACCAGCCCAGGTTGCTCCAAGCCCCGTCCACCCTGGCCTTGAACCCCTCCAGGGATGGGGCAGCCACAGCTTCTCGGGGCAACCTGTTCCAATTAAAGGTCTTCCCAATTTGGGGATGTTCTATCAGCCTACAGATGCCCATCTGCCCCAAGCAGGTAGCTCGGGAACTAAGTTAAGTTGTGGAAAGCACCCGAAGGTGACCCCACAAAGAGCTCGCTGCGCTTGTGTTACACAATTAGCATCGCCGCGCCAGCGCTCGGCGGCCTGAGCCGCCGGTGGCGTCAGAAGGATATCTCGCAGGTGTCGTCTTCAGAGTGGCGAGGAATCCATCTCTCTGAGAGCCTGCAAAGCAAAACGGGACAAGGAACGCCGTCCCATCAGGCAGCCCTGCATCTCCAGCCAACGCTTCACCCCCGAGCATGCAGCCACCGCCCCCCCCACCTCCGCGGGCCATACGGATCTGCCCGGCTGCCCGAGAAACATCTACGGTCTGGAACTTTGCAGAAATGTCAGCGCGTAGACACAGCTCCAGGAGATTCGGGGCTGACGGCCAAAGTCACCTTCCCCGCCAGGTTAAGGGCGGATGCACCCACCAGCTCTGGTGGGGACAACCCAGTCACCAGCTCCCCCGGACTCTCTGCAGCCAGGTGCAGGGTGGATCTGGGGTTCCCTGCAGTCCGAGACCCCCTTTATTCGGGGGCGCGGGGGGAAACAGGGATAGACCCTTCCCACGCTCTGTCCAACAGGAACGGTGACCGGTGCTGCCCCAAGTCGTCCGCGGCCGGCAGCAGGGCACGCACGGCTGCTGGCGCCCGCGGTACTTACGCAGAGTGAGGTGGGTGACGACGCAAGCGAAGATGAAGGCCGTCAGGAAGGAGAGGGAGAGGATGAAGGCGTAGAAGTAGCGATAGTTGCGCTTGCCCACGCAGTTGCCCACCCAGGGGCAGTGGTGATCGAACCTCTCTGAAACAAAAGGGACGCGGTGGGTGAGGACTCCCGCCACCTCGCACCCCGTGACGGAGCAAACTCTGCTGAGCCTGCAAAAACCAGGGGCTACAAACGGAGCTTCCACCCACCACCCCGAGACCAGCACCTCTTGCAGCGCTGCATGAGCGAGAGGTTTCAAGGCAGCCCTGCTTGCTGCCCGCTCACATGCCCTTTTTTGAAGCATCAAAGGCCAAACCTTTCCTCTCAGCAAGCCCCGCGCAAATACAAGCCTCGTGACTGGTAACATCTACCATTACTAAAACCGAAAGAGAAGAGGGAAAGTTTTTCCAGTGCTTCGCAGCACCGGCTGTGCTCGCGCGCAGCATCGCCGCTCCCTTTCTGCGCGTCAGCTTCCCCCGCCTTCTCTGGAGGGGGGGGGGAAAAGTTTTCAAAGTTATAAAGATACGCCTCTCAAACCACAGAAACTGCCTGGGAACCCAGGGCAGGTGCAGCGTATCTGGAAAGACGCCCCGCTGCCTTCTAATGAAAGGGCCGCGTTTCGGACCAACCATTCCGCAGGGGACGCCAGCTCGAAGAAAAACCCGTCGCATGCAAAGCGGGCGCATGCCCGCGCCCCCAGCCGGCTCCTCTCCAAACTCTGCCCCAGCCACGGCTGCTTTCCGACGAGCCGCGCCAGCGTGAGGAGGCGTCGCGGCCACCCACCGCCATCCCCAAACGCGGAACGCTTGGCAATTCCCAAATTTCTTCTCTTCAGCAGAGCCTTGGGGTCCCGCAGCGGGTCGGTTGCTCCTCAGGCTGCCCCGGCAGAGAGCGTAAAGCAGAACCTCCGCATCCACACGGAGCAGCCCCGCGAGGATTAAAACCTCCATTCAAATGTCCCCAGATCAGATGCCACCCCGCTGCCAGTTCAAGTTGCTGCGGTGCAGCCTGGGAACCCCCCTGCCCACCCCCCCTACGCCTGTCCCTGCCCGCGGGGAGCCACCACAGACTTTCCTTTGGGTCTTTGTTCGTTCCCTCCTGCCCCCCCGCAGCCTGAGGGCACGGGGAGAGGATACAGAAGAGCTCAACCAGCATCCACGGCGGCGTCTCTGCCAGCCTGGCACCAGCACGGCCACACGCAACCAGGCGCCCGCAGCAAACCCCGTGTCCGGTGGCTTTGCCTCAACCGCATTTCACGGTACAGACCTCCCCGAACCAGGGAAAGCAGAGACACGGAGTCTTGGATGCGCCGCCCCCTCGCCCCGAGCCACCGCACTTGGTGTCGCTTTCATTTTAAGTGGGAAGAAGAAAAAACCGCTCGGCACCTGGCTTTATAATCCTTTACGGGACGCCGAAGCAACCTGTCCAGGAACATAAAACACACACACACACGAGACAGCAGCACCTTGCCACTCTCCGGGCTTACCGACGCAGTTGTCGCAGACGCTGCAGTGAGAGGTGCGGGGAGGGCGGAACATTTTGCAGGTGTAGCAGTACTTGAGTTTCACCACGTACTTGTTTATGACCACCTCCATGGTGCGGGCCGGCGGGCGGTAGGTAGAGGTGCCCATGCTGTCTGCAAGGACAAGGAGGGACAGTCAAACCCCGCGCAGGTGAAACCCAAGCCCCCGTATCTGCTCCCTGGCAGGGTAAGGGATCGGCACGTGCTCTCCTGGTTTTAATCAGAAGCTCAGCCGACAGGATTTGTTGCCGGGTGGCCAGCCAGGAACTCCAGTCAGCTCCTCGCAGCATTATTTATGCCCTTTCCTTGTCTGGCAACGCTGCTGGGATGCCAGGAGGAAGCAATATCTGCCCAACAGTTTGAGAACATAAAGCAATTTATAAGTCGCAAGCGTAAAAGCGGCAGAGTTAACGCGCCCAGCGACACCGACTCATCTCCCCGCGTCTAACGGATCACGACGGCAAGGAGAGACAACATCATCTGTTAACGCACGGGGTGGTTCCTCCTCTGCTGTAAGCATCCAGGTTACCGAGACGAGGGCAAACCTCCGCAGCAGCAGCCCCGGCCACCCCTAACACACAACTCGCCAACGTGCAGCTGGAGCCGGGCTGGAGAGACTCATTCCCAGCACAGCGGGGGAGGACAGCCAGCGGGTCCCGAGTGCTCCAGGCGGATTTCGTGGAAATTTAACACGTGTCTGTTATAAGACAAGAGGATTCCTCCTCCTCAAGGTCAAAACTGAGGATTTTTAGAGCCACCACGAGTCACACCAGCCTGCGCCGGCACTTCGTTATTCACTGGGGACTGGCAGCTGGAGGCCGTTCCTCTGCTCAGCAAAAGCTGGAAAACCTCTGGATCACGTTTGCAGTTTTGGGGGTTACTCCCTTGTTTTAGTCACTCTTAAAAGAGCACCTTTCCAACTCCGAGGAAGTCTTTGCGAACAGAGATGTAACGGTGAGCACGTTAAGAGGATAAGAAGTGGATTATATTAACGGTAACAGCTGGCACATCTGGCAGCATCTGCAGCCAGATTACCGCTTTAAGCACTTATATATAGAAACGCGGATAACCGCTCGGAGGATATTTTAAAACCGTATTTTTTTTTCAGTCGGATGTAGAATTACTGCCTTGCAACCGTCTTCGGCGGGGCAGATTCAAGCTGCCTGACGTTAGCTTTGCTGAAGCATTCGTGACTACGGGTCACAGCACCACGGTCCACGGGCGCCGGACGCACACACCTTCTCGGCCGCCGCCAAAAGAGCGTGACGTGGCAGTTTTTCGAGGGGGACAAACGTTAGCATACTGTTGGAAACCATCGCAACAAAGGAAACACTGCAGCACAGCAGGCTCAACGGCAAATCGTAATCACAAAAAGGGCTCACGCCTAAGTTAATTACCCTACGTCCTCACCACCCGTATTTTAGGGAAGGCGGCAGAGGGTCAGATTCCTCCGAGTCTGGACAACATTCACCGTTACAGAGCAGCACACGCTCTCGCTCCGTCTTCAAGAGCCTGGCAGCGTGATCCTGACGGGGGCTTTGTGCTCCCCCGGCCGCTGGCACACGGTCCTTAACGCGTTTAGGACACGGATGTCACAAGTTGTCCCTCCCCCGAGCTCTGCACGAGCCGCTGCCCGCTCAGGTGTCGTCCCGAGGGCAGGAACAGACACAGCCACGACCCACCGTACAGGGCTTTGCCTCGGAGAGCGACGGGATGGAATAGAAACGAAAATCATCTCTGCTTCTCTGCAGACCCTCTCTCCGAAGCACTGCCGGCTGCGCTCGAGGAGCTTGTCGCACCTCTTTTACCAGGACTTTTCAGACATTATCAAGACATATCATTGTCAAGCTCCGCGATTTGATACTCCGGCTTTTTCTCCAGAGACTCCCTGAGCCCGAAACGCGTGTGACACAGACACACACACACACGCGCGCGCGCACACATGCACTGGACCAAACACAGGAGAGGGTCACAGAAGTCTCACCGATCCGCTTTTCCAGGTCCGCGGCCTCGCTCGGGGTGGCTCTGGGCAGGATACCTGGGTCTCGGAAGCTCGTCTGGAGCAGGCAGCTGATGACGAAGAAGAAGAGGACGGCTGCAATGATGGGGATGGCCAAGGTGAGGTGACTGGCAAGGAAGGGGCAGCTGTTAAAAGAAAAGGGAAAAAAAACGCATCGTTACCAACCGCCGCTACAGAACCGGCTATCGGCGCTGACGTTACGCACTACGGATTATCACGGGGGGTGGGCTGGAGCACCTCTGCTTTGCAGAGACCTCTGGAACAGCAAGAGCCAGCCCAGAAAACACCGGAGTAGCACTGGGAAGACAGGGTCTTTGGCACCAAGGTGGCAGTACAAGCCCCTCCGCGCAAGCTCTTTGCCCTTCTGAAGTCCCAGAATCCTGTTTCGAAAACCTGGCAGCTGCCCCAAAGCTCGGTCACCTTCTACAACAGCGGCATCAAGAACACGCGGAGAAACACCCCCCCCCAAACTAAGCAGGAATCAACATCCGCGTGAACGCGATCCCGTTCGGTCCAACACCAGAAGCCGAGAGGGAATTTGGCTTCCATTCAACGCAGCTTTGCTGTCTCCGGATGACCCGCGTGCCCTTCATGGTGTGCCAGATGTTTGGCCGGCGATGCCTTCCAGCATCAACGCTGCCGTGACAAGCCACCGGGCACCTCGGCAGACGATGCCCGCTCCGGGGCTTGCGGCGCTACGACCCGGGGGTGTTTTATCACGGATGGGGAACCGCCGCGATGGCACCCCGCATCAGGGCAGCTCCGTTATTGGCAGCGTGATGGGTGAAGGCAGCCGAGGAACACGCATCTTTGCACGGCGCCGTGCCGGAGCCCCCCCCCTCCCGTCCCTTTCTCCGCGGGGGGATTTGCTATTATAAGCACCGATAAGTCGAGCGCAGACAGGGAAGCCGCTTGAGCCCCGATGTCTGCGGGCAGCGCTAAGTCTCAGTAACGCCGCGAGGCAGTTTGAGAGGATTAAGCAACTTTTGTTTCAACTCCCGGAGCTCAGCTGTCCAGAACAAAGCAGCCACCGAGCCCCTCGGTCGGACAGAAAGGTCTCCGAAATGAGAGACGTGAGCTTCTCGCTACCCCTTTTCCGGGAGAATCTCTGGACCCCGCTTTCCCCTGCCAGGCAACAAGAAATCACATTAAAAAACGCGAAGCGCAGTGCAGACCCAGGCAGGATGTGTTTGCTCTGTGTCTCGCAAACGGCAACCGGCGCGACAGGAGCGCGCACGGCTAAAATAACACCGTGGAAAGCCCCAGGGCATCTTCAACCAAGAAAAGAGTGACTAGGCAAGCAGGGAGGGGGGAGCAGATGTCCTCTGCCTGGCCCCGCACAGAGCGGTGACTGCGCCAGCGCTGCCCGTTAGTTCCAGACGCAGCAGCGAAAGCCGGCAGAGGGGCAGAGACGGCACGAAGAAAGGAGTTTTTCGCATGGGGGATGCCGTTACTGCCTCCCGCAGCGGCCTGCCTACCCCTGCCAGCTCATCCGACGTCTCAGAACCTCTAATCCGAGCAAATACCTTCATCTCCCCCCTCCCGCCTGCAGGCTTGGGCAGCTTTACTCGGAGACTCGCAGGGATAACGCCGTGATCCGAAGGCAGGCGTGACCCCCCCCAGCCCCAGTTTTGTACAGCGGCAGGAAAAACCAGCTCCCTTCCCTCCCCGGGCAGGATCGGGGAGGCAGGAGAGCAGAAGGTCTCAGAGGTGTCGATAACCAACGGTGCTCCGTCCCCGGCTCCTCCGGGCAGCGTAACAGGGTGCCCCTGGCTCTCCCCTCCCTCGGGGCGCGGGAGCGGGATGGCTTTCCTAAAGTGGAGGGGACAGGGAGCAATGGAGCCCCCTCTTCTCCAGGCACCCCTGCACAATGGGGGCAGAGCTCCAGCGCAGACCCTCCAGGTGGGACCCCGAAGAGTTTCACCATTTATCAAGCACCTTTCACCGAAACGCTGCTCCTGCTGCCTCTGCGGACCAAGACCACTGGTCCCGGGGGGGGGTCTCCTGGCTGCGATCCTGGACCGGTTCTCCCCTCTGTAGCAGAAGGGGAGACTGGGAATGTCTTTAAAGACCGGGAGGAGATCCCGGGGGGGATCTTTAGAGAGCAGGAGGAGATCCTGGGGGGATGTTAAACCTCTTCCACGGGCCAGAATGGGCAAAAAAGGTCCAAGGCCACCCCTGTCTCCCCCCACCCCCGGGAGAGGGACGGGCCATGGGGGAGCCGTGGCTGCCTGCAAAGCGGGTCTGGGGGCTGTGCAGGGGGGGAATGGCGGGGAGAAGGGATATGGGGGCTCCCACGGAGGAAGCAGAAAGAGATGCCCCCCCCGAGCCCACCCCCCCTCCCACCACGAGGTCGTGGGTGGGATAACAGCTAACCAGCGGCCTTCCCCCCCTCCCCCGAAAGGCTTAAAGGAGGACGGGACGGGGGCTGCTCAGAGACCCCACACGGCTTCACCCCAGCAGGGAAGGGGGCCCGATCCCGGGAAAGGGGGTAGCTGATACCGGGAAGCGATGGGAGGGGGGGGGGGAAGACGGGGACACCGGCGAGACCCCCAGCAGAGGAGGTGGGGGGGACACCACGACCCCGCAGCCCCCCCGGCGGTGCCGAGAGCCCCCATCCCGTCATCCCGCACTCACTCGAAGGCGAAGAAGAGCCCGCTGGTGGCCAGGATGAGGCCGAGGGTGAGGGCGAAGACTCCGCTGTGCCGGGCCAGCATGAGGCGGCCGCCGCAGTAGAACCGGTTGCGGCCGGGAAAAACCTCCCACTTCCGCCGGGGCCGGCGGCTGGCACCGGACCGCTCCAGGCCGGCGGCTGGCGGGGGCGAAGAGGCGGCGGTGCCGGTAGCCGACCCCGCTACCCCCGGCGGGATCTGCCGGTACTCGCACTCCTTCATGGCGCCGCAGCGCCCGCCCCGCCCCGCCCCGCCCCGCAGCGCCCCCTGCCGGCCGCGCCGGGGGCAGCCCCGCCCCGCTACCGGGAGGGGACAAGGGCGGGGGGGTCGGACCGAGAAACTCTCCGTAGTTACCGGGGGGGCGGGGGGAAGAGGGGGATGCTGGGGAGCGGACACCGCGCCCCCCCCCCGCCCCCGGCCCGCAACCAGGCGAGGTCACCGGAGGAGCGGCGTGCCCCGGTCGGCCCCGAGGCGTGGGGAGAGAAGAAAACGGCGGGGGGGGGGGGGGGGGGGCGAGCCTCAGTGGCACCGAGGGGGTCCGAGCGGCACCGGTAGGGTCCCCCTGGGGGAGGGTCCCAGTGGCACCAGGGAGGTCCCAGCGGCACTGTGGGGGGGGGGTCCCAGTGGCACCAGGGTGGTCCCAGCCGCATCGGGGTGGGGGGGTCTCAGTGGCACTGGGGAGGTCCCAGCGGCACTGGGGGAGGGGGGTGTCCCAGCTGCACCGGTAGGGTCCCAGCTGCACCGGTAGGGTCCCAGTGGCACTGGCTGGGGGGTCCCAGCGGCACCGGTAGGGTGCCAGCAGCACCGGGGAGGTCCCAGCAGCACCGGGGGTGGGGTGTGTGCGTGTGGTCCCAGCGGCTCATACAAGGCAGCAGAACCCCCCCTGCGCCCATCAAGGGCACTTCCTGGAGATTTCCGGGAAGCTGGCGGACACGGATCCATGCCATAAATACTGGCTTGGTGGCAGTACAGCCCCCAGAGGACGGAGGAACCAAGAGGTATTCCCCATCCCAGGCAGCTTACGGGAATTTTGGCCATCAGGAATGACAGCAGAGAGGGGGCAGGATGCTGTAGCATCAGCAAAGAACACGGACACGGCCAGGCAGCGACAGCTCGGTACATAAACTGAGGACTGACACCTTCATTACACCCAACAGCATCCTTACAGATACATCAGGCTTTTTAGCAAAAGCGGGTTTCAGTTCTGAGCAGCGCTGCTGCCCCACGACCCGCCTGCACCAACACACCGCCCCGGCTACGTCCACGGCAAGAAGTTGCAGTGCAGGATCAGTCCCAGAAGCCAGAAGGAGAGGAAGAATCCGAGGATGCCTTTGCCGAGGGGGGTGATTAATCCGCAGTTCAGCAGCAGCCTCACAACGGGGTTTTCAGGAGTCCTTTTCCCGCAGGAACCAGATTGACCTCGAAGAGATTTCTCGGAGCGCGGTGCCACGGTTTGGTGATCGGTCCCTTCGCTCCAGAGCAAAGGTTCGTGTTCTTGAAGGAGGTGAGCAGAAAACCAGTACAGGACAGGAGAGGAGGAGCCAAGGAAGCGGGTCAGCACCTGAGGACGACAGGCAGAGCAAAAAATCGCACAAGCTGCAGGTCTCCGACTGTCACCGATCCTCATCCCGAGGACGGAAGGAGCCGTCCATCCGCCTCAGACGGGCTGCTGAGAAAGGGGACTGAAATATGGCCCCAATTCCCGGTGCTGGAGTTTATTCGACTGAAATGAAACTCAGCTCAACCCACTTTATTCATTAAGACGTTTGTGTAAGCGATCAAGTGGTCCCCAGGTTTTGGACAAACACGGTAACTAATTGTCACCATCCCACTGAAACCCTCGTCACCGTCCAGCTCAGGAGCTGGGATGGGGCAGCAGCTTCAGGGGAGATTTGAACCTCCCTCTTCAGTTATTTTTTCACTGGAAGCCCCAACCTTCAGTGCCACCAGCTGTGTCCTAAATAGACCTTCACACACTTTCTAGGGACGGGTGACAGGCTCTGGATCCTTGCACTGCCATCCATTAAGCTCAGCCAACATGACAACGACCCAGTATCCTTGTCCCCAAACCGCCGGCTCGCAGGGCTCGGCAAACCTGGCCTTAAGCCCACGTCAAACGTCACCAACACCAGCCGGACCCTTTGATCCATGTCCTGGTGTCCTCATCACACCGAGCCCCTGGGAAAATCTCTTTGGGAGATTCCTCTGGCAGAGCAGAGGAATTAAGCGGCTTTGGGAACTCCCGGTGGAAGTAGCTCCCAAAGAGGAAAGGCAACACTTTTGGTTTGCGTTGCCCTGCAGCTGGGCCAGCTCCAGGCTGCGACTGTCACTGCCTCAGCCACCGCGCCGCACTCCCCTGAAGAAATCGCTCCTGCGCGTTGCTGTGAAGGTCCTACCTGCACGTGCATGCAGAAGAATCCAAACGCCAGCAGGACCGTGGCATGGACCACATACACGAAGACAGCGGGGCAGCAAAACCCAGCGCTTGGTTTACCTCCTCCTTCACTCTTTCTTCTCTCTAGACCAAGAGTTAGGCAGTGCCGGGGGTTTGCAATGACGTAGGTCCAGGCAGCCCACGAGCCCAGAAGCGTGACAGGCAAAGCAAGCAAGAAATTTGGTATCTGTCTGAGCTCAAAATACCTTAGAAAGCCCACATTCCAGTAAGCGTCTTGAATATAGGAATAGACCACGGGGAATCGCTGGGAGCACCAAGGAGGTTTGACCCCGTTGGTGGCCACCAGACGATAGCCCTTGTCCAGCGCCAGCTGCAGCAGCGGTTTGGGGACAGTCGGCTCCAGGCCGGTGCCAGCACCACAGAACCTCACGTAGGCATAATACTGAAATAAAGCAAAAGGCAGAAAAATCCCGGCGCACACCAGAACCGCTGAAGATGCCAGGCTGAGGAGCTGCTTCCACAATGGAGGGAGCTTCCTTACCGACCCTGAACCCCCCTGGAGCTGAAGGGCAAAGCATTTACCGCGGGAGTAGAGAAAGAAGCCGGCATTAATAAGCCCGTTGGCACGCACCCCAGAAGCGAGGGAGAAGAGCAGCCCGCTGAGCCAGCTCTGCCCCTTCTCCAGTTGCCACATGGCACTGAACGCCAGGAAGGCAAACGTGCTCTCTGAGTAAGCAGCTGCCATAAATACGTTGGCAGGGCTGAGCGAAAAGAGAAGGGCAGCAAGGAAAGCCAGCCTGCGACACCGCAGCACCGCGCAGCCCAGTTTATACAGGGCAGCGGCTGCCAGGATAGAAAAAAGGGAATTAAGAAGTACGGCCGATAGCAGGAGGCGGCTCCGCAACCGCAGCAGCCGCTGCAAGGGCCACAGAGCACCCTCGGCCAGGGCACGCAGGGCCAGGGGGTACAGCGGGAAGAAGGCGCAGTTGTGCTCGTACAGGTAACCCCGCTCGGCGATGAAGAGGAAATGCTCCGCATCCCAGCGTGAGAGGCCTCCCAGCAGCTGCTCCAAGAGCAGGTCCCACAGGCCGGGCTCTGGCAGGCGAGGGGGAGAGAAGGCGTCTGCGGCGTGATCCGGGATCAGGAGGTTAAACAGAGCCTGGAAAAAAAAAGAAAAAAAGGTTTGAAGTCCAGCAGAGATCCTCTTCTACCCTACCAAAAGCACCGAGCAGGAGGAGGACTCCTGGGTTTCACAGAAGGGGACAGGAGCAGCACAGAAGCCAGGCTGAGGGACTGTGAAAAGGTGCAAACACAGTCTTTTGGGGTATTTACACCCGAACTGAATAAAGCTCTGGACCACATCCAGCATGAATCCCCAGGGAACTGGACAGGGAAAGGCTGCTCGGCCCCGTGCTCAGGCACATCTAACGGCATACGTTGACGCTGGGTGCCTCTGCGGCACTGGTGAGAGCCTCCTCTTCCCCTCAGTGCGGCATTACTGTCCCAGCCGAGGTACCAGGGGGAGGAAACAGAACTAGAGAAAAACATTTTCCCAGAGCAAACCGATGCAGAAGACAGCGGCCGATTCCCAGGCCCCCTCTCTAGTCTCTCCATCACCTCCGCAACTCGGCAGGCGACGGAGTTCTCTTTCTGGAGAGGAGCAAGCAGGACGCACACACCTCGCCCCCCGTGAGCTCGTGGTGCTGGCCACGTTTTAAAAGGTGAGAGAAAAACCCAGAGAGCTCCTGAGATAGGAGGTACGCAACTTAACGCGTCGTAATGTAATTCCAAATGAAAATACGTTTAAAAAAAAAACCCTCAGAAGGTAAATTGTGTGGCTTAACTACACGTAGATCGGGACGAGTCCCCTGCAATAAATTCAGCGTTGGCAGCGAAAAGTCCGCGCTGAACAAACTGGGACTGAAAGACACACAAAGCCGCCGTTTTACCACGAAGCACACATCTGGTCTAACCGGGCCCCTGGCGTTCCTAACACGGAGTCTTTCATCTCGGCTGACGGTTCCGCTCAGCCCTAGCCAGTGGTGACCGGGGCTGCCGCAATCTGCCAGCTGGCTGGTGGCCTGCCGCTGAAGAGCTTTCTCAGGCTGATTTTGTTTCAGGAGGGCCGCGGCCACAGCCAGGCTCTTTGCCGGCTGTCTCGGTACGCGCAGGTGGGACGGAGCGAGCATCCGAGCTCTCCCCACGCTCAGAGAAGGATGGCTCTGGGCACGAGACTCGGGTGGAATGTGCAGGAGGAGATTATTATTAGGGGTGGACCTGCTGGGAAGCAGCTCTGAGGAGAAGGACCTAGGGGGGGGTCCTAGTAGACAGCAAATTATCCATGAGCCAGCAGTGTGCCCTTGTTGCCAAAAAGGCCAATGGGATCCTGGGCTGCATAGGGAAGAGTGTGGCCAGTAGGTCGAGGGAGGTCATTCTCCCCCTCTGCTCTGCACTGGTGAGGCCACAACTGGAATACTGTGTCCAGTTCTGGGCTCCCCAGTTCAAGAGGGACAGGGAACTGCTGGAGCGAGTCCAGCGAAGGGCAACTAAGATGATTATGGGATTGGAGCATCTCCCTGATGAGGAAAGGCTGAGAGAGCTGGGACTCTTTAGCCTGGAGAAGAGAAGGTTGAGGGGGGACCTGATTAATGTTGACAAGTATCTAAAGGGTGGGCTTAAGGAGGATGGAGCCAGGCTCTTTTCAATGGTTCCCAGTGACAGGGTGAGGGGCAATGGGCACAAGTTAGAACATAGGAAGTTCCGTTCAAATACACGGAAAAACTTCTTTACGGTGAGGGTGACAGAGCACTGGAACAGGCTGCCCAGGGAGGGTGTGGAGTCCCCTTCTCTGGAGACTTTCAAGACCCGCCTGGATGCAGTCCTGAGGGATGTGCTCTGGGCAGTCCTGCTTTAGCAGGGGAGTTGGACTGGATGATCTCTAGAGGTCCCTTCCAACTCTGAAGATTCCGTGATTCCGTGATTATTGTTCCCTTTCTGTGGATAAACCGAGGCTTCAGCCTCTCGCGCTGCCCAACCTCGTGCAACGGCGGTGTGAAAACACAGCGAGTTACAAGGAAATTTACGTAATTTTACTTTACAGCAACCTGCCTCCCTGGGACGCAGCTGGTTCTCCAAAGGAGAAGACGATTTCCCACTCAAGCAGAACCAGCTTGCTCCCGGTGCACCAGGCAGTACCGAAGAGAGAAGCCTCGGAGCAGCGAACGAGAGACGTCGCAGCATCTTTTGGCTGAGGAAGAGGGGACTTGCCTGCAGCAGAAGCGTCAGGGCCCTGCAGCACACCGCAAACCACACGACCTCGCGGAGGCGGGGGTCTTGCCTGCTCTCCAGCTCCATTCTGAGCTTGAAAGTTGCTTCAAGTAGGTCACCGATGCCAGGGAAATCCTCCCTCCGGTTCTCTGGAAACCTGAATTGATAAACAGAGAGGACAGACACAGAAAGGTATTTCTGGCTTCAGCCACGTTCGTAAATTATGCGCTTTTATTTACTACCAGGCACTTCAAAGGGCCGCAAATCTCTGTGAAGAAGAAAGTCACTTATGAAAGAGATCGCAGATAGGGGAGATGATGCGGAAGACCTCTTTGATATCGTTCCTATTAAAAAAAAATAATTTCCCTGACTTCTCAACCTTGGCCAGGATGCAGAGGGAGAGAGGTTTTAACGCATGCTCTCAGCCCATTTCTTACCGGGCCAGTGTAAATACCAGAAGCAGACAGGCTCAGCGGCTCCGCCAAGCATCTCCGCACACATTCGAGTTCCAATGTGCTGAATGGAATTTAAACCTTTTTTTTTTTTTTTTTCTGGAACGGAGACAGAATGAAAATGTGGACTCTGAGCATAACACCCGTGTAAGCAGTTTGCTGACCAGGGCTCGCAGCCGGCTGGGCGCTGCCGGGCGTGTTCCCTCCTCTCTCCCGCTCTCTGCCTGGCGTTTGCCCCTGGGAAGCCGAGAGCGGCTTTTCTCCGGAATGCCTCCACGGCACCGACCCCACAAGCTCCGTCAGAGCAAGGCTGAGGCGCCTTCTCAGACACGCAGGCGTCCCCTCACCCCTTCCACCGATCAGAGGCAGCGTCTCCAGGACGTGACACTCGCACCATTTCCCCCTCCATCGCCACCTGCCATTTTCCAACATTTTGGCAGGGGGTCCCGGTCCGCAGAGCGAGGGCATCGCCGCAAACTGCGCACGCTGAGGTGGCTCTCCTCCACCTCGTCCCTGCAAACCCCACCGGCGAGGCTTAACCCGCTTTGCGGAGCCTCGCTGCTTTCCCTGCCGCGGATTCCGGGTTGACGTTCCGGGAGCAGCGAGGAGAAGGCCTGGCCCAGCGCCACGAACGGCAGGCGCTATCGGTTACGCCGCTTTTTAAGATAACGCATTTCTTCCGTTGGTTCCCCCGCCGCCAACCGCCTTGCAGTCGGCGAAAGAGAAGACCCGCAGCTCTCGCTGGGTTCCGGCGACACCACATCCTGCACCCTCTCCCACCTGCCAGCCTTCCGATCCAGCGCCTTAAAGATCCCCCAAACCCATCACTCCACGATTGAAAAACACGCTGAGGTTTTCCTATTCCCCTTTTACCGATGGAGAAAAAAAACTCGGCAGGTTAAAAACGGCAGGAGAGAGCGGAAAGCGAGCAAACCAGCGAAGCAAAAAACCAAGATCCAAATAGGCTCCTTTAGAATTCCAGTCCCCAACCACAGGATTATGCTTTTTATTTAACCACGTACAAAAGTTTGGGGTTTGCTCATATTCTCCTCTTGCTCCAGAGCATTCGCAGCTACAGACAAAGCGACTCGTGGGAGGCACATTCTCCTGAATCACGAAGCCGCGACGTTATTTTAAGAGAGGGGCTACTTCAGCCCAGCTGTAAATTCTACTTAAAGCGCCTTCACAGCTGCAAATCCTACTAAAGCTCAGCGGCAAAAAATTGCCCCGGTGCTTTAAATATTTTTTTAAAAAGCCGAGAAAAAGCCTTGCATGAACGCGCCAAGGAGGCTCAAAAGCAAAGAGCTTTAAAAAGCCCATTCCCGTCACGACGCAGCACACCTTGTCACGGAAAGCTGCGGCCCACGACGGCCACTCCGGCAGAGAACACGGCGTGGGGAGCTGGAACGTCTCTACGCCGAAAAGCGCCGCGTGAAAGAGCACCTGCACGGACGGAAAAAGGACAGGAAAAGGCAGAAGCGGGTTAAAAATATTTCAGTAGAGAAAGACGCGAAGTCTTAAATTAATCTTAAAGGCGTTCGGCGTTGCCCTCCGCTCTCCGACGCGAAGCGCGTTTTGCTCACTCTGGAAACCGCGCTGAAAAAAAAAAGGATGCGAATACGAACAAAATAGACGCGGGGTAAATTATGATGTAAATGAAAATATGAACTCAGCAAGGTCCGTACAGCTGCAGTGGGGACCGATGGCCACCCGGTGGCAGCAGCCACTCGCCACAAAGCCCGGCAACCAGCTCCTGGCTGGGGCACAGGATTCCTGTCGGGAAACCTGCTCCAGTCTGCACCCCAGGAATGCTTGGAGAGAGGTCTGGGCACCTCTTGGTGCTTCTCCAACCTGCTGTGAAGAGTCGGGAGATTCTCCAGAATTATTTAAACCCCCCGTTCTACCCGGGGCGCCAAAGAAATAAGAGGGAATTTTGGCATTCCTGTTTTCCTAGTGCTGTTTCCGTGGGCCTGGGGAGCTCTCGGCCTTGTGGCCGCTTTTGCTCCGGCTGCGGCGTCCGGATGGAAGCGGGGATGTGGGAACTTTTGTGGGAACGAAACCTGGCCCAGTTTGAGCGAACATAAGGCGACCCGTCTGTCCTGGGAGGAGGGAGCCGGCGGGAGCTGGGGGGGGGCCTGGATGGGGCACGGCAAGGAGCCGGGGGGCGATGGATGGCCAACCGCCGGAATCCCGCTCCGCCGAGGGCAGCCACGCTCCCCACGAGGGACCGAGTCCTGCCGCGGCCTCGCGCTCCGGTTGTGCCACGTCCTCCGGCGGCTCAGCGGCCGCGGGGGGAGGCAGGGCCCGTTCCCCCGACGTCGGAGCCAGGATTTGTGGGACCCAGCCGGGGTCGAAGCGCTTAAGAGGGGTATTTCCAAGATGAGGGACAATTACCGCCTGTGCGTTCGTTAACGGGTTGACACCCCAGGCCGCACGGAGCAGCCCGCGGTGGGGCGGGGGGGGCTCGCCCCGGTTCCCGGCCGCCATCACCAGGCCTCGGCCCCGCGGTACGGGCCCGCGGTCCCCGTTACCCCCTTCCCGCCAGCGGGGCCGAGCCTCCGAGGTCCGGTCCGGCCCGTCCCCACCGCGGCCACCGCCGCCCCCTGTGATCTCTGCCCGGTGGGACCCCCCGGTTCGGCGTCCCCCGGGGCGGTTCGGCGTCCCCCCCCCACCCCGGCCTCACGGCGGGGGGACACCGGGGCCTACCCGGACTCACCCCCCCACCCCCGCCCGGTCCCCTCATGGCCGCCCGGGGGTGGGGGTGTCTCTGCGGGGGGCGGGGCCCCCACCCGAGCAAAGGGGGGGGGGGAGGGGCGTGACACTGCCCCTCCCCCACCCCCCGCGGCGCGCGCGCGCGGCCCGGCCCCGCCCCCACCTGAGCGCCCGGCGCGCGGCTCCCGCGCCGGCTCCATCCCGCCGTCAGCGCTTCCGGCCACGCCTCTTCCGGGGCTGCGCGCGCCGCCGCGTCACGTGTGCGGGGGTGGTTGGGAAGGCGGGGGAGGAAGGGGCGGGCGGCGCCATCTTTCTTAAGGGCGGGCGGAGGCGCCGGTGGCCCCGCGGCTTGTGGGTCTCACTCGCCACCGGGGCCCCGTGGCGCCAGGCAGCCACCGGGCAGGCAGAGCCGGAGGGGACGGGGCGGAGCGGAGCGGAGCAGGCGGGGCCCTGCTCCACCCGAGGCATCGCTCCCGGGGGTGCGCCAACACCCAGCTCAAAGGGAGCTGCCACACGGCAGGGCCCAACCGCGGCTCGTGCCAAAACACATTAAGCAACATCACGTTAACAATAGCTGGGTAATAAGCGTATGTTATTATATTAATTACTTACTCTTACAAGAGGGTGGGCAGGTTTCCCTCAAGATCCCGTCCGCGTGATGACGGAGGTGTTGGGTTTTGCCGCGGCCCGCTGGGCCACAGCCGTCAGGGCCCTGGCAGCACCCTCGGGGCTCACTCCTGCTGCTGGCACAGCACCCGCAACAACTCTCGGGGCTTAAAACCGACGTGCCGCAGCACAGGCCTGGCCAAAATCTACTGCAGCAACGATGGAGAAACCATCACTGCCCACTGAGACCCCAAGGGAGACCCCCCCCCCCAGGTGCCTTTAAACAGGGCACTGGCTTGGGAAGGAGTCAAGTTTTCCCCCTTGCTGGTAAAAATGGGAATCAGGAGAGTAGTCCAGGTCAGAGAGGCGCGTTTTATAGAACGCCTGCAGAAATGGAAAGCTTTGTCAACGAATCAGGTCAAAGCACCGCGGGTAATGGTTTTAAATTGAAAGAGGAGATTTAGATGAGATATCGGGAAGAAATTCTTGGCTGTGAGGGCAGTGAGCCCCCGGCCCAGGTTGCCCAGAGAAGCTGTGGCTGCCCCATCCCTGGAGGGGTTCAAGGCCAGGTTGGACGGGGCTTGGAGCAACCTGGGCTGGTGGGAGGTGTCCCTGCCCAGGGCAGGGGGTGGCACTGGGTGGGCTTTAAGGTCCCTTCCAACCGAGACCATCCTGTCATTTGCATTCTGGGCAGCCAAGTCAAGTTTGCGACCAGGTGGGGCTCTCAAAATAGTCCCCCATTGCAAACTGTGAACACTGCTTGTTCTCATTTTACTAATTTCTCATCTATGCTTTTTTTCTTTTAACCATTTTAGAAGTGAGAGAGGTGTATGTGTCTGCGTGCATGCAACCGCTGAGGGAGTGGAATTACTCCCCTCAGATCAACTGGTTGTATAAATACCGGTAAAATGGGTAGTTAGCACCACTTGTGACTGTTCTTTCCATCCCAAATGTAGTATTTGCTTATGATTAAATTCACCGTAACATGAACACAGAAGCTGTACAAAACCTGCTCACATCACCTTCTTCAACCTTGCTGCTGAGGTCCTTTCTGTTTAGAAAAAGAAGTAAAACTTTTACATTAATCAGATTAAACAAAGCTCCTGGAGTACAGAACTAAATTATCAGAGAAGTCGGTTTTAAATCAACGACATTGTCACAGAACAGCAAAGTCCAGCAGAATTCTTATCTCACACCTTGGTTTCCATTCAGTATTTTTTAAAGCCAAGGAAGCCCAGCACCATTCCTGTCTCTTAAGAAATCCGTTCTAAGGACTCTCCTCCTGCCGCGCAAAGAGCTCCTGCAATTCCTGCTGATAAATAGACTTATTCAGAAAAGAGTCAGTTTGATTCTGGCACAATTACTTCCAGGAACCTGAAGTTTAAGAAATACAGCTAAGGGAGGGCTCGGGGAACTGAGAGCTTCCTAGGAGAGAACTAGGGGGATAAAATGAGGTGATTTCTTCAAGAAAAATTACATTTGCCTTTAAAAAAGCTTCTCCTTTAACTGGCTCTTTTGCTTAAATGAGCTCGGTGCAGTTCTAGCTAGCCTACTTCTATTATCATGCGAGGATAAAGCTTCAGGCTAAATAAAATACCCATTTACTAACCCACGAAAACGCGCAGATTTTCATATGAAGAGCCTGAACTTTGGCCGTTTGCTGAAGGGCATCAGAGCTCTGTCCGCTGGAAAACCCCGTCCTCTGAAGGAAGTCAGAGTCCACACCGCGGTTCCAAGAAAATGTGAAAAATGCGAGGGGAATGAAAATTTTCCATTTTACAGAGCCGAAAGGGAACTAACTGCCTCCCTTCCGAGCAACCGCCTTTTTCACCCTGGGAACTGTGCCTCTGCTGTAGCTTCACCTCACACTGCAAATCCACTCCTACCCGAGCCTAAGCCAGAACTCCATCACTGAAACAAGCCCAACAGAGAAAACAGAGCCAGAGCACATGGCATTTCGGCTCCCTAGAGCCAGACGGGACTTCGGCATCCCCAGACACCGCCATAACACGCAGGACCTTTGAGGTCTCAGTGCTGCGTGGCGAGGAGGAGCCGACCTACAACATCACGTCTACAAGACCTGACAAGCACTGAAGCGACCTCTCCACTCTGCTAATAAAAAAAACCCTTACAAACATCTTACCAAGATTTAATGTACATTTATTCTTAACACGTGGAACATATAGTATAAAGATTTCATACTGAATAAATGATATTCATTAAGCCAAAAAAGGAAAAAAGGGAGGAATTTACATCAAGTTTTTAGCTACATCGTCTGAAATACAAATATGCAGAATTCATCACTGAAAAATCTCAATTGTGTTTCTTCATCAGGAACTTCAACTGAACCTAGAACTTTTTCACACCTCGATTAGAAAGAAAACAAAAACAGGAAAAATAAACTATAAGTTGATTGGCTGCTGAGACAGCAATGACTTTATACACAGAGACCTGTACAGCATCCTCCAGGGAGGGATGTCTGGCAAGAGATTAAATAATTGTGTCTCGCTTTTGCAGGTCATCAACTCGTTAACTCGTCATACTATAAAGGGGTAGGGAGAGGGGGACAAAACTGCAAGGAATCTTAGGGTATGTGCAATGTACAACGTCATATATATATACACACGTGGCAGCGTTCGGGCTGCAGCTAAAGGTTAAAACCAGTTCTAAGAGGTGATCTCAGGGTTATTCATACAATCAAGGAGGAAGAGAGAAAGAGGTCAGGGTGTTGTAGGTTCACACATGATACTTTGGGGGAAAAGCCTTTTTTTCTCCTCAACATTAACTAAAAACATTTTTAAAAACTACAGCTTGCTGCTGATCCAGCGTTTTTTTCTTTTTTTTTTTCCATGTGAGACATTATTACAGTATGTTTACAGTTTAAGGTGTACAGTACATGAAGTTCTACACGCTACTGCACAGGCCTCCCTTGGACAAGGTCTGTTCACAACTGGTAACTTCTTGGTTCCTGCAAGATTGTGAATGTACAACGATAAACCACACAGAGTTCAGCAGTCACTTTTGTCCTTCAGAGTTTACCATTAAAAACAGTTATGAAAGTGGTGCCTGTCAATGTGATAACACGGCAAGTCGTTTTCCCCAAACTCACTGTAAACGACAGTAACTTTGGTTAAAATAAAAAAAAGTCTTCTATGTAGACAGAACTTTGTCTCCTTTAATAAGGGATTCAGGACAAATTTGAAGGGCAGGGGAAGGGGAGAGGGATCGGGGACATCTTTCCCCGAGGGAGAAGCAGGACAGCGCAGGGCAGACAGTGGATTCTGAGGTGGTTTTGCATAAATAAAGGGCAACAGTCAGTTTCTAAGTTCTCCACTCACGCACACGCACACAGGGTCTCGGATCCCACAGCTGTCATGACTGGCCAATTAAAAACAGTACATCACAAATAACTTGTGAAACCAAAGAGTTCATCAAAGGCGACACGGAGATGTCCAACAGCCGCGATTCGTATAACGTGAACTCCGAGTGGTTCTCGTCCACCTTGGCCAGGGCGAGCAGCGCCCGAGCAGCTCGGCGCATCATGTCCACGCTCGTCGACTCAAAGGGTGGGTTCTGCATGTGCATCAAGCCGGCCTGGCTCTGCTGGAACTGTGTGGCGGCCAGGCTGTCCTCCAAGAAGCCCAGCAAGTTGCCAATGCTGCCCTTCTGCACAGCAATTGCTCTTGCTGCCAGGCTGTCCCCCTGTGCCAAGTTGGCCAGTAGTACCACAGCCATCTCTCGACACACCGGGTTCTTTCTGTCACTAAGGAACCGCACCATGGTGCTGTACAGCTTCTCCAAGCGACTGAAGGGGGGAGTCGCAAGAATCAAATCCACGTTGTTGTCCTGGATGCTGAGTTTGCTGAGTGTTTCCAAAACCAGTCTCTGAGGGGAGAGGACCGCATTGGGCCCCAGTGTTGGAAAGGGATCCTGGGCCTCTGCTGACGGACATACTGCCCAGTGGAGGAGTCCATCCAGGATAGGCAAACAGATGCTTTCCGGGTAAGGGGAGAGGTCCAGCTGGCCAGAAATGTTGGCCAACGTGACCAGGGTATTTTCACGCAGCATCTCCAAGCAGTCCCACCACCACTCCACCTTGTTGCAGCTCACCCCTTGGTCCTGCTCCTCCTCTTTCTCATATGTCAGGGGTGCCTGTTTGCGTTCTGGATGCTTGTGGTGTAAGAGAATCAGTTTCCCTAGAATCAGCAGCAGCCCGGGATGTTTAGACATTTCAAAGTCGTTGCCCGGCACAAACGATAAACTCCTGATGATGTTTGAGACGCAGATGCAGCGCTTCGCCAGAGAGTCCTGCCAGTCTAGGAGGGTGCAGAGGGGCGTCTCGTCTTTACTGTGAGGTTCGTCCTCCAGAATTTTTATATTTCTGTGGCTCTGAGCTGGACTAATGCCAAAGGGAAACTTGCTGCTTTCTTTCGCCGTTTCCAAAGCTTTGACCTCTTCCTCCTCCCCTGCCAGGGAGCCCGGACGTGCCGAAAGCATGTCATCCATGGTGGCAGTTATCCTTTTCTCCGAGGAGCTGTCGGATGGAGGAGTCTCTCCTTCCCTGGTGCTGGGATTGCTCTCAGCTGCTGAACGTTTCCTCGAGACAGAGTTGCAGGAAGCTCGTTTATGAGTCAAAGGTAGCTCCGTCTTGCTCTCAAAGTGGGTCTGAATGTGCTCGGTGGTGTCTCCACCGCCAATCCGCCAGTGCAGCAGCCCGCTTTCAAACTCCTGCACTCGCCCCAACTTGTCGGAATAATCTACCACAAAGGGGTCGTTTTTCTGCACAACTTTGACTGGAAGCTTGTCAAATTTACTAACTAGTTTTTCCTCGCTGCTCTCTAGAGGTGCTTTGTCCTTGCTCGAAAACGCAGCCTCCTCCTCTTCCTCATCCTCTTCTTCCTCCTCACAGTTCAGGCTCCGTGGTTCATCATCCTCCTCCCCTTCTTCATGAGAGGAAGCTGAAGATTTGCAGAACCTTTCGGGATCTAATAGTGTTCTTTGCCCTGGGTCTCCCACCTCGTATTCCTTCAGGATTCCAAAGATCTCGATCAGGCAGCGCCGGAAATACTCCACCAAGAGTTCCAGCAAGCCTGGCAGCTACGAGGGAGGAGAGAACCGGGAGGGGAAGGAAGGAAGGGAACAGTGATCAGAAAACAACTTAGGCCAACACGAGCAACTGGGAAAGCAGGGTGAAAAGGGCTAAGAATCTACGCAGTGCTGTTAATTAATGGGTTCTTTTCATGCTGGCAACAAACTGTTTGGAAAAGAAAGTTTTCTATTCTCTGAGAAAAGGAACAAATGCAAAACCAGGTACTGACTGTCAGTATCCAAGCCGCCCCCCCTCCACACACACATACCTGTGCAAACGCACACGGGCTCTTGGTTTTACCTCCCCTCTGGTTAATACACAGGGAGGCGAAGGGCAAAACAGCCTTTAGAGTATTTCCCAGCAGTTTTTACAACAGCCACAGAGGCACGGGGCAGCTGACTGAGAGAGGCTGGCCCCTCCGGACTGGCATCCCGGCCTCGCTGCGCACTGTCCCAGGGCAAAGACAGAGCCAGAGGTGAACGAACACCATCAACACCCAAAAATGCAAGCGGCCTCCAGCCTTCCGTAGCACTCTCGCTGCAAAGTCCACCGTTATTCACTTCCTCTGTTAGAGGAGCAATTACACCTCACCAGAGAGGAGAGAACACACGCTTGCACACCAACAAACCTATCAATTACACAGGACAGAGAATCACCAGTGCACAGCGACGCAGACCCCGTGCTCTCTGCAGACCTGGCATGCTCCGCAGGTACCAGACATTTGGGAATCTGGCCCTACAAGGGCACGAGCTGCTTGTTGCTATCTCGCTGACAGAAAACCCTACAAAATTAGCACTTCAAAGACCTGCATCAGAGAGCATCTGCACCCACCTGGCTGAGGTTGAAGGTCATTATGCTGTTGTCATCATAGAGCAGGATGTTTATGGTATCTAAGGCCCACGTACTTTCAGCTAGCAGCCCAGACTTCAGAGACATCATCACTCTCCAGGCTTCAGGAGTTCCTGTAACATAAACACATGATACTTCCAGCTCCTGGAGTTTAAAAACAAAAAAGGAGATACTTGATACCACTTTTTGGACCTATGAAGAGCAGAGCCTGTTTAAGATGATGTAGAGACTGTATGTACAGCCATCTCTCCACAGACAATGCCAAAACGATGTCTGAAAACACAACTAACTTCCGAAAATACAATTATTTCAAAGCCAGCAGAGCCCTTCCACATGGCAGTACTGTATCAAAGGGCAACGGCAGCATCCATCCCCTCCACAGGCCTAAGTAGAAAAGCAGGAGTTTCCTCTTACCAATATCTTTTGCTGTCAGCCGCCTCCTCTGCTTCAACACAGGTTGCGTAGCTTCTACTGATCCCGGAGGGAAGGTGATGTCTCGCCGGATCATGGGAGGCTGTACAGCTGCTGGTGTTATGTGCGAGGCGGGGACTGGCGGTCCTGCCTTCTGCATTTTCATCCCCGAGTGCAGGAATGGAGATTTGCTAGGAGAAGTGCGATTCTCCAGAGGTCTGGGCAGAGGTGCTGGGCTGGATACCTGAGGAATGTGATTCTGCATGCTAGGGGGGGTCTGGTAGTTAGACTGGGGGGGCCTAGTCATTGGGGGCACAGGGGCAGAGGGACCATAAGCAGGTTGCCGGTTCCCGTGGGAAGGCCATGGTCCCTCATGGTTGACCCTCTGGTCTGAATGCAGAATTTCATCTGTTCGAGTCACTCCGTGATAAGCAGGCCCCTGGGGCGCAGAGCCAGCGCTCTGCCGATTCGGATAGCTGTACCCTATTTCGTTGCGCCCTTGCCACATGGCACCTTGCTGCGGGCCCTCTGGAGTAGACTGTATGGGACCACCCATCATCTGAGGAGGCATGTTTTGCTGAGCATTGGAGCCTGGGGGAGCCGAGACCCTGTCTCTGCCAAATTGGAATGGGAACTGGTTCTGTGGCCCTCCGGCAGATCGGCGGTCAGCAGCAGGGTATGTACTCCCATACTGGTTATACAGGTCCTGCTGTGGAGACGGCTGTGCAGTTTGCTGCTGGCTCGGTTGCTGGGTCTGTGCTGGAGGCAGCTGCTGCTGCGTCTGCCCCTGCCCAGCGCTGTACGGTACGTTGTACATCTCCCCTTCGTGTCGCTTAGCGGGCGGGCCGTAGCTGCCATCCATCGGTCGCTTGTAATTCTACAGGGGAAAATAAAAGCATTGACAACATGAGATTATCTACTTAGAAACAAGCAACCCAAACCTCAGTGGGTAGAGCTACTTGGAGCCAGAGGATATGCCCTGCGGCATGGTCTGTAAGCGGGCAAGACTTGTCTCGTTGTTAGCCATATCCAATGTGAAGTTGGATCAGTCTTTCAGCTTCACAAGCCAAGACCAATTCCTTGTGGCTGGCTGGGTAGTTTCCTTGTGGATTCTACAAGGATGCCTTGGGGGCAGAAGTCTGCCCACAGAAAGGACTTTCCTGGAGAAAAGACTCGGCTCTGCTATACATTCACCACAAACCAAACTGTGCACAGGTGCTCGTTTCCTTTTACATCCAGGAATTTTATCAGACCACATTTCTTTTATATTTCCCAGAAAACAGAGGTTTCCGTGGAAGCGCCAAACAAAATGCATTAAAAACTGTTGTACTTCCTGCTTCTTCCTTTCCTGTAGATTTCAAAACACATCACTGAAAGGAGTGAGACCTATTCTCCTCTCTACTTCTTTTAAGTGCAAATGGAGAAAACAGTCAATTGCAGAGACAAAAATCCAAGATCTCTCTTGCCTCCAAGGGTCTATGCTCTAGCCGCTACACAGTCTATTCAGAAGCTCCACGGTCATGACTGGCTTCAGATGGAGCTCTAGGGCTTCAAAGATGACAAGTACCAGAGTAACTCGAACTCTTGGCTCAGAGCCCCGTGGCTCTGGTTGCAGAGCCGAACTGCAGAGCAGTTGGAATTATTCTTAGCACAGCTCAGCGAATGCCCTCTCTATACTCTCCTAAACCAGAGGACTCAAAATTATCAGGAAAACATTATGGGTCCTGGCACTGATACAAAGAGCAAGTCATATATAAGGATTATGGAGAGAGATACATGTTCATTCAGACTCTGTCCTGAAACAAACCTGATGTTTCTGACATCAGCGAGTAGGAGGCAGTGGAGGCAGGTCTGAAGCCTTTGTCCGCAGGCTCAGTAAGGCAAAGACATGAAAAAAGCCCTGGGTTGTGCAGAATGATCCACCTGAAACAGCTACGCAGGGACTTGCTCCAAACAAACTCATCTCATCACTCGGACCAGAAGTGTTACAGAACCACGATGGGATTCAGAAAGTTCCAGAGGGGCAGAGAAGCCCAATAGAGCTTCTCGATCTCCTGCTGCCTGACCAGAGCACACACATCTGCAAACTGCACAACCAGAACATTGTTTTGCTAACACAACACTGGAAACGCTAACTAAAACTTATTTAAACTATTTGGAAACCCGGGCCAGGTGGGGGAAGCCTCCTGTATAAGGTACTTAATTCTATACATTCATACAGCAAACACACAGCCCACCGAGTTTTCATCCTCCCCTTTTCATAAATTTCACAGATAAAACTCTACTGTCTCTCAGTCAAAGAAATCAGAAACTTTTTGATACTTTACCTGCTGTTGCTGTTGATACATGGTAGTTTGCTGGCTAGGGAAGGGGCTGCCCGAGGATGTGCCTTGAGTGGAGAATTGATTGCCATAGGAATCATGTCTGGAGAAGAAACAGATGCGTTACTTGTCTGATCAGATGCATGCTTCACTTTCAGAGTCTCAGAACTCTCTAATTGGGAAGAGCCGTTTGTGGCAACACCCCGCACAAACCTTTGCTGCTGCTGCTGCTGCTGCGGGTAGCGGCTGGGAGAGTACATCCCCGATTCAGGGGTGGAAGGCATGATGTTTGGCTGCGGAGTTCCGGTTGCTAAGTTGCCTTCAGGTCCCATGCCAGGCTCCGTCCTGCATGGAAACAAAGAGAAAAACCCCACACGTCCACTTGAATTCACCCTCGCTCCTCAAATGGAAAAGGATGATCAGCAAAGTCACAGTAGTGAAGAGAGAGTGATCATTTCACACGGGTCAAGCAAATGGGGATGTCATGTCAGCAAGTTCAAGTACTCACCTCACTCTGTCGTAAGGACCTCCATAGGAATAGTGTTGCCGCTGTCCCATGGCCATGTTACCCATCCCTGGACCTGCAGCACGATTGTAAGGGTCACCCATACCACTGTTGGGGCCCTGCCCTGAGGACATGAAGGGATCGCTTCCTGGAGCTGAAATATTGAAACAAAGACCAATAAACATGTCTACCTCTGCCTTAGAAAGATAAAACCCCATCTTCTGGGCGAGCGGAAGGTCTCCTACAGAATATTCCAGCGTACAGCCAGATACAGGGAAAAGGGAGAGGAGCACGTAAGGACTTCCTCACCTTTCCTCATACTGCTGTAAGGATCTTTATTTGGCTCGTAAGACATGCGACCCATCATGTCGGAGGTATTCATGCTGGGCTGGTACCCTGGATTTGGAGTCATGGAGTTCCGTTTCTGGAACGTAGGATCACTACCATCTGCAAAGGCATCCTGTAGGCCCACTGAGTTACTCCTGATTCAAAAAAACCCCACAAACACAGAATTAGAGAGGTCCACGATGCTCCGCTGGATACTTTTCCCCACATGTTCCCTTCTCAGGTGCTGCCATCCCCTAGAAGGACCACAGCCATGCTCCTCCAACACAGGCATGAAGAACTGCCCCTCTACAGTACTGTCCTCAGACCCAATCCCAAAATAACAATTATTTACACATACAGGCAGAGTCAACAATGTTGCTGTGAGCCATTAACAAAGGAGCAAAGCCATGGAGCTCCACCAAAACAGGTACTCAAGTCTCCAGTCATCTGCAGTAATGACCCAGAAGCTACCTCACATTCACAGCTTGCATCCAGCATAGTGGAAGAGGGTGCAATGGTTTCATACCTGATGCCTGGCAAAGGGGGCATCTGACTGTGTGGCGTAGACGCTGGAGTTGGTGGCTTCAAGTCTCCTCCTTCTGCCATGGAGCTGCTGGTGGACTGAGGTGTCTGAGGACCCTGCATTGAGCCTGAACCCGCTGCAAGAACAAAAACGTGGTGTGAGTAGCTTGGCACCCTACAGATGCAACCCAGAACATCAGCCCCAAGAACAGAGAGCACAGAGTCTTTCAAAGAAAGAGAGAGATGAAACACCACCAAAAAAGTTCAAGGAGCTCCACACTGCAAGGACATACTGGGCCAGACTTCCCAGAAGAACCATGTACAGTGATGTAAAGCTGAGAGGACATGTTCGTTTTCATCACGCCTTTGTTCTTAACTACATTACCTTTTACGCGCTGTGCCACCACTGTGGCACCATGGCGTGTTGCCCAGGCTATCTCGTTTCAAAGGCTGGTGCTCTATAGTGCATCATGCAGCATCGAATATGGTCCTTCTGGACAAGTGACAACCACTGACTCATCACATTCACTTTCTACCCAGAAAGAAGGTGGGTTTAAGCCCTCTCCTGGAAGTCTCACAGTCTTTCTTGTGATGGAAACTCCAGGACGTCAGCTGAAGTCACCAAGTAACTCCGAACAAGGCTCCTCTGTCTGCTCTGCCCTTCGAGAGGGGTTAATTCATGCAGCTTAATTCAAGCACCACTCCCAAGGATTCCTAGAACTGGGAATGCCGGAGAGGCTGGATCTTTCACTGAATGACAAAACCCGTCCAGCAAGTTCCCTGGCTCTGTATGGGTCGCTTTACGCTACAGTAAGCTTTCATCAAAAATCCCAGGCCGTCATGTGTAATCCAGCTGTGCCGTCAGCTCTAGGAGCTCTCCTCTGCTCAGGGATCGGTGTGACACTATCAGCTCTCAGGTTCATATGCTCCTCGCAGCTGGCAAGAGCTGAACTCTTAATTAATGTTTCCATTAGTTACCATCCCCAGCACCCGATATCCCTCAGCTTCAGCCCTGCTGGTTGATGAGTCATTTCAGCTATTCATTAAAATCCTCCGAGGTCACGTCCAGGGCATGTTTGTTTACACCCCACCTTCCTGGCACCCTGTCCTCTTCTCCTCGACTCCCTCCCAGCCCGGGGAGGTCTTGGGAGAAGGAAGGGCAGAGACAAGCTCAGCGGGGAGTTTAATTCATTGGCCCTCCCCGCCGTTCTCCTTCCCTCGTCAGCAGCGGTTCGGCTCCACTCACTTCCCCCAGGAATTCACTGCTCGTCTCCGTTTGTAATGCTGGCATCGGCAGGAAGAGGCCTCGAGACATTCCCTGCGTCGCTGCCATTTGGTGTTTGTCCCCACCCCCTGCCGTCACTCCCACTCACAAATTTACACACAGTTGGAGCCGGGCCAGTTCCATGCTCTGGGAATTAAAACCCAACGGCAGACTGATTACACCTCCCCAGGGACACGCTGGAGTTTGCGAGCAGGAACCCAAGGTGGTTTGCAGGAAACATGCAGGCGAGTGCCCACGAGACAGCACCCAGGTCCACTCTACAAGGGCTTTCTGTGAACGTTCTTGAGTTCTGAGGGTTCCACTGCATGGAAAGCAGCTCCAGCCCCAAGAGCTCTGCCTAGATTGTCCTGCAAGGCCTTTAAGATGCTCTGCAGCCTCAAAAAGCGGTCAATGGAGAATTGTGCAGTGCAATCCTCATCATCCACAAAGTTATGCAGAAGTTCATTTGACAGAACAGGCTGAAATGAAGTGTAAGCCAACACCAACAGGTTATAACGTCTGCAAGGAGAGCAAAGCACATGTGTCTGGTGTGGGATGACACAGCCCTTCATCCACATGATGGGACTTCAAAATGCCCCACTGTTGTCCATTTGGATTTCAAAAAGGGAAGTTATTCTCCATAAAGGCGATCTGTTGGGAGACAGGCAAATGCATGCAAGTCTGGAGGACGCTGGTTCAGTGGGGCCTCAGCGACCCCCTGGAACAGGAGCACCTACTGGGACTCAATGCTCCTCTAAGGCTCTAAAGTCTGGAGCTGAGGTTGAGAAGGCCATTTGTGTTGTGTCCTACACCCTCAGGTCCTGTCAATTCAGGAGAACAAGAGAGAAGAAGAAAAGGAAAGTGAAAGGGGAGTGTGAACATGCTGAGTGATACGGCTTAAAGGATCAGAACAACCAACCATGCTTCAGGGCTGCCTCTGCATATTCCTAGTTGCAGGAGTCTGGAGTAAGAGAAGTGGAGAGAAGAGTTTAAATAGGAAATACAGCACAGTCCTCCCATAGAAGGAATCAAACCCATGGACTAAGTCAATGGAGCTGCGCAAACGCGCAGAATTTGCGATAGTCACCCTGCAAACTCCTACTGCTGATGTGCTGAAGCAAGAAATTGCCCATACCACGGCCCAGAAGGCAGACTCACAACCTTCACATACCACCGTATCAGTTAAAATAAAATAAAAATTGATGCACCATCTAATCCATTCTGACAGGCATCTAGTGCTAACAAAAAGTTTTAAATGGTTTCCTGAAAGTCTCAGCCCTCTCCAAATAAACTCCAAATGCTCTTAACGTCTTTGTTCCACTGCCCAGTATCTCGGGGGGGAAGAAAGGTTTTTGGAAAGAAAGCGGGGATAGATTTGTGGTCTACTTTAAGCAGAACTCAGACACCACTTTAGACAGAAGTTTAGTCTAATGACACAAAAGTTGCTTTATCTTGCAGAATACACCAAGGTTGAAGCTACACTGGGACAGGTTTCCTGACTAGTGAAAAGACATTATTTAGTTTTTTAAAAAAACAACAGACTGTAACTGAGAAGATAGATAAATGTAGTTGCCAACAGAATATTCGGACAAGCACACTGTCGATCAAGGGCTTTGCAGGGCTGAGACGCGACTGCAGTACAATCAAAAAAGGGTTCATTATTCCACTCCTCAGGAGCTAGACAAAGATGATGCCAGGTTTCAGAACCAAAAAGGCATTTTTTGCAAACATTACAGGAACTTCAAAGCAGACAAAGTTTTTATTTCACCTACACGAACAGGCTCCTGACCAGAAAAAGCATCTGAAGGTTTTACTTTATAAGAGAAACTGGAAAATTGAATCTTAAAGGGTTGGCAAGTTCAGCAGCAATTCAAGCAATGAACTCAATGCAAATGAGACAGAAACGATCAGACTTTCTGAAGACTAAAGAGTACTGCATGCACTGTTAGCCTGGACATTTTCTCCTATTTTTTTTTGTTTGTTTGTTTCCTGAATTGAACACTATGCTTAAATATTCAGAAACTGGAGCACCTCATCAAATCTGAAACAACCGTAGAAGTTCATTTTAAAGGGCCTGAATTCTAGAGCATGCAATTTGTAACAGGCTTACGAAGCTCAACTGGCACAAAGCCTCAGAAAGTCCTCACCATCTTCTGCTGAAGACAGAAAGAAGCAATTCATGAGGAAGACAAGTGCACACCCACATCAAGCGTTGGCTCCCAGAAGGTACCACTTGCATAGCCAAAACAAGTCCAACTTTTCTAGCAAGTTCCCAAAGCTAAGCAGTAACAACGAGGGCTGCTGGCAGGACGTGCAGGGATCACCTGGAAGGGATAACTCCAGACTTCTCTCTCCACCAGATTCTCATCAGGCAGTGATGTACCGGTATGCAGAGAGGTGCGTGTATATTTGTATGTGTATCTTTTTATGTTTTCCTTTTTCTTAAACTTAGTACAGGGATGGGACACATAAAAACTGAACTATCCCAAGAGGCTCGGCTTATTCCCAGTATCATTCATGCCCACATTACGAAAGTATTTAATCTACACAACCGGAGAATATCTAATTAGAAACAGACACAGGGGTTTTGTGAAAGTTTGGAATCAGCCTGGCCCACAGGACATAGAGTCCAGCGTACAGTGCCAGAGATCCTCTGGTTCAAACATTCATTGCGCACCTTAAACCCGTGTCTAAACTCACCTGGAGATGGAGGCTGTATCTTAGTCTGAGACTTCTTTGAATCGGCAGCTGCAAAGATATCTGGAGGGGGATCTTCGCCTCGCTCAATCTTGCACTCAAAGGCATAGAGACACTGGATGTACTGCTTCTTCAAAGAACTAGCTGCGCTGCTGGACGTGCCCACATTAAGATTTGTGGCTAACTCACGCCATTTCTTGTTTTTGTTGACCTGCACAACCAAACAAGAGGCTCTAAACTCAAAATCCCAGCTGCTTCTCCTCCAAGAAATTTTCTGGGGAGAAATCAGCACTTTCCAGCTAAAACAAAGGATGCAATAAGGGCTAAGCAGAGCAGATACAGTTGTGTTCAAAACCCAAAACTAGTATCTTCTCTTCCTCACCTGCATAAAACTTTTCAAACAGGGACAGACTGCAAATCAAATTAGCCATGAGGTCAGTTGACAGCCAGATGCAAAGACAATGACAGTGTCACCAAACTTTGCACTGGGCAATGTGGGGAGGGGCGGAAAAAGCACTTGAATTGAATCTCTCCACAGATTGTTCTCAACCAGACAACGGGAGAGCGGACATTTGGCTCACTTAAAGGATGCTGGGTTTTACAAGCATTGTTTAAAAAAATAAAAAGAAAAGAAGCACAGCTAAATGGAAAGTCACTGCTTACATCTAGCTACAAAGCCAACTCTGAATTCTGTTGCCCACTGGCTTGTGAACCACTAGACAGTGGGCAGCCCTGAACACAGCCGCCGGACATTCACCTGAGTCAATCCTCCAATCTCCTTCACTGAGATGTAGAGCCGGTAAAGGTCCAAGGGTTTCCTGCCTACTGCTGGGAGATTGGTCATGCCCATGGCCTTCTCTTCAGTAAAGGCCAGGTAACGATCTACCCAGATCTTCCGCTCGGGCTCACCACCCAGCTCATAGAGTTTGGTGATCTTCTCATTGGTTGTAGTAGAGGAACTGGACTTCTAGGAGAAGGAAAGAGGTATCAGGACTGAGCAGCACAAAAGCAGCTAATTCACATCCAACATGGTTTCAAAAAAGTGGTCAGATAAGTGTTCAAAGTTCTGCTGTTGTATCGAGAACGGCTTTTTATTAGACCTACACTTGTCTCAGATCAACGTCAGGCAAGTATTATTCCACAAAGTTATCAAAAAACCAGCCGCTACTCAGGGAACTCACAGAGTATGTATTTTTAAAAAGTGAAAGGTTTCAGGAATGCTACAGAAACCAAACAAACCTCAAGGAGAATTTGCAGAGAGCCATCTCTCGGAGACATCCTTTGTGGGCTCATCTGCTAAATATGAAAACATCTAAGTCAACTGCAAATGAGATTAGAGGCACCGGTCTGACCAATGTGTGCGAGGGGTTCCCCACAAGAACCATCGCCCTTCCCTTGCCTATTCCCTGACAGGAGCGCAGAAATCTCCTGCTACCCAGATACAACGTAAGCTCCCATACTGGTTTGCTATCACTGGCGTATCAGCATCCAGGAAAACCGATATGGAGAGGTATCACAGGAATTTGGAATACGAGTTCACAGCTATGAAGTACGAGTACCACACACCAGTTTCTACACATCCGATTCACCGAATTGTCTGAGTGTCTATTTAGAGGCAAAACCTGTGGTCCTGCACCTTGCCTGCCTTGGCCCAAGTCTTTTGATGTAGTAGTGCATGAGCATGTTATTTTGTCTTTTTCCACAAGGATCACATACCCTTGGAGAGTAAAGGCAGAAACGATTTTGGCACTCCAAATGCTTTCTTAAAAATGGACTTCCAAAATAGAAGTGAACTTCAAATCTGATGATGTTTTAGATGAACCCCTAAACCCCAGACTGAGTGTTTTCATTAGCACGAGACAATCCTTGAACTGCACAGACCAGGAGGACAGAACAACCCTTATTTGTAGCTTCTGGCATCTCCTAGCCAAGACCCTTCAAGTCCTTCTTTGTTGTAAGTAGAAAGGCAGATGCCAGAACTCATGAGCAAAAATGAGAGATCTTCCGAATCTTCTGGCAGACTGGTGGTGGTACAGGTGTCAAACTTGCAGAGCGTGTATTTTCCTTCACATCGTGAAAGAGGAGACTACAGGCTCAGAAACTGCTTTTTTTGGTGGTTCTTTTGAAACCGGTAGCAGTAATGCAAAGAAAAATACTCCCTGAAGAACTTGTTTGCCTCCCTCTTCTGGCTTTAACACAGGATTAGTAAGAGGCTTGTTTGTGAAACAACTGTAACACTTTAGTGTACCACCTCCCAGCTGAGAGGTGATAACTGAGGAGCTCCAAGCCTACACCAGACACACACTCAGGTTTGTTTACACTTCTTTTGGCAGTTTCACTGTGGCAGGTGATAATTCCTAATACTAAATTGTTTTGCAAGTGAAATTGATTACTCCCAAAGGACTAGGAAATGCTCCCGTTCATTTCTGAACACTTTATAAATCCCAGAAGTAAAACTCTCAGTTGTTTGAATTTTCCTGATAAATCCTGAAGAACCTCTTAGAACCACTGGCGCAGTTCAAACACAGCCAGCGCTGGACACACGAAGCATCATTCATGTTGAATCTCCTTACACTGAGCAATTCAACTACGTGGTCTTTACCTTTACACTTCTGATTCAAGCTACAGTCTAATTAGCTCTTCACAGGATCTGTGACTGGGGTAAAGCTGACCCAAAGGTGCATCTGTTCAGGTACCTTCTCCCCAGTTAATCAAGGCAAGACTAGCCCACAATTGAAGTGAGAACATATAAATAACGTGTGCCAGGCATAGGTTAGAAATTCTAGATAAAGGCTTGAACTCCTGAGTTGTAAATAGGGGAGGGCATGTGAATTCTGACAGAAAAGTCCCTTTCCTGGCCTTCCTGAGGGCTAGTGGGTCTCTGTAGGGGATGGCAGAGTTCAGGCTCCTCCAGAGTACTGTACTGCTATTAACATATGTGGGTATTTGGTGGTTTATTACAAATATAGCCAGAGCCTACTCTAAAACACACATACATACGTTTGGAAATGCTTACTTCTTTAATTATGCTCCAAAACGTAACAGACACCACAAGAGGATATCCCACTCACTCGCTACACGAGTTAGAACTATGGTCACAAGCAACAGTCAGATCACATACTACAAGGACAATCACGCTAATGAGAAGTCTGTTCAGGGTAAGGAGGACGAATCAAATTAGGTTTCTCTCAGGAACCACACTCACTACTAGATGCATGCACTGTTCAATCCAAGTTAAGATGCAATGGTTTAATATACCTGAATGCTGAAGAGGATGCGAGTCATTAAAAACAAAAACCAAAACATTTTACCTTTGACTTGGATTCTGTTTTTGGCGTCCCATCTGCCTTATTGTTCATTTTAGCTGCAGGTGTTAATTTGACATCCCCAAGACCCATCATTTCAGGGCTTGCTGCCATCCCTAGGAAGTTAAAAGAACCTTTAACACTGCTTTTCAATCCAGTACAACGAAATCAATGCCATGGCTAACAGTCCGCACTGACTTACCTGCAGAGTTGTTCGCCATATTCCCCCCCATCGGGTAGGGTGGGCCCTGGGGGTTTATCATGCCAGCCATACTGTTAATTCCCTGTCCATAAGGAGGTCCAGTGCCCATCATTCCCCCTTGGTTCATGTTGGGATAACCAGGAGGCCTAGAAAAGTCAAGGAAGAAACAGACATTTACCCCAAATACTAAGCATTAAGATCTTGTCTTCTAATGAAGCAGGTTTGCTAAAAGAAACCTCCTACAAAGGAGCGGAGAAGTGACTTTCTCCAGCTCACTCTTCCAGCAAAAGACCAAAGATCAGGTGCTCATTTAAAGCTTAGCTACCCTAGAGCACAAGTCTCATTCTCAAAAGAAAAGGGGATGCAAACCATTTTGAAAGAGGGACTTCATTTCTGAACGTTTTCACCCTTAATCTTGTTCTACCACATCCCCAAAATGAACCTCATTTCAGTTGTTAAGCCACCTTTATAGGGCAGAACAGATCTGCAAATAATGCAGCCTTGTGCGTTTAAGTCAGAATATATTATTTGTATAGATGGACAGTGTAGTTCTCCGGCCACATTTAATGATTTTTCTTTATTTCTTCCCGTTTTGTTACCCATACAAGCTACACTATTTTTACACGTCTCAGAAAACCTCATACACAACTGTTGTTCAGACTTGTTACTGAAAGGCACAGGCTTTGATGCCTTTATTTGGCATTTGGAAACTTGACCTCCTGGCAGTCATAGGTAACACCAGACGGTGAGCTGTACAAGCAGCCATTAAGTCAGGATAAAGACCACAATGCCCAGTCAGACAACAAATATATCTAACAGCTTTACTGGGAAAACCCAAGTTACAAGTCCATGGCTCACAAGGCATTCTGGTAGGCCACATACACCTACTCTGAAATGTGCAGTGAAAAAAAAAAAAACACAACCACAGAAAATAGTTGCAAAGTTCAGTGCTGAATTCCAGCTCCCTTTCCCACAGCTGCTCATCAAGGCCCTAAAAGGAAGAAGTTCATTACACTGGACTAGTACTGCCTTGGTTCCATGCAGCTGGATGGCTGTCTGCTGGATTTATGGGCTTTACCACACACGCAGCATCTTTTTAAGTCACTCATGTAACAAAGACGACCAGAAAGCGAAAACAACTGAAGGGATCTCAGAGTTAAATAGATTTCACCTATGAATATTAATAATTCCCTAAGCATGTAATTAATGATGTATTCCAACACACTGCTCGTCCATTCAAGCTTTATGCTCTTCCTTTTTTAACACTTAAGATTGATGAAAAAGTCTCCAAGAAGGGCAAACCTTCAAGGAAACGTATGTTCAGTATGACCCCAAATTTGGGTTGTTCCACCCACAGCTCTGAAACCTAGATCTGACGTAGGGAAGGGACTTCAGAGACCAGGGAGAATCTCATTCCTTACCTGTTCTGGATGGAGTTGGCAGCAGCGTGCATGGCGGCGGCAGCCGCTTCTTGTGCTTTGCGATTCATGCCAGCTGGTGGGGGGCACATCCCTGTCCCCACCTGAGGTGGCATATTCGCCATGTTAGGTCCATAAGGTCTGTTCCCCATGGTTGCATGGCTCATCCTGCCTGGAGGAAGCCCGCTGTACGGTGGCACACCAGTCTGCCCGTGCATCTGGCTCCCTGCTCCCATGGGATTCATGCTTCCTCCCATTCCTGGACTGGGGTAGTTGGCATTGGACATCGCATTGTAGTTTGGCTGCCTGGGATAACCTCCTAAGGAGATAAAAAGAGGGGAAGACAACATCGTTCAACTAGTTAGTTTATGAATCACCATAAAAAATCTTCTATCAGCAAATATTTAAAGATCACTAACAGAGATGAGGGGGAGTGTTAACACCTCAACAAAAAGTCAAAGTACTTGGATATAAGCCACAGAAAATGTGTTTTGACATAGCCAAGTAACAACATCGATTCAAAAGCTGCCTGAAACTCTCCCAAACCTCAACCGAGCAGAATGAGGTAAATGGTCCAGGATAGGATGCAAAAAACTCACTTAACCCTTTCCAAAACATACAAGACTCAATTTTCTTCCTCTCCAAAGAGAACTGGCCAGTCTTCTCTATTACACTGGATGCACAACCTCCATCTTTTTAAGTGAGGAGGAAGGATCCTACATTTTCTACAACTAGCCCTGAAAGCAACATATTTCATCAATCTCAACACAAACAAAGCACAGTTCCTTCAAGCTCATAAGCAGTGCACTATTTTGTATTACGCACACATTAAGAGGGGACAAATAAGAACAGTTTATCAAAGACAAGATGTTACAATAGAGAGAGGCCTTTTCTATTTGCTGAGGCTCAGTTGCCACCTTGAGGAGCTGACTGTGCCTCACCTTGTGGTCCGTACTGCCCACCCTGGGGTCCGTAGCTTCCCATGGAGTTCTGCTGGTATGGCCCCATTCCAGCGTGCATCTGTCCTCCAGAAGACTGACGGGGAGATAAGGCTGAGCCGGGCTGGGGTGAGCTGTACTGGGGCATCTGAGGGTTCCTCTGCATGTAACCTGTTCACCCAGGGAGAGGAGCAGACAGTTATTAGTGCAAAGGATCCAGAGGTACCACTGGACACACATGTTCTTAGGTAACAGCAACCCCCAGGACCCACTAACAAAATCCTGTCAGCAACAGCCTAGACAGCTTTTACAGTGGTTGCTATTAAGGAGCCAGCGTTATCTGCTACGATAACAGATCCAATTTCCTGGTTTAACCAGAAAAAAAAAAAAAAACAAAAAAAACAAAAAACTTCGTGTCACAGGAGTAGACAGTACCACTCTGCAAACCTACAGGTTTCTTGTTGTTTTTTGTTTGCTTGTTTGTTTTCTCAGGGTGACAACTATATACCTTTAGCCACGAGAGCTAAATTTTACATGCATTTTCCCCCACATTAACCTTATTCTCTTAGGGGGAAAAGACACACTATTGTTGTGAGCACCCCTCATTTTGTAGCTTAAGGTCACGGACCTTGGACAAGCAATATTCACAGAAAAGCATATCAAAAGCCAGAGAAAACATCTTACATCTTACTAGCTTGGATGGAACATTAAGAGGCCAAACCAGCAACTGTTGAATTTACTGCAAGATGCCTAAATGCTTGCAGCTTATAATTCTGGGGCAGCTTTTAAATGCTGTCTCGACACAGAATCCATGTCATCAGGCCAGGTAATTTTCAGTTACACATCTAGAGTTACAAAGAGATTCACACAATTAAATCTTTTAGCTCATGTAACACACCTCGATCTTGCGCTATGCTTGACTGGTTCATGGAAGGATGCATGATACTGTCCGACTGGCCACTGGGCGGTCGGGGTGGCATCTGATTGCCTACACCACAAAAAGAAAAGTGGTTAATCACAAAAATTGCACACCACAAACCCCAGGATGCAAGACTATTAAATACCAGAATTACAAACAACTTCAGGAGAAGGGTATGTTAGCCACAGTGAAGAAAAACAAGAGCAAGATCAGACACATTAACCCAGAAAAATGACACTGCTGGTTTACCAGCCATCCCACCCCATCCTACTGCATCCTTTACAAGTTACAGACACTTTAAAACAAACAAATGAGATCGCAAGACCTCAATAACCACATCGCACTAACACTGACCAAATCCTCCCCACTGGCCATTTTAATTCACTCTCCAGCTGCACGAGGCAGCCCCACCAGAAGATCAACACGCGCCGAGTAGCGTTACCTGGTACTGCAGCAGGTGAAAGCGGACCAGAGCGGGACTGAGCAACACTAGCTGGAGATCCAACTGGGGATGGGGAGGGTCCTCTGATGCCTGGCAGGTGAGGAGAGGTATGTGGAGAGAAAGGAGACTGAGCTGGGTTACTCTGCTCTCCTTGACTGCTGGAAATCCCTGATGTGCTTACTCCAGGACTCAGGGCTCCTTCTGTACCCATGGGTAGATCATCTATTGAACCAGACAGGTCCTGCAACACACAGAGAAACACATCAGGCAACAATAAAAAAAGACACGGGACTGTTCTCTCACATACCACTAAGAAAGAGTGCATTTCTCCCTTAGGCATACTACAAATAGAAATCAATGAACTCGGTTCACGTTATCGTCAGTAACGAAGGCTGCTGCAGACCGAGGTAACTGCTAAATGTGTCTTATCCTGCTGCCTGTCTCTGAACCCTTAAGTTCCCTAGCTGGTTTGCCGAGTGCTTGCTGATGGTCCAAATAACCGGCTCATTCTCCTACTTGCTTCTTTTAATTCAGTTTAGAGGCAAGAAATTAAAGAATGCATCAACAATACACGTAAAACTGCAAATAGAGGAAACAACCCATGTGATCGTGGCTTGGAAGAGAAACATGTCTCAGCTTCTAAAAGACAGAAAACTCCTGCCTCACCATAATTAATTCATAAACCTCATATGAGCTGGGAAACTACTCACTTGAGATGGATAAAAACAAACTAAACAGAGATTTAAAAGAAAACCATAAAATACTCTTCAGGGTTCCCACTTTCCTTTCTTCAAAGATAGCAAAAATTAGCAGTTAGAATATCACCCTGTAAAGTTCAGCTGTTCTTGAAGGCGAGGCTAGAAAATACCCTTCCTACTGCATGTATCCACTCTGAAGAAGAAAAGCACGAAAAGCCTAAGGAAGTTGAAACCTCCAATTGCCACAGCGGCGCCTGCAAAGTGACAAAACCAAAAATCAGCTGGCAAGTCTGAAAAATGGGGATACTTCTGAGAAGATAATGACGTGCGGATCCACCACGCATAATTATACTAGCTGTTTGATAAAAAGGTGCATCAGCTATTCAGGCTTGGATGACGCAGTCCAAGACGGAGTAAGCGGTGGCGCATTTGAACAGAAAGCTGGGAAGTTATAACTATTCCAGTGATTAGATAAAATCTCTGCCAGAGATTCAAAGGATCACAGAAGGTGAAGAAGTGGCAGACCAAAGCCTACCAGGACTTCACCCCATCCTTTGTAAGTCTTTCAAAGCAATCAACCCTGGATCAAAAGTGTTCTGGCCTGAGCCCTGAAGGTATTTCAGACTGACTCCCTCTGACCAGCATGAACAGAGCCAACCTCATATAAAACACCACGCAGGAAGGCCAAGCCAACTGATAAATAACTTGGACACCCTGGTCTCATTTACACTGACTGGGTGATGCCTTGTTTAGCAGCAGTTCGGATAACATTTTCCCAGCTCTGTGCAGCGCGGAAGGACCTCAGACACAAGATACTGCAAACTTATCGGTCTTCAGGAGCAAGCGAGAGCCCTATCGCTCTGTAACACCTGCCTGCCAGGTGATGTGTGAAAAGGCTCTGACAGCACATCCCCATCATCTAAGCTGGAGAACAGTACGGCACCACATCCTAGAAAGTGGAAAACTGGAGTTAAGGAAGACTAAAAAAAACGACCGGGGAGATATCCAACAACCTCATCACACTTGTTGGACAGACAGTGAATTCAGGGAGGACAAAGGGGAGAGCTGGGCATCAGCTGCGCCACATTCAGTTGTCTGCTGCAGCAAGGCAATCTTGTCTAGTTTAACGGTGGAATTTGATCAAAACGCTTCTAACAAATGCTGGCAAACGAAAACACCAGTCACTTGGTGGGATGACTTAGCGCATAGCGTGTCCTTCCTCCCCTTCCATTACTGCTTCTGTTTGAGGGACCATTTCCTGCACAACAGTCTCAGAGGTATATTTGCTTACTGCTGAACTATTATCTTCCTGAGGGGGGCGGGGGGGAGAAGTGCTTTGTTTTATTTCAATGAAAGCTAAAAAACTGCAGAAAAAGCCTAAAAATAGTGTCTAAGAGTTCTTGCAATTTTCACTACCTTCCTATTGTAACATCAAAAGCATTAGTCCTTTATGCAGCTACTTGGACAACTTTGACAAACCCCACATTCCTACTGCGGAAACCATCTGAAGTGGGAGTAAAGAGACAGTATTTCCAACATTTTGCATTAAAAAGCATCAACCAACACAAACAATTAAGAGCAAAACACTCCTCTCCCTGAGACTCGCTGCCATCTAACTTCAGCCACCCGCATAAGACACACAACTAGATTCCCCTCTAAGTCAATGAAGGGATCAGAACGTCCACAAACCAACTCAGTACAACCTAAAACTGGATGGAAATACTGGTATGTCCCTTAAATAGAGTAAGATACTTTTAGTCTGAGTCACCAAATACATGCAAACACTGTTTTCACCATGACTGAAATGAAGTTGGAAGGCCAAAACCTTTTGCAGTTTTAAAATCCCCACCACCGTGAGCTAACACGGGTACAGCATTTCAGAGCAGTTAAACCTCCAGACCAGAGGGGCAGAACCTACAGCTACTTGGATGAGAGATTTTTAGGCTCAAAGGGAAAAAACACATTATAAATGTATGCCTGAGATAAAATACTGGCATGAAAGGACAGATACAGAGCAAGCGTGCAAGGTGAAATGCGAAAGTTTCCTTCTGTTATCAGGAATATGAGTGACACCCTTCTCTGAGAGGCAGAAGAGAAGGTTTGCCTCCAGGATCTGAGGTCACTGTCTGCTACATGGTAGGAGCAATATTCACACAAGAACCAGGCAGACTAAGAGGATATGACTTGGTAATGCCAGGCACGAAAATATCTGCAAGACATAAAACGAAGCAATGTTAAAAGCTGTTTGAAAATTAACTCCTAGGTAACTAGATAACAATCTTTAAAGCTGATGTCTTCGGCCTTGCCTATGCATCAAAGCTTAACCTAAGTACTGCAAGTCATTTAAAAACATTCAGTTTTAATTAAGCAGGTTAATACAGGGTTGCTTTAGACATGCGAGCGAGGGCCCCTCTGCATTGCTAGCATACCATCACAGACCTCACATATAGGAAAAGCAGGCCTTCTAGTTACAAGGCTGTGGATCAGACCCCGAAGATAGTCAGCTTAAGTAACTTAAAAGTGAATTACATATGTCAACCTTTCTTGGATGTTAGGACGTGAATTGAAACAGGACCATAAAAATCAAGTAACTCATAAAGTGACTTGCACCTCTAAAGATCTGTAAGTTTTATGAATTCCAACAATAAAGTCATTTCCCAGGGAAGAAACGCTCTGCCAGCACAGCAGCGGTTTCTGAGGGTGTTATTCAGCAGGACTAAGTTTCTCAGAAGGGAGACTCCTGCAAGGGGAAGGAGGGAAGCGGGGACTGGAATGCCTAAGTGCAAGCAGCTAATCAGTAAGGAGCTGTTTTCCACCTATCAAGTTATTTTCTCAGGATGGCAACCATCAAAGCACAGAATGTTGGGGTTTTTTAACTAAAGGACGCCCTCCAGCTCTGATATCCCACTTACTCAAGTGCACCACAAAGTAGGGGAAAAAGAAATCTCTCAATCGCTCCACAGATTGTTTTAAGGACGGCCGTAGCAGAGAAGCTTTTAAAAAAAAGAGAACCTCATTGAAATAATGGAGACCTGCTGCCGTCAGTGGGTTCTGGATGAAGCCCAAGAGGAGAGGGGCCAGGGAGGTTGTATTTGCCTCCCACAGAGCATCAGGAGGAGACCTGGAAAGACGGAGCAGCACCAGGAGAAGGGCTCTCCTCTTCCCTCCTCCCGCGAGCGCAGCCAGTCGAGCCCAGACAGGAGGTGAGGCTCGACAGCAGTAACTCTGCCAACTTGAAGGAAACGTCAGGGTCTGGAGAATTTCCTCACGTGTTTCCAATGTGTTTTTTATGCATTTTATTGCTCATCTGCCATGCAGATCAAAAACGCTGGAGGGATTCCAACTATTTCACACAGAATCTCACACTCCAGGCTGGCTGCAGCCCCAAAGCCTGAGTTTCTTCACTTGAAATACTGCCCAGTGTTATTTTGGGATGTGACCTGATAGCGGAAGCCCACGGGGACCCTGAAACGATAACTGTTCCAGCTGCGATTGGTTGCCCAGCCCTCGCCGATGCCAGCATGGGTTTGTCAGTACTGCTGACAAACAAGGACTCAGCAGCTAACACCTTCTTTTCACACCACAACAAAACCATGCCTGAAATCACACAATCTGGTACCCAAAGGAGGGGGCAGGGGAGTTCATCTATCTCAGGGAAAGGGTTGCAAGTCCTGGCATGACCAACACAAGGGAGCCGGTGAGTTTATGCTGGAAACAGCAAGGTTTCTTTTATATGAAAAAAAGGAACCACCATTTCACTATCTGATACGAGCTCATTTGTTAAACAAACACTAAGATGAAACACCAAGAAATACTTAAGATCAAGGTAACAAAACCCCAGAGGAAAAGAGATCCAAGGCTCCGCTCTGGCCCATCCCACTGATCTGGAAGAGCAGGAAGACTGACCAGAAAGCAAATTGATCTCCTCGCTGGGGACTGCAGCCTTCCTTTAGACTCCCCTGCCCAGCCCCAGCCTAAGTGCATATGAAAAGCGTGGGGGAAGAGGGAAGGAGCGCAGTCAGGCTGTAATGATCGTAGGCACTATCAGATCACTAGATAGCACTCAAGGAAATTATGAGCCGGAGACGAGCATGTGGTGGAGCTTATAAATTCTGTAAAGCCAGTTGTTTCCATAAAGATGCTTACAAGCAAGACCAGAGAACAATGGCTAAATTTATTCCCCGATTCCTTCTGAAAGGGAAAAAGTCTCTTCATTGCTTCTGACTAATTGAAATACCTACTTTCTATTACAATCTCATTTTCTCTGCAGTTTCTTTTCCACTCATTCAAGAACTATCAACACTTAAAAATCACAAGCTTGTCCTTTCCTTCCCTTTTTATTTCCACACCCAAAATACCTCAATCCTCTCTATCACAAAAATTACACAGCTGACTGGCAAGCTTAGGATCTCCCTGCTATTTCGGGGAAATGGATAGACTCGTTCCTCCTTCTACAGTACAGGCAACGGAATCTTGCATCTTATGCTTCACAAAGCACTCTATCTCCTAACACAAAGCGGCCTGGAGACCTCACCGTGCTCCATTTACACCAGACTTACAGATTCACATCACATCCAAGGAGACGCTTTGCAAAGCTGACTTGAGATTTCCCCAGATATGAGGGAAGGGTCTGGGGAGGGCTCTGCAGCCCTGCCACCGCCCTCCTGCCTACTGTCTGCTTCTTCCAGACCGCTTCCCCAGGAGAAACCAGAAGTTGGAGCTGGGGAACACAACTTCAGCTACAGCAGAAATCCAGTTGATACTTTTCATCTAGAGAGAGTTGTAATCTACTGTCTCCAAAGTTTTTTCTTGCTGACAAATCAGAGTCAGAAGGGAGTTTTTCAGTCTCCGAGCTGGTCCAGCTCACCAGAGGCCCACTGGAAAGGGCTCACGCTCCAGCAAGCTCTGCATCACCATCAGCTCAATTTCAACTGCCACGCTCTAAAATTCTGACAAAATCCATCAGCATGTACCACCACAAACACGAAACCCACTGAGCACTGGCTCTTAGGGTTTAGTAGGCAGCTGCAGGCTCGCTGAACACCCTGGGTGAAAACGTGAAGACCTACCATCGACATGAGAAGAAAGTGAGCTATTCCAAAGACAAAGCAGATTTCCAAGTCCTGTCCTATCCCCAAAAATATACAAGTTTCACCAGGGAAGGCCACCATTCGTCTCATTCTGCTCTTCTACCATTGGTTGTTGTGCAGAAGCTAATGAGTGCATCTTTACAGCACCAAAAGCACCTTCTAGATGATCATTGTTCTTGGTGCGTGTATGGGCTGGACAAGAGACAAAGGGGAGGAAGAGGAAGGATGCGTGCAGGATGTCTCTCCAATAAAACCTCTCGCTGCATCTAGAGCATTTCTGGAATTTAAAGTGAAGTGAAAGATCCTGTTAACCCTCTGTTCCCATGTGCTCTGTACCCTGTCATACTTTGGGAGGAGTCGGGTAGAAACCAAAAACATGTATTTTAAAGCTGCCAGTTTACCTGTTATTGATTTTGTGTTTATACATGTGCGGGAAGCATGTTCAGCCACATTCCCAAGCTACCCAACATGACTAAAGACTAATCAAACACAAGCAAAGCCTAGCAACACAAGCTGGTGTCCCCTTGACCAAAACCAGCTTGCCTCCATGTACGCTCCTACCTCTTATTCTCCAAGGTGTTGATAAGTTTGCTTTTAGTTTAACAGGGAAAGAAGACTTTCTCCTGGCATAAGAAGCAGGGAATGCCCAGAAGGATGATCGCTGCCACAGTAGCACGAGCTGCACAGTACACCTGTGCTTTATGAAAGCTTTTCAAGTTCATGGCCTTGCCTCTTCCTCTTATAGACCGCTTCAAAATGGGACAAGATCAGCAATCGGAAGGAACAAAGGGATTTAATTATTCAATGAAATCACTGGGTTTGGCCCCTCAGAGACATCCCTGGAAGCTCAACCTCGGATCTGAGCAAGGACCATGTGCGAGCAACTAGAAACTAGCCAGTTCTTGGGTTCTGCAGCAAGCTCTGTTGGAGAAAAACCCAAGATCCTGGTTATAAAACCAAGCATGCATAAAACCATTTGAGTCCTATTATGTGCCACTTACTCACCCAACCAGCCCTTAGGTAAAGGAAATAGGTGCTAGACTTTTACTACTTCAAGGGAAAAACACCTCCCCACTAAAACAAATATCAGGAAAGTAACACTACCAAGGCTTCAGCCTCTGCTAGATGGGAGTCCATATTCCCTTCCCTTACGAGGAGTTTAAGCTCCTCTCAGGTATCAGCGCTGACAATTACAAACCTAAGATGGGGACTAGAACATGCAAGAGAAGATTCGTGCAGTTTCCTTGCTCAAAAAAGAAGCTGAAAAGCTCATTCTTCCAGCCTGGCTTTAAACAAACTGGTAGAAGCTGCTGGCTCTAGCTGCACTGCAGGAAAAAGAGCATTTGGAAAGGAGGCTGTCAGGAGGAGGGGCTCAGTGTCACACAAGAAATTTTACTCTGATTGCAAAAATAAGCTGCTGTTCTAATCCACCTCAGTAAATCTAGGTGAGTCTGGTCGTTTGGCAGAAAGCAGGTACAAAATAAAAAAGGGAGGACAACAGACGGAAGTGCTGCTGGCTTTACTACATTCCTGCAACGGGAGACCTTGCAAAACAGCCAGCTCTGCTACCGCAGCAGCCATTGATTTTTCAGAGGTCGATACTCCACTCCCACAGATCTACTCGGCAGGAGCTTTAATCACATCTACTGCTCCCACCCTGTGCCACCCCTCCTTCTCTCCCCCCTCCAAACAAAATTTAAAAAAAAAAATGGAGGGGGGGGGCACGGAGGCGGACTTTCCTCCCCCCTCCAAACACTGAGCAGACTAGCAAATTTCATATCCTCAGTCTTTGGAGAGGAGAGATTCAAAAGCTGTAGCTGCAGCATCAAGTATAGAAGGAGTAACACGATTCATCCACAGAACAAAATGTCGCTGAAGGGAAAACCCAGCGCGTGGAAGGGCAGGCATTCCCACTCGGGGAGCGCTGGGTGCTGAGCTCTTCCACAGGACCCTGGGAAACGCAGCAGCAAAACGCTCCAGCAAAGAGTTTCCATTTAACCCTTGGAAGGCTGCTCAGCTTGTAGGAAGTAGTCCCGGTTTTACCTAAACATTGACACAACATAAAGTATTCCCACAGCAGTGGTAAACGCTGAAGTTTTGCTTGACGGAGTAGTAGCACTTTGGCTAACGCAGGAGGTGGCCCGGCCACCCAGCAGCAGTGTTGCCAAACGGAACGATAAAATCTCCGTCTTCAACAGTAACGCTGACCCTAAAACAAGTTGCAGGAAAGAAGGAGGAGCCCATGGAGGACCCCAGGACACAACGAGCAGCAACGTGGCAGCAGAGTCTGAGGATGCTCTCAGCGACATTGGTTTTTTGGAGGATTTTGGGGATGCAGGAGGAGTGAGACCTACAAATCAATCGGAAAGGCCGGTCTGACACCAGGGAAGAAAAGCGCAAGTGAGAAAGTAGTATGGGTCTCAGATGGCAGACCACAACCCGTTTATTTAAAGAGCTTTTGGTTTTCTTCCAGGGGTTTTTAAGTATTTTACTTCGGTCTGAAGACAAACCCCAGATCATATAAAAAGCTAAATCATGTAAGAGGCAGGAAGCTACTCTCTTATTGCCAGCCGTAAGGATATTCCAATTCCCCAGCAGTGCTTCCTCTGGAAGGCACTTTCTAGTCTCCGATGTGTTCAATTTAGACTCCAAAGCATTTAGTCATCTCAGCACGTGATTATGCCACCATGCCAACCACACAAGTTAGGGTGGGCAAAGAAATGCAGCAAAGGCAGGAGTGTGAAATAATTAAAAAAATTAAGAAGGCCCCTGTTCAGGCCAATACTTTGGATTTTGAGACAGCTCAGCTTTTAGTATCGTTATTAGCTTCTTTGAAACAATTAAGAGTGACAGAATCAATCTCTAAAAAAGCAAGAAGGAAGGAAGATTTTTAGGAGAGAACAAGATTTCTAAGGCATCAGGTATTTCCAAGCCTGATGGATCTGGCGGCCCTCTGGATGGAAAAAGCAGCTGAAGGGACAGCTGAAAGCTGGCAGCTCCTGCCCAAAGTCCGTCATAGGAGCCAGCGACGGAGCGACGAGGGCAGAGATCCTGACGCTGCCAGCTGGGGCATCTCTAGAGAAGCCACTCGCAGTCGAGAACCTGTCCGCAATACCACACCCGCAGGCAGGTACTGCTGATATGGATGGGACAGAGAAACTGAAGGCACGTTTGGAAAGAATCAAGGAAATCCTCCTCTTGCCCTGGCTCAGAGCGTGCACGGGGAGAGGTAGCATAACCATGGAAACCTGGCCCATGCCAGACGCTGACATACGCCCAGTGCTGCCCCTGGGGTCAGGGTGCCAGAACGGTCAATTCCTAGAGATGTCACTTCTTGTCATTTCAGGAAATGCAACTCTTTTTTTTTTTTTTTTTTTTTTTTAAACAAAGGTTTCTATTTTCCTAGGTGAGACCTGATTCAAAATTATAATAAAAACCGTAACACAATTCCTCCTCCAATCACCAGGATTTGTCTGAAATCACGGTGCAAAACTCGTAGCCATAAGGGTGCAGGCACAAGCCCATCTGAGCAGCGTGGTCGAGCCTTGGGCCCCTGCCATGCCCTGCATTTGAGCCCCACATGGAAACAGTTTTCTCCATGGCATTTAAACAAAGGTTTCTATTTTCCTAGATGAGACCCGATTCAAAATTATAATAAAAACCGTAACACAATTCCTCCTCCAATTACCAGGATTTGTTTGAAATCACGGTGCAAAACTCGTAGCCATAAGGGTGCAGGCACAAGCCCATCTGAGCAGCGTGGCTGAGCCTTGGGCCCCTTCCATGCCCTGCATTTGAGCCCCACGTGGAAACAGTTTTCTCCATGGCATTTATGATCGTGCACGCCTCGGAGACAAGTCCATCCAGCACGCCAAAACAGGAAAATGATTCCTGTAAACGGAAAGCTCAGGTGGGGCAGCGTTTACAACGCATGCAGCGCTGTCAGCCAAAGTTAAACACCTTAATTTATCCCAGCAACTGCTCCACGCAGCGGATGAAGGTCACGCCAGCCCTCCCTTGCACAGTGTGGAACCTCGTGTAGGGTTAAGTTTGGATGGAAAGGGAAGAGGATGAGGCTTGTATGTCCGACATCAGACTGACAAGAGGCTTCCGCACATTTTAAAGGCTCTCCAATGACACCAAGTCAGCAGCAAAAAGGAAGCGAAAAACTGATTTCCCTGCCCTACAACTTCTTGAAAACGTGTTTAAAAGCAGAGGGTCACCCAGCCTCAGCAGCGATGGCGCAAGGAGCGGCTGTGTATTTCCAGGCTGCGGCAGCACAGGGGATGCGTGTGACAGAGCACAGACTATTGTTCAGCATCCAAGACCAGAACTGGTCATCCTACAGCAATTTCCTGATTAAACGTTGTCCCGCCTAGTCGCTCCGGCCAGAGCCCGTCCTCTCCTGAGTAAGCTGCCAGCCGTCCCTGCCATCCCCCTCCACGGAGAGGTCTCCTCTTTCAGTCGGGTCCGTAACTGAAATCGCTTCTAAAAAAAACGAGAGGCTGGGGGTTCGGGGAATCTGTGCGAGGCGTGCGGGCAGGAAGCAGAGCCGAGCAGCTCGAGACCAGAATAGAAACAGGAAACCAGCCCGGCATCGAGCACAGCGCAGCTCCGCTCCTGTGAAGCTGCATCGTCTCCCAAGGGACGCTTATTGCCGGCAAAGGGCTCCACGCAGCCCGGATCGGGCCCAGCGATGCTCTGCGGGGTGGGGAGTTTCCTCCCCAGTAGCGGGAGGGATTAGCTCAGTTCGAACCGGAGGAAGGGGTGGGAGGAGAGAAAATTGCCACATGGACAAATAGCTGAGAACCCTGAGAAGCAGGTCACAGGCGCCAAACATGTCACTGGAGTGGCTGGAAGATTAGGGTGGCTTTGTAAGCAGCACTCCATGCTGTCCACTATTAGCAAAAATTTAAAAAAAAAAAAAAAATTAAAAAAATTTAAAAAAATTAAAAGGCACAGCCTTCTCAAGAAACCACACAGAAGCAAGGGCCACAATCACGCACCAAGAAAAGCTCAGGCAGAGGAGCCTTGGTTAGGAAAAAAAAAAAAAAAAAAAAAACCAAAACATTTTCAACTCCCTGTATTGCCAGAACTTGGGATAGAAACCTTCATATCAGCATAAAGTGGAATGCACCAATCTCTCTGATACCAGTGTTTCAGGTATTGTGCTCCTCGGGGCAAGCCTGCGGGTGCTGCCGTATTTATCTGCATATCCACTGGGATGCCCAGGCACCACAGCATGCAACTGCCCCGCTTTGAAATGCATACATCGCTAATCCCTCTCTCAAGGCAAGCAATAAGACAAGCTCAAAAGGCCAAAGAGAAACCAAACAGAAGCAGGAAGTCCCATATGGAAAGGGGGGGGGGGAGAAAAAAGAGAAAAAAAGAGAGCCTGAAGTGACCAGTAAAATCAACCATAAAAGGTTCTTTTCCCTTCCTCCAAAAGAAATTGTCAAAATGATTCATTTTGAACTCAGAGAATTTTTAAGAAAACGCTCATTTCCTGGGCTGCGCCTCCCTCGCCATCCACAGGAGCTTTGAGACAGTTTTTTTTCTGCATTTCAGCCTGTTGCATTGATTATTTCCAGGTCAGGGGACGCAGCTGACAGAGCTCAACTTTATTCCACTTCAAGCACCTACATGGTACAAGCTGAAATGACCACTTTGTAAGAATGAAAAATCCAAACGGTGCTTCCGTGACAACCTCCAGCGCCCAAATTCAGAAGCTACTTGACTTAAGAAAGGAAGAGGTAATCAAACAAAGAAAAAAAAAAAACAGCCACAACTGCTGGGGATATTCACAGAACAGTTCTTTCTGCACAAGCCAAAACTCTGCAGCCTTGTTCCTCTCCCCTCCCCACAAAACCTAATTTTGCTAAATCCGTAGACCAGAATGCACATTCAGAAATTAATGGTGGATCATGAATTTGGTTTCCATCGGTTATATGCCTTTCTGCCATTGACAAGACACTTTTCAGGCCTGAAGTCAGAGAGGAACCAAAGTGAAACGCAACTGAATAAGCAAAACAGTTTTCCAATAGCACAAAATACTGAGATTAAAACAATTCCCACTCCACATCAAGACAAAAATAAGTTGCCCGGAACAGGGATGGGGTTCCTCCTTCAGGCTATGCAGTACACTGACCAAAACAAACTAAGGACATTCTGGGGTAGAAATTCTGAAACTTCCCCACTTTGCTTCATTATGTATTCACTACCACAAAAACTCAAACACAACCTTGCCATTTCAGGACCTCCAGGACCTTGCCAGTATCTGTCCTCCTGGTTTGGCCAGAAGTCCTCCCCTGTGGAGAATCCTTCCTATCAAAGCGCTGCTGAAAACAACACCTCTCACAAAAGTTTTGGTTTCCACAGATAGGAAAGCTTCGCTGCAGAAATCCCAGAAGATCCAGTGAAAAGCAAATACAGCCAGTATACACTGGTATCAAATTGGTTTTGCTTCATAAACGGCTTTTAGGGCTGACCTGGAAGTCCTAACAGCACAGCTATCAGCTTCTGTAGTTGGGAAGGTCTAAACAGCCTGATGTGGCAACCGCCATCTGGATGTCTTTGCTCCTCATCCATCTCAAAGACATCAGGAACTTGCACTCTGCTCCTTCAAGGCAGCCCATAAGACAGAGCCTGGGTCAAGACAACAATATGCTGCATGTTTCAGAACGAGACACAAAATTCCTCCCAACAAACCTAAAACTCCAGAGAACTTTGCAGTCAAACTGATTTATAATCCAAACCCAAAGGGATGTCCTAGCACCCTATTTGCTTCCCCTGCACTTGCTACCAGCATCTTCCATGCCTAAGCAGAAGGTAATTAATATCCAAACACTGGAAATTTGTGACTCCTACAGACTCAGAATCCAAGCCTCAAAAGGTAAAGACACCGAATAAACCGGATACAACTTGCCAGGAAGAATTCTTTGCTAAGGAGAAGAGACTAGGGAATCTCCTGGGAGAAACAGATTTATACTGAGGATTACTATTCCTCTATTACACCCAGATACAAAAGAGTACACTTCACTTCTCCCATACACAATAGCAATCCAAGTTTAGTTTAGCTGCAATCCTGACAGGGACTCCCTAGGGAAGCAGCAAATTCGTCAGAGAAATTGTTCACCTAGCCTGCCACAGGAAAACAGCACCAGCCAGGACATTCGCGTGGATGCATTACTCTCTAAAAGGCACCAGTGAGATCCAGTTAGCAGCAGCATTCTCCCCCACAATACAGCAAGAATAATCTTCAGAAAGGGAACAACAAACCAGGAAATACTGAAGCTAGAACAGCCTGTAACACAAGCAGAAATGGAAGACCAGACATTTTGCTACTTGCAGATGAGCAGACAAAGCATTAGAGAAATCAGTAATTTGACTCTTCTGCTGTTAAATATCTGAATATGGGAATGTCACCAGGAAAAAGTTTAGTTAGTGACACAAAAATCATCATCAAGAAGACCTCTTGAAGACCCTCACCCAGAACGATCAGCCTGACATTTCTCAGGCAGATCCTAACAAAGCCACCAAGAGCTCACAGGAGTTGAACAACTTGACAATGTCACCATCCAGGAGATCACCACCTCCTGAAACGGTGATGGGATCAGCTGAAGGAACACTCCCCTCTTTATTACTTAAAATTCCAACACTAATGTTGACGTACAATATTGATACATAAAGGCCAAAGACTCATAAAGGCACTGGGTACATAAATTTAACACTTCGTAAGTACCTAAAAAGCAGCAACCTCCTTTTCCTGCTGGAGCCGATCTATGTTTAATTAAAGATGATGCATGGCATGATTTGCCCCAATTCCAAGATACCCAGTGAGCCATTCCACAGCGCCCACTGAGGCTTGGAAAAAGGCTCAGAACTCCACAAAAAATTAAAAGCCCACAAACTAACTATGCTTCTGTAAGTCATACATAATGGCAAAACAGGGATCCAGGAATCCTCCCGAGTAGGATAAAACTTTCTAAAACAGACAGACTAAGCAATATAAGGAAGATAAAAAGAAATTGATAGCACCCTTCCACATAGCTCTTTTGTTTCTAAGCATCCCCAGGCCAAACTTTGTACAAGAGATTGATCACCGAAACAGAGCATTGGCTTCCACACACCTCTGAGGTCCTCCCTTTAAGCCATTCCACAGCATCACCGTGTGCTGCATTTCTCAATTTACAGACAGGGGTGCTGGTCTTGTCCTACAAAATCCTAACAAGACGACGAGGAATTATGAAACACACAAGAATAAGGGTGAGTTTCTGCAAGGGGTCTCCTTTTTTTTTTTTTTTAATTTTTCTTACCCAAAATTACACCAGAGCTGGGTAAGCTCTCAAGACTGCTTGACTTCCTAAATGCAAATTAATTGGTGATAAAGTCAGGAAAACAAGATGACTACAAAGTCTGTTTAAAACAGAAGCAAGCTTTACAGCTGGCCAATTCTAAAAGCTGGACCTATTTTTTGCACCCTGAATTTCTCTTCAGCAAACCTCTGAAGTACATCATCAGAAACCGGTGGACATTTAGAACTTTTAAACTGGATCAAATTCCCTGGTTTCTAGGTTCCTTCACTCTTCCAGCAGAGATGGGTATCTTTTCTTAAACTGCTTGGGAAAAAGGAAAACTTGAAAGGGGCCAAATACATTTAACCACAAGGTATAAAACAAACTCCCACTTGGTGCTGAGAAGGAGCCACTTCTGCTAAGCAGAGCAACTAATGCCTATAATCTGAGTCAGAGGGCGCTGATTGGTAGGATTCATGAAGGCTCTATCAACAATGCCACTGAACAGGACTTCCCACCGTTCGGAGCTAGAGCAATTTCTTCAATTACTTCAGTGGCTTCACTTTTCCTACGTTCTTCGCCAGAAGATGGGTCACATGGAAGAACTTGTGGAGAGGCAGAGTGGAAAGAAACATGCTATTTAAAAGGATTTTTTCCCCAGGCCTCAGAACAAATTAAATCTTTGTAATCGGGGTCCAAAAGGAAAAAAAAAGGAAAAAAAAAGGAAAAGAAAGAAAAAAGAAACAACCCACAACTACTCCCATTAGGTGGTCAGAACTAGAATCACTTTGTATTTTGGGTGACAATTTGTACCCACGATCCAAAGGAATTATTTCAAGGGCTCACAACAAAGCCCTTCTCATTGCTGAGAGCAAAAAATAACTTTGCTGTATACACAGCTCGCTCTCCTCTGACCAATCCAACTGCAGCTTAGAAAACTGATTTAGCCAGTGGCTAAATAAAAAAAATAAAAGCTCACTCACTTCCTACTGGTTACTATGAAAGTAACCAGCAAAATCAGAACTCGGCAGCTCAAAACTCTTCCTCCATGTCAGAGGCATAGACCCAACTCGTGCAAAATAATCTAAACTTTTAACCCTTCTCCATTTTCTTGATGAAGTTTTAACCCACAGTTAAACTACTGTGGTCCAAAATGTACTGGAATACTAGGCACTAATCTCATACCCAACTGTTCACCGTACATACAGCAAGCAGATTTAGAATGCAAAAGAAAATATAATTCCCCATCTGTCAAGGAAGGAGCTATCTGTGACTGATCTTCCTCACTCCAGGTACTAATAAACTTGTCTTTTTCACCAACTGTTCAGTCAGATTGGCCCAAAGGAGCTTAAATCAGCAGTATAAGGATCCAGTGACACAGGAAAGAGAACCGCGCTGCCGGTCTGCTACCTGCCATTGCAACAGCGGGCTGAAGGAACAAGAAAATAAAATAAAAATGAGGCGCCTTCCCCTGAAGGTCAGGGTCTACACTCCAACAGCAGCCAGGTATTTCAGACGCTGCAAATGGAAAGCTCAAATAAAAATCTTTTAGCTAGAATATGCAGACCAGAGTATCTAGGGTTAAACTTTACTCTCAAATCCATTACTTTTGTAAATTACATTTAATCTCCAGTGGGAAGCCAGAAGCTAATGACTTAGTAAAAAGCACAGGCAGCCTCCATCATTCCCATTTCCACGTGGAATACTACCAGTGCTAATTTATCCTGCTGTGCTTCTGATTGCCCTCGCCCCATTCACTTCTAGATCAGCTCACCACTCACCGGCAGGCTAGAAGGTCTGGACTGAAGGTTCAAGTTCATATCTTCTTGCCCTTTACTGGAAGCCATTGAGGGAGCAGATGATGCCTGGGACCCAAACGAGTCTTGAGATAACTCCTGAAACATCAAGAAAACACCAAAAAAAAAAAAAACCACAAATGGGAATAAAATAAAGGCTCTGCTGGAATCACTCTGGTATATTCTCACATTGTGAAAGAATTATGTACCCTCGGTGACACTTGCCCAAAACAGGAAATAAGACAGCAAAGAGTTCAAGCCAGCACGCCTACTGCTCTGCGCAAACACTGCCCGACTGCTATGGAGGGTGCTGGGACAAGAGGTCTAAAACACGACAAAACGGTAATTCTCCAGCTTTCCCTTATTACAGATCCTGAAGAACAGAGAGTGTCCTGGGAGACTGCCCACTTGGCTTCTTGCTCTTCTAACATCTTACGATAGCTCTAAGTACTTCATTACACAAACAAGGCAAGTCAATTAAAATCTTCAATTTTTTGAAAGCCAGCTTTGGTGCATTATGATTTTTGCTGAAAGTTCCCAGCGAGCTTTTCACAGAACTATTAAAATACTATTAAGCCTTGCTGAAAATAAAAACAACTTATAAAAAAAAAAAAAACACAAAACCTGCTAATCTGCTTCATGATTTTATCTTCAATTCCATGTGTTTGCTGCTTTATTTCTCCTCCCTACAGCCAAGTTTTACGTTTAAGAGCAAAATCCTCTGTCACCATCTACGTGTCTCTCTGCAAACCGTGCTCTGCTATTGTGCTAAACCAAGTAGCTCTGGAGACCACCTGGAGAACTTCTGCAGACCACAGCGTGAGAACCATGCCAGTACAAAATCCTTTAGACTGGTATTGCCAATGAGCAGCATTTACTCGACACTAGTCTTCAAAACTGCAGTATTAGCATGGCTTAGCCTGCTGCCACCACAACATCTCTCTGTAAGAGATACAGATCTAGATACAACAGAGAAGGCAGCACATCTATTCCTGTAACCACTCCAGCCAACTTGCTGATGGTGTAATTCAACTGATTTTCATGCACAAAGAAAATGATTTGCGCAAGTTTCTTTAAGAAACACAGAAGGAAACAAAGCAGGTGACAGCCTACCTGAGGAGGGGGGAAGCGTTGCTGGGAGTACGCAGACTGCTGCTGCTGCGGCTGCGACGGAGGGTATGAAGATGACTGCTGAGAAAGAGCCGCGGAAGCCGTCTGCTGAGTTTGTTGCTGCTGCTGGTAGGGCGACTGTGACTGCTGCTGGGAGTAGGGAGGCTGACTCTGTTGGTGTTGCTGGGCTGTGGACTGCTGCTGAGGATACGGAGTCGGGGACTGCTGATGGGGCGGCTGGGACTGCTGCTGCGAATAGGCAGGCTGCGATGTCTGAAGTTGTGGAGGTTGAGATTGGGGCTGTTGCTGCTGCTGATACGAAGGCTGAGAGTGAGGGGTCTGGGATGGAGGCTGCTGAGAATATGGAGGCTGCTGCTGTTGGGGATGAGGGCTTTGCTGGTTGTAATACGGAGTCTGGCTCTGCTGCCCGTATGCACTGGGGCCCTGCTGTCCATAAGGAGGCATCTACAGAAGAAGAGGGTAGAGTTATGTCAGTTATGAAGGTATTTTACATACACACACAAAGTACGATTATGCTCAAAAAGAAAAAAATTCAGAGGCCTGAGCAGACCAGTTAACTGGGAACGTACCGACAATGCCACTACCTATGTAAGGAAGCCTCCTAGACAATAGCAAATGTCACTTGTCTATGACATTATTCTTGGCAGTAACAAAATTTTTACAGGCACCATAACCAAGTTTTTAGGGATCCCTATGTGACCACCCTTCAATGATAGTAACATCAAAAGGAAAGACTGCTTGCTCCAAAAAAAAAAAAAAAAAAAAAAAAAAAAAAAAAAAGCACCCTTTAGGCACCCTTTTGAATCCTGCAAACAGTCCAGCAGGAGCCACTTGGATCATGCAATGAACCAACACTGCCCTGAAGTCATTTCTTCTGTAAAGAACCGTGTCCCTAACAGAACACAGCAGAAAGAATATCTTACTCCCCTCACTATTTATTTTTCTCTTGTTTGATTCACAGCTCTGCCGTTGCCTCTCTTGGAAGCAAGGATTCCAGAGGTCCTCATACATTGTTCCCACCTGGATCCAGGTGTGGCGCAACACGTAGCCTAGAGAAATGCCATTTTACCTAAACAACTGATTCCAACCCGGTTGAAGGTGGTCCCTTCAGAAGACACAGCACTTTGTTGCTCTTCTGCCTTCCCCTGCTGTAAACAGAGACCACAGAAGCTTGGGTGCTCTACCTGCTGTGCATATGAGATGCTGCCCATTGTACTTTGCGTCCTGCTTTGCATTCCCATGGGATATCTCTGGGGAGTTTGTGGCCCATACGGCTGTCCTGGATAGCCATGTCCTTGCTGTGGCCCCGCTTGAGGTCCCTGTTGTTGTGTGTAGGGGTTGTTTCCTCCATACGGCTGAGGCCTCATCTTCCCCATCTGATCCATTGGGCTTGAAGGCTGCAAAGCAAGTTGCAACACATGATGTACATCCAGCTACATATAGGAATCATTCACAACTTCCAAAAAAACCCAGAAGAAAACTTCAACAGGTTGGCGCAGAGAAGTAGAAGCTCATCTGCCTCTTCTCAGGTGCTAAAACCCACAGTTACATCCTGAATTACAGCAGGATGCTGCCCTTTCGAACCTACATACATTTCACAAAGAACAAACCCAATCAGAAGAAGTCCTTTTACGCTGACTTATCTCCTGTGGTCAGAGGACAGGAAAGAAGGGGGGAATGGATCATTAAGAAAGATGAATTACCAGTGTAAGTGGCTTTTCCCCGTAGTAGGTAGTAGTTTAATGTCCAGATATTCCACAACAAGGTGAATTTAGGCTGAAAATTTAAATATTCACAAGAAACACTGCTTCCTTCACATATAACAAGGTCTCCCAAAACACTACAGGCTGTTAATTTACACTTACGCATTTCAATTAATCCATATTGATGGGCAGTGCTACTGATATTCATAGCGTTCAAAACTGCAGTTCCATTTTTGCATTTTTATTTTTTAACATGTGCCTTGCGTCTGCTGCCTGTTGTAGAATAAAGGTTTCTAAATCAAATTTCTTTGGATGCATGAAAAAAATGTCAGCCTTGAAAGTCAGGTCCCCAAGTTTTAGAGCAGACATGATGAGGCGAGCGAATAAATGCAACTTTCCTAGGACTTCCTAATCTCTACTACCCCTGCCTGGAGCCAAGATGTAAGAACGGTCAATCAAATTTCCTGAAAATACTATAAACCTCAAAACACAGCTTTTCTACCTCAGCAGCACTATTCCCACACTAAAGCAAGGGCTGTTTTGGCATAGTGACCTCTAAATGAATCCCAGGCGCAGTCTTTAACCTCCATCACTCGGACTGAATACGAATTGTTCACTGATCTCCTGATGACCTAACTAATACCAATTAGATGTTTTCCACCAGATCACCATGACAATGGACTCTCTATTACACCATTCCTTCCTGCAACTAGCCCTAGGGTGGTATTTGTACAGATCCACCCTCTCTTGCTGAGATCAGGTGCTTGAGGAGTGGCACTACAGGTCTGCACAAGCAAATATCGCACAAAGCCAGCTCCTGCTGGAAACCTGAAAGAATCTTGGAGACCCAAACAGTATTTCAGTTATGTTTGCAGAATCCACCCTCCTGGGGTGGGGGGGGGTGGGGGGGAAAGTTCGTGCAGTATGCTACACTTCAGAAAATCCTACCCCAACAGCCAGCACAGCTTGAAGTCCCAACACGCAGACCCTGAGAACATTTGTTTGACCAGCTGTCTGCTACGTCTCGCCTGCCAGGCAAGCCATGCAGCGCCAAGCCCACGCCAAACACGGGTAAGGAAGGGCGCAACGGGGATTTAATGGTACTCTTGTGGGGCAACAGGAGCTGGGCCACGGGAAGGAATTTAATGGACGGGCAGGAAAAGCACCCCGGTTTTGGTAACGGGGGTGCCACCCACCCCAACTGAAATCGGGCAAATGTGCACCAGTATGGCACAAATCAATTAAGAACCAGATCCAAGTCCCCTCCTCTGCTCCAGTTCAGCGCTGGCCACCCCTGCAAATACAGCAGGAAGCTGTTCACAGACATCCATGCGCATGGCACCAGTATGATTCTCTCTGTCGAGGCAGATTCTAGATGCCCTGCCACGCTCAGTTGTGATGGATGTTTCCATTTTCATCCATACTGATACTACAACACTTCTGAAAAAGTTACGTTTTATGTTCAAGTTATTGCAGATACTGCTGCTGAGGAGTAACACAGACAGGAGCTGCAGGACCTCAGAGGAGGGAAGCCCGGAGAAGCTCTGAACCCCTGCACTCCCAAACAGCCAGACCCTGCGGACCACACCACGGGCTTTTTACCATGCTCTGAAAAGGAGATTCCATTTACCGGGTCAGAAAAAAACAGAGGTCTTTGATGTCTGGACTCTGAATCCTCAGAGCTACAGTGCCTCACCTCCCGAATGGCAGCACCCATGTGGAGCTCTCATACACCCAAACGGATGCAAATCGTGTTTACATCTTTCAAGCAATTGTCCCTAACGCTCCCTGAGCCTTGCCTTGTGGGTATCACCTTAGACTACTGACATCTTTTCCCTCCCCACATTATCTTCTTTGGTATGCAAAACCAGTGCCACCAGGAGTGCTTCCCAGCTTTTGACGAGTCAAACCTTTCTTCCATCACCCCCCAAACACAGGCCTCTTTTCTTCTTCTACCTGATTAAGTGCAACTTTGGGGTTACTGACTAAACATTTCAGCATCTTTTCCGTTTGTTACTTGCTTCCTTCTGGTTGTTACCTCACCTTCGCAACTCGCTAGCAAGGGCAGCTTCTCAAATACGTTCTTGTTTGGGGATTTTTTTTAATTTTTTTTTTTTTTTAAATACGCACACACCACACGCTGCCTCCTCTGCACAGATTTTCTTGTCTGTGGTCACCCACAAAGCTAACCATATCTTCAGGAAGGACAGAAACAAGGTGAAGATCCACTTTTCCATGACTCCTACAGGAAGCATGACGACCGTTAAAAAACTTGAAGAAACATTTGGAACTGTTTATGCAGCCATAAAAAAGAAGGAAAAAAAAAAAGAGAGAGAAAAGAAAAAACCCAAAACACAAAACCCAAACATATTTCCAGGATGTGACCAAGTCGTCACCTTGATTGCTCAGCGTAGGAGTACACGACGTGCTTCCAAACTGCGCTGCTTTGAACTGCCACTCTTCCACAAGGCCCTAGCGCACAGAGGATGCTAAAAACAAACATGAAGAGCATCACTCTAAATTACAGCCTTATAGATAAAATTCTATAAACAGAAGAAATGTAAACGCCAATTAATCTCTAATGAAGGAACACACACACACTCCTGACTCGCTGCAAACCAACAGGCTAACTCTGGCTCCCTGGGGCTGCCATATACGTCTCAAATGCTGCAATGCATTGTTTGTTCCTTCAAAATCTGCCAGAAAAGACACACATCTCCTTCCCTGACAGCGCTTTAACCGCTCTCGTCTTCGCAGTGTTGCTCTGGCTTACAGAGCCTACCATCAGGCAGTCTGCTTGAATCCGCTGCCTCAATCCTTGTAGGTAATTTAACTACGCGTGCCTCAAAGAAGGATCAGCCGAAGTTGAAACGCAGTGAAGCGCCAATCGACCCAAGAGCTCGTGCGAAGACTTTGGGGGGAGCGGAGATGCCACACGGCTCCTTTGTACACCCGTGTCACACGAGATGGGGAAGCCGGGAGGAAGCGACGCCTCCTCGCTTGCAAGAACACTTCAGGATAAATAAGGAAATACCAAACCCCGACTGCAAAAGGCTGGAGATTCTTCTCTGGACTGATACATGGGAAATCCTTTCAATAGGAAACCACAGGAGTAGATTACTGTGATTACACTTCAAAAGCAAAGGCCCTGCCACAGACAGACATAATTGAGAGAAAGCGTTGCTCCTTGATCACTGAAGTCCAGACCCCCTGCTTACACCTCCTTGCATTCATAGAAATTGCTTCTATTCTCCCTTCAATCTCACTATCTCTGCTGTTTTATAACACTGTTAAGTACCAAAACTTGGCAAAACATACTCCTGCCACCAGTCAAAACTTTCAAAAGCAAAGTTGTTTGGTACAGTGTGTAATGAAAGGGACCGTAAGCCAGTGCTCCAGAGAAACTGCTGAGCTTTCGAGAAAATTTAAGATATTTCTAGGCTAAGAGCTTCTAACAGCGAGCCCAAAGTGAGCTTAAATTGCTGAGTTCAAAAGCTCTCCAAATCAGTATGTGTAATGCAAAGGATGTCAGACCCCTAAAATGAACCGGCACTGTGAAAACCAGCTATTCTTCAAAAGCAATGCCAGAGTTTTCCTAAAAAAAAAAAAAAAAAAAAAAAAAAAAAAAAAAAAAAGCTGCTAAGCACAGAGAGGATTCCACAAACAATGCTTTTCAGATTTTGACCGGTAGAAGAGAAATTTGGCCTCTTGAAAGAACAGTTTGGTTAAATTGGAGGGGACTTGCTTAATGGTCCCAGCAGGAAAACAAGTAACGGGAAGAGGCAAATCCCACTTCGGAAGCAAGAGCCAAACTCTCCACAGCTGTATAGAAAAACGTAATTCCGACTTTGCCGATTACCCTATTACATATTTGTATTTTATTACGCCAGAGGAAGAAAGGGAAGGAGAGTCATTTACTGAACTCTCTGGTTTCAAATCAGCGTCATTCCATTATTGGCAAACATGGGTATTGGCCACAACTGGTTTCCTCAGCTGCCCCCAAAAAAACCAGAAAGGCCAAAAAAATAAGAAAAAAGCCCTAAGCTCTCACCTTGCATTTGAAATCTTTTCCTGACCAGATTTGTTGTCCGTTTTTGGTGATAAAAAATAATAAAAAGCATTACTGGCTGTTTAACCGAGAGAAGCCCTAATTGATTCCCACAGTAATTAACCTGCATTTTACCTCGGAGAGTGGTAGTTAAGGAAGTCGGCACTGCTATTTATAACTCATCTCAAATTGAGGGCAGACTGCCTAAAATCTAACACATCCCAGCTGTACTCCTGTTTGAACTGGGGCCAAGGGAATTTTTTAAAGCAATCTTGGCACTGAATGAATGACACCAACAGTACGAGCGCGCGTGTGGTTGTGTTGTGGTGACGTAGCAGTGGAGGTGGAAGGGGAAGGGGGGGCCGCACGCCGTAATCCCTCTCCCGAGCCCGCTCGCAGGCTCAGCCCCGGCCGGTACAACATGCCGGAGCCGCCCACCGAGAACCAAACACAGGAAACGGTCTTTTCCTGTGGAACGCCTTGAAGTGAGAAGCACATGGCTAATCTGCATAAAAGCAAAGCCACACCACTCCTGCCAGGAAGGTTAGTGCTTGTAATCTCTGGCCGTGGAGCTGGCTGCCTGTGAGGACTTGGACCGGCGCCTGATAACCCAGAAAGAGCCGAGAACAGATGGGCAAGGACCCCGGCAGAAACAGCACCACGCACGTGACTCGCCACATGGCCCCGCGAGCACAAACTATTGTTTGGCTGCTGAGCGCCGGTACAAAGACAAGCCCGACTGGGCCCTGCCAATTCAGCAGCAGCTGCTCCCCTACTGTCATCGGGCCGGTCAGAGGATGGGGACCACCGAACCTCAGAGGCCTGGAAGTCACCAAGCTCAGAAGATGCCGAGAAGATGCCAACCAGTACCAATGCTGGTTAACACCGTCCCACAGGCTCAAACTGCTCACCTCCCCGAGGCTGAATCCGGATGGGATCTTACTGAAGTGAAGAAACTAGGTCTCAGTAGAAGAGCATGCTCTTTCCTCCTGTCTCCAACCCCTCGTTACCCAAAGGCAAGGGTAAGTTGTCTCTGCAGTCAGTGAAGTTACAAAGCAGATTGCCATGTTGGCTATAAAAATTGTATTAGTGATGGACGATGCTGGGAAAGGAGAGTCATTTTCCCTAAGAATTAGTCAGCTGGGATCACGGTCATATTGGATTTAATCACTGAAACCAGGCAGGAGAATAAAGCCACCCATGCTCCCCCAACCTTTCTGTGGCATTTCTATCAAAATCAACAAGCTGTATAAAGCAGAAAAATCAGCGACACCAGCATCAGCTGAACAAGCTTACCATGAAAAAGGCCTGGGTTCAAAATCAGCAGCTTTCCCTGCCCATTTTCCAGTGCCTTCCACCCTGTTGAGAAACACCAACCGTGCCAAGGCAGGGAACCTCCACATGACAGTCATGGCAAATGGAGACTCACTCAGGAAAAATAGTCTCGATCGCAAGGCTGCCAAGAGGCTTTATCAAATGAGCATTAATGTTTTGGAAAAGCAACCTTAATCAATGTGGAGAAGCTTCACTGACCTTTGCCATTTTTAGTACGTTCTGCGCCCTCTGGAGCTACCAAGAGTTCAGGCTGCCGTGAGACCCCAAGGCTGGGTCAGGTCCTGGAGGTCCCAACATCCAACACCATTAAGATGCCGTATCCACATGGCCTCCAGGGACGAGGGCTTGGACCTCCCACCTCTAAGCCCTCCCAGTAGATTAAACCTCTGCTGTATTTTCAAGTTCAAAGGGCACTATGGGAGTTACACTGCCCGCAGCATCAAGGCACCAGTGCCTTGGTCAAGACAAACCCAGTTTTCCATGTACTCACCGGTATTAAGCTATATAAGGTGTGATAGCCCCTGCATATAAAGCACAGGTATGTGTGAACAAACATGATACACACAGGAGGGATTGCCGCAAGCTGACACGAAGCCTTGCAGACCCAACAAAACCAGCCAGGCTGCGACGATTCGCACCAACTGAAAGACTGGCCCAAGGAGACAGTTACTCCCTTGCAACACCACCCAACCATGGCAACGCCATGGCGTCGCCATGAAAACAGAACTAACAGGGAGGGGGGCACACAATGACATCCAACGGGCAACAGAAGATGCTTCAGCAAACCCTACTTTCAATCAGTCACTCTCATGCCTCAAGTTTGCACTTCAGACACTTCCATGCCTGTTCCTATCTCCCGAAACTCCACGCACAAGCGATTCCAATTCCCCCGTAACCCATCTAGAGGGTTCAAGCTGAGAAGCGAGCACAAACTAACAACTGCCCTCATTCGTGAGCAAACACTGTTCATCTTCCAGTGAGGAATACTTTCATCTGATCTATTTAAGGTGCAACTGGCTGTGCTAAGGTCAATATCCCAGCCTGAACTCACTGCCTTTTACAGCCTTCTGAAGGGCCAGCACACTGGGTCATACTTCGTTGCCTCTCCTCCTATGGTTGTCTGCTTTAAAGAGAGACGGAAAAGGCTCAGGGGAAGTAAAAGTTATGATAAAAAGAGAGATCTTCCTGCAGTAGATGAAGATGCCCCTAAAAGACAAAACATCTAGAAAACCCCGTGGTAAACACTACACCAAGTGTATCAAGTATCTCACCAGGATAGTTTAAAGACAAGGGTGTTTTACTGAGAACATCACCATAGAAATGAGCACTTCCTTTTTTGCTTTTCCTCTCCCTTTTTTAAACTTGAGAAATTCACCCATTTCCTTCAGTCCCTCAGCCTGCGCCAGCACCGCTCAGCACCCATCAGTCGCTCTCCTTGCCCACCCGCCAGGGCAGCACCCACCACTTTGGGAAACAAGCACGCCAGTAATGAAGCAGGCTGGGTCACTCTGCCTCACACCCGTAAGCTTGGGCACCAAAACCTGACTTTTGGAATATAGTACAGGATTGGTTGCAGGGTTACAAACACCCTTTGGAAACGTGCAGGACAAATCAAGTTTTATGTAAGCTACAGAAAAATAAAACTCCCCATCTCGCCCCTGCAAATCCTAGAATACAACTTAGATTTTAACACATAACCAAGAGGCGATGTATCATTATCACCTCATTATCAACAGCCAATGCAGATTAAATTATTGTTTGCCAAAGTGTTCAGATAACTGACCTCTCCTCTACAGTTTCAGTTCTGCAAGTAGAGGGAGCCTGGTTTTTCTTCTGACTTTTTCCAGTAGGTCAGAGTTTGACCAAAGACACTTTCTATTCCTCTAATCTTCTACTAACACCCAGACCTCAGAATAAGCTAATGCTACAGACAAAAGGAAAACGGGACATTTTTTTTAAATTACTGCAGTCACCTGCTTCTAACCAAGATTTATTTGGAGCTCCTGTAAACTTAAAATCAGCCCTGTTAAATATTGCTCCTTTCCTTGGCTCTACATTCATTACACCAGTTCCTTTGGGGAGATTTTCTGTAAATCCAGGATACTAAGTCTTACCAGTGGAAAAAAGATGAGTAAGTTTTCTCCAAGCAGCTATAGTGTGAACTATATCTTCCTGGCTAAACACAATTCAGTAATTACCCTATTAACATTTCTCAGCAAGAGGCCAGTCCACACACCTCAGAGGACTTTCCTAAGCACCACTCTTACTAATACTCTTCAAATTGATTAAAACTGACTGGAGTTTTGCTTACAGGATGTATCACTACAGAATGTTTTATTAGTGAAAGAAGTCAATTCAGAAGAAGGTGATCTGGTAGGGAAGTGAAATGAGAACCCCACCTCAAACCCTCCCTGGAAATAACCCAACAGGGGTACAGCGTTCACATCCAAAAACAAGCGGGGTTCTGGGGGGAGTTTATCATTTTTTAAGAGGTGGAGGGCGAGAAGGTGCCAAGCCTGCCTGTGTTTTAAACAAAGTGCATTTGTTGATCTCATCTTTCCTTTCCGGCCTGACTTTAAGCCCTCCTTAACAAATTCAACAAATCAGCTTATCGAGGCTCTGGATTTCAGCTCCTTCCTTCAGCCAGTCTTTGACACACAGCCACGCTGCTTATCGCACCACATTATTTAGGTATCTCTCGGGACCCTCGATATAATATTTCAACCACTATCATACCTAAAGACGACACACAACTGGTTTTCTGCAATCTTCAGCATCTACTTGAAGGCGGGTGCACGCTCACGTTAACAGGATGTTTTTCTGGACTTGTGAAAATCTGTAGTATAAAAGGAGCTAAAGAAAGATTTACGCTGAAAACACTGACAGTGGGCTGACCTGGGAGAAGGGGAAACTCTGCGTTGTTACCTGACAGCCCAGCCCAGCCTGGACAATGGGTTCCTTCTTGATCAAACAGCTGCTGAAGTGGAAGCAGGAGCTGACAGCTACCTACTTGGTTAATTTTAACGTGGCAGGAGACTCTGACAAACTATTAACTGAATTAAATGCATACAAAATTAACAAAGGATTATGATTCTTTTGCAACAGCTGGAGACTTGGGAAATTTTCAGACATTTCAGAGCCAAATTACACAGTTTGCTATTTAGACAGGCAGTGTGATCTCTAACATCTCCAATAATTTAAGCACAAAAAAATATGATTTCCTTCTAGCCAAATAATTAGGTAACTAGCTAGCCTATCGCCTCACACTCACACTTCAGCTCACTTTAAAAGCACACTATTCAGCCAATTTGCCCCAAGACTTCCAAAGTGCCACTGTTGACTCCTCCCAAAATCTAAGTGACACCAAGATGCAAAGAAAGCTGCATCTCTGCTCCATGGGAGATGATCCCAAGGAACATGTGATAGTTGTAATGAGGTGGTGTTCCTTTTAAGATGGAAAGGAACTTCCTTCCTGAATATTAAATCAGGCTTTAAGTTTAGCCAACCTCCTACGCCTGCTCTAATGAACTGGAGGCAAGTCAACAAAAAGATGGTTAAGTGTCTCATTACAGCATTTTCGTTCCAGGCCTACTTACACACTAGAAGGAGCAAGCAAGCTCATGTTGTACCACAGAAATGGGGCCAGGCCAAGAGCAAGCCATAAAAAAAGCAAGAGGAGGAAGAGCTAGGATGGAAGAGCAAAATTATTCGAAGTGTCACCACTGCTTAAGTGATCTGATTTTGATCAGTAAGAGAGCAGCTGCTCCAGATCGCTAGCAAGATGCAAAATATTTGCACTAAGCACCACTGAAAACCTGAAAGGGCTCCAGAAACCCCATAAAAACATGCAGACAACTGTGACCTGTGGCAAACTTCAGTCATCCAGCTAATTCTCCGTAACCCCTGTTTCCTTTCAAACAAGCAATACCAATCTCATGGACAGGCTTTCACTGCTGAACATGGTGGATGCTTTCCAAAACTTTAGGCCTGAAGAAGACCCAACGCCAGAGGCTCACTAGAGTTTACTTTCCAGAACAAAGTTAGTTTTGTCAAGTCATTAAAAGCCCTTTCCACACAGAAATCCGATGGGTGCCAGTACACATTCAGGAGTTGATAAAGCACCTCCAGCACAGCCTCCTAGCTTTCTAAAAACAATTTCTCGCTAGCTCTTCATCCATAAAATGCAGCATTGCAGGTTTCTACCCACTTGTGTCTGTCTGAAAGCTCAACCTGTATTTGAATATCTCATCCCTTTGCAAATTTCTCTCATTTTACACCAGAATGAATGGTGGCTGAACAGACAGACTCAACTGGACAGGTTAATTCCCACGACCTCTTTCCATGCCAGGTTGGTAAAGGCACACCTAAGAAGCATCTCAGGATCAGGTCAGAGCTCTAAAACACCACAGGTCTCCATGGTTCTACCTTTCCTACCGCACATAACGCTGAGATGGAAGAGGACGCAGCCGAGCTCACCGTAAGAGACAGGTCCAGCTTCAGAGGCTACCTCATCCCAGGACGCAGAGCTCCATCCTGTCCAGAGCAGCTGCCTGCACTAGTAAGAGCTGCATGTCAGGGCCTGTAGTTTCTCCAAGCCACGTTTCAGCATTACATAGGCTCTCCCTTGCACCTGCAGAATAACTGAATCTATTTAAAAGTGTGTGTAAAATCAAAATAATCCAAGAAATCTGAGTTTGGGAATGCGTCTGTGGAAAAGGATGAGGGGGAACAGGTTTAAACTGAAAGAGGGGAAATTTAGATTAGATATTTGGAAGAAATTCTTTGCTGTGAGGGCAGTGAGCCCCTGGCCCAGGTTGCCCAGAGAAGCTGTGGCTGCCCCATCCCTGGAGGGGTTCAAGGCCAGGTTGGACGGGGCTTGGAGCAACCTGGGCTGGTGGGAGGTGTCCCTGCCCGGGGCAGGGGGTGGCACTGGGTGGGCTTTAAGCTCCCTTCCAACCCGAACCACTCTGTGATTCTAAAAGACAGGCAATCTCAGTTTAAGTTAGCACAAAACTCCCTAATCTATCACTCTCACCTCCTAGACCCTGAATTCAAACTCACAGTTCAGTGGCAGGCACGAGTAGACATGGTGGTGGACATCACCTCCGCTTTGTGAGGGGGTAACGCGGGTCAGACAGCTGCAATTGCCCAAAGGCGCACCCTTACCCCAGCCAGGAGCGCTGGGGTAATCAACTGCTAATTACTTCAAGAGTATCTCAAGCAAACCTCAGTTACAGGGTAGCAGCACATTTTGTATCACACTGGCCTTAGCCAGTGTCACCTCATGAGGAAGTAACATAGTACACCTTCGACCCCGTCCACTCCCACGACACCCCCTGCAGTACTTTACAGGAGGGATCCAACACGATACAAGGTAACAAAGCTTTGTTCTGCTAATAGGAAGAAGAAAAGTTATTTCCCTTCTCATTCCAGCAGCTGACAAATTCAGATGCTATTTTTGTGGATTTTATTGAGCCTTCTCTTAATTTAGCCTTAAAATTCAGCCTTCAAGACTCCACTTCAGTTCCATGGAACCAAAAATATTTAAAATTACAGTAATGACAAGTTACCATCTGCATTTACCAAGGATGCACTCGGTAACTTTGTAGCAAGCAACAACCAATCTCCAGTATTTATACCTAAATTATCTATTTGCATCCCCGAAAGCAGAGCCGCTGTCACGCCTGCGTCGGTAGGAGAGGAGGAGGTTGGGGGAGATGAAAAGACGACGTAGGCAAGAAACTGGGAGCTGCAGCCAAGCCGGCTCCCAGACAGCAGTGAGGACACGCTACCAGAGCCTTCATCAAGCCAAGGCTGTCGTGATTCAGGTTCGTTACACTTGGCAAACCCAACACAAATCCTATCCCCACAGTGACACAAGGTCATCGTTATTTAAATTTAAAAAAAAAAAAAAAAAAAAAAGCCCACCAGCCCTTGGTTATAGTGATTTATGAAGCTTGGGTCCACAACCCCCCCCGCTCGCTTCTGTCCTTGGGCTTTTATTCCTTCTACGCCCAGAAAAATCCAGCTTTCTTTTAAAGCGAAATGAACGAAGTGGGGAGTTGCTTAGCGAGTTAAAAGGAGTGAGTGCTGGCAGCTGGTGAGAAGATACAAAAAATTCATAACTGTGCCAATGCCATGGGGGGAGGAGGAACAGCCAACGCTGCAAAGTCTTCACTGGTTTCAGGAACAGGTATAACAAGAAACTGTAAGACAACTCATATGAGAAAAGGAAGATGAGACATGACTGTACCTTGACAGCAGTGACAACTCTGAACAGTTTATTGCCGTTTACAGAGTGATCAGTTTTAAAGCTAACCTTAATACATGTTCACCATTCAGTACAAGTATCGCTGTTGCCTTGACACAGTGCACTTTCAGCACACTCTGCATTCATCATTAAAGCCAGTAAATCCACGCTCTGAAGCTCAGCAGCAAATTATACCTCGACCTCCTGATACAATATGCCTAACGAGTTATTCGCCTGAGCATGCGGACAACAGATTGAGCACCTTGCTCCAGAGAAGAAGGGAGGCAAGGGTTAAGGGCCAAAACACAGTTGAAAGCCGAGGAGCGCTCAATTGCTATGGGATATTCCATAGAACACTAATCACTTCATCTGATTTTAATTCCTGACACCAAATCAGTATATAGCTTTTCAAAGGAAATCTTGTCCTAGATTGCAAGGTAATCAATCACAATTAACGTGGAAACAAGCTTTTGCAATGCCATCATGCCTTGTGAACCAAACAGGAAGGCCAGAGAAGGCGCTTTAGAAATACCTTTAAAGTACAGGCAGGTAGGATAATTTGGGATAGGTCTGCCAGCCTCTTCTGCACATCCATGAGCAGACAGTAGATAGCTAGGCATTTTGCTTCTCCTCCAGAGCATGAGCTGAAGAAGAGTGCTTTTTATGCCATTTCCATTAGGAACCCTCATCCAGGATTAGCATCGCCCCAAAGTTCCTTCCCCACTAACGTGCCCTATTCCAGGGGAGCCACATTCCACCCACAGGCAGCTAGAAACGACATTTCCAGCAAGACAATTTTTTGTAAAATCAAAGAAAACTGTTCCAGGTGTAACTCCAATTCCAGAGAGAAAGCACGACCCAGTAGTTATACCATTAACCTTGATTTTGAGAGACAGGGCTTTGAGCACCTACTCTGGAGATTTCCCATGCATCCAGCTGCGGGGCACGGAGGCAAGGAAAGGCTTCCGAGACACGGAGAACTGCTCATACCAGCCTTGCTGGTATATCACGATAAGCTGAAAGGCTAGGAGATACTTTGATACTTAATGCTTCTTGTCATAATACAGTCCAATTACAAAAAAAAAAAAAAAAAAAAAAAAAAAAAAAAAAAATGTTCAAACCTGTTACATGCAGTAGCTGCCTTGAATCCTTTCCAGGGAATCCAAAGCACTACAATTAGCACAGGCCCCCCACACAACAGTAAGCAAATGAGTTTGGGGTTTGCCTTTTTTTTTTAATAAAAAAAATACCCCATACCCAGATGGCTACCCCAGCCCAAAGGGCAGGACTCCAGTACCCCATGTACCACCAACACAACACGTGCAGCCACAGCACAACAAAAAAGCAGTTTCTGGGAACACGGGATCACACTCAGTAAACTGTCATTGAATGGGAAAGCCTTTTCCTTGATTAGCTCTAAAGTCAGAGATATTTTAAAAACATATAATAAAAAAATCAAGTTTTAACTAATTCCAGCACTTTCACCATTTCAATGTATCTCCTGCACAGAGGTTTTGAACTTTTCTTCAAGCCATTTCACAAGGAGTATGTCTGAGAGAAGACCATCTCTAGTCTGGCACCGGTTTAATTATTTACATACAGTTAATGAATACCAGATTCTCCTCCTAAACCTGTACAGGGTGCATAGTCCTACAGTCATTTGGACTTTAAATCCATCACCAGGCTGTTATGAAGTACGAAACTCCAAACAAGCCTACGGGAAGGATCCCATAGCGAGATACAGAGTGAGCCCAGTCAGCTCCGGGCCCCTGGAAGAAGTTCAGGTGGCGAAGTGGGACAGTCCGATCCCTTCAACGCCATCCCCAGTGAGCAGAATCATCTGGAAGTAAAGGGAGACATTTTGCAATTTAACTAGCAAGTTTATCTCAAGGAAATAGGGGACAGGCAGAAAGCCACACGTTTAAAAGCAGGTTACCATACACTTTTGCCTCTGTTCTCCATACCTAGAGAGACCAGGACAACAAGAGATACTCAATTAAGATGATTTGAGTCGGAATATTTTTCATAATGTCCAATGATAAGGGCAGCAAAGCAAAGCGGTAGCTCCATTGCATTTGTTGCTGTCTGCCCTGTTCTCAGGTAAAGCTGATCCTGCCCTGAAGCAGGACAGCAGGCTAGGTGACCTTTCCAATTCACATCCAGACCTCTGTTCAACAAGAAAAAATAGTCCCCTACAAAGGCGACACAGGCCAACGAACCAACAGCAAGATTTTGCAAGCAGCACAGACTGCACTGCACATTCTCCTCACCAGAAAGATCAAATTCGGTGCCACAAACCCAAAACAGAATGGCCATTTACAGAGTGGGTACCCTCCCTCTTCTGCACCTCGTGCTTCTTGGACCATATTCACGCTGCTGAAACTACCTCTCTGCACACTAATAGTGTTAAGAAAGTACAAACCCGCTGTCGACAAATTTTGCTGGCTGTGTTATGCACCGGTCTGAGCATACCCCAGGTGCCAGCAGAGCAGGTCCCCCAGCACAGCGTCCTGAGGTGTAGCTGTGGCCTGAGCACAGGTTTTAAAACATTCCTGTTCTGTTATTCACAGGCAGGGTGCCAGAACAGTGCTGACATCAGAAGGGAAATGGTAATTTTCAGGGTTTCTCTTAGTCAAACCTGAATGAAATTTCACAAGTGAGTGGAGGAGGGGGGGAAAGTACTTGCTTAACCCAGTAATTCTCCCCTGGGGGGAAATTCCAGAGTCCTCTGAACTTGAAGAATTTCTCTTTGAGAACAGTTGGGGAATCTCTCAGGATGGAAAGTCACGGCTTCCTTAGGCCATGGTCTGACATCAGTGACCACTGAAACACTCTCTGCTCCCAGCCACATCCAGGATGTCACCGTCACATCCCACCAAAACCGTCTAAGTGTTCTTCAGTCCCCTCTGGTTCGCCACACGGCCAAACGCACCCACAAAACACAGGGCAAGCCCACAGCACAGGGGTCTGCTCGACGCAGAGGGGACACTGGCTGCATCAGGGTCCCCCCACAGCTGCTCTAAAAACTACTCCCCATGTCTAACTTGCAGCTTCTTGGAATACTTTGGGTATAATATTAATTATCCAGGAGGAAGAGAAGTTACTCAAGTTGAAGAAAAGGGGGGAAAAAAAGAAAATAAAAAGTTAGTAGCAACTGAATTTGTCCTTGAAAGTTTCAATAACTATAGCTAACTTAAAGAAGTAATGATACGCAGATTATCACAAGAAATGCCAATAAGTGTAATGGCTTTTTCAGTAGCTTTTTCAGACTTATTTACACAAACTCATTTTTCATGGGAATTTCATAGGAATTAAGACATATACACACTTTATCTTCACCCTCTCACGAATTTCTTTTACCATATTTACAGAATGAACTGATCCCCCTTCTGTATTTGTTCCTACCCACTTCTGTCCCTTTTTTCTCACGTAAAAGAGAATATGATTAGGAGTTAGATTCTAGCTACAGTTATCATTTTACTCAGAATATATAAAGCAAAAAACCTATTTGCTGAGAAATTCTGTAGTAGCTTTTATTAAGTTTACCTTTCATTATGTAGCATCCTTTACCACAGAAAGCTCATGCTTACTTTGTGTAAATACTTACTGAGCTGTCACTTAAACTCAGAAATACTCCAGAAAGAACACCACGGCAAACCTGGAAATGCTCTTCTCAATGTAGTCCAAAAAACCTCAAAATTGCTCAAGTTGCATGACTGAACTGCTGAGTTATTACACTGGGAGTGCAGGTGCACAGAAGAGGAGTAAGAAATGGGAACCCCTCCCTCATCCATATGTTAATACAGATTACCATCTGATTAAGACACTACAGGAACTGGTAAAATATGTACATGAGCTCAGTCCTGAGAGAAGCAGCTCCTCCTGTTCCAGCCCTGCTTCTTTCGTTCTACAAGCCTCCGAGGGCAGGCTTGGGTACTGCTTCTTTAAGCGCAGAACTTCATTAAAAGGGTCTTAACAATATATTTAGCTAAAACCGTATCGTAGGGAGGAAAGCTGGTCTCACGCTTACAGCACAGGATGAGGCTCAGAAGACCTATATTCCACTCTCCGCCCTGTCCCAGCCTTAGCGCCTCGCACATCAACATCTCGGCTGCTTCCGCTGAAAAACAGTCATTGGAAGAACTGTAGACCTCATATTCCTCCTCTGCATACCAGGGCGAAACAGAAGACTGCCCAAAACCTCAGAATTTCAGCCTTAAGAATGATAAGCGTACACTCAATACAGCAGAGATGACACTAAATTTATGATTGGAATTTTACTGGGATCGGTTTATAAATACAGCACGGTCTTCCTGAGACAACAGAAAATACACACAAGGTCTCTCTTTAGGCAACCAACTTCTCTGCTTTTCCAGCCACTACAACGAAAAACAAAACGGCATCAACTGCTCTGTGTCACCCAGGAACAGGTGGACAGCAGGACCCAGACAGAACGCGCGGCAGTTTTGGTCCAGCGTGCCAAAGAAAACGGCTTTTTTCCTCCAATCCCACCTGTCATTCACTGCTAGCTGGAGATTTATGGCTTTAGCTAACAGACATCTAGAATAGTTTTACCCCTGCACATGCATAACCTCCAGATAAATTAAAGGCTGAACTTCTTGAAATCAGCACACGACAGAAAAACTTTTGCAGGACTTCTCCTCAAAAACATATTTTTCCCCAGGAAAACCGTTTCCTTTATTTTTTCCACCAGAACAGAAGGGGCGATATTATTCTGCATTCTTGCTGATGCTTTAAGGACCCTTCCAGAAAAAGCAAGTAGCCATAACAGCAATGCTAAATCCTGACAAACTTATCTTTTTCATTCCCCTCCCTAATTACGCTTGCCTGCCTTCGGTTTCTGCTTTGCTACTGCTGCTACTTGAGAGTTTCCAACATTCTTGGCAGGAACTGGGCAATGGCATGCTGATGAGCTTTTCCCCAGAGCAATCCATCGCACAGGAGTTGCAATTCAAAAAAGAAATCAAACTGACTAGACAAAGAATTTCAAATACCCAGAGTAAAAACTGGAAAGGGCATCTTTCTCCTCTAATATTGTAATTACCAAGATCACAGATTCAGGTTCATAGGGTAAAAACTGGATTTCCAAGTTGGTGGTGTTCCTTTGAAAAGAGTAGGAAGAAAAATGGTGGAAAAGTCGCCTATGAGGTAACAGATAAAATGAACAGCTGCACTGTTTAGCCTCATTTTAGACATTAGTTTCTCTCTGAAGGAAAGCTGCTGAGTTTTTTAATACAACCTTCATGTAAGACCCCTAATAGGGTTTCGTGAAATACTTCTATAACCTAGTATTCATTGACCAGTGTTCTCAAATAAGACTACAAAAAACCACTCAAAGTATTACGAACATACCAAGCTTAAAAGAACAGTAAGACACAGCCGTCTAACAGAACATTTGACTCCCATGTGACCCCCAACCCCAGTTTCTAATATTATTTAGGAAGAGGGAAGAGGTTCTGCCTGTTTGTTGAGCAGTCGCTTCAGGAAACAGAAGTTGTAGCAGGTAAAAGGAATTAAACTGGACAGACAGTTTTAGGAAACCAGTAAGTACTCTCACCAAAAAAAAGAAAGGCCCGAAAGTCAAATATACAACCTCCCAGACATCACACTTCTGTCTTGCAACCAACAGCACGATTACAAGAGACACCATATGTAGAAGCCCTCCCCTAGCCTGGATAATAAATAAGGATTGACAGAGCATTTCATTTATACTTTGTAAAAGGCAGGTGGGCAAACCTTGCTAATCCTGTTTCACCGAGGGGAAAAAATATTACAGAACAATCCTGTGGTTTGTCCCAGGTTTCCCAGTAAACTGGTGGTGATAAGGGTAGGGAAAATAAGTTCCAGCTGAGAATCAGAACCGAGGTTTACTCTCCTGTATCCTACACATAACCTGCCTGGAAACACTGGTCACCTCGAAAACAAGCATCAGGAAGACGGTATTTCAGAAGAGATGAGACTTTAAGAGAATCAGGCAACCCTTGGTTTACTTCAGAGTAGCGCAGAGTATTCGAAAAGGTAAGCCAGCAAAACCTTCAGCATCCACACCAGAATTAACTACATCTTAACAAAAGTAAACTAGCACAATTTTCCTACTTTTTCTAAAACAGGGAAGGCCTAAAATCACTCATTCAGAGGCCAACCCTACCCCAGAAAAAGAAGATGCACCACTCTCCTTTTTGTTGGAAAGATCTAGCACATCCTACACCTCGCGAGCAATGCGAGGGCTCCTAACATTACAATGCTACGCAAGGAAAAACCCCGCGACACAAGCCAACGGGAGCCAGGTCTCAATTTCCGATTCCAAGATATCACAGCTCATTGGCAGCACAGAGCCATTTGGTGCCAATTGAGTTTAAAAAACATATTTTCAACAACATTTTTCATGCCTCACTTGCTACTGAAGTTGAGATCTAAGTCAACAAAAAATAGCTATTGTATGGCAACAGGCCCAAAAGCATTTTTTTTTTTTAATTAACATACGATTTTTAAACTGAACTTAAAACAGAGGCCTAGAGATGTCCATGCGCCTATGGGGAGCTTATCCAACACGTCAATGTTTAATGCAATCCAAAGACATCTCCCATTACAGGAGATGTCATTTGCTGTAGTGAAAATGCGTACCACGAGAGATGCCCATCTATTAAAGGGAGGGAAGTCCTTTCTCTT